>JAWMRA010000164.1:9649488-9741912 GCA_035584735.1 Pseudotriccus pelzelni | reverse complement strand
AGGCTGGATGTGGCACTGAGTGCCATGATCTAGGAATCACAGTGGGGTTGGATCAAGGGTTGGACTTGATGATCTCGGAGGTCTCCTCCAACCCAGTTAATTCTATGATTCTATGACATTTCCCCAAACCTGGTTAATTTGGGGGAACTGGTCAGAGTATTCATGACATGCCCCAGGTATGTGGTGACTGCAGGTGCTCTGTGACACGGGTCTGGAGCCAGGCGTGGGAGGAGCACAAACCACCCCTAGGAAGAAGAGTTAATGGCCTCAGCATTATCACCCAGGCAAAGAGAAAGCACATCTACACTCCTCAGCCTTGGTTCTATGCCTGTTGCCTGTGATGCTTTATCAGAGTTCAAGAAGCCATAGCCTTCCTGTACTTTCCCAGCTGTGCCCAGGCCTGTACTGTTGTCGCTAAAAACTTGTTGCACCTTCTGTTGGTAGAAGGTATTTGCTGCCACTGGTCTGT
Organism: Pseudotriccus pelzelni; assembly: GCA_035584735.1. Classification (NCBI taxonomy): domain Eukaryota; kingdom Metazoa; phylum Chordata; class Aves; order Passeriformes; family Tyrannidae; genus Pseudotriccus; species Pseudotriccus pelzelni. The sequence continues at coordinate 9,741,443 of JAWMRA010000164.1, read as the reverse complement.
GCTTCTGCAGTACTGGTCAGGTTCACCACCTTGTGAAATCAGATGTTTCTTTGTCACTGTCCAGAATATAAATGCTTTTTATCTCTTTGTATTTTGCAGATAATCAACCCCAATTTCATTCAAGAAGGTGAGTTAAGGATGGCCATGCAGCAGCTGTAATTTACTGTGGTGCCATAGCATGCTCTGCACGCTGCATTTCCAGCCAAGGCAGCTCCCTGCTGCACAGTCCCCAGGGAAAGTGGGCTTCCTGCTGCCTGCTCAGCTCGGACAGCCCAGGGCCACGGGAGAGGCTGAACCCTCCAAACCTGCCCTCACAAAGTCTCATTCTCCTGCCAGGGCACAGGGCTGGGGGTCGGACAGTTCCCACTACCTCCTTCTCTGAGCTGTTGACTACTGGCTTTTAAGAAGAATTTTGCTAACATAATCTGAGGACCCCCACCTGTTTGGGATGCAGATCCCATACTTGGTCCTGTAATGTATTCTCTAGACTTGTATGACTCTAGACATCCTCACCTGCAGGTAAAAGGTGTCGTGTGTGTGTCCCCATGTTGTTTTTTTTTACAGTGGCTCCAGAGTTTCTTGTGCCCTTAGTGGACATCACTTGCCTGCTTGGTGACACAGTGATGCTGCAGTGCAAAGTCTGTGGACGACCCAAACCAACTATAACCTGGAAAGGACCAGATCAAAACATTCTTGACAATGACAACAGCACAGCCAGTTACACAGTGTCATCCTGGTAAGGTCCTGCCTGTGGATCCCAACATAGCTGGTCATGATGGTCGTGTTACCCTCAGTGTGGTACAAGCCCAGCTACAGGACTCACTAGAAATGCAGTTAATCGAGTCTGGCATGGTGCACGGGCACATGGGTGCACCACACATCAGCTAGAAAGGGTCAGGCTTTGGGGCTCAGGTAGCTGTATTGTTTCTTGAGCTGCGTGTGCTGCTGGCAGATGTGAGCTTGCTCTTGTTGACCTCCTGAGCCAGCTGCAAGCCAGAAGCTGGAGTGCTTACAGCCTGCTAGTTTGGCTAATATTGCCTCTGCATTGCTAGGGCTTCTCTGCTTGACTTTGATGCCTTGCTCAGCTTTCAAGCAGAGCAAGCCCCCACCACCTTGCAGTACCCCTATAACTGGGCATTTTCTCATCTTATGGGCAGAGGTGGCAACTCATGCAGTTTTCCTGAGCATTTCCTCAGCTGTTTCTAAAAAACCCCACATGTGCTCCTGGGAAGGCTACATCTGGCTGTGCTTGGACAGAAAGATGCTTGTCGTGATGTTTCCAGTTTGGCTAGGGAGGAGGAAAACTATCTTTACAATAAGCACTGGGAAGATTCAGAAAGATCTGGAGTTGAATTCAGGTCAGGTAACAGCCTGCTGCTGGATGCTCATCTGCAGCTTATATAAGCAATTTGGGCCAAACTGCAGTGGAAATCTCCAGGAGGCAATCTTTCATTTGAACTTTTCAGCGCTTCTGGCTCAGGCTGAAATGAATCCAGGAAGTACAAAGCCACTAAAAGTGAAAAATGAACACTAAGAGAGAAGGGATTTTACATGTTCAGTAAAAAAAAAAAAAATTTTAATCTGATCAGGAGCTTTCTTGAGAGACCATTTGCTTATGTGACTGCCCTAGAACATCAAAAATTGTCTTTAGCCTTTACTTAGTAGATCGCTAGTGCCTTATCTTCAGGCTCTGGCTGGGGTTGGGATGGGGGGATTTTTCCATGCAGGGTTCTGGTTTTCATCACAGTCCTGTGCGTTGGCTTCCTGTGCACTATCAGCACTTGTATTGTCTTGTTACTCGTGTACATTTTCCAGTGAAGACACTGCCTGCCAAGGAGAGGCCCAGCGGAGCAGTGGCTCTTACAGATCTTGCTGGCATGAGTCTCTGGATTGTGTGGAAAGAGGATATTTCTCTCCTGTTTTAAGCCAGTACAGGCAGACCAGCAAAAGCTGCAGTGTCCAGACAGTTATCCCAGCAATGCCCTTCTGCAGTTTCTGACAGATTAAGCATTCAAGAACTAGCCTAGTTTTGCCATCAAGGGAACTTACTGTTTGCTCTAAGCTGGGTCTCCAGTACAGCTATAGCAGTTACACAAGCAAAATCCTTTAATTCAGGCCAACTCCCACAAATTGCATGTTGAAAACTGAAATGTGCAAACCAAAGTGACTATGAACAGACTGCTATAAATTCATCAGACTCTGCAGAGCTGTTTATTTTAGCAGATTGGCCCAAAGACTGAGTGTCTCTCAAGAACTTGGTGCTGTTCTCTTTATCCCCAACTCTTATGAACCGTCCAGCCTTCCGAATGGGGGCCTGGCAGCAACATTACATAAGTGGCACATGCTCCAGGGGTCTGAAACTCCCCAGAAATGTCAGGCACCTGTGCTGTGTGACTGCTTTCTACATCGGCGGGAAGCCCAGTTTGTCTGGTTTGTGTTGGACTTCACTGCAGAGGTACAGCAGCTCAGCATCTTCTGAGATAGGAAAGATCCTGAGATAGGAAATCATTCCACATTCATGGAGTCTAAGCATCCAGCTCTGGACAAGCACAGGAAATGTTCAACTCCTGGGCTTTGCTTGCTGCTTGAGTGATCCTGCTCTGAGGCCATAACAGCCAAGCAGATTTGCCTGGCAGGCAATTTGGACCAAAAGTTTCCTCAAAGGTTTCATTAACAGCCTAATCCTGATATATGAGGAGTTGTACTCAGGTACCAAATTGCTGGGGGGATGTTCCTTCAAATAAGTTAACAGGATTTGTGTGTTTGCAATCAGGCACGACAGGAACTGTATAAAAGCCATTAGCAAGTGAAGCAGCACTTTATAATTGGGGCTTTCCTGCATCCACAGTGAGTCTGGGGAGCTCACCTTGAAGATCTGCAACCTGATGCCTCAGGACAGCGGTATTTACACCTGTGTGGCAACCAATGAACACGGAACCGCCTCAACCTCTGCAACCATCAAAGTCCAAGGTAGTGCACCTGACCTTAACATGCGGGATTTTTCGGGTACAGGGTCCCTTGGTGGGAGCCAGGAGCACACAGGAACAGCCAGTGCAGAGGCAGCTGGATGTGGAGCTGTGCCAGGTGAATTGAGATGTTAAAATCACACAACCATTCCTCAGCCACAACTCCCACTGATGGCTGAAGGCTTTGCATGTTCTTTGTGCTTGATTAAGTCGTCTGATCATAAACATAACGTCTGGGAAATGAAAATGCATTGGCACTGGTTCAGCTCCTGCATCCTGCCCACAGCACTGCTTCTCAGGGGCTTGGTGAGGTCGGCCAGGGGAAGCTCAGCTCCCTTGGGCTGCTGAGTCCCTGGGGAGATGATGCCCCAGTTAACTGCAGGAATCTCTGGGCTTTAGAATCTGCCTGGAACAGGGGGGCCTGGGATCCAGGGACACCAATTTTCCGCCTCCCCCTCTCTTTAGGGGATAGAGGAGATGAAGTAAGGATTTGGCCTTGATGAACTGTTCTGCAGGGATTCAGCTTGGAGACACGTCTCCGAGCCTGAATTCTCAGCACTGTAATTAGTGACCCATCTAATTGTAATAAATACAACATAATGAGTTGATGCTCATTACCTCCGGCTCTGGGATCTGATAGCATGAGAGATGAGAGATGCCTGCTGTGTTGAAGGGGAGGGTCCAGAGAAGAATGTCTTAACTGGAGACTTACAGATGCAGCAGTGCCATGAACATTTAGAAGTCAATTTGTTTGGCCTCACCAGATGCCCTAGAGATATAATGTCCCCAATTTATCCAAGCAAGTTAGTGGCTGCACTAACTACTCCTGTGCTGAAGGGAACCCTAAGCAAAACACAGCAGAATTACCGGTCATTTGTCAATCTGCTGCCAAGCACACAAAGCCTTATACACACAGAAGAGCTCTGAATGCCTTGCTTGTGTCATTTTTGGACACTTCAATGGCAGCAGACTGTCCACTTTCAAAACCTCACTTGCTGCTTAGTGAAGTCCATGGGAATATTTGTTTTCCTCAGTTCCACAGACTTTGCATCAGGTCTTGAGCTGGAGTAAAAATCAGCAGTAGAAAGTGGCAGGTTAAAAGGCTCTGCCTTTACAGCAGCTGAGCTCAGATCCTCTACATCCCAGGGGTGATTCTCATGGCTTGGTCTCACAGGGAGCTCTCTGGGCCTCGCAGTGAACTGACCATCACCTGTGAGTAAGAAGAAATTCCCTTCATACCATAGTACTGTGAGACCATGTTGATGCAGCAAGGCTTCTCTCCTGGCTGCTAATATGGAAGTACCGTCCCCTCTGTGGTAGGTGAACAGGACTGTGACACTGCCTTTCCTCTAGCTGTGCCAGTAACCCAGAGTAAACCACAGCGCTCCCTCTACAAGATGCAGCTGCCCAGTAGTGACCTGATGTACCTGATACACCTGATCTTCAGAATAAAGCACTAGCACTTGTTGATATGATGCTGGACTTGGTGTTTGTTTTCTCTTCCCAAGGAGTCCCAGCTGCCCCAAACCGTCCTATTGCTCAGGAGAGAAGCTGCACCTCTGTGATCCTACGCTGGCTGCCACCATCCAGTACAGGCAATTGCACAATTTCAGGCTACACTGTGGAGTACAGAGAAGAAGGTGAGTGGTTTGAGCTGTGCCCTCTGGCTGAGAGAATGAGAACAAAGATAGCTTGTCCCTGGGCTGCGCTTTTTCCATCACCATTGGTCAGCTGAGGGGCATTTCCTTCTTCAATCATTTAGCCAAATGGGAAGGTGGCTGCAACACAAAACAGCCTCCAGTGATCCATTTCTGGTCTAACAGTCTGCTGTAACATTGCCTCCTAAAAACCCTGTAGATTTTAACCTGCCAGGGTACTACATGTGTTGGGCAGAGAAAGTCTTTGCCCTGAATTCACGCCATGAGACTGTTTCCTTCAGCTCTCCTTCTCTCCCTATGTTAAATGCAGGCTCACAGGTCTGGCAGCAGTCAGTAGCCTCAACTTTGGACACATACCTCGTCATTGAGGACCTGGCCCCAGGCTGCCAGTATCAGTTTCGAGTGAGTGCCAGCAATCCCTGGGGGATCAGCTTGCCCAGCGACCCGTCTGAATTTGTGAGGCTCCCAGAGTACGGTGAGTGGGTAGGGCAAGGAGGGGCTGATGTGCACAGGAGTTCACCTGTGCCATTTGTATGGTGTGCTTTGATGGGTCCCAATAAAAACATGGATCCTGGACCTGGCAGGAATACAAGAAAAAGCCTGGGATATGCTCATAGCCAGTTCCTGACACCAGACAGGATTGTCACATCTTCACCGCCATCCAGACTCACAGCCTCCCTCTGCCATAAAAGCTGTTTCAGTTTCCTAGCAGGTCACTGCTTTCTATCCCAAGGCTATTTCATGCCTTTATCTCTACACAACAGGCTCTGTGTCCTGGCTGGTGTTTCCCTGCCTCTCCATCAATGCTGGCTGCACTAGAGGCTTCTGCTGGGCAGCCCAGTGGAGGCTGCAATTCCACTTGCAGAACATACCCCCTTGAGCAATGCAGCTGGAATAGGAATGCACCCTGCTGCAGGAATTTGGTGTACAGCTCACTCAGAACAGTGCTGTGAGCAGAGCCCACATTGCCCCACGTTTTAGCAGCTCCAGTGTGTAACCAGGTCTGTGACTGCTTGGACAGCCTGTGCTGGATAGAACAAGAGCTCACACAGCATAGCTCTACCTCTGAGTTACACATGCCCTTAGACTGTCTGCATGGCCCTTCTCAGCCCAAAATTGCAAGGACAGATTTGAGTCCACCTTATCCATACCTTCCTTTGGCGAGCTCTGGCATTTAGTGGTCCAACACACTGGAGCTGTGCCTGAACAGTATGAAACTGGACTCTTAATGGCAATGTTTCCTATTTTAAGTAATATAGTCTCACATAGTTTTAAAATACGCTGTTCATATTCCTCAAGAAACTGTCTTTATACTTTCTTGAATGTTCTTTATTCTCTCAAAGACTCTGCTGCCGATGGTGCCACTATTTCATGGAAGGAAAACTTTGACCTCGCTTATGCAGAGCTGCATGAGATTGGGAGGTAATATTAACCCTGCTGATCACTGCAATAAAACATTCAAACAATGGCTTGAAGCTTTTTCCTTGGAGGAGAGTTTAGGTTTCTTTTGTAGTTAGCCTGAAAATTGCTGCTTCTTTCAAAGAGCATTGCACATTAGGTACTGATTAACATCCTGACTATATTTTGGTTTTCAAGATCAGTTCTGATTTGAGGATTGCAACTTGGGAAACTAGTGAACTATTAGGCAAACAAATCTCTAGAATCTGGTATCTACTCTGTCATCTCTGATTTGAAGTTATGACAGTTTACTGGTTCTGGATAAGCTTAACCTCAAAGACTGAGTTTGGCGAAATACTTGGGCATGTGACTGACTTAAATCACATGCCAAAGCTTTGCTGATTAGGAGGGTCAGTTGAACAGGAGCCTAAATAGGAGCTGTGTATATTGTCATCCCTTGGTGCTCTATGCAGACAACAGATAAGGAACATGCAAACAATTCAGGTTAATGCAGTTAGTTCTTGAGCTCAGCGGTCAGAGACCACTTGGGCTGAAAGGACAGGAGTCATTCTGGTTCTGTATAGAGTAGAGTGATGTATTAGTAAAGGCCCAAGTTCAGCAATAGGTATTTTACTTTCAGGAATGGTACTAGGCACTAGTGTGTACGAGTTTCCTAAATGCTTTCCTGACAGCTTTTTTCTTAATTTCTTAACCGTGCATCTGAAAAAGTGAGACAAACTGGTAGGTTAGCGATTATTTAACAAGGTTTTTCTTTTACTTGTCTGAGAAAGTTTGGTCTCTTTAATAAAGCAACTGGAGAAGGCAGACCCACAGCTCAAAAAAAAAAAGTATATAGAATCTGTAAAAGTGGCAGCAAATTGAACCCGAGGGAGGTTGTTAGAGGACATCAGCATGGCTGCACAAAGCAAAGTGACACCATTTGCTCTCAGTGTGTGCTAATCCCCAAAGAATCTCTCCACCCAGGGTAAGAGACGAGGATCTTTGTTGGAAAAGGTTATGAACAACTTGTTAAATCTGATTCCTTGTGAAATATTAATGTGATGAATGCAATAACACTTAGAAAATCACTCTGTTATTGCACTGAAAACTAGGCGTGATTTATTCATGAGGCCACTTCATTATTCTGTTTTCTTTACCATTTCAGGGGTCGATTCTCCATAGTAAAGAAATGTGTTCACAAAGCCACCCGGAAAGACGTTGCTGTAAAATTCATTAGTAAAAAAATGAAAAAGAAAGATCAGGCAGCACACGAAGCAGCTTTGTTACAGCACTTACAGCATCCTCAGTACATCACTATCCACGATACCTATGAGTCTCCGACTTCTTACATCTTAGTTTTGGAACTGTAAGTACACAGAGCTGCAATTCAAGTGTCTGGGTAGGAATCACAGCCCTATTAAAGCCAAGGATAAAATTCACCCTCCCTGAGTTCAACAGGGTAAAGATTATGTTGTCTGCTTTTTACTTATTGTGATGGCAAATGAAAATAGCCGGTTTCTGCAGAGTTTCTGCTGCCTTTTCTTTACAGTAAATAAGATTCAGAGGGACAAAAAAACTGCTTTCTACTCTGGTGAAGCTTGGATATTTGTGTCCACAAGTTAGTTTGTCCCACTGAATAACATTAGATTTACTTGGGCAGTTTTGTCCACTTTTAAAATAAATATATATTTTTATATAAATGTGTTTCAGCTACAATAAAGCCTACATCATTCTAATACTTCTTGGTGAAAAGGCCTGTGTGGCAACCACGCTTGCATCTAAAAGGAGAAATAACAACCACAATCCAAAATGCTTCTTTGTTACAGTATAGTCAACAAAGTATTTTTAGGCTATTTGATTATTTGTTTGTACAGATAAATAAAAGTAGGTGGAAAAGTTTTATTGGGTTAGTTTTCCCACAGAACGTATTACAAGCTGAAAATGTCAGTGATTTTTTTTTCTGCATTATGAAACCAGCTCTATAAATAAATAGATGAATCCAAATAATTAAGGAGCTCTGTTTTCAAAGGGATAGCCTCTGTCTATTGAATCCATCCTTAAGCAAATGAGTTTACTTTAAGACTGTTGCTAATTTGTTAAGGACCAGAGATGATAACTGAGGATTAATCACTCTACCATGGCCTGTGGTATCTTCAGGGATCATTAAATACTCATCAGATCTTGCATTGTAGTTTCCTCCATTTTTAGGTCATGAAGTTTCCACTGCAACTTTATTTTCAAATATTAACTGTTCCTAGAGATACCACGTGATCTTTCATGTGCAGGGTTTGATTTGTTTGTAGGATGGATGACGGTCGTCTCTTAGATTATCTGATGAACCACGATGAACTTATGGAGGAAAAAGTGGCGTTCTATATACGAGACACAATGGAAGCCTTGCAGTACCTTCACAATTGCAGAGTGGCTCACCTAGACATAAAGGTAAGAACAAAAGAGAACGATGCTATTATTCCGTGCCCTGGAACAGTGAGTTCCCAGCTGTGCAGACAGGGAAGAGGTGCAGTCTGTACCCCCAGGAAATGATCACTAAATGGACAAGCACTGCCTTTCAGACCTGTTGATCAGAGGAAGGATTTACTGACCTGCAGCGCCAGGTCTTTTGCCTTCAGATGAGACACACCTGTTTCCTTGACTCACTGGTTTGTTCTTAAGGGCTTTCTGGATTTAATGAAGCAGGAGGACGTCTGAGGGAAGAGTGAGATGTCATTAGCACCTGCCTGAAGGGGAATTATAAGTTAAATCAATGGGTTATGGTTTGGGCTCACACCTGTGCAACTTAGCCACCAAGCTCCTTGAGAAGAGCAGGCTTGTGTCCAGGCAGCTCAGGGCAGCCTAGAAAGAGCATGTGTCTCCCTCACATCTGCAGCTGTGCCCTGGGGATGGGAACGAGCAGGAGGTGGGGAGCGCTGGCAGGGGCAAAGGAAAGCAGCTCACTGCATTGTGCTGCCGAGTCTGAGAGGGGAGCTGGGTAGGAAATACAACCAGGGAGAGGTTCAGAGGAAGAACGAAGAAGAAATGTAGGTTCTGTGCACTGTGGAGAGGATATTCAGGCATATTCTAACGTCACACTTGGATTGGTACAGCCTGTACCCCCTTTTGTTAGTGCACATGGCAGGAGGCACTGTACTGTCCTGGATTCCCCATTGTACTGCTGTCCTCCCCAACACCCCAGTTATACTGGATGACAGAATTAGCAATTGAAGTTACGATCAAGTGTTTTGAGTTTTGTGATCTGCAACATTGATTCTGGTTGCCAGGATATCAGATAATCTGTAACTTTTTGCAGACTTAAATGCCAATTAAAAATGGAGAATGAGAGATGAATTTTACTTTCCTAAATAGTGATAGTCCAGCTTCAAGGAGATCTTTTCTCATCTCTCTAACCCCCAGCTGCCTACTACTGCTACCAAAAAAATTCTATTTGTACAGTACCCTATGTGAGAATTAGACACAAAAGGCTAAATCATCCTGGTTTCTTTCTGTAAGATTGTTTGTATTTATAGGACCTGTCAAAAAGTAGGTATCACTTGGAGGTAAGAAACTGCACTGAATACTGTGTTTGATCATAAGATACTTACCAGAAACAAGGTGGGAAGCTAATTTTCTGTGACCTATTTACAGTTCTTCTGAATAAGGGATGCTAAATAAAACACCGTCTGTTGCTAAGTGGGAAGCAGGAGATGCACTGGCAGTGACAGCATACATAGCCATGGACTATGTTGTCCCAGGATCCAGCTCAAGGATGTGTTGAGATGTTGTTGATGCAGACTGCACAAGAGAAGAGCAAGCAGAGAGACTGGAACAGCAGTGTAGTGAACTTTGCTTTACATCTATATATAGCCGTGAGGCAGCAGTAAAATATGAATGAGGATGAGGGAGAGAAAAAAGGATATGGAGAGTGTGCAAGAAGCAAATTCAGAAGTCACCTCAGAGACCAGAAAGGAAGGAAAATGCATGTTAAGTCCCCAGAGCAGAGTGTATAGGCAGTGCTCAGCACCTCTCACTGAGAGAGAGACCTAAAATACTAAACCAGAGAGAAAACCAACTGGGATGAAATGTAATTGCACCCTGGCCTGGAAAGCACGATTGTGTCCTGGTGTGTAAAAGGGAATACTGGCAGTTCCATCCATGTCAACTGGCAGCAACAGTAGTGGCCTTCCCAGGATATGTGGTAGAGGTAGAAAAGTTGAACATTTTGCTCCAGGAAGAACATTTCTGCTACAAGTTACACACACTTACTTAGCCAGCCATCATGTGAACAAATGGAATCTAAATAAACTACCCAGAGATACACAAATCTTATCAAAATTTACAGATCTGTCAGTGCTCTTAATCTGTAGAAATTAGTTTGGGAAAATAAACTGTAAGTATATGGGACAAAGTGCAAAATCCCAGCGTGTTGCCCTAGAACAAAAGAGGATGTTGTCATCACAACTTCAGCATTGATCTGAATTTAGACCAAACAGCAGCTGAGCTGGTTCTTTATCATTCACTCCCCTGCTCTCTTCCTTGCACATCTCATTAAATGCAAGTTTTAATTGGCTATTAAAACTACATGGAACCTACACAGTTTATTTGCCAAAATATAGTATAATTAAGTTTGTATTACTGTATTTTCAACAGCCAGAAAATCTGCTCATTGATTTAAGAATCCCAGTACCTCGTGTCAAGATCATTGATTTGGAAGATGCAGTTCAGATCACAGGTCATTACCACGTCCACCACCTCCTTGGAAACCCGGAGTTTGCAGCTCCTGAAGTTATCCAAGGCCTTCCTGTCTCCCTGAGCACAGATATCTGGAGCATTGGTGTCCTCACCTACGTCATGTTGAGTGGTGTCTCTCCATTCCTGGATGAAAGCAGAGAGGAGACTTGCATCAATGTGTGCAGAGTAGATTTCAGCTTCCCGCACGAGTACTTCTCCGATGTGAGTCATGCTGCCAGGGATTTCATCAACGTCATCCTCCAGGAGGACTTCAGGAGAAGGCCGACGGCAGCCACTTGTTTACAGCATCCATGGCTGCAGCCACACAACGGCAGCTATTCCAAGATGCCACTGGATACCTCCCGCTTGGCCTCCTTCATCGAGCGCCGCAGGCACCAGTACGACGTGCACCCGGTCCCCAGCGTGAAGAGTTTCCTGTTGAACAGGCTGAACCCAGGCACGTAATTCCTCTATCCCTGGGGTCCTACACTGCTGGTCCTGAGGCAGGAGCACCAGGAGCAAGCAGGCACCGAGCAGATCTGTCTGTACATAGCCCTGTATTTGGTGTTTGCCTTTCACCTGGCTTCCCCAGCAGCAGGGTACAGATCACTGCAGAAATGGCAGTACCTGGGACCAAGGAAAAGAGGGGGAACAGCAGCAGGTACCCGCTCCCTCTCTTGGAGCACATGGTATTGTCACATCCACTGCCAAAAAAGGACTGTGGGAAGCAAACACCAACTGGAAACAAGAGCCAAAATTGCAGTTGCCTTAATCTTTGTGAGGCAGCCTTATAAGAAATCCTCTTGATCTTGCTGAACTGAATTCAAAATGTACAAGAGATTAGGAGTAGGGTAGTAGAGGGGAGCAAGACCAGGCTGACCTTAGCACGTACTGCAGAACCAGACTGGTCAGTTTTTGCTGAAATCATTGCAAGCCTGCTCCAGGTTAACAGACAGACTTTTCATGCCCCATATGCCCAGGTCTGCCATGATTTCAGTGGGGACCTTGCCTGCGTAGGACATGCGAGATCAGGCTCTAGTCACTGCTGGATCAGCTCCCGTGGTAGCGTGGCTTAGGTACACTCCTGTGGCGTGGTGGTGCTCAGACCAAAATCCTCCATCAATCCTTGGGCTTTCTGCTGTGTCAAGTCAACGTGCAGCACCTTTCGCAGCTATGATTAAGGCAGTGAATCACTAGAGCATACAGCTGGTTCTGATTAAGCACAATGGGACTACGATGGGTTTTTTTAAAAGCATTTTATACACATTGTACAGAAATCTTTTGCAAAACCTGTGCATTGAGAAAAGGCTGAGTCCGATTTTTGCAGTATCTGTAAACTAAATGATGATGATGAAGACAATTTTTTCTATCACAGGTTTTCAGTATACATATATTGTATCATATATAAATATATATAAATATAAAGGTTCCTGTTCCATTTCTAGTTTCAGAATTGCTCATCCCAAAGTCCATCTGAGCCTTTCAGAGTGCAGTAGGAGTGGTGAGTTCATTCTTGTACTTGCAGCTTGAAAATCGTTTTCAATGTTTAAAGTATGTCATTTGTTTCATTTCCAGACTTGTAAATATCTCTCAGCCACCATTAGCACCTCATCACCAAAGCATTTGTGAGGATATTTTTACGTCCAAAGCCTACTTTGTTATTAAAAAAAAAAAATATTCAAATTAAAACATTTCTCTCTTGCAAGCCAAGTTGCAACATCATCATATTGATGTTACAGTGACGGAGCCAGCCTTAAGTATAACCAGCACAGGGAGTCTGCAGTGACAAATCAGCAGTTTGTAGGCTGGCCAAATCCTCCTCTCCAGCAGTGGGACTGGGAGGGGAAACACCTCCTCGGCCGGGGCTTCCCCATCCTACTGCCATACCACCATAAAAATCCACAGCCTCTTAGGCTGACCATCAGAAAGATTTATTTTTTTTCCTCTGGCATGTGAGGACTTTGTCTCGATGCTGAGTGCAGTTGCTGTGCCTGTAGTGGGATGTTACCAAAGGTTTTCCTAAGGAAAAGGGCTTGATCTGACCATGTATGCTGAGTATAGAGTCTCCTGTTAATGCAAGAGTCAAATTTGATTTACCATCCAAGTAACTACTGTGAGCCTGCAGGAGCAAAAGCTATCTCTGCCAGCAGGTGCTGGAGATACCCTGTGAGTCCTGTTAAATTCTTAGGGCTCTGATAGCTGCTTTTTGATCCACCTCCCAGTTCAGCTTCATGGCAGGTAGGAGACCTGGCCTTTGTCTTTGTGCTTTCTCTGTCAGTAAATGGGGGTGGTCAGTATTTTGCTAGTGGAGAAGAAAGGGGAAACAGCAAAACACCAGTGTTCATGCAATACAAGAACAAACCTTGAGATAGGGGAGTCACAGTAAGAAGGGTGAGCACAGTCAGAAGTGGCGTACAAAGCTTTGTGGCCAATGGAGAGAAATCTAATACGGGGGGGGAGCTGTGGAAAGGCTTGAAAGAGCTGGTGTTCACAGAAGGTTAAACTTTTTGGGTCATCCAGAACCTATCTCAGTTCCCCTCTGTAGTGCAGCAACTGATTTTCTAAGCAACTCAGCAGCACCTCTTAGAAAAGACCATACTCTCGTTCTGAGGGACAGTGCAAAGTATGCAATTTTTTAGCAACTGAATACAGGCAGCAGTCAAGGGGTGTCTTTAATTAGCACCTGCCTCAGGTACCTTCTCCCTGCACGAATGTCTGTGCTTCTTCCTATCTGTCAAAACTGGCTCTTTGTACTGTGATTGTGCTGCCCTTAAAAAAACATTTATGGAAGTGTGGTCTATAAAACCCACAGCTTTTATTAGGCCCATGGGTACAGTTTAAGCCACAGGCTTTCTGCTTGGCATTAATACAAACACATTCTCATGTATCATATGAAACTTGGAGTTATTTAGCATTTTATTTTCCTACCTCCTGCATTCCCATGTCCAACTGCAATAGTAGACACTTTGGATGCACGGGGGGGAAAGCTGGATTGCTTAAGGGAATATTTAGGCCTCTCATTGTTATCAAATAACAGAAAAGAACACTCAAAAGGCTGAAAGAGGATACATATTAAGTATTGGTGCTCAGATTCAAAAATGATTCCTTGTTGAGTGCTAGAAGTGTTAAACTCGGAAGATTTTGAATGCTATGGGGTTGCTTTCCTTTGTGGTTTTGCTTTTTCCATATTCATGTTAGAGAACTCCTTTTCCTGGACACCACTCTTTGTATAGCACATTCAGGAGTATTTGAACCTGTTAGAACTTCTAGATAACATTTCTGATTACCAACCATTCTTGTATTTTATCTCAGAGGTTTCTTTTGCCTGAATAATGTCAAGTTGACATGAAATGCTGCCACAGGATAGATACAGAGTGAGTATTCTGACCTTGCCCTTTTGAGGTCTTTCTTAGCCAATCTGTGGTCTCTCTAGAGATCCTACGGGTGCTGTAACTCTGTTGTAAACTGTAACTTTGTTGTAAAGAGATTACAAAGCTCAGTAAGTAGGCCTGCAGTGCACCCTCTAGGTGAGAAGCGCCGCAGCCAACTCCCTGTGCAGCATTTTCGGTGCATGAAATATTGCCTGCAACAAACATAGGAAAACAGAGTTTCTCAATAAAACTCCATCAGGTCTTTACAAAGCTCCCAGCCTGCAGCTGTATCACTTTGGCTGTTCCCAAGACAGCCGAATGAAGGTGTGGTGAGAGCTGCACTCTTTAGCTTCTGCAGCAGCTCCAGACCAGCCAGGATGACCAACAGGAATACTGGCAATGGTGCACCACGAGCTCCGTGCGGAGTGTCACTTACCCACACAGCCACCACCCTCAGACATGTCCACAGTGCTCCTGCCCTGCTCTGACACCAAAGTGTTGCTCACAGTGTCCCCTGGTGCTGGGCTGGGTGACAGGAAGGCAGCAGGTGCCGGTGAAACTGAGCCCAGAGGACACGGTGACATGGGGTGCTCTTTGCTTAATAGAGCTGCATTTAATCAATGTGTCTGGGAATGAGATTTAAATTAATGGGCCTCCCTCCACTTCACTTGGAGCAGCCCGGCCAGGCCATTTGACTCTTAGCCATCGAACAGGAATTCTGATGGCCCATGTGACACTGTCAGCTTCCATCAGGTGTCTGAAGCCCTCGCTGTCCTGTGGAAGACCCCCACCTCCCCACCACGCTGCCAGGCCCCCTACACGTTACCACATGGATGAAACACAGCTAGTCCAGGGTTCTAGACTTTATTTTAGAGCAATATAGGCTTCGAAATTTAAAAAATTCTTCCCACTTATACCAACAAATTTTGTTTATTCTTTCTGCCCCTTTATTTTAAAAGACTAAGAAAAAGATTTTTTTTATTTTAGTAACCATCATTTTAAAAAGAATTTTACTGTTAAACTAAGTTAATTCTGAGACAAAGTCTGTGCCCTCAACTGACCCATACAAGTGCTGTGGCTTCAGTGGACTTCATTAGCATTTCTGATGATGCTATTAGGCCTTTGTTACAAAGACTGTGCATAAAGGCTGATTGCAGAGCCACACATTATGATCTGACTATGTATAACCCTATTTTAATATCCTTGCAACAAGGGGACTGCATCCAATAACCTGGAATAATATAAACTTCAGAGACAGATGTAAAGGCTGCTCTGTATATAAAGGTCTAACAGATAATTAACATGTACAGGTGCTAACCACCTGAGTTTTTTTCAGTTCCTTTCACTGCAGAGGTGGATTCTCCACTAACACAGGGCTTGGATTATTTTCCAGCTCATTTGTTCATGTCCCATAAGAAAATGGTGCTTTCCCAAGGTAACAAAATAAAATCCCATTTTGCTAGGCTGACTGCACACTGCCATCAAGTGATGAACTCTTGTTCTGGGATCTGTATAGTGCTGAGTGTTTCCATAGTGTCAGGATGCTGAATGTTTGCTGTAACTGTAGTCTTTATTATGGAGCTAGTGAAAAACCAACATCTTTTCTACTCAAGCCATATTTCACCTTCATGCCCAACTTCTGATGCTGGTGCTTTTACTTCTCTTTCTACCAAACTGTTCAGCACTGCTCTGCTACTGAGGTCAATTTGCTGATAACTTTTGGAAGGCAAATGCAATAGCAAGTGCAAAAAACCCCAAAGAATTAAAAAAAAATAAATCTATCTCAGACTTATTCACCGAGATCAGAGCAAACAGTTGGAACATATTGATGCTTTTCAATCTTTGCAACAATCCACTGAAGGAGGAAAAAAAGAAACAGTATTCCTAACAGCTCAGCATTTTCAAGGTGCAAAGTAATTCCACAGCCTTAATTATTTCAGTGTATTGCTGGTCTGCCTTAAATGTACCTTCAGTTTTATTGCGAATTTCATTTTGTATGCACACAATGTTGGTTTGTAAAGGCAGGTTTGTAAATATTTCCTTTGTAAGTCTAATCACTCGTGTACTGTTGTGAGGTGACTACTTGCTGTCCCATGTTGTTGTTACTATACTGCAGTATATATGATCATCTACAGATGTAGCTTTGACCTGTACATCTCCTGTCCTATAAATAGAGTATACTAACGACTCCGTTTCTGGGCTTTTTTGATTAAATAAAATTATTCAGAGAAGACTGGGTCAGTCTTTTTTCAAGTGTACGGCATCTTTCAGAGGCCTCGAAGGCTCAGGGCTGGCTGACGCCTTTATTCAGCTCATCTTTTCCGGAGGGATGTCACAGGAAACCAGCGCCGGGGACCGTCACTGCAGCCAACGCTCAGCGTGGCTGCATCCACCCAGCGGCCTTTTGGGAGTCACCCCGAGAGAAACGCGGCGAGAAGCTCTCGGGTCACATCCAACCCTCCCCGCAGCGGCAGTTTCTGCTTCCCTGGGGAATGGGGTGACGGGATGAACCTCGAATCGCTGCGCGGCGAGGGGAGGCGGGCGCGGCGCTGGTCCCCACGGCACGGACGCATCCCGGGATGCCCGGGCCCGCCCCGCGCTCCTCCCGCTGCCGCATCACTTCCCTGCGCCGCGCCGGGCCGGGCGATGGCGGCCGTCGGGAACGTGGCGGCCGCGCTGAGCGGGGCGGGCGCGCTGCGCTTCGGGCACTTCGTGCTCAAGAGCGGCCGCGCCTCGCCCGTGTACATCGACCTGCGCGGCCTCGTGTCCCACCCGCGGCTCCTCCGGCAGGTGCGGGGCCGGGGGCACCCCCGAGGGGCCGGCGGTGTCTGTCCCGTGCGGGGCGACGGGGCTCCTGCAGCTCAGGGGGGAGAGGGGACCCGGGAGCGCTGCTCTCCAGGGAGCCCTTCCCGGGGCCGGGCGGTCGGATCGCGGTGGGAACGGCGGTTCTCAGTTCCCGTGAAGGAGCGAGGTTTTCGTTGCTGCCCGCGGTAATGCATTGGTTTGGCCGCTTTCGCGCCCCTCCGATTTTAAAAAGCGTTTGGTTTTCCTCTTTGAGGTTGCGGGTCTCCTCTTCCAAGCGGCCAAAGATGCGGGTCTGGAGTATGACTGTGTGTGCGGTGTTCCATACACGGCGCTGCCGCTGGCCACAATTATCTGCTCAGAAAATCAGGTCCCGATGCTCATACGGAGGAAGGAAGCAAAAGACTACGGTAAACCCATCAAATCAAGACTTTGTGTCAACTTGCTGTCTTGTTTGGGAAGTTACTTAATATATTGGTGGTCCTTTTGTAATGTACAGCATTTCAGTTTAAGGTTATTTAAAAAGCAGCTCTTTTTCACCCTTAAGCATAGTTCCCACAGGATCCCAACCTGATCAGGCTCTCCCAGCTGGTTGCCAACTAGGCTGCAGCTTGAGTCCTGCTGCAGTAGATTTGCAGAGTCTTGAAGGGTATTTCCTGTTTCTTTGTGTTTGTTTGTAAGGGTTTTTTTTGTTTGTTTGTTTCTATTCTTTAGCAGTGTCTTTTTTTTTTTTCTATTAGCCCATTACTATGGTTCTGGGTTAGCGAACTCTTCCAGAAATGAGGATTTATAACTCACATTCTCTAACATGCTGAGACCAGAGCCACAGTTCACCCCCAAACAGAACTTTTTGCCTATTGACTCCAAGCAGAACTTTTCTAGTTCTTCTTCATTTATTTCTCAAACCCCTTTTTCTTTAATTTTCCTGTGGCCCTGTAATCAGTAGGCCAGGTGAGCAGCAGTCCCTTCTCTACCCAATGAACCATTTATCTGATTTTGATAAAGGAAGAGGGAGAGAAGACTGAAGCATTAACCTGCCATGTAACTGGATTTCTACACATGATAAGAGCTGTCCTGTTCCAACAGCGTGTAATTAGAAAGTATGCCTGTCAAGACTAAATGCTGCTCCTGTGTCAGGCAGTGGGCCAGGCATGGAAACATTTGCTTTTCTTTCTTGTGAAGCACAAGCCAGTTGTGACAGCGATTAACTGCCTGACACAAAGTTTCTGGTGTCATACGGATTGCAAAGCTGTACATGTGCTGTTCTATAGGCTGCCATGGTCTAAGCACTGCACTGCATAATGTTCTCCTGCTGCTCTGTGCTTCCTGGGAAAGCCAGGCATCCTTTGTTGTTTCCCTTCAGGAGGCCTTTCATGGATGTGTGCCTGTTGTTAGTTAAGACAAAGGCATTTGGGGCTTTACTTCTTCTCCTTGTTCCAACAGGCATATTGAGCACAGAATGCTGTCTGTGGAAAATAAGAAACATGCTGAAGAGTTGCCAATAACTTGGCTGCTTTAAACATGTTTTAAATAACGAGAAAATAGTCCTGAAATTCTGAATTTTCAATTCATGACAATAATAAACTTCTGAAGTCATTAAAACATTTGAATTTGTGCTGTTAACAGTGTGTCAGTTTTGTTAATGAAACATAACTTCTGGAAACATAAATTAGTATTTTATAATCTTGGAAAAGTAACAATCCTTATTAATTAAATTGCAGGTAAGCAGCTGAGCTGTAGTAAGAACTGTCATAACTGGTATCACATTCTGATAAACAAATTGCCTCTCCACACTGACATTGAATGTGAAATTCCTAATCTCTTGAAGTCCAGTTCCATTGGAATTCTGGATATGCTGCAGTGTATGCTTGTATGTGGAACATATATGATCTTTACTTTAGCAGAACAAGTTAAAGTTTTGATACTTTTAAGTTTTTCTGGGTCTTTTAAACTTCCTGAATTTGATGGAATGTTTGGTTTTTATTTTTAAGGTACTAAGCGGATGGTAGAAGGCACCATTAATCCAGGAGAGACATGCCTGATCATTGAAGATGTGGTAACAAGTGGATCCAGCGTACTGGAAACTGCGGAAGCTCTTCGGAAAGAAGGATTGAAAGTCACAGATGCCATAGTGCTGTTGGACAGGGAGCAGGGTGGGAAGGCCAGGTTAGAGGACCATGGAATTCGCCTGCACTCTGTGTGCACTTTGTCCGGGGTGTTGGAGATTCTCCAGCAGCAGGGAAAAGTGGCTGCTGAGATGGTTGAAAAGGTGAAGGAATTCATTCAGGAAAATGTGTTCGAGTCAGTGGCTCAGAATGGTCCTGCTCCTGTGAAGAGACTCTGTAAGGAGCTGAGCTTCGGCGCTCGTGCCCAGCTGCCAGGGGTGCATCCCACTGCAGCCAGGCTCCTCATGCTCATGGAAAAGAAGCAAACAAACCTGTGCCTTTCTGCTGATGTCACTAGCTCCAAAGAGCTGCTGCAGTTAGCTGCCATCCTGGGCCCCAGCATTTGTGTCCTGAAGACTCATATAGACATCTTGAATGATTTCACCCCGGAGGTAGTAAAGGAGTTGAGAACCCTTGCAGACCAACACGAATTTTTGATTTTTGAAGACAGGAAATTTGCAGACATTGGAAACACAGTGAAACATCAATATGAAGGTGATTAACGTGAACCTTGATTTACGGTTACTTTGCTGCTGGTGTGTATAACTGCAGTGCTGGCACAGGTTGCCAGGAGAGAGCGTGGACTTTCCAGCTTTGGAAAAGACTCAAGGGGACAAGGGCCTGCACAACCTGATCTAGCTTTGAAGTTAACCCTGCTGAGAGGGTGTGACCTCCTGAGGTCCCTTCCAACCTAAACCTTTTCATGAATCTGTGGTTGTGCTCAGTGAGTACTTCTGAGCAGTTGTCTGCCATGAGAAACTACAGCCTGGCTTCTTACGGCAGCCTGCTGTTATTGTGTGCTTGTTACTGCTTTCATTTGACATTGGATCTGCAACTGTAGAACTGCTTTTCTCTTTTGCTGATCCTTATGTCCCATGTCATCTGCATATTGTCTGGGAAGATAGCACCTGTGACAGTGGATTTGTAGGCTACCACAAATGTCTCAGTGAATACTAAAGGTGAGATATTAGCAAGTGTTTGTGACAAGTAAACTGGAGGTTACACTTTGTGGTTATCAGCTATCAAAACTGCTGATGAGACTGAACTTGTAACTGTCAAGCTTCAGTAGTAAAACTGTCTTTTAAAATGTGAATGATTTAGGGTGCAGCTGTTTTTGTTTAACTTGTGTTTCCTGTTTAACAGATTTCTGGTGACGCTTTGTCTGTGTGTTTCCTCTCCGTGTTCTCAGGTGGTGTGTTCAGAATCGCATCCTGGGCAGACATCATTAATGCCCATGTGGTTCCAGGCTCTGGAGTTGTCAAGGGTCTGAAGGAAGTAGGTCTTCCTCTCCAGCGTGGCTGTCTCCTGATTGCTGAGATGAGTTCCCAAGGGTCACTTGCAACGGGTGAATACACAAAAGCTGCAGTAAGTAGGCAGACTTGCTTCAGGTTAAAAGCTTGTAAAGTGTGACAGGGAGGTTTTATGTGCTTCTAATATTTGCACTTCAAAAGTCCCTCCATCTCTTAACTATTACAGGTGTTTTGTTTCCTTGGAGATTCAGGAATCTGACACTGTGGTGCTTAAAGGTTGCAGCTGTAAGCTAGTGATGTGAGGTGGCCAGAGTTCACACTTGGAATTGTAGTAAACATGCCAAGTTTGCTATTAGAACCACTTTTCTTTTTTTTTTCTTTTTTTTTTTTTTGTTCTTTAAGCAATATTCTAATTAAGTATCATTTCTAATTAGTTTAAATTCATTCATTGTAGTATTTATAACATAGAAGGAAACATAACATTCCCTTTCCTGACAGAGGGGTGAGTATGGGTGCTGAAAGAGAAAATAAGGCTGCACACACAGAGTTTGATTTCAGGACTTGACCACCAACTCTTTTTGGTGTTCTCATTTAATCATATTATTCTCTCATAAACAGCACCTAGTGTTTTAGTTAATCTGAATTCCCAGGATCATCCGAAACCAATGCCCTGATCCCACACATTTACACTCACATCAGGTGGTGGCTGTGTTCAGCCACGGGAGAAAAACACACGCTTCTCAGGCAGGCTGGTTAAAGTGGTTTTCCACTTTGAGATGTAACGTTCTGTCTCTCAAAGCGCTCAGCCAAGGTGGATCCTCCCTTTTGATTCCAATTAACTAAAATGCAGGTGCAGAGTAACTCAGCTGGTTCCCACAGGTGAGTCAGCTCTGGGTGACTTTACACTGGTAACGCAAGAAAAGGTGTTTCGTACCCCTGCCTGGCACAGCTTAGTGTGTCAAAGGGTGGATGAGAAATGGATTGCTAGTCCAAGTGAATTTTAGGTGTACCACTTGTAACTGTTCACTGATCATCTTCAGGTACAGATGGCTGAAGACAACGCAGATTTCATTTTTGGATTCATATCTGGATCTAGAGTTAGTAATAAACCGGAATTTCTTCACTTAACCCCAGGGGTGCAGCTGCAGACTGGAGGTAACTTTTTCTGGAATATTTGTAGTCTGTAAGTACAGGGGTGATCTGGCCTTCAGTAAAAAAGTGGCTTCTGAAGAGAGTTCGGCTGCTGATTGTCTGGTGGGAGAAGTCTGTTTGCCACTAAGGGCTATCTTCTGTATCTCTGTTTATGCTGATCCCTTTCCTGAGAGCTCTGGAAGGCAACCAGCAGGCTACACAGCCTTTTTTCTTCTTTTGAGGTCTGTGCATACCATAAAGCACAGTCCTGAAAACATGTGAAATGTTTTAGGTGTTAGATTACATGTTCAGCTACTAAGTAGTAGAAAAAAAAAATAAATACAGAAGTTCAGCTGTAAGACTTATAACTGAGACAGATGCAGTATCAATGATTTCAAAGTCTTCTACCAACTGAACAGGTTATCACTGAAGCAGATAGGAGAGATATGTTTCTCTTCAATACTTAATTCTTGTGAAACCTGAAGTGAAATCACAAGCTTTTACATTAATGTTTGGGGAGTTTGCCTGTTTTAAGAGGGCTGAGACTTATTTCATTAATCCTGATCAGTGCTTCTTTATGTAACTGCTCTGTCTATTCTGATTGATAAATCATGAAAAAGGAGGGTGCTAGCTGTCAAATTCTATCTGTGTAATAGTATTTGTTAGGTGGCAACAGAGTTTCTAGTTATGGTCATGGATTGTTAGGATTAGCATGCCTGTTCTCTGTTCCAGCACCTCTTTGAAGATTTTTAGTAGATATGGTTTTGTACAAACTAAAAAAAATTGGTATCTCTGTTTCAGGTGATAACCTTGGACAGAAGTACCTGAGCCCCCAGGAAGTTATTAGTGAAAAAGGTTCAGATATCATTATTGTGGGACGTGGCATCTTGTCCGTTCCAGACCGTCTTCAGGAAGCAGAGAAGTACAGGAAGGCAGCTTGGCAGAGCTATGTGAGTAGGCTTGGTGTTTGTGCACAAGACTGAAAGCTGGACACTGTCCTAGTCCATAAGCAAAGCTGATGGAGCTGCAGCCACCCTGAGAGTTCCAGCTAAATACATCAACACTTCAGCCTGTAAAATACTGCCTTTTGGAGCAAAATCTGTTACTAAGTTGTTTTGATTGTACCCACACAGATTAAGTTGTACTTGCCATTGTTGTTTTCTAATATTTGAGTGTAGGAACCCAAAATTTCATGCCCAGTTTTTAGCCTTAATAGGCTTTCTTGTTAGAAAAATGTTGCAGAGTACACTTCAAGGGTATTTGTTTGGCTGTTGTTGCCTTTGTTTCCTTTCCCCACCCTCAAATTCCTTCTGGCTGAGGAAAGAGTATTTTGCTGTTCTTCAGAAACTTCACCTGCACACCTGACCTGCTGCCTCATTTTCACAGGTTTATTCAGCTCTGCTGTTTCCAAGGAACAAGTATAGGTTTTCATGCCATACTGTGAAATTGAATCATGTGTTGTTTAATAAATACCTTTTTGGCTACTGTTTTCCTATCACTGGCTCTGCACATCTTCCTTCCGTGGCAATGTGAAGTATTGTTTTCAGAACCCCAGTATCACAAAAAATCAATCTGGTGCGTTTGTGACTGCAGGAATTACTCGTGATTCTGTTTACAGGAGCGGCAAAGAATTTGTCAGAGCAATTAGTTGTTTTATGCTTAATTACAGTGGACCTGTTGATTCCTCTAATGAGAAACAAAAATGTACTTTGTTGACTTCTTGTGCAATTGGTTTTGATTAGAAATTATGGAATAACCTTATGTATGGATAGCGTGTACGTGGTGCAGGTTCATAGAATTTTGATCCCTCTCAAGAAGTCCAAGACTTCAGTTCTAGACTGTTGCTGTTCCAAAGCACACTGAGAAAGCTGAGCTCTTTTGTTAATACACTTATCTGTAGACTAGGATCAGCTGTAGTGAGTTTTTTTGGCATAAGTGCTGAACTTTTCACCAAGTCTTTCAAGATAGGAGAGTGGAGGGCTTCTTTTGATTGGATTAATCTATACAGTGTCTAAGACTGGGGGAGACTAGCTTGGATCTGAGGGCTTTGCCTTATGCCTCTTGTATTAGTGACACTGTTCTCTGTTGGCACTCAGAGTTTAGAAACCCACAACTGAGCGATTTCCTGCTGCCTGGGTGTATTGGGTGAGATGACTTTACCCTCTGACACTCCATGTGCTCTGGAAGTGCCCAACTCCCCTTTGTAACAAGGCTGCTTGTGTGGCTTACGATGGTTATTGTGGAGAAAATGTTCGAACTTTGTGTGTGTGTGTGTTAATGTTTTATTTTCCTTGGGGCGACCAATTGCTTCAGTAGTTATGTATCTTAATTTCTGTTGGCAGAACTCCACCCCAGGGAAGATGGAATGTGATGATTGTGTTGTACATTGTTCAGGCACCCTGCAGCAGTCAGTCAGTCGGGATATTTCACATCTACTTCTAAGAAATTCCAATCCTCCAAAGTGAACAGAGGATTTGGGATTTGTTTGCTCTCTCATTATAATGGCCTTTAGGCCTGTAGCAGAAACAGAACTTTCTCATGTAAACTGTTTTGTGGAAAATTCCTTTTTCCACCAGAGGGAGCTGAGACTCTATTTTTCAGGAGCGTTGATGTCCTCCTGGCTCTGATAACACCTCTGGATATCCTTAGGATGAAAAAATGTCTGGTTTTCAACAAGTCACACCCTTGCTGGTTTTATTTGTTCATATGATATTTAAATGTATTTTAAATGTTTTAAAACAGTAGTCTAAAACTCATTTAAAACAGTAGCTTATCCAAAAGCTGCCTCAGGCTGAAGCTCAGCGCCGTGTGTTGTTGTAGGCTTGCTGTCACAGCGCAAGCAGAATTTCATGAGTCTAGTATTTTCCACTAACTCTGCTGAATTGTGTTTGAGCGTGTGGCCACCATCCACACAGCTAAATCCCTGAGCAGGCTCTTTGGAGAGCTAGTTTGTCAGGCATCTAGCTGAAAAAATAGCAACTGGATTTGGAAAGATGGAGGTGATCTAATATCCAGTCACTCTTAGAGGATATGCGCAACTTCTTTGCTTTACAAAACAAGTTCTGAGGAACGGATCAATTGGGAAGCTTCATTTCACAGTCCTTCTTTGTGCACTCCAGAAAGAACTGTATTCTGGCACTTCCTTTGACACCGATGCTGCAAACATTTCAATTAGTAAAACAAAAACCTGTTACCTCCTATATGCATTCTTCTGTCAGAATGATTATAGTAAACAAGTGTGTGCACTTCCTTTGAGGCACCTGAAAGTGATTAAAAATCCATTTCAAATTAAGAACAAATGTTAATTTCCTTGCTTGCCCCTGCTGCTCACATTCATTGCATAGTTCCTGCTGTTGGTCCCAACTGTTCCTAACATGGGAACTAGGTCACAATTTACAAAACTCATTTGCATCATAATATATGAATCTGAAAGTCTCGCAGTTCATTCTGTGATCTGATTGAGTCTGTGGTAGAGGCATAAGGCTATATGTAAATTGCTGGGTTTAATATTATCTGGCAAGTAGGCATTTATATGAAATTGTGATCCTTAATCCACTATGGAATATGGTTTGTAGCAGAGTAATTAAAGGATATCACACTTTTCATAGTGAAATAAGACTGTAACCAAGCGTTACCCGTGCTTGCAGCAGAAAGCAGGCTGTCTTTCTGCAGTTTCTGAGGTCTGTTTGAGGGACCAACACAAGCTGGAACCACTAAGGAATTGTTACACAGCTTTTGATATTTGTACATAAAGTTCACTCTGTCTTTCTGAGGTTGTGGGTATCTATGTCTAGCACAAGGAGTGCTGTGTCAAGAGAACCCAGCCCGGGCACTTTAATCAGTATAACTGCGTAAGAACAGTGCTTTACTTGGACTTAAAATTCCTGCAAAATCTTGATAAACCCAGCGCTGAATTAAAACCCGCCAAGTTAAAGCTTTTGTCCTGAAAAGTATGATTTGTATGTCACAGTATCAACATTACTTTGTTAACCATTAACTGACAGGTCATATTATATTTTCCATAGGCTTGTCTATGAAAATTTATTTGAGACTTAATCCCAGAAAAATAACCGAATCACTTCCCTTTATGTGGAAAGCTTGTTGCTGTGGATTTATTTAGTAAGAGACACAAACATTGCATTTAGGGAATAGCAGCAAAGGAATGTGAAAGACTCAGAGGAA
This sequence comes from Pseudotriccus pelzelni, assembly GCA_035584735.1. Lineage (NCBI taxonomy): Eukaryota > Metazoa > Chordata > Aves > Passeriformes > Tyrannidae > Pseudotriccus > Pseudotriccus pelzelni. Next base: position 9,715,795 of record JAWMRA010000164.1, on the reverse strand, counting down.
GTTTGATTCCAGATCTGACTTTTGGAGGTCACTGTCTCAGGGAATGGTCTGTTTTGGAAAGCTTGTAACTGGGCTGTGGGCTAGATGGGCTGGATAGTTTGTTTGTTTCTTTGTGGTGGTTCTTGGTTGGTCTGTACCACAGTGACAAGTACAGCTTCCAAGTCTGAATGCTGCAGGAAATTAAAACTCAGCCTGGTGCCTGCTCCAGCTTCAGGTTTTGCTCTAACTCCTTTGGCAGGCATTTGCAGCCTGCGAGAGGTGACCCTGCCTGTGTGTCTGGGTTGACTTTGTCCTCAGTCCTGGTTCTCTGTTTCGGCACAATCCATGTGCTTCTCTGAACATTTTCTCATTAGCGGGTGCCAGCCACAGTCAGGCTGTGAAAGTGCAGGGCTGTGGTGGAGGCTGGCCAGCATGGACAACAGGAGGGAGCCTGAACAAGGCTGTAACTGCACATGGACTCAGGAACAGAAACTTGATGGCATGATGTCATAGGCTGTGTTTAGCCCAAATAGGTATTGCAGGAGGAGAAGCTAAACAGTACAGCCACTTTTGATCCATTCCTGAACAACTAATAGTAGCTATGGAAAAGATACTTTGACAAACAGGACTATTTAGACAGGGAAATTCTGCAGTGTTTCCTGCAGGTGACCATTTCTACTTTGCTAAGGGGTATCATTTTAGGCTGATGATGGGAACAGCCATGAAGTTAACGTGGTTATAAGAGGGAAGATAATGAACCAAAGAACATCTCTGCTCAAATACTGACAGAGAAAATGCCTGCCACCCTGGGAAACCGGCCTGGGAACCAGAAGCATCCTTGAGAAGTGCAGCTGGCTCTTTTGAAGTGCAGCTAGGTACTGAAAAACCAAAGATACCCGGAGATACCATTGATAAGTGCAAAAACAGTACAGAAGCTTATCATCTGGGAAGGCAAAAAACAACTCTGGAAAAGGAGGAAAACATTCTGAACAAGGAAGGGTTGGTAACTGCAATTGGCTGTTCTGACTCACAGAACAGAAAAACAGCCTGATAAAACAAAAACTGGTCTGAGAGAATAGAAAACATCACCAGTTATTGGCTATGCCACGTGAAAAATAGAAATTGGCAGCATCTATTGGCTGTGCCAGGTGGTGGTGTCCTACGCCCCTTTATGTCCCCATGGTATAAAAAAGACTTAATTTTTACCCAAAATGGAGCCTCTTTGCTGCACAGAAACCCTTTTTGTCCATGAGATTTCTTCAGCACAGGGAAGACCTTCACCAGGAACACCAGGCTGACTGCAGAACACCAGGCTCCACATCCCTGTGAGACCTCATCCACTGTCAACTGGACCCACTTCTGGAAGGGGTTTGATTGCCCCCACTACTGGGATCGGTTGGATGAGCACTTGGTACAGGTAACATTTTTGAATATATATCTTTATCTAAAGGTCTGCATGTTAGTAATTACTGATAAGTGAATTTACTGCTTTTCTAGTAGTAATTCTGTAGTAATTTATAATATTGAAATATAGACTTGTTGCTAGTATTGACTGCAGCTGCTTTGGAAATCTATATGTCTGCTTTCTGGTAGGAATTTGTAGTAACTTGTAGAACAGATATACTTGTTTTGCCAAGTGTAACTATAATTGCCACGATAGTTGTAAACTGTAATGAATAAGAGAACATAGATAATAAATCCTCCCTGTTTCTGTGCATGACAGAGTCAGTCAAACCTGCAAACGGTTGCAATCTTTGCATACTCACAGGACATGTAGCCCTTCTGGGTTGTGGCATTAATTCGTGTCAGAAGTGGGGATCTGTGATACACAGGTCATGGATGCCTGGGAAAAGGCAGTAGAAGAGCACTGAAAATAGCAAGAGACTTGTGGAAAACTGCTGCGTGGGACAGGGATAGCGTGCCTGAGAATTGGTTGATTTGGGAAAGGCTGCGAGCTGAGTTTCAGAGGTGGCAAGACACTCAAATGCAAAGCAGAGAATGGCAAGGGGCCCTTCATCAGGCTTCTCACAGAGGCTTCAGCGGCCATGGGTGCTTTGTTTAACAGTGCTAGGCAGGAACTGGGACCTTTGCAGGAAGCTAAGGATGCAGAAGTGTGAGCAGTTGCCTTTGAATCCTGTTATTTTGTTGCAAAACAATTACTCAGTTGGTATCTAACTTTAGACCTCTGGCTGTACAACAGCTAGAGCAAGAGCCTACATGGCTGGGCTCAGAGCAAGATCACTGAAAACATACAAATACTGAAAAAAAGAAAACAAGGAGGAGGCTTTGATTCTGGTGGCGGGTCTTCCTCCCCCGCTTCATTACCCGAGCTTTGTCCGGATAACGCAGCCGCCTCGTACCCTCACATTAAAGATTCCCTGGTACTACTCCAGGCTCCTGCTGGAAAGGAAGGCGCTCCCCCACCACCTGAAGGGTCACAATGACCTCTTCGAATTTTAATGCTGCTAAGGCTGAGGCAGCTGTCCCTGCAGGACAGCAAAAGCCCCATGAGGACTGGGTGGGGTGGGTGGTGCAGTGCTACCCGCTGGGGACTGGAGCTGTGATTGTCCATCAGGCTGAGACCAGACAGATATTTCTGGCAGGAAGAATATTTCTCCTAAACACTGATGCAGAGGCCAGAGTGAATATCTTCTCCTTGTTATTATTGATAATAAATGCTGTTTCAAAAATGGTGGGACTGTCAAGCTCCTCCTCCTGCCTCTAGTACTCTTGATGAATTTTCTGGCTGGATGATGAGACTGGCTGCTCAGGATGTCCTTAAGGGACAGGAGCAATCCCCTGGGACATGATGGCTGTGCCAGCAACAGCAGCAGGGAAAATTCTTGCAAAATGCAGCATCTAGGGTGGGCAAAAAACCCAGCTTTAATGTTATGGCATGAAACCTGGCACTGGAATGCCACAGTGGCCCAAGGGCTGCAATACTGACAGTTCTTATGGGGAGGCATAGAATCATTTAGGTTGGAAAAGATCTTCAAATTCATTAGTATATATTTTTAGTCTGTGCTACTATCCAGTAACCACGGGAGCTGAACACACAAGAGGAGGGTTGCTGCCTTTCTGAGCACCCTGTCTGTTTTTGAAATACCTCCAAAGTTAACCACGACCTCTTAACTCCAGGAAAGAAAGATTTAGACTAGAATCATAAAATCATAAAATCACTTAGGCTGAAGAAAATCCGTAGGATCACTGAATCCCAGTGTTAACCCAGCACTGACAAGTCCACCACTAAGCCATGGCCCTAAGTGCCTCATTTACTTGCCTTTTAAATACCTCCAGGGTTGCTGACTCCACCACTTCTCTGGGCAGCTTGTTCCAGTGCTTGACAACCCTTGCAGTGAAGAAATTTTTCCTAATATTCAATCTAAACCTCCCTGGCACAATTTGGGAACAGTTCCTCTCGTCATAAATAATAATTACCGATAAGGATATTTACTACTTGACTAGTGGTAATTTTATAGTCACTTGTAAAATTGAAATATAAAATTGCTACTAATATTCATTACTGATAAATATTGATTTCTGCTGCTGTTGATTTGCTTGTGCTGGTTTTGGCTGGGGTAGAGTTAAATTTTTTTAATAGCAGCTAGTATGATTTTAATTTTTGCTGGAAACTGTGTGGATAATACAGAGAGGTTTTAGTTACTGCTGAGCAGTGCTTGCATAGAGTCAAGGCCTCTTCTGCTCCTCACCCCACCAGTGAGGAGCTCCCACAAGGAGCTGGGAGGGGACGCAGCTGGGACAACTGATCCCAACTGACCACAGGGATATCCCAGGCCATGTGGTGTCATCCTCAGCATGCAGAACTGGGGGAAGAAGAAGGAAGGGGGGGGAATGTTCAGAGTCATGGCATTTATCTTCCTAAGGCGTCATCACTGTGAATGAACCCAGCTTTGGTTGGCTGAACACGTGCCAGCCACACTCTGAAGGAGTGAATTCCTTGTTTTGCTTTGCTTGTGTTCAGCTTTTGCTTTACTTAGTGAAATGCCTTTATCTCAACCCACAAGTTCTCTCACTTTTACTCTTCTGGTTCTCTCTACTATCCTACTGCAGGGGAGTGAGTGGCTTAGTTGTCTGCTGGGGTTAAACCACAACTGCCTTATAATTGTAGCAGTTTGTATTATAGATATACCTGTTTTGCTAATCATAAGTATGCTTGCCTTGATAGTCATGACTTGTAGTAAAATGCAATGAAGTAATGTAGGAAATAAAGCCTCTGTGTCCCTGTGTGTGACAGGGTCCTGCAAACCCACAGCTTCTACCTTTGCTCACCCACAGGCTGGATGAGCCTGGGTTGTGGCAGGTGAATGGAGAAGTTTCTGACAGGGTGTGTCCGATGAACACCAGCATAAACTAGAGGGCATGGATAAAGGTTGAAATACACTCCTGTGTCTCTGCTGTATTGTTTTGACTTTTGGCAGTCTGGTAGTAAAGACGAGGTAGAACAATGGTCAATTCCAGTTCTTCGTGTGTTCAGATATGGAGATGACACTGGGACAAAAGGGCCAGGAGATGCTGCTGGGCTGCAGATGTAGTGAGTTACCTCCCTTGGTATTTCCTGCCACGCATCTTAAGTGATTCCCTTCTCAATACAGTAGCTCCTTTAGTTTCCACGTGCCTGGAGAAATCCAAGGTTAAAACAGGTGTAAGAGCGTGCAGAATTCATCTTCTAGAGCTCACGCTCTGCCTTCAGCTATTGAGCACCTTAGTCCACCATAAAGGGCAAAGAGGACGCAGGAGGGCATGTCTCACACAGGGTTGTGGTAACAATGAAGGGTTACACTGCATCTCCACAATTAAGAGAGCAAGTAATGCTGCCATTGGCCTTGACTCTTCCCAAGGAATGTTGCTGTCTCCTCCCCCAGAAACACCAGCAGCGCAGGGAAAAGGCACTGTGAGCCCCAGCCCCAGTGGCCCTGCAGCACCAGCCTCCAGCTGTGGCTGGGGAAACAGGAGGAGCTGATGTTGCAATGGCATCCGGATTCCAGCTTGGCTAGACAAGCACTGACATTTTTCCATCACATTTGACCTGCTGATGCCTTCTGCTGGAGTTTTCATTATGGAATGCTAGCTGTGGTCAGGCTGTGCGTATTTACAGACACAAACTGCTGCTGACTAAAATACACCATTCTCATGACTGTGCTTGGCACTACACTTGCAGGGGTAAAGGCAGATCTGCTTACACAGTCATGCAAAGCCTTAGCATCACTTCCTTCTAATTTTTCAGATGTAACCTTGTGGATAAGCTAAATTTGATGGGAAGGGATAGGGGGGGCTGTTCTGCACTACCTGGTGCAGTGCCACTGACCGCACCAACTAGTCCCTTCTTTTTGTACACTGGCTTGGGAGCATGGCCTGTAGCTCCCACATTGTTTCCTGCCTATTCTGCAGATCAGTCTGCTTTACAGCAGAGTCTCCCTGAGCAGGGGAAGGAGGGAACTTGCAATCCCATCCCCAAGTCTTTCCTCTGCTCTTTTCCACTCTCCCTGCCCAAACCACCCCTTAGTAATGAGTCAAATCTTGGCTCCTGTCGACTGCCTGGATTGCCCGCTGTCTCGGCACGTACCCAGTGTTGTGGGAAATGCCACAGCACAAAGGTAATCTGCTAGGGTGCAAGGGAAAGGGTGGCAGGGGGGCACTGCCCATGCCTTTCCTTTCAGAGTGCAAAGGTATGGATTTATTTTTAAACTGCTTGGTCCCTAATAAGTTAATTGCAGCAAAACTGTGTTCACAGTGTTTGCTGCTTTGGGTGGCAAAGCTGGTTTAAAGCATTCCTGTCCTTCCTTTTTCTCCACTTCTCTTCCTGCTCCCCCTTTCCGTGCCTGGGGCAGTATGGCTTGTGTGAGGCAGTCACGTGAACCATGCTAAAACTTGCTCTGTCTACTTGTGATGACTGTTTTTTGACTGTTTCCTATTTTTAATTTTGTAATAGTGATGAAATCTGTCTTGCCAGCCTGGTACTAGGCAGTGGGTTAGTCAACAAAACCCAAATTTGCCCCATGGATGCTCCTTCCCAGTTGTGGCAGCATTAGTCCAGATATTCAGTGCACCATGTCTCAGCCTGCAAACTTTAGCCTGGACTTGAATACTGTGTAGGAAGCATGGAACTCTGAATAGCTGCCCCTCTGCAGTGCTCAGGCCTGTCCTGCTGCTTGTGCTGTTGCAGGGAGGAGGCAGGACAGCCCCCAGCCCACCCACAGTGGGTGGCAAAAAGCCAAAGGCAAAGGCAGCACCAGCATCTAACCAAAGCTTGCCCTTGCACCCTCCCCCCCTGCTAGGGCAGATTTAGTGGAACCAAGTGGGAAAGCAGGGTACAGACTTCATTTGCTTGAGATTTTGGTTTTTTTACTCCACCTGATCAGTGCCGATGCTGCTATTGTGTCACTTGCTGCCCTCCTCAAAATCCCCATTCCAAGATATTTCTAGTCTGATCTTCTGCATTTCTTCAGTGCTGCTAATAGGAGGAGGGGGAACCATAAAATTCTTGAAGGAGAGCTGTTTATACTGAACAAATAAGAGCTTCTGTTTATAGAGGCAAAAACACATTAAAAAAAAAAATCCGGAAGGATGGGCCCATGGCCCTTTTCCAATGAGAAGAGCAAGTCAAAACAATGAACACCATTTGTTTTTGCTTTTCCCTGGCAAGCTTCCTTCAGCTGACTATTGCATGATCTGCTCAGGGTGAAGAGCCAAAAAAAAAAAAGAAATTTAAAAAAAAAAAGAAGGAAAAAACCCCCAGGCAGTAGCAATTGCTCCAGCTTTTTTTTCCTTCCAGTGGCTGCAGCCCCACTGCTGTCTGTGTGGGTTTAAAGCTGCAGCTGTCAGCAGGGTAACCCAAACCCCAGCTCCAGAGGAAAACACATGGGACTGCAGGAATGGTTTGGGTGGGGGAAAAGAAACCAAAAAAACAAAGCAAAATGTATGTTTTAAAGCAAAATCACTGTGTTTTATTCAGCTCCCTTTCCAACCAAAAGCTCAGGGCTCCCTTGCTTTTCCAGCTGGGTTCTGCTGGACCCCGCAGCAATAGTCTTCTGGTAAAAAATCAGAGATCTGGATGAGCTGCTGTGTGCTCCCAGTTACCCTCCTGCAGGCACCCAGGCCGGATGCCTGCTTGGACACCCCAAGGGATGGGTGTTTAGTTTAGTTTCCTCAGCCTAAACTCCCATTTCCCTTGGGCTCCCACCAGTTTCCCATCAGTTTAACACCACCAGCTCAGAGACAGAGACAGAGCTCCTTGAAGCACTCCCCGCCCTGGGTCAACACCAGGGTATTAAATCAACATAACTTCTGCAGCAGTCCCTGTGACTCCACCTCCTATTTTTATAGCAATGCTTTGACTGATAAGGCTCTATTAATAAATCAATCAGGCACTACCACTCCTGCTTGCAGGAACAAGCCCCATTTTTGCTGGGGGGCTCAGCAAGGAAACAATGAACTCTACTCACAGCATCATATATGCACAATAGTTTTATTTTGGTTTTTTATATAAAAAAAATCCTAAAAACTGCAGAACATTTGTATCCTAATTTCTTACACAAATTCTTCCAAGACCTTCCTCTTGTTAAGCTAATTCCCCCCTAACAACTTGTGATGGCATGGGTTCCCGTGATTTTTGACCTAGTCACCCTTTCTAACGGGATATGTCTAAAGCTGCAATACGGCACTTGGTTGACTTACTTGGCAGGTTTAATAAATCCAGAAAGCTGGGCTATGGAGTCGCACATGGCTCAGAGTCCATCAGCACAGGCAGCGAGCCTGCCTCCACGTCCGTGCCTCCAGAATGAACCAGACCTTTCTCCTTACTGTGCAAATAACGGGCTTTGGTCATCGACCAGTCCTGTCCTAAGGGATTCTCATCCCTGAAGAGGATCCCATCTTCAAGTGGGGAAGCAGCACGTACAGTCAAGCAATTGTCCACAGCAGTGCCAGGCGCTCAGACCCCGTCAGTCAGTCAACTGTACCGTTGTAAGACTTGTTGAGCTTGTTGAAGGTGAACTCTACGTTATGCGTGGAAATAGGCTTTCGGTAGAGAGGGTTGGATGCCTTTGGAGAAAAGAGCAGACAAAGAGAACAAAGGTAAGGGACAAAGTCCCTGTCATGGTGAAAATGTGCCAATTAATTTGGAGATAGCACTATGGCACTGTGTTTGGCTTCCAGTGAACTGAGCATTCAGATCCAAATGCAGTGTTGTTTATCCAGAGTTGGTCCATCAGACCCACCTTCCATCCTGCCTGCAGGCAGAGGCAATGCCCTGGAATGCTGAGCAACCCCACCCAAAGCCTCCCAGAAGGACCCCCCCAGAGACCTGACCAATCTGGTTGCCACCACAGTTAGGGTGTGTTCCTCTCTCCCCTACCCACTTCAGCCTCGAGGTCTGCTGGGAAATACATGATGAAACCAAGGGCTGGGTATAATTTTGCAGAGCATTTGTACCTTGCCAAGGGGAAGGCAGTGTGACATGCTGGACTCTGAACTGTGCTGCGAGGCACTGCAGGGCATGGGCACCTGCATCCCTTGTTCCTGCCACCCTTCTCCATCACTGTAGAGCTGTTTGCTGCCAGCGCATCCCAAGAGTACCCCCAAGCAGCAGCAGCACCCCTGCCCCAGGCTCACCATTTCATATCTGGCCCGGGAGCGTTCGCTCTGGAATCGGTCGAACTCCCGTCTGTCGTGAATGGTGACGAGCAGCTTCCAGAGCGCCAGCAAGATGATGCCAATCAGCACCACGCTGCCAATCACCGCCAGCACAATCGTCACAGCGCTGGGGGCTGAGCTGCAGGCTGGTCACGAGGGAGAAAAGGTAATTAGCTCCAGTGTCAGTGTAGACTGTATCAGGGTCCTGGAACGTAATAACCTGGACTGCAGCCACTGTGCAAGTGACCTCGGGGCAGCACTAACAGCAGTGACTAAATTAAAAAAAGCAATAGTCCTCTCTGAAACCAAAGTGATTTTTTTTTTTTTTATTATTAAATAAATTCCTTGCTAAAGGCAGGTCAAAGGGACAGCTCTCATGCATGTCACCAGAGCTGGGATGTCACGTAGCACTCCAGGGGAAGAGTAGGGCTGCAGTGCCACTGTCCAACAGTGATGCAGGGTTTTAATGCCAGGTGATCCATGTGGGACGCAGAGCATTAAGGTGCCTCTGGCAAAAGCCAGCTCAGCCTCTGGACCACAGGGACACAGGTGATCTCTAAGGACTTAAAGTAAGTACATTAACTCTCAGCTAATCAACTACTCTTTCAGTTAAGTGCAAGCTGCAGCACAAATGAAATAAAGCATGAGGAATCTCAGTCTTTCCCATATTGGCCTGTGCCTCAGAGGACCAGAGCAGATCACAAGAAGCTACTGTTGGATGCTCGCCAGCTTGTCCTAAAACCCCATGAGGAGTCTTCTTTGAGCAACTGCATTGCATGTGATTAAAATAACGCTGGGAAGCACAGCTGTCTGTGCAGTGTAGGGAAGGGAGCAGGGACACACAGCCCTTACGCTGCCTGGATAGGAGCTAGCTCTTTGGCAATGCAGGAATCCTTAGTTGGCACAGGGATTTCCTAACATCCTGACTTAACCAGCAGCAGCACCAGGTGCCCCCTTCTGATGTTTTTGTTCCCGGGGGCTGTGCCCCTAAATCAGTCATGCTTATTACTACTTAAATAGGCCCTGTTTAATTCAGCATCCTAAGTTGCCAGAAAGCTCTTCAGCCACTTGCTAGCAATGCTGGCAGCTCAGGTGCATGTTTAACTCAGAGTCCTTTCTGGACTAAGTTGGGAGCATCTGTAGTTTGGTTTCAGCACTATAAAACACTTCAGTTTAAATTGTCCCAGTTTATCTCCTCACACATGCAGCCAGTGAAACCAGCCTGGCTGCAACCCGCCAGGCTCCCCAGCAGCCCATCATCTCCCCTGAGGCAGCCTCTGCTGCTAAAAAGGAAACCCAAGGGAGGGCCTACCTGGCTCTTTGAGGACGGTGAGGTTGGATTTTCCACTGGGAAGCTCCAAGTAGGTGAACTTCATGACGCAATTGTCCACCGGATAGGCGCAGAGGATCCCGTTCGGGTCATCCGTGTCTGGAACGAGATGCAGACTCACAGAATTTTATCTGGGGAGCAGGCCTGGAAAGCACTTTGATCACAACTCATGCAAACTAACTGAGCAGTGTCCAGATTTACTGCTTGGAAAAATGTGGCACTTGGCAAACATCCCATGGCAAACAGACTCAACCTCACACACACACACACACACTCTTCCATCACACAAGTCTGCTTTGGCAATAAATGCTGCTTTCTTCTTAATTTGCTATATTTCTTGAAGAGTGGAAGGTGAATAGAAAACAAGGGGCACAGACTCAGATGGGGCCAGCAGCAGCAGCCTGTGGCCAGCTCATGCTCCAGCTGTGCTGAGTGGCTGCAGCTCCGGAAATGGCTGAGAAGTTTGTTTTTAAAGAGTGAGATAGAAGAGGAAAATGGGAAAGGGAGGAGAGGGGGAGGGGGGGAGGGGGAAGGGATGAGTTGGTTGGAAAGACGATTTGTAGATGGTTCACAAGAAATGAGAGGACTTTATTCCCAAGGCCATACAGGTACTGTGTGTTTGCCTGTCTAACATACCACCAGGCAGAGCCTGTCGCTGCTCTGGTCACTCTAAGATGCTCCCTGAGGAAGGCTGCTTCACAGAAGCAATTTAAGATTCAGCAAAGCCATCACTTGAGGTTTGCAGCATTATCCTCAGGCATCTACACAGCCACAGCTTGTCAGGTGTCCCCATCGCAGGGACAGTGACTGGAGGGAGATGGGGCAGCATCTCTGGCCATGAGAGGTAGCTCTGCTGAGCGCATCTCCGCAGGCCTGCATGGGCTGAGCGTGTCATGGGAGAGGAAGGGATTCGGGGACCCAGTGCTATTGGCTGGCAAAGACACGCCCTTGCCTTAGGCACCTGGAAAATGCTTCCCACAGCTCTCCTTCTCACTTCTATCCGTGCCTGTCTGTCATGCTGAAAAATGATCGCATTAATGACCACTGCTACTCCAGCCCCTTAGCCCTCTCCTGTCTGTTTGTTTTTCCTTTCAATGCCTTTGACCTGCATACAGTTTAAAGATTAATATCCTACATTTCAACAGCTGAGCCCAGATGCAGCTGCCCCTCTGGTGAGTCCTGACAAGTTCCTGGTGTGGACAAACCTCAGCTGTTCCTACCCTGGGACAGGGAAACCTGTTCTATCTACACAGTGGTAGCAAAGGTGGGGGAGGAGAAGCGCTGATTTTTACAAAGTGAATTACTAATTAGATTAATACAGATAAAACTTCCATGCTTCTTGACTAACACCTTTCTGAGTTGAGCAGCAAACCTTAGTTCCTGCAGGACTAGCTGCTTTCACTCCCATCCTTGCACCACTGTTCTGCTAAAAGAGACAGGGATTAAAGTCTCAGTGGTAATTATCTCTGTTGGTCTTCATTAGGTTTCAGAGATCACATGTCCACATAGAGAGGTGTGAAGGTCCCATTGAGTTTTCAGGTCCACTGATGTGTGCTGTTGCCAGGTTCAGCTCATGCTCCTCTCATGTTGGAACTTCCTCTCTGAAACCACCAGGAATGCAAATGTAATCTTGCAGAAGCAAAGGAGATCCTGGAGAGTCGAAAGCAAGTCATACAAGCCTCCCTCAAGGCAGCTTTCTGGCTTATGAGTCCAGTGATTGATGCCTCTGCTATACAAAGCTTTGAAGCACTGGCTGCTTCATACCCAGAGTCAAAAGGCACTTGGGATGCTCCACGGTGTGCTCATTGCAATTTGATATTTAAGAAAGTCCCATCCTCCTCTGCCAGGGTACTGCAGACCTATGGATTCTGTGACAAATATCAGCATTCAGCCTCTCAGCAGGGACTTTTAATATGTGCTAAATAATACAGAAGTGCTTGAAAACCAGGATTTGGCAAAGTCTGCCTGGGAAGAAGTCCATAGTACCCAAGAGCTTTCTTGAGGAATATTTTGCTTTACCTCTTTCTCTAGCAGCCCAGATCTCCAAGCCATAGCACCATGTGCAATCTGACTGCAAGAGTTCAACAAAAGCTTAAGCACAATTCCCCAGAACACCTTAAAACAGAACTTTGGCTGTGTTTCTCTCTCAAAGCCATGCAGGGTGTTGGAAAACCATAGCCAAGCCTCACCTTCCAAGGCACAGTCAGCACAAAAGCTGGCTTTGGCATGGTACAATAACCAGGTAGGAGGGATGAGCTTTAACCCCCAGTATTTGCTTGCTCCTAACAAACATGGGCCAGCCAGGCATTAGAAAGGAACTTTGTGTGGTTTGGACTTCCACACCTCTCACAGAGTCCTGGTGTAGGTACACTCCCAGCTGAACTGCAGAGAGAATGGAGAGAACAAGAGCAAGCATCCCAAATGGAAAGGCAGGAAACCTCAGTGGTCATAATTTAAAAGCTAGACACTGGATGTGAGAGGAAAATGGGAAAAACATCACCTGCAGGCAACTCAGGGGGAAAGGAGAGAAAGGGCGAGCAAGGTAGGGCGCTCCTACCTCTATAAACTGTGGGAAGAGAAGGAAATGTCAACTGCAGACAGTAATTTATCCCTGACTGATCTACAACCCTTTCTCCAAGGGGTATGGCTAAGGCCAAGGTCAGGATTGTGAGTAATGCTGTCACAAGTTTGGATTCCCTCTACTTCCCTAAATAGCAACCAGGGACTCTCAGGAATGGATCTTGAAAAGAAGGGGGAGAAAGTAATCTGCCGAGAGATGCACTTGTGGGGTGACCTCTGGAAGAGGGCACAAAGGGCAAGAGAGGAACTTGACAGGGTGACTTGTAGCAGTCAGGTCCCCCAAAGCAGAACTCGTTTCCAAAACAGCTTTGCTTTTCCTTACAAGCTCATTTCTTCCAAGACGAATTCTCAGAAGATTAGGGAATGCCTTTTTTTGGGTGATACTTTGTCCTTTTGAACTCTCTCATGGCTTATCTCATCTTCTGTCTCATCTGACCTCATCCCTTGCTCCTTGCACTGGTGGTAGTGGTTAGATGTGGTAAGATCTTATTTAAAATCAAAGAGTTTTTTACTTCATTATAAATTATAGCCTGTAGAGAGCACTACACATACCACACTACCTGCACATACACATTTCTAAATACCAGCTGTTCCCTGAGGCTTTCTTTACAGATGTGTCTTGCCCTGGTTACGAGGAGTTCAATGCCTCAGTCACTGGACCCCACCGCCTGCAGTCCTGCTGCTGCCAACTTACCGAGAACATCCACAGTGGTGATGATCTCGTCCTTGCAGTGCTTTTGGCAGGTTTGGTTATCAGCCAGTCTTCCTGAGTTAAACAGCTTGCATTCAATGCAGTCCCTGCAGGAACACACACAGAGGGGAAGATAAGGCACCCAAGAGAAACTGCATGAACACAGAGATTCACCCCTTGGAACGTCCAGCACACGTCCCTGAGTGCTGGTCTGGAGGCTGCACATCTGCACCACAAGGAAAGAGCAAGTTCAAGGCCAAGCATCTCCATCTCAAGGATGGATTTATTCTAGGGGTAGATTCGATTAAGGTATAAAACAACTGGGAGATTTGGGGTCTTTTTGCCCTTTGCAAAATCCATCCTACCTGAGATAAAGGCAGGCAGCACTGTTCTGTACTAAATATGAGACTGATGCCCAGGCCACTTCCATTGCTGTGAGGCCCCATCCTCCCCTCCTCTGCAGCTCACAGCTCTCTAGGCCCAGACACTTGCAGCTCAGAGTGAAGTAAAACTGTGGTTGCCAGCCTTTGCCAAAGAGTGGGAGAGCACTGGAAATGAACAGGGACATGAACCTCCATGAGGACTTGGGCAACAACACATATTGTTCCTCTGTCTGGGATACATTCACATTGCTCGGTATGGGCTCCCCTGTTTAACAAAGCAGGAGCAATTCCTCAGCTGAAAAGTGTCCCAGGATACAAAGAGCTGCCCTTCCCACCAGCAAGAAGTCCCCCCTGAAATGCCTGTGAGTACCTTTTAGTGCTACAGACACCTGGGCAGGTGGGACACTTCTCACACGTCTCTCCAAAAGCCCCTGGCTCGGTGCACTGGCACTTCCCACAGACGCAGGCGCCCCTGCCGCTGCACATCTGGCCATCACTGGAAACACAGCTGTCCATCTCGGTGGAGCAGTTGCAGTTGTCCCCGATGTAACCAGCGTGGCACTTGCACTCCCCGCAGTGACACTCTCCATGACCTGAAGGCAAGAACAGGGGAGAGGCGTCAGCAGCATTCCGGGCCAGCAATGGGTGCTGTGGTTGCCCCTAGGCAGGAGGGACCAGCAGCCCAGCCGCAAGAGCTGCCAGAGAGACCTTATTTGGCAGAAAAACAAACAGACAGTGATGGCAAACACCTAGATATCAAATTAATATCTACATTTAGCAGCAAAAAATACCTAGTCACTGATCTCCCAGCTTCCCTCTGTAGTCGCTCAAGACAAATGGGCATCTCTCCCTTCCTACTTTTGTATCAATTAATCTTTCTCTGTCTGCATCGAGAGATTTGAAGATGGAAATAGAGCAGTGCTTCTTTGCTGTTTTTGAACCCAGAGTTTAGCAGCAAAAAGCCCAGCACTTCATAAAGTCTTTCCTACCCTTCTTTCCTAACAGTTTTACTTCAGAAGTTCTCGCAAAAACCTTGGAAAAAAAAATTAAATCAACAAACACTGTCTTCTGTGTCCAAACAGGACCTTTGTGTCCCAGCCAGAGCCATGGAGGTTGCTGGGACCAGCTGAACCCTCTCAAGGAGTAGCTCAAGGCAGCTCACAGCATGGATGGATGAAGAAACCAATCGAGTGAGGGCACTCCTCTACTGAAGCATTCCCTTGCAGCTATGGGGTTTAGCAATGGGCTGAGGAAGTCAACAGGCTCCAAGGCTTTCAGTGACAGTAAGAGCAGAGGCTGGCTGCTGAGCAGCTGGTCTCAGAGAGGCATCTCTACTGGAGAGGCTGCTTGAATTCCTCCTTGGTCAGTCCCTAGGAGAAGGGATGCCTTCGAAGGCACAGTTTATAGAGTTGAAGGGTTTGTATAGGAGGCTAATCAGCAACCTCATTACAGCTCAGCTTTCCCTCTGGAAACAGCCTGAAGCACCCCAGACATGATAAATTATATACACGCTCCTTTCATCGACACAAAACCGCTGATCTCCCTGCCTCTCTCATCGCGCCAAGATTACAAGAGAGGCTGTGGATTGTCAAGCTATATCCCTTGCCAAAAGTCACGGGAGCACCTTCTGTTTTACTAGGCATCTCATATGTCCCAGAACATCACAAGTTGCCCTCCTGCAGCCTCTTTTGCACTCCCACCGTTTGCTTTGGATCCAGCCTGAAAATTCAAACATTACCAGACAGAGGAGATTATGTTTACAAGATCTCTGGAGCTGACCTCCTTCCCTGCCTACATCTGATGGAGATTAAAATCCCTTGCTCTGTTTGCCTTCACGGCGACAGCCTTGCCCTTTCTCCAGACACAGACGTACAGGCAGGTTTGGTTCGCCCCCTCCCTACAAAGCTTTGGGTTTGAGCTCATGGGCACAGGTACGTCCACAACTGCTGCTGGTCAGGGTACAGCTGCAGAATTGGGACCCTCACGACCTCCACTCCATAGACAAACCAAATGGGGTGTCCGGCTTTCATTCACAATTAATTCAGGCGATTGGTCTCCCACACACAGCAGGTTTGGTGCCTCCGTGGCAATGAATGTGTCCAAATTAGCTATAAATCATGGCTTTCTTAAGTGGGCACTATTTCAAGGAATCCAAAGCAATTGGCACTGGGAATTCATATACATGGCATATAGTAAATGTACTCAGGCTTGAATAGGAGCTGTGAGGGACAAGAGAAGCAAGCCAATGGCATTCATATCACCTCATGGTCCTGACCTGGGTGGAAGCCACCCCCTGCTACTAAACAGAGGGGCAGAGCCCCTGTATCGTCAGCGTTAGCTCAATTCTCCTAGGACACCACAGAGCCCAGCACAAGATGTGAATCCACTGGTAATCCATCCCTGGGCCATAAAAGGATTCCATTTTTAAATGCATCAGTGCCAGGCCATAGCAGGCTAGAGAGACTGCACATCCCTTCCAGCCCCTGGCAGGCTGGAGATGCAGCATGGACTGGCTGCTGGATGGGAAACGGCCATTTCCAAATAATGCATCCTATTAAACCACTGTGATTGGAAAACTTAAGAAACAGCATCTTAAAGGAAGTGGTTTTGTTTACTGAAGGGGATGAAGAAAAAGCTGTTCTGTACGAGGGTGACTAAGCGTGGGGTGTGACCTTAAAATTTAAAAACATGTTGACATGTGTTTCCTGCCTCGGCCACACTGGCTCACTATGCAAGAAACCACTGGCTGAAGCTCACCATGGCAAATATGCCAAGAGTGGGAATTTTCCATCCTGACCTCTAACGGCAAAGATGTCACAATATTCTATGCCTACATCAGTTCGAAACAGTGCCACTCCTGCAAGCACCATGAGCTCCATTTCTGGTGCCATTCATCTCCCACACAGCCTGAAACTCAATGAGTGGGAAACACTTATTTCTCATGTGGACATGACAGGAATCATCTCACTTCCCAACATCCACCTGGAGCACTGGAGATGGGAATCCTCTCTGTTCTCCTGCTCAGGACACAATCTGAGAGAAGCCTTGAGGCAATGGGGCACTGAGTCTTGTGGTGATGGTGACCCAGAGCTGAGGTTTGCAGAGGCCTACCTGGTACGCACATTTTGCAGGAAAATGTGCTGCACATTTCTAGTCCCAGCTCTCCTGTGGTCACACATAGTGCTGATGTGGTCAAGCAGCCTCTGTGACACCTAAGATCATATCCGCAGGAAGTCTTCCACCACCATGGCCATAAAAAACCTCTGCTTTACTTCCCAGTTTCATTTCCAAGATGACAATGCATTCTCAAGGAGAGTGAGTTTCAGGACACCTCTGCACCAGCAGCAGTCTCGTGGTGCAGGACATCACCCTGGACTTTAACCCTCTTGAACTTTGAGATTGCACATTCTCTATAAAAGCTGCTTTGTGAAGCCAAAACACATTCATTACGTTCCCCAAACATAACAAGAGATATCTTCTTCTGTTCCTATCCTTGTAATGAGACAAGCTTAGAAGTTTTAAAGATGGGAAATTAATATGCTTCCTTTGAATTTGATAACATCTTTCCAGGCAGCTCTTGATTATTAGGGGGCTAACACAGAACACATATCAGGGAGGCTGCAGAAGCATGCTGGGAGGGCTTAGCAGAGGAAAGCAGTGCTTTTGTGGGGGAAGAGCAGTGCCCACACTAAGTCTGATTAATCTGGGATCCATCAGGCCAGGATGCATGGGATGCATTGCTTCTTGGAGGCATCCTCCTCCCAGCAAGGCCACCAAGGTGGACTGAGACCCACAGCCCAGCTGGTGCTTCCCTCTCTCTCTCTGCCCTGAGACACATCCCCATCCCACTGCTGTGCCCCGGCTGGGCTGCACCTCTCGCTGTCACTCAGGCAGCTTTTGGCAGGACATCCAACCATCCTCATTTCACCCCAGCTGCCTCTGCCTTCCCCCCTCAGCTGCTCACCAGGATGACAGCTATAGGCCAAATCCTCCCTGTCCTCACCCCGGCTCCACAAAAACCCGGCCTGGCATTCCCACACCAGCACTGTGTCTTGTTGCTCTGGTCTCCAGTCATTGTCAAACTGGTACGGCAGCTTCCAGCCTCTGACTCTGATTTCATCCCAGGCTTCCTGAGAGCAGTCTGTGACCCTGCTTAGTGGGACAGCCTGTCTGCCTTCTGTGATAACCGTCCGCCTTTCAGGAATTGTACCAAGAAACTCAGTGCACTAAAAGCTCTCTCACTAGGAATTTTGATAGAATAGAATGTGGTTTTCCTAAAGCTTCCTACTTCTGGGGACCACAAAGTTATGCAAAAGTACCAGCTTTCTTTTGAAAGAAAAAATATCATCCCAGCTTTCATGGAGACGGCAAAAATGTTTGAAAACAAGCCCCCTTCAACATTTTTCTTTAAAACCTTTCAGAAAATTAAACTGATGTGCCTACCACACAAGCAAAAAAAAAATCCTCATGATTTTTAAGCATTTTCTTGGCTTCTGAGCACTCAGGAGGGGAAAGATCATACTGTATTTTCTTCCCATTAAATCAAGCCACTCATTTTTTTTGCCTCTGTGGTCAAAAAGACTTTGGGTCAGGACCTCCACAAGGCTGTGCTTTTGTCATTTTTGGTTACTTGAACAACTGGTTTGAAACAGAAAAAGCCCCAAAGGAAAAACAATTAAGAGAAATAAGTTATGGCAAACAATTTCCAGATTCCCTGGTGCCATCCCTTTAAGAAGCCCTGGCTGCTGTGCCCAACACCTGGAGAGCCCCAGTGCAGAAGCCAACCTTTGTCTGTACTTCTGAGGGGTGCATTCATCAAAGACATCTGCTTAGGAGAGAAGAAGTCAAACCCTACTGATCCAGAGCACTGTTTGAGCATCGGTTTTGTACAAGACCAGCCAATCTCTCAGCAGAAATGCTTGAAATTTGTGGGAGAGGCTCTGTGAACAGCACATTTTGAGTGGGAGGAAGAAGGGCAGCAGAACATGCTTTGAACACTTGGAAAACATAGACCTTTCCATTTAGGAAAGGGCTATGGTAAGACACAGTGCCTGCTTAGGCAAATAAGTCATCTTACTGATCTCTTTCCATGACTCAAAGCAGCCAACACTGCACATCAAGAGGCCAGGCAAGGCGAGGTGAGGCAGCCTGCCCATGGCACAACTTAGGTCCGTGGCTCTGCCAGATGGTCGGCACCGGCAGGGACTCGGGAGAGCTCGGGAATTTTTAGACAGTGGGGATGGGTTTAGGATCCATTCCCTAGGTCATGACAGTCTGGCAGGGGAAACAAAGGTGGCAGGTTGGCCAGAGCATCCCCAATCCTTGGAGCCTGCTGAGCATAACAACCTCCTTGTGAAAGCCAGGCTACTATGTAAACACAGACAGATGAATGTCAAGGGACCAAGGTTTCTGTGTAATCTGAAATTCATCCCCTGACTGCCTCCATTCACACCAGAGGAGAGCCTGCCCACATATTTATCCACAACGCAATACTGAAGCAACAAAACAAACACTAAGAGGTCAGTAATAAGTAAATAGTGCTTTTCTGAATGTCATTTACACCAGACACCACGAATCTGTGCATCTTTCAATCGCAATGGATATTTATATCCTGAAGCATATGGGTTTGACCAAGAACTGCCAAGGCTTTAAATAAGCCTTTATTTCAATCCTAGTGCTGGTTGAGCTCATCAGTCAGCAAAAATAGCATCGGAGATGCAGACTAATGAAACCAGAAATTAAGGAATAAATACAGGCTTGAGCAGCTAATTTAGCCATGGGTACTACAAGCCCCACCACCAGCTCGACATTACTGACAGCAAACACCATGGTGCAGCACTGCCATTGCAAAAAAACACACCACCTCAGTACGCCAATTTCTTGTTCACTTGGGATTTTCTGGGTTAAATGAGAACTGGACTGGGACGACAGGGTTTTGGAAACTGCTGTCTCATGAAGGCAGCTGAAAGCAATCCGAGGCAGGCGGATTTCCTGTGGCAGCCCTGGCCACCCTTTCCTCATTTTCCTTCTCTCTGCTGCAGAAGCGGAGGTGAAACACAACCACAAGATATGGCTGATGATCCACCAGAAAGCCAAAATGGGCAGCAAGGAGTCATTTCCTGAAAGAGATCTAAAGTTGCATTTCTTAAAATAAAACCTTCCTCTTTTTTTTTTCCAAGTAAGCTCAGCACTTCACAAATCTCTTGACTTCTACTTATGTTAGTGCCTTAGCCAAGCCTGCCACACGTGGCCTTTTGGATGGAGACCCAGAGCTGGGAATTGGAGCTTTTAGGTCCTGCTGCCAACTCTGCTACCAATGCAGTGAGAGATATGGGGCAAAGGCTGCTGTCAGGTCTTTCCAGAGACACAAGCACTTCATCCTGAGTGGGGACAATTGGGACGGGTGTTTGCTTTGAGCCATAGGCCATAGGCACAAATACCATCCCACCACATTGAGCACATCCTTCACTTTGTCATTCCTCAAGTAGCTGACACGGAAGGCACTGCAGGAACTGCTAACAATTCACATCATTCCTTAAGCCAGATCGGAAGATAGGGGTGTATGGGAATCCTCTGGCGTTTTCCCTCTCCTGTGTTTCCCTCGAAACCTCTCACTCAAAAAGAGCCACTGTCCTTTTCTATCAATCTCCATCTCTTCAACATGCAGATGTTTATTGGGTCTACCACAGGATGCACCAACATCTCTCCCACAGCAGTGCTCCTCTCTCCAGTCAGCTCTCCACCCCCTAACAGATAAGATTCGCTCACAGACAAAACTCCTCTGGATGCAACTCTCTCCATTTATTTCCTTTCTTCCCCAAAAGCCTGACAAATAAAGGTGCTTGACAAGAAAAGCATTTTCCAATTGGCTCTCCCAACCCTGCCCAGATACCACCAACACCCATGGGTCCAGAAACAGGAGCCTCTCTCCACCACTTACATACTTCTTTGCCCATCTCTGCCCAGGTCTGCTTATACAACTCTGCACTTAGCCTTCAGCTTTAGTCACTGTGAAGGCTCTGTAAGATTTAGAAACATCAGGCGACATACGGTAACCGTGCACTTCGCTGAAAGGCAGATAAAGGTCTTGAGAAACCTAGAGCACTGCAACCCTTCCACTGGGGTATGGTGCTTCCAGGAAGGACAAGCTTCATCTTCCCACTCTGATGCCTGAGCAGACTCCTACCAGCTTCTACTGCCCAAAAAAACTCCAGATATGTTCTTAAAATAAAACCTGGCTCCAAAACAAATCCCAAGTCCCTGAAGTCCAGAGCCAAACTCTATGGTTCAGGTCCATCCTTCAAATGAAAAGCAGACTAATTCCCATCCTGCCGAAGCCCAAGTGGGCTGAATGTCCTTTCACTTGGACCTTTTTGAGAGGACTGAGCTCTGGAGCAGAGAGAGATTCTTCCTCTGCAAAATTCAGTGCCATGGGAGCCTTGCTCAGTTCTGTGTTTGGATGCAAACACATAATCTGTGATGCAAGTTCACCAAAGGTCCGTGGTTTTGGAACAGATTTCTCCATTCCCAAAGTACCTGGAAGAAGTCAGAATATCACTCAAAATAAGACCAAAAAAAAAAAAAAGGAGAAAGAATGAACCCAAAGCCTGCACTGCACTTCCCTTTCAGGTCAATTATTTAAAGCCACTTTTAAAAACCAAACTGAACAAAACTCACAGGTTTTCATTGCATGCGAAAAAGAAATGCAGACATAGAATTTCACTCACCTGCTGGTGGGAGGCCTCTAGACTGCCTCTAAACTCCAAATACAACACTCATTTCCAAATGTGCATTTCTGTTAGTTACTTTCATCAGATGGACCAAATTCAAATGCCAAACTCAGTGAGACGCTGGCCAGAAGAGCATTTAAAGGGAGTTTGTCCTAACACCATCTTCACTCTTTGGGGAGTGAGTGGGCTTTATTGTCCGAGTTCATCTTGGTGGGGGGTTTTTGGAGCTTTCTGCAGGGCTCCTGGCCATGGGTGGGGGCAGCTGCAGCAGGACAAGGGGTTTGGGTACGTGCATGCACCATCAGATGACACCTCTGATTGCAACCCACATGCTGTGCCACTTTAAGAGCAGAGACGCAGAGTCAGGGCTCTGGCTCCCATAAAGACATCAAAGACGTCACTTCTGTATTCTTTAATTCTGCTCGGGCATTTAATGCCTCATTAGCATTCATTAACGCTTGCAAAAGGTCCGCTCAAGGACAAGGAGAAACCACAGTGAAAGAGGCAGGAACAGCAGCATTCTGTGCGGGTCGGTCCTCATGGAGCTGCTGCCAGATTTGGGAAGAAGGGCAAGACTTGGACAGCAATGAGAGCCTGGGCAGGGAGAAAGGCGGGGTAAGAAAGGGCAGCTTTGCCCCTCGTGCCAGGAATGGAAACTCTGGTGAAGCAGTACTCAATACACTGAGGAAAGTCCAAGTCAGTTGCTGTTTCATTGTAAAAAACTAACACAACCCCCTGGTGTGAGCAAGGTGGGGCAGGCAGGGTATGCCTGGTGCCAGGAACACCAGGGAAGGTGAGGAATAATAAACACAGCACTAAGCACAAACACAAATGGAAGTATCATTTGTGTTCCTATAAGAAATCCATGCAAAGATCATAAAATATCTCAAGTTGCAAGGGACCCAGAAGGACCACAGAGTTCAACTCCTAAATAATCAATATTATTTAATAGGCAACAATGTAATGCTAATGTCTAGTAGTACAATAACTAATAGTGCATTTATTTACTGTGAAAGAAATGCAAAGAAGCACATACATCGAGTACAGAGCATTCTGGCTAAGAACCATCCACTGCACTGATGGGCAGCCTCTGGCCTGAAACACAGCACAGGAGGTCATTAGCAGCACAATTAGGGGGGGCCAGCCATTTTTACACTGCAGCTACAATCACTGGCCATGCTTTCACAGGTCACAGCCAGCAGATGAGGGTCACCCCATGCTGTTTGCCCCAGCCCAGAGGACATTTGAACTCTGGGATGTTCAGTCTTCTGAACAGGCACAGAGCAGGATGGGGAGCCTCACGCTCTTGGAGGGCAGCGGTGCACGACTCAGGATTAAATTGGAAAGAGAACAGAAACCAGGTTAAAGGAGAAAAAATAAATTTGGAGAAGAAGAAGAAGAGAGAGACTGGGGAAGGATGGAAATGATACCATAGGAGGAAGTGGCAGGGAGGTTTCAGGAGCCTCCCAAGGACTGGAGATGTGAACACATGCACTGAGTCAGCCCCATGCACATCCAAAAGGCCACTGAGGATTTGCACGCCAGACTTCATGAAGATAAAATTTGGAATGCAAAACACCTCGTATGTGACTCTCAGCCCCTCTCTGCATCGGGGCTATGAGCCACAGCTCCTGGAGATGAGCACACCCAGAACACTGTGGGACACCCTGCGGTTGATGCTCAGGAACCCTTTGCTTGCAAGGAAAAGTCAAAAACTGCTACAGACGAATGTCACTGTCAGCCAGCTACTCAAGCAGCTCAAGGGTGAAATCTCTCTCAACTCTTTCAAAATTATCTGGGAGCCTGGAGCTGGGCATCCCTGCTGCCCACCACAGAAGGTGCCTCTCTGGTGCAGGGTACAATGGGGCACCACAGGCTGCCCGCAGTGGGCAGGCACATCCCATACATGTCTCTGTCATTTCTCCTCCTCTTCACACTGCGTAAAGAGTGGAGAGTTTCTCATTGACACTCCACACTAAAGTCTGAGAGGTTTCAAGTGCTGCTCTCAGAGCTCACTGCGGTCTGGCGAAGCATGGCCAGACCCATCCTTTGGGAAGGCATCGTGGAAAGCAGTCTGGAATGACCCCAGGGCTCAGACACCAGCTCTCGTCACCAGGACAAGACCTAAAAGCCAACGTCTCACATATGTTGGCAGCAGCAGGCACCTCCACGGTTCCTTCCTCACCTGCAGAACTGTTTTCCAAACCACTGCCCAAGCAATCATTCAAAGTCCTATATATACTCCACCCTAATGGGAAAAGATTTTGGCTCAGAGCACTTCACTTGGTTCTGCTCACCCCAAACCACTCTCCCCTGACCTGCAGCCTGACAGCACACGCAGCCCCCTGAGCCCCCAGCCTGCTGCTAATGACTGGGACTATTACAAAGCAACTGGTACTGTGAGGCTGCAGCATAGTGACCCGAGCTGACACTGCGTCCTCTGTCACCAAAATAAGCCTCAAACATGCTGGTAGATGTGGGCTCCCCATCCTCCTCCCGCACGGGAAGCAGAGAGGGATTGATCTGCGAAGCAGCTGCCCCAGAGACAGAGCTGCATGTCCCTGCAGCTGCATGGCTCACAGCTGCACTGGCACTTAGCAACTGCCAAAAGATTATTTTTAACTTCCATATTTATATGGTCATTTTATCTCTCCCCTTCAGGTCCTTTTTTTACTGGGCAGTGCTCAGATTCTGCCTTTTTACATACACTGAATAAAAAAAAGACCCAAATCAAAAACCTAAAGATAACAAGACTTCACATAACTTAAAAGGAAACATCACAGATGCAGTTTAGCCTCTGTCCCCTATCTTCTTTCTGCCACAGGCCAACCTCTTCCCTTGTGGCAGGGGTACATTTGCTTCATGCCACCCCACCCACAGCACGGCCACAGACAGTGGGCACAAAAAAAATCTTCCCTTCCTCCCCAAACGACACTCAACCTACCACCTGCACCTCAGAAGTTAATAAATCAACAACCCATTTCTTCTTCTGGTAAAAGCTTACATATTAGGAATGAAGAGAATTAAGACAAAAAAAAATTGCTGGTATGCATCTGAAAGATATGGATCACCTTTATTCTTCCCATCTGTGCTTTCACATGCACACCAGCATCCTCTGTCCAGGCACCACTACCCAAGCACTGGGTAGGTGAATAATAACTACAAAGGTGTGTGTGGAAGAAAGTCTATTTCCCTAAGATGTGTCCATGAGCGTAGTGATTTGTACAGTAACAGACCTGACCTGAAACCCCAGAGTGGAGACACCAGCAGTACCATCAAACCCAAGTGTAACTCTCAAAGCTCAGGGCTGTAAAGCAGGACCAGAAACTGGGGCACTGGCACCAGAGCCATTGTCCCACCGGATCCCCTCAAACACAGCACTGTTAAATGCCATTACGGTGCCCAGGACAGGGAACACCACAAACAAATTGCAAAAGCATGAGTGAGATTTCTAACTTGAGGCTGTGTAAGAACAAACAGAATAGCCTTATCTCCCTCAGCTTTAGTACAGACTAAAACCTCCCTGAGCTTCCCCATTTACTAAAACCAAGAGAGGAAGCATTCAGAAGTAAATACTGAGGACTTGTACACCCTCAGCAGTTTTTGAAGCGGTTTCTGGAGGGCAGCTGGAGTCACATCGCACATCAGCTTGGCTACTCTCTGCAAAATAAGCAGTCACTTTCCAATGAGTTGTCCCTTCTCACATCCCATCTCAGAAATGATTCCGGCACTTGCATGTGCACATTTGACACCCGACACTTTATTGCTGAGCTGAGTTTTTTGTGTCACTGGAAGCCCTGTGCCAGCAAGTGAGGCCACTCTCCAGCTCCTGTGCTCCGAGGCATCACCATCATGCTGTTCTTTAGCCAGCCACGATCTTTAGTCACCTTAACCAGTGAAGATGCTGACAGCAGCTTACAAGATAGAGAGACTTTCCAGGGCTTGATTTACAGTTTCATAGTGTTTATAAATCTGATTTATTGTCTAATTCTTAAAAAAAAAAGAGAAATCCCAAAGGACCTGATCCCAAAGCTGCACCAACATCAGTAGTTGCTGTGTTGCTCAGGCAGTATAGATTTTCCAGACAAATTCTTTGTGTTTTAAGGGAAGGACTGGCTGCAGTGTGGTGAGTGCATTTCACTTACACCTCATTAGTGATGTGCCTGCGCACAACCAGAGTCCTGGGCTGAGGAGCACACAAATGACACCCACATAGGGAGCCAGGGAGCACAGTGGTGATGGGTGAGGGGAAATTTCTCTAGAGACACCATGATGCCATATTACTCTGCATCCCCCCATCCAAGAAAAGATAGCTCTGGGGCCGTGAAGCTAAAAAAGCTTGGCCTCTAGCGAGCCAGTCTCTCTTCATTAGAGGCAAAAGTGTGATGCCCTCAGTGGGGCCTCTCCTCCCTCTTGCCACCTAGTTTTATTGGACCTTCAGGAATGCAATTAGCACAGAGATGTTTCCTCCTTTGTCAAAGTGCCTGGCAGGCAGCCAAGGGGTTCAAAAGCCTCTGGGCTGTGCAGCCAGCTGCCCCTTCCCCAGCCCAGCTGCAGGCAGGAGGGTTTTCAGCCCCTCTCCCACAGCCACCCACACTTCAGAGCAGAGAGGCCAGAGCAATGCAGCAAAGGTTTCAATGCAAAAAGGCAACTTCTCCATCCAGATTAAAACTGGGAGCAAAGCATTCTAGGGTTTGGGAAGCGACTGCCTGCTTTGTCAGAGCATGGTGCTGCAGATAACCAGTTGCACTTCTTTTGGAAGAACAAAGCACTTGTGCAAGACGTCCCCCATGGCCCTTCCAAAAGCCAGATCAACAGTTTGAAACAGGTACTCTGGAGCTGTTAACTGGACTCAGGGAGCAACAGAACAAATGCCACTTTTTAGTGACTAAATGGCATTGACTAAGATCTGGATGCAACTTGAATCAACATTTATGATGTGTTATAAATTACTCCTTTTCCCACCTGCCTCACAGACACAGGAGGCACGTTAAACCTCCCACTAACAGGAACTAAATTCTTGCTTCTTCTTTACATTGTCTCCCACCCAAAATCTGCTTCTCCACTTTACGGGGGGGGGCTACACAAGGACAGGAGCCACAGGCAGCACTGTCTGCAGGCATCTCTCCTCTAAAATGCTGACAAAATGAGGTGCCAATATTTATAAATGGACCCATGGATGAAAACACTCTTGCTGGCCAAAGGACCAAATACCAAGAGACAAGAAACAAGTTCATTTCAGACCATTTCATCCCTGCTTCGCTGTGGCTTTCGCTGGGAATAGAGGATGCTTGAGCAAAATATGCCACCTATCCCTTTGCCACGGCAGTGACTCTATGGGGACAGCTTTGCTACAAATCATAAAAGGAAGAAATGCCCAGGCTGGTTGGCAATGGGCTCATGGGGCCTCTGAGCTGAGGCAAGCAAGAAACACAGCCACGCACGTGCAAAGCAGTTTGCATGAGTGGATTTTTACTTCTCAGCTCAGACAAATGTGCTTTCCTCCTGGTCCTCGCCCTCTTCTTGGGTCAGGTTGGACTGGCTGCTTTCCTACTGGCTCAGTCTGGGATAGGCACTCAGAGGTTCATGATATCACCTCATTCAACAGCTTGGGCAAGTGTAAAAGCATTTGATGGGGGGACACCACAGCCCGTGTGCTAAACCCAAGCTTGGGTTCCATTGCAGTGAAAACGCTGTTCAAAATACAGTCATCACCAAGGCACTGAGAGGCATTAAGTGCCTTCTATGCTACCAGAGGATTCATGGAGTATAAATAAAGCCCTTGACAACAGTGACTGAGCCAAGAAACTCCCTAGCAAGGATGGAGACAACAGTGATCTGCAGCAAAATGACAGCTCCCTGCATGCTTCTTTTTTGGTTTGTGCATTAGCTAAAACCTGTTGGGTCTCCCCTTGCAAGGAGATTCAGCCTGATGGGTACCAGGATGCCAGAGCCTTTCATGGACAGACATTGTGCCCAGGAAAAGACAGAGTAAGGGCAGAGTGGCATTTCACTCCCTGGAAGGAACAATAGCAAGAACTGGACACCCCATGCAACTGCCCTGGGAATCATCCTGCCCCCAAGGCATCACCTAAACCCTTCTGGCTGCCTCATAGCTCAGTGCTGAACTAAACACACGATCTTTTTCAAGAAGGCCCCATTTGTAGGAAAGAGAGAATTTGCATCTGCTAGAAGTGCCCAGGGATGTTTGTGTAGCAGAGGACTGTTTGTTAGGGGCAGCTTTGGACACAGCCCCCCCCCCCCCCCAAGCTCAGGCACTTTTGGTAGGCTGGTGAAATCCCAAGCCTCTTAGCCTGACAAAAACACCTCAAAATGTTATTTCACTGCCCCAGCGCTTGCTACAGCTCAGATTTAGCATCATAACTGCTGGAATTTGAAAAAAAAAACACAAACAATGAAGCCAACAAACCAGTAACAACAGAAATACCAGCAGGAATATGGAGATCCAGCCCACGCAGCCATGCCAGACTCCATCCCATTCCTGACACAAAGAGGCTGCTTGGCCTCAGCCTACCCTTTGTTTTCTTTCATAGCTATAAAAACAACTTTTAAATGACTTTTAAAAACTTCAGCAAATCCCAAAACAGCTATGCTGCTCTTCCCAGCACCAGACACCCTCCAGAGGGACAGAATCAAGCAGGTGCAGCAGAAGAAATGCAACTTGCTTTCCTGTGGAGTGGCAGAGCTCTGGCTCTCCTGCTGAAAAGGAAATTTGAGCAGAGGGGTGTCCTTCTCTTGCAGCAACTGCTACACCAGTAACTTCCAGCCTCTCTTTATAGCATTGCTGCCCTTAGATATATGCCTTTTGGATGGGATTATGCTATCAAAGTAATACAGTCCTGTGGAGAACCCCCAGGCAGTACTGCTCTTAATTACTTCACAGTTGAGTTTATTTTTTCCCCCATCTACTTTCAAATACCTTTTTCCTGCTTGCTCACCCCTATTTCCACTCCTGCATCAGCAGGGAGAGTCCCAGCCCTCCCAGTCTGGGCAGTCACTGTGGGAGGTGGTACTGGCCTTTCTCACTGCTCTGCAGCAGGGAGCTCCAGGGCAATTCCAAATCTCAGAGTATCACCTGCCTCGTCTTCAGCAGTGACAAAACAGGCTACAGGAAAATTAGCACAAACATCCTCTACCTACCTAATAACATGACTGTCTCAAGCAGCCAGAAACCTGCAACCAAAGGGTGCCCCATCACTTACTGCCCAGCTCTGAAACATGCAGGGCATGATAAACAGCAGGAAAAACCCCCGCCAACTCCCTGGAAGAAATGTGAAAAATAGCTATTTTTGTCCAAGCTTACACTTGTTTCAGAAATTCTGTCCAGGATTTTCAGCTAAGGAAATATTTTACTTGCTTGAAAGCAAGCAAATTTTAAAAAATCCTTTGCCCAGATCCAACTGGGGGAATTATGTCTCGGGGCTAATCCAGGCAATTACGTTCAAGGTAAATTATGTGACCTTGGACTGACAAGGTTTTAAAAGCATTTTAGCAAACACAGCTAAATAACTCCTCTGCCTTTGTTCAAGCAAAGTTGACTGGCTACGTATTTCCCAATGAATGACTTGTTTTCCTAGTGGGAAGAAAAACCTATACATAAAATACCTTTAGGAATCTTTAACACAGCTTTTCTCTAATAAGTAACAGCCAGAAACACAACCTTTCCTTTCACTTGCGATTCACCAGGGGATTACTCCAAATGCTTCACCTTTAAAAAAAGATTGTTTCTGCCTACGCAGGGAAGGATAGCACACACAGAAAAAATCCAGCCTATGAAAACACTAAAAAACTTCTAGTTTACTCTTTCCTAAGGATATATGTTAGTGTGCAAGAGATTTCCACAGTTACATCAAAATAACACCAAAGCCACGACTCTGCTCATCTCTATGGGACCCAGTCAGCAGACAAGCCTGCAGGGAGAGAGCCTTTCACTCCAACACTGCAAACCCAATCCTGATGGGGATAATTGAAGTTTTTGCTCTTTACTTTGGATGCACCTAAACCTCTCCCTCCTTTTTCCCATTAGGAAAAGTAAGAGAGCACAGATTCCTCCAGACACAGGGCAGATTTGGGCAGGTGGGGCAGGCACAGCCCTTCACACACTGTGCACAGCCCAGCCCAGCAGCCCTCCCCACTTCAGGGCGGTTTCCCCATTGCCACGATGTGGAGGGCACGAGGGAGGAAAGGCTCCTACCTGAGCAGAGGACTCCCTTGTACCTGGCGCAGGAGAAGTCGTCGCACTCGCAGAAGGGCCCGTAGATGTTTCCGAACTCGCTCTCGTAGCACAGGCACTGGTTGCAGCTGCACTCCCCTCTCCCGCTGCAGAGGGGTTTGCCCTCCGCCTCCCGGCACATGGCGTGGTGCATGTCCCCGCTGGCGCCCTCCTCGCACTCGCACCTGGCCCCCAGGTAGCCAGGGTCGCACTCGCACAGCCCGCAGGCGTAGGTCCCGTTGCCGCTGCACTTGCCGCTGGCGGGCGCGGCGCGGCCGGTGCAGCCACAGAGGCAGTCATAGGTCACGGCCACCTCCAGCGTGTCCCGAAAGCCAGCGGGCTTGATGGTGAAGGTGTGGGAGGCGTCCTCGGCAGGGCAGCTCCGCGCCTCCACGGCCACCTCGAAGGAAACCTGGAGGGCAGGTGGAGATGTAAGTTAACGGGCACGGCCCCGAAGTGGTCATCAGGAAAGAAAGAGCAGATGTCCCAAGGAAAATCCATGGAGCAATTCCATGGAGCGGGGCCAGCTCAGTGGTGAGCTTCATTCCCAGGTGTGCAAAAAGCCCCCTAACAATTGCACATCCAGCAAGAGCACCGGCAGCTCAGTGCACCAGCATCTGCCATGAGGGGTTGGGCATCCTTAGCGTTTTAAAACTCTTTACTGTCAGCCATTCACAGCAATTTTCCCCATCAGGAACCCCTGGTTTCTGTGAGGTGGGAAGGAGCCTGCCTATTTCCAAAAATAAACTCAAGAAAATAGCCCAGTTTCCACGCTGGTAAAAATAAGAAACTCTGTCAAAACAAACTCTATCAAATATCTAACCAGTACACAAAGGCCCGTGATGCCTACAAGATCACGGATTTAGCAGGTTTTAGGGGACTCCTGATTTGCACATGGAGACTTGCATGAGCCACAAACTACCAAGCTTTCAGCATACCATTTTTTTCAACAGGCCATTTTTAATGGATGCTTCTATCAAGACTGGCTTCAGAAGAGCTACACATCATTATATGGTTATACACCAACCCTCCTACTCGTTTTATGTTGTTACAATCCAGTGTCAGGGATTTTCTCCTGGAGAAAACCAAAACCATACTATGGCTGCTCACTTGGTGCCTGGTTTAATCCCATTCTTTGATGGGGCCAGCCAGCACTGCCTGGAGCTGCCCTGTAGCAGGGAGGATTAACCTTATTCTAAGGAAATGAGACCCTTTCCTAGGCATCAGGAGGGAATGATTTCTCTCTGGAGACATCTGGGGGTCATCTCAAGTTCTCGTTGTCTGCACTGTCCCACACATCAAGGGGTGATGTACAAAGGACGGCAGAGCAGCCACCTCCAGTGGGAGAGCTGCACCCCTAGGAAACCTCCCTTGACACCCCCCCATTCCCAAGGCCTGAAGCAATTAGGATAGGAGCTCAAATTACAGAGGAGAAGGAGATCAGAAAGCAAGCTAAAGGGATCTGGGTAATCCTGCTGCCTTTCACCCACTGACACCCACAGCTCCAAGACTAAACCCTGGCAGATTAGGGTCCAGTGCCAGCATTATCCTCTTTGGAGAAACTTTCTTAGCAGGAGTCAAATCTTGATCCATGTGGAAGCAATGGGGCAGAAAGCAGTTGAACAATGGGGGAAGGAGGGACAGGACCCCCACAGTCCTGTGGCACATCTCCCTGTGCAAGCACCTGAGTACCCAGGGTGCACCTAAAACAGGAGTGGTACCAGTGCCAGCTCCCTGCTGCACTCACTGCCAGACCTCTCTACAGCACAAACTGCAGTGGCTGGAGCAATGCCCCTGCTCCTGCCAAAGCCACGATCCCAGGATTACCTCCACTTCCTCGGGGGCTCAGGCTTTGCCATGGGAGCAAAGAGGTACAGGGATCACTTTTACCCACCCAACCAAGATGCTGTAAATTCAGCTAAAAAAGCAGGGCTACCTCCCTTTTTAACACTTCACATGATCCTTATTTGGCAGGGTAGAACTTCTGCTACTATTGACTCTTTCAAACTATTTTTATATGCCTCAGCACTGAGAGCTCTGGTATGTTTGCAGAGTCACTCTCCTCAAATAAGGCAATCAGGCTGCTAACAAACCCACACCCACGGCCTCAGACAGCAAAAGTCTGGAGAAAGGGAGGAGGTTCCCCACTGGTCTGAGCCCCCTTGCCCTAGGCCCTGCAGCCCAGCAACCGGTTTATCTGCTTCAATACTCAATTTAAACAAGCAAAGCTTAGCTTTTTTGCTTTTTAAAAAGCACTGGATGGATTATGCCATGTATACTGTTAACACTAAGGAGAAAACAATAATTTTAGTCCGTGCTGCCATCCAACACCCTAGGAACTGAAAACACAAGAAGAGGGTTGCTGCCTTTCTGAACTCTCTCTGCCTTTTTCTGCAGTACCTCCAAAGTTATCCATGATCCCTCCATTCACTGACACAGGAAAGACAGGTTTAGATTACAACCATAGAAGCATAAAAGACCCTTAAGATCACTGAGTCCAACCACTAATCAAGCACTGCTGAGCCCACCACTAACCATGTCCCTAAGTGCCACATCTACACATCTTTTAAAACACCTCCAGTAGTGGACTACTTCCCTGGGCAGCCTGTTCCAACACTTGACAATCCCTCTGATGAAGAAATTTTTCCCAATAT
The DNA here is from genome assembly GCA_035584735.1 of Pseudotriccus pelzelni. Lineage (NCBI taxonomy): Eukaryota > Metazoa > Chordata > Aves > Passeriformes > Tyrannidae > Pseudotriccus > Pseudotriccus pelzelni. Next base: position 9,683,563 of record JAWMRA010000164.1, on the reverse strand, counting down.
CCAACCGAAGTCTCCCCTGGTGCAATCTGATGCCATTTCCTCTTGTACTGTCACTTGTCACCTGGCAGAAGAGACTGCCACTCACCTCACTAGACCCTTCTTTCTGGTAGAGAGCAATAAGGTCCCCTCAAGCCTTCTCTTCTTCAGACTGAACACACCCCGCTCTCCCAGCCCTTTTTTATCAAACTTGTGTTCCAGCCCCTTCACCAGCTCTGTTGCCCTTCTCTGGACACACCCCAGCTCTTCAAACTCTTTCTTGAACTGAGTGGCCCGAAACTAAACACAGGATTTGAGGTACCTCACCAACGCCAAGCACAGAGGGTGGATCACAGCCCTCATCCTGCTGGAGTGCTATTTCTGATACAAGGCAGGATTCTCAAACAATAACAAGGAAAACCAAAAAACCTCAAACAATTAAATATTTAATGGACTGAGAAAAGATCAGCAGACCATGGAAATAAAAATTTCACAACTGAGAGTGTGATGTGAATATCTGGGATTATAGGAAAAAAGCCTATTCTTGACTTTTGTGTCTTGCTGCCTGTCAGTACTGTAGACAAGACACCCGTATTCCCTCTTTCCTCACAGCTGACCTTAGGCTGATCTCCACCACCCAGAATTATTTCTAGAAGAAACACTCTTTCTGGGTTTTTTATATCATGGCACGGCATGAGAAGAGCAGAGGAAAATGAGCAAAACTGTATTTTATTGCCCAGGACCACTCATCAGGAGAGAGAATTAGGTGAAACAACCTCTCCAGGGAACAGACTGAAAGGCAGACTCACCGTATCTCCAATTTTGAGATCCCCACACTTCCTGAGCCCAGGATAGGACAACCCATCCTGGCAGGTGGCAGTGAAGGTCAAGCCAATGTCCTCAGGGCTGTCCCAGACTGTGAGCTCCACCTTGGACCGAATACTCTAGAAACACAACGGGAAAGCAAACCATCAGGCTCCCAAAGACAGGTGGCTTTCTTCTGCTTTACTTTCTTCTCCTGATGTTTCCAGACGGTGGCTAGGACATCTCTGCACCTATATGAAAAAAAATCACCCCTGCACACACATTGACATTTGAGTTTGACTTAACCAGCCCAGAAGGCTTCTGATGAGCACAACTAGGTTCATGGGGGGCTGCCTACACACTAGGATAAGTGTGATAGCCACTGTAGCCAGTGCTGAAAACATATGGATGCACAAGAGAAAAAAGAAGAAAACATTCCCCAGATGGAGCATCTCTGAGCTGCAGGTCAGAGCTGTGTGTGCACATCTGCACCTCCTCCTCCCCATAAACCAGCCCCTTAGTGAAGTGCAAAGCCTGATTCTCCACCAGCAGTTGTCCTCCAGTGTCTGTTGTACAGCACAGAGAAGGTGTAAAACTGCATTAGCTCTGTCCTGCTTTCTTCCTTTCACCCAGTTGGTCAGAAAAATACATTTTCCCTCCTAGGACAATGTGCCAAACAAAAAGCATCCCTTCATAAGTATCAGCTGGAAACACCACCACGGGAAAAAAATGAATGAACAATCTCTTTCTTTGCAAAACTTTTTGAAGAGAAGAGCGTTTTCCATCAGCAAGGTTTTGGTATGCTCCTGCCCCCTTTCTTCTGCCTCTCATCTCTCCGCCTTACTGCACGCACAGACTTTTTAAGTCACAACAAAATGAAGTTTATAAGTATTAATTTGGAATGACATTGTTTTGTTTAATTCTTCCAATGGCTGGAACTGATTTTTATACAAGTGGTGTCCAAAAATGACAAAAGTTTTCAAAATGGAGCTTTTTATACAAATATTCTTATTTTCCAAAGCCAGCTTCCAGCTCCATCTGTCTCCCCCTTGTCTACAACCCTCACCAATGAGGTCAGATTAAGGAAAAGTGCTAATTCAGACCTCTTGCCGGTACATGTGATGACAAAACCAGGGTTCACAGGCCAGCAAAGAGCCAACACTTTTGGAAATGGACAGGAAACAAATGAGTTTTGGCTGAGTGAATCTAAACAGTCCTCGAGAAAAGAAAGGAAGAATTTCCCATCTCTCTGCTGTAACAGAGAAGCTGTTCATGGGGTGTCAATTGGGACCATCCATCACCTCTGAGCTGAATGTTGCATGTGCCAATAAATCTCAGGATACTGCTCTGCCCCAAATTATCCTGTAGAAATCAGCTGCCACACTGATATGCTCTCCTGTCTTCTTTCCCAGATCACCTTGTCTGGGGCATGGCAGAAAACAGGACGCCATGCCAGACCTCAGTATGACCTTGCATGGGCTCTTCCTACGTTCTTACACAGATGCCAAGTTTTCTTATTAGCACTATATGGTCAATCTGTTAAGCCAATAGTGATGCCATTATTATTAGCCCCTTTGCATTGTTATACAATGTCTTCTGACAGCACCACAGCCACCATGGAGGGCAAAATGAAACACATCCAAGACCTGCGTAGATTTAGTTTAGGAAAGTGCTTTTTAAACCAGCGTCCCATTTTCTCTCTTTGGCCCAAACCCAGTCCTGTGCCTGGGCATAGCCCCACGTGAGCCATTCCATCCCTCAGGTATGCGGAGACTTGGCTCACTAACAGATTTTAGTTCTTTCCTTTACATTCCTGCCCTCTTAGTGCGGTGCAGGAAGAAAGTAGTCCCTGTTCTCTCCTGCTTCACGCCTTGTGGGATGAGGGAGAGGAGACAGCACGCTAGGCAGAAGAAAAGAGAGCTAGAACATGAAGGGACGGGGGAAAAATGACCTTGAGGGTAATGTAAGCCCCATACAAGTCCGAAGTATGCATCACTGGAGGGAAGCAGGGGAGAGAGGACCAGAGATGTCCAATGCACTGAAGGGAAGAGGCTGAGCTCAGGCCCAGAGCACCAGCCACTGGCACCCTGCAAGAGAAGATGGTCCCTGTCACAGATGAAGGATTTCTCCAGGCTCAGAGTTTCCTTTCCATAAGGAATAAAGAAAAGGTTCGCTCCGGCTTAGGAAACAGAATTTTAACCTTCTCCCTCAGTGAAAATTTCCTCCATCATTTCAGGAAAAAAACCAAAACTACCAAGATGAGACGGGCTGGGGAGGTTTCCAGCAGCCCCAGGCTGCCTGCGGCACAGGCAGGACCTGCCAGCTCCTGGCAGCACACCTGGGGGTCCCAGCCCACACCCATCACCCCACTGAACAGACAAGAAACCAGCCCAGGTCTCAGCAGCCACTCATGCCACAGAGGTCATTCCATGGGGCACCTCGGTCTAAGCACCCTAGTGGTTTCCAGCCAGCTGCACTGCAAAGCTCACAAGCAAAGAGACAGAGGGAGCAGGTATGGGGGTGTCAGATTCCCAATGGTTTTCACCAGCTTGTATCTACCTGCAAAGGCTTGAGGGGTGCTGAAATGGAGGCATGGAAGCATATTTCATCCGTCAAGCTGAGGCAAAGGGACGTTTTCACGTCATGATGCTGAGACCACAAGCAAAGTCAACGTGGAGTAAATGTTCATTTCTTTCTCCCCAGCCAAGCATCTTAGTCGCAAGACTCTCATTCCTCCAGGGGACAAACTGGGACAACTGGGCTTTTGTTTTGCAGTATCTCCAGGGCCTCATTAGCAGCATTAGCTGTTCACTGCCTTTTCTCAGAAGGTGAAGCTTCGGGAAGCACTCTTCCCAAGGGCATAACCAAATGCAGGGAGCTGGGGGGGAAGGAAGGATGACTCTTACAGCATAACACAATCCTACATGGCCTCTGGATGTATAAATTCCTCCAAAGATGTTCTTCCTCGCTCCCTTGCACTAATGAGCATATTACCAAGAAGAGCAGCTTGCAGCCATTGAAAGCTGTATCCATGGGCCCCACGCATGAATAACTGTACCCGAGGGCTGACCTGTTGTGGGGTCAGATCTCCATGCCCAGCACCTAAACAGCAATGTCATTCCAGGATCATGAAGAGCTGGCCCATAATGATTCAGGGAGAAGACCAATTTGTGATGCACAGAGACCAACACAAGGATGTGACTTTAGCTGGAGTTGGTCGCATCCCTGAGAGGCCTCTGAACATCAGATAACAAAAAAATAATCTATTTTACCTACTGGTAAGGTGGTCTGAGAGACCGCTGTTTTAGATGGGGACTATATTTTGAGGATAATTCTGCACGTGAGAGATGTGGGGTGAAACTTCTGCTGTGCTGCAGGCTGTCTTGGGGATTCCCATGCTCCTCCTCCTCCTCCTCACACACCTTGCTTCCCTCTCCAGGGAGGACATCCCAGCCCCAGCAGTGTGCAGAGGACTAGGGAGGGAGGCAGCCAGGCTGGGTGGAGCTGAGCTGGCCCAGCTCCTGGCACTTTTCACTCTAGCAGCTGTGGTATTAAAATGCACTTACGTTGTAGGCTTTGACGATCAGCTCAATGATATTCTTGGAATCTTTGTGCAAAATCTCCACTGTTGTCCCGGGAATCAAGGCAGTAAAGTTCTTAAACAAAAAAAAAAAAAGGAAAGCAGAGGGTGAGGAGTGACCAACTCCATGCCAGGGACACCGACCGCACACGCTGCCCCATCACCCAGTGGTGTACATGGAATGGTTTGGCTCCCATTTAGTGTGGAGCTTTCAAAAGTAAAGCATCGCTAATGAGGCATGTCAAATATTAAACAAAGCTCATGACCACAGGACAGGGACAAACAGACCTGGGTCTGCTGCCTGAGCCGCTATGCACTCAGGAGGGCTGGCACTGGGGGAGGGAGGTGCAGCTGCCTCAACTTCCCTCACAACTCTGTGCATCCCCTGGAGAGGGGGTGGAGAATGAGCTCAGCCCTCCTGCTCTCCATGGGCGAGCAGCAGCATCCCAGCCATAGCAACACGGCTGCTTGTTGTTTCTGCTGGAGCCCCCAGAGCCTCAGCAGAGGTTTCCAAACGCGACCCCGCCTGAAACACCATCCCTGCACCTGCAGAGGAGCAAAACCCCACTGGGCAGCCTCAGACACAGGCCAGTCCTTGTGCCTAGGGCCACCTCTTCTTTTGGGAGGGTAAAGCAGGAATGGCGAGAGAGTTCTAATTGTGTGTGGCATGTCAGGGCCCTGGACTCCGTGATGGAAAAACACAGCTGGGCAGAAACACTGTGCATGATTAGGTAATGGGATTAAGTCACTGCAGAATGGGCCGAGCAGGTTTCTGCTCTCTGGCATGCTGCGTGCTGGCAGCCGTCCGAACATCAAGATTAAGATGGAGTCTATTTTAGGTCTTCACGTGCTCACTAACACATATATATCTGTTTGCTCTAAGAAGCTTTAGTGCTTTTTGCTGAAAGGACTCAGAAGGGCGGGACAGTGGCTGAGCCTTGCCTGCCTGCACCAGGCAACACGTGGCCATGGGCATGTACACTTAGCACTGCACACGCGTGTGTTTGCCACTGCACACTCGCTTGTTTGCAGTTGCCTCCCACTCTCCAGGACATTTCATTCCACTCCTCAAGAGGCATTTCAATGTCCCCCCAGCCCAGGAGACTCAGCAGTGCTTACCTTGTACAGGACATAATGACTTTTTGTAACAGCAAAAATCAGGTGGATGTTGTTTTCAGCAAGTTTCTCCCCAAGAAGCGCCAGGGAAGGATAATCCTAGGGGCAAAAAAGGGCAGAAGAACTGATGGGTAACACAAAAATAAAGATTAACCTCATTGTTTTTCTCCTCCCAACTGCAAAATTTGTTCCAGACATGTGGCATGTTTCACTGTGAGATGAACTCCCTGATGTACCAGCACAATTCCAACTGAAACAGTAGACATCCCTTAAATATTTCTGCTGCACCCTTCACTAGAATACATTTCTTCCCTTCTTTCTTTCCTTCTTTCTTTGACCTTTGCCATCAGCAGACACATGTGTGTGCTGACTGCTACCTCCAGGGATGCAGGCAGGGAGATCCAGAACTGCAGCAAGTGGATTTTTTTCTCCTAAAGTGGAAACATCCATTGCCTGATTTTTCTGCATACTGGGACCATAAAGAGATTACAATAAGCTCTTTAATTCTGCAGATATCCCAGACAGAGAGGATGGCAAGGAGATACTCCTCTAGATATCCACAAACAACAAAATAATGAACCTGGGCTCAATTTCAAGAGACTAGCTGGAGTTTAAAACCCCTGCCTGCTCCTGAAGTGCTGTCCTTGGAAAAAAATCCACCTGATTTACTTGCAGAGTAGTGGGCTGATTGAGAGCCTTGGAGATTCAAACATGGAAACATGAAGGCAGCATCCCCGTGCCGGCTCCACAGCATCAACTCCACATCAGTATGGGACTGTGCTCCCTTATGCGTATATACGCTTACCAGGATTGCACAGATGGATGTGAAGGGGTTCCACCACAGAGCCCAGCTTCTGGCTCTAGCACAGCCACCCAGCCTCACCTCCCTTTATGGGGTGACATCCATTCAGGAACAAAAATCATAATTAGTGCACCACTCTGCAGAAGGATGTGCTAACGAGGTGGCAGGCAAGTGCTCATTCATTCCAGATGTCTCCTCCACTGAATTAAATTTTAAAAAGGGCTCATTTGCCTATTTATTACTAAGACCTATGTTAGTTTTGTGTTCAAAGGTTGTGAATAAAAGAAGCATTCTGTTGTACTCGCTAGTGTAACCACATCACAGTAGATACAGACTCCTCAGGAAGAACCTGGCGGTCCACTGGAGATTTTAGAAAATGGACAACGTATTCTATGCTTCCTCTGCACTTGGCAGACAAAATACAATGCTCTTCAGGACACCAAGTTGCTTTTCACTCCCTTGCGATGGGCCCTGAAGGAATTCGCCACACTCCTAACTTGTTTTTGAACATCACAGAAGCATTCACTGTGGGGGGATGCCTAAAGGGAACGGCAAATTTTATTTGCAAATTGCAGGACCAGGTCAAACAATGCTGGTCAGGCGCTGTGTTTGCCAAAAGCTGCTGGAGTGGGGGTTGGCTGGTCTCCAGAGAGGTCTGAGGTCTCTAAGGGCTGGGCCCCTGTGTCCCACTCACCAGCTGGCTGGACGCGCTGTACTCGTTGGCTTCATTCAGGTGGCACTGGCCATCGTGGGGCTGCACCAGCCCCCCCAGCTTCCCATCCAGGGCTATGTGTGGCACATCATCCGTTGTGAAGACCAGCAGGTGAGACGCCTCCTTGCGCCAGCCGATCTTCTCCTGGGAGAAAACAAACCCTGTGAGACAGCTGGTCTGCCCCTGCCAAGCTCACGCTTCACCCCTCACCCTGCACATGGTCCCAGCCACGTGCCTGGCCAGCAACAGACCCATTAGCACTAATTAGGAGAGTACCATGCTGCTGTCCACCCATCCCTGGTAAGAAAACAAAATGTCAGGAGCCCATACAGCATTTCCAAGCATCTCCTTCCAACACACTTACTTTAAAAGACATAGGAGGTATGTGGACTGTCCACCAGACCTTCTCTGCCCAGATCCAAGAATAAGAATTTCAGCTGCTTTTACAGCCAAAGGAAAGCTGCCAACTTCCTCCACACACATTTAATCTGACCTTGTTTCCTCAGCTCTGTGGAGCGGCCAAGGCAACAGCAAGAGCAATATCCCTGCTCAGCATTTTCATTACCGCCCGCTCATAAAGGCTGTTTCTGAGCTGTGATGGACAAAGTGAGGTCCCTGACCAAGGGATCTGGCTTTGGTGTCCCTGCATTCATGCACAGGCACTGTGCCCTGCTCCCCTTCTGCACACATCTCCTGGAAGCTGTGGTGCCTCCAAGCCTCTGCCATTTCACTGTGCACCTCTACACATGCTCCAACAGCTCCATCCCCCTGCACCACAGCCCAGAAGAGCTGGAGCAGAGCAGGGCAGGGACCTTTGGCAGTGGTGCTGGCACTGATCCACACACAACTGCCCCGTACAGCTCGGCTGTGAGCAACTTCTGCCTATTTAAAAGCATGGTAATGCCAAGACATGCTCTAGAGGTCCCTACGAAAGCACTGAGGTGTCAAGCACAGCACATGAAGTGTCCTCCAAACCCTCCTTAGTCACTCTGCACAAGGACCAGACATCACCGTCTTCACACAGAGAGAGATGCAGGGGTTTTTTAACAAGTAAAGAGATAAGATTTAGATTCTAAACACTTCCTTCCCATGGAGATACACTAAGTTTCCAACTATGCATCAGCCCAAGAAGCAGATCTGTGCCTACAGCAGCACACTGAAGCACTTAGTTGCAATGGAAGTGGAAGGAAACAGAGGTGCCCAAAGAAAATTTTTGGAAACCACAGCACTGCAGCAAACTCTCTTGCTCTCACTGGCTGCTCCTACTCATTGCCAAGCAGGGTGGGCTGGGGTCTTGCTGCCAACCAGGGCAGGGAGACCCTGCCATGGCATAGGCTGGAGCCAGAGAGGCCCGTTGCCCGGAGCTTCCCCTTGTGCTGGCCACCCTGCCTGTCTGCCAGCAAAGACACAGCCCCACACCTTCCCTCCCCACACACTTCCAGCATCCCGCTCCCTCCAGACTCTGGCTCAGAGCAACACCACACAAACGCTTTGGGAAAGGATGAGGGAAAAGCTAGTAAAAGCTTACTGGTGGGAACATGGTGCAGATGAAGGTGCCCAGCTCCTCCAGAGCTTACTGATCAGCATATTCAGCAAACCCCGGGCTCTGCCCCATTTACAGTACAATGCTGGTCCATGAGCTGCCACAGCCCCACTGTAAAGGCAGTTCCTTATGGAAAGCAGGCGTGGGCAGGGCAGGAGGGCAGGGCAGGCAGAAGGGTGCAGAATCATGTCTGCCAGCGCAATTTTCGCCTCCAAATGTGAGTCATAGCCCAAAGCCTGCTGATCCTTCCGATAAATATAACTCTTCCTTCAGGGACACTATTCCAAAGTAGACTTCTTTTTCCTCTCTATTTCGAAAGGTATTTTTTCTTCATGGTATTTTAAAGACCCACATGATGCAAATAAGGCCATAGGGAGAAATCCTTGGCAACACACTTCCTTTGCCATGCACCAGCACGTTACAGTCCAGCTCAGTACGCAAGGAGGACTTTTTTGCTCTGCGAAGCAGGATTCATTCCACTGAAGTTACCCCACTGGACAAAAGACTAAAACATCATGCCAAAATGTAACTTCTTAAGAACTCAACCCAAAAGTGATTAAAGCTCTAACAATGCAAGAGGCTGATTTTGGTCTACTGAGGCACGGCACAGAAGCCCATCCAGTTCACTTTTCTTTGAGTATCCAAAGCTGATTTCTTTTTAAATGACTGAGGCCAAGAAACTTGCAAAGAGATTAGAAGGATTACTCTGAGTTTCATTTCCTTAGAAAAGTTCTACACACAAAGAAAAGGAGCTGCATTTAAGCAGCAGCTAAAAAAGCCACTTCAGGGGTGATGCTGCTGGTCACCTGCCTGCTAAGCCCACCTTTAAATCATGGGTTAAGCACCCCTTTGCAGACAAACTTTCCATGCCTCCGACAGAATTTCCCACATCAACAACATCAAAACTGCTGTGGCTGCTCAGTTCAGGAACTCACTTCCAAAAAGCAACGAGCACCCAGCATCCAGGCACTGAAAGCATTTGATGCCTCGGAACACCAGACCAGGGTGTTTTGGATGGGGTGGCCAAGCCAATGCTGATGCCACACCAAAAGAGCTATGAAAAAAGGCCCCAGGGAGGCTGGCATGCTAAGGAGCCACTGCATCTCACAATGCCTTTGCCAGAAGCTTCCAGGCGCTGGAAAAAACAGCTCTTCAGCATGCAATTTCCACTGAGAAACCCAGAGCAGCACTCCGCTTCACTTAAAACAAATAACCAAGGAGTCTTTCATTTATTTTTATTGGACTGGGATTGCTGAACAAAAAAACCTGCACTGATGCCTGCCCCCTCATGTGGTTTTTGATCCTCATGGGATATAAAGGATTTTGAAAGCAGGGGTGGGACTGGAACCAAAGCAGAAAAAGGTGGGAAGACACGTTTCCACAGGGCTGGGCATGCTATGGATCCTGCCCCTACTCCTACAATCAGCTGCAGTTGCCTCCCATACCCCAGTTTCTCACTCCTTACAGCCAACAGTGACTGGCCAAACTGCCACAGCTGCCTCGGCACAGCAGAGCCCTCCAAATACTGCTGAAAAGGCAAAAAAACCCATGAACAGTATTTCCATACACAAAAAAAAATCTAAATTTATACTTTGGGTACTGAATAAAATCCGTTCAATTGCCAAGATATCAACTGCCAGGAGAGCCCCCTGGATTGATCAATATGTCTAAAACCTCACCAGTTTCTCAGGTGCAGACCTTTTTGGAAGCAAGAAGCAGATACAGGTGCAAAGCAAGTATGCCTTAGGGGTTAAAAATCAAAACCCCCTTCGTTTGGTGTTGCTCTGAAAGACATCTCAGTATCTCCCACATGTCCTCGATATCTCCATATACCAGTGTTGAAATATTTTGGTTAGTAGTTGGTCAAAAGACACGTTATTTCTCAATCAAAGATCTGAAACTTATACATACTACCAAGCCATATGAACCTTGCTCTTGGAAACTGGCAGAAAACCAAAATATTGCAAATGGAAAATATAATTATGGAAGGTTGATTAATATTCCTGGCTAACTATTTTAGCATCAGAATAAAGGCTTATTGTCTATGGCTCTTTTATTGCCTCCAAAATAACATTTACCATACCTTCATCTTTCAGAAAAGAGCCAAACTCTGGGCCTGCTCGTTAGTCTGTGTTAGCTGCACAAACTTTCCCCACTCTTTGGGTGGAAAACCAGGCCAAAAAATTACTCGAGTGCTGCAGAGCTCTTAGACAGCTCAGGCAGAAGAAATGCTTGATATAAATTACAGTATAAAAACACCTAATCAACAAGAATAGACATCGTTTCTGACACCTCAGAAGGGATGAAGACCACACTCAGACAACATGCTTGGAGACAGTGAGGCTCTCATATGCCACGATTAGCTCTCCCTAGGACATCCCCCTTGATGTCACAAACTCTGCTGCTGAGCACAAAGTACTTCATGGTTAACACACTGCCTCACCTGAAGGCAGGGGACTTTCTAAGGTCAGACCTGGAAAAAGACAGCGAGATGCAATGGGGTCCCACATTAGTGAGGAGCAAGCCCACTCCAGGAAGTCACCATGATACTTGTATGTTGCTCTCCTTGCACAGTGAGGAAAATAATTCCTGAGTTAACAGAAACTAGAGACTGTGCAGGGTTTCAACCCCATGATACTCCATTAATCACTGTGGATGCAAAACACCATGCAAAGAGCATCCTCATCACAAGCAGCACTTCACTGCCAACCCAGATGTTCACCACCTTTGCCCTCCTCAACAGTGCTGAGCCTCACCACAACCCCCAGCTGCTGACCAGTCTGGGCCATCACTTGACTGCTGTGCAGGAAATTAAGCACTATGTTCTCATTTTGACTATGGGGCCCAAACATCCTAATGTCAGATCAGTTGGCTTGAAATTTTGGCTTTTTTAACTCTGGACAGAGTCTTTTCTGCTTATGGCTGTGATCAGAGGCAGCTGCTCCACCCACAGCAAGAGGCTGCCAAGGCAGCACAAGTCACGGCACAACTGGTTCTCCAGTCTGTCACACCAGTCCCGTGGTCTTTCTTTCCCACACCCAAGCTTCAGTAATTGCAGCAGTAACTGCTGTGGCTGCAGAAACTCCTCCGTCATGACCTGCCACATCACGCCAAGAGCCACACACTGCACATGCTCACCTTTGCTCACGCTTCCTAGAGGATGCTCAGTCCTGAATTTAGATGGTGCAAGAACCTAAAATCGCCTTCTGAATTTAGAAAGGATGAGGCTGTGCACTCAAGAATGACAGTCAAAGATTTTGATCCTTACCAACAGTCTGAGATGGGCAAGAACGTGCAGGAATTATCTTGCAGGTCTCCTGCCTTCCACCAACACCTCCAAAATTAGCCACTGTCATACACACTGGAATATTACTGCAACCTAGGGAAACGTTGTCGTGTTTTTGCAATAACATGGTGGAAGGGACTGCAAAAACCCACGTGGTGGGTGGCACAACTAAGTCACCTGTTCTAACCATGAGAGCCACCTCTCCAAAACTGAGAAGCACTTTATACCCAGACAAGTACTGGGAGCAGCTCTGTAGCTGTGCCAAGAAAAATACTTGTGTCAGGCTAGGAGAGGCAAGATGACTGTTGGCTGGCATCAGATCCAACGGGGCAGGTCCAGTCCTGCCGAGACCATGAAGCATAAACGAAGCCAACCCAGGTGGAGAAAGATCTCCTTTCCCACGTCTGCATCCCATCACTCCCACAGACGATGCCTATCTCCCAGCTCCCATAATTCAAACCCAGAAGAAAACATCAAAAGGACTACGAAAGGGTGAAGCAAAGAAAAAGCAAATTGTATGCCAAGAGGGGAAATAGCAAAAAGAGACATTCCTGATGAGCAGGGAAACTCAGCTACACATTGGAGTGGAGCAAAGAACTCCATCCATGACAGACAAAGGGATATGGAGCAACCCACTACTCATTCCAGAATAATATTCAAGCAAGCATCTCCAAAAACCCTGAGGTTGTGGCTGACATGGCACCAAGCTAATGAACTCTGCTCCAGTTTCCCTGACAAAGTGGGAGAACAGGCTACCAGTGCCCAGAAGTGTGATCATCCAGCCCCACACACAAAAGGGTCAGGTAGGAACAGCAGGAACCAGCTCCAACCCTCAACATGGGTCAACCACTGCAAGATGTGTTTGACACACTTAAAAAATGCACTGAGCTGATATATGGTGCTGCTGCACACAAGTGTATGCAAATCATACAGGATTCCGTCCCAAGTGCTCAGGGATCACCACCTACAAGTCCAACTGCGTGATGAAATCTCAGCCCTAAATTTACATTTGTGAAAGCTCTGTTTTTATCCCTTTAAACTGGAAATACCATTAACCTTTTTTCCTTTGCCTGTTCATCTACAAGAGCACATGAAAACAATAGCCTCTGCTATTCAAAGCATTTTTCATGACTTCTGCAAGAAAAATTTAGTAGTTACTTCCAAGAAATGGCATATTGAAGCTTTACCCTGGTCCAAGAACAGAACAGAAGCAGCCTCCTCTTCCTCCTCTTTTGCTTTGCTGTAAACCCTTGGAATCAGAGCAACTCACCTTGCACACAGCAGCCTGCAAAATCGCATCAAAGCCACCCTCTGGAGCATCTCGGTTACGGGAAACCTTCTGTTTCTGGACTTCTTCATTGAAACGGTCAACTTTATCCGTCAGGGACAAGAGGTGGCGGAAGCCAAAGGATGGGACGCAGCTGGGGAACAGCTTGTAACTGTGAGAGGAACAGAGCAGTGGTCAACTGGGAGGAACCACACCAGCAGCCAAGAGCTGCAGAGGCTCCCAGCTCTACCAGGTTGGTCTCTAAAATTCTGTTTAGAGGGCTGAAACACTCTCACAATGCTTCATGTTTTGGACACTTTGATTTTTGGCTATTTATATACAAAACCGTACAGCAGAGCCCATAATTTTTTTTGTTTCCCCTCAGGAGCTCTGAGAAGCTGAAGTTTCCAGACACCCCACTAGGACTGGAAATCTCTCTCCATGCACACTGTGAGTGGAGACACAAAGCACGAGCCCACCCTGGGTCATGCAGCTCTGCAGTTTCAGCAGCCATAAAGTGGTTTTCACATTGGGAATCCGCAGTGAAGGATGCAACCCAGTGATAGGGAGGGTATGTTTCCCCAGCAGCCTGGGATGGCCATGGGGACTATGCCCCATGCCTGCAGAACTGGTGGGCTGATGTCAAAGGGCACTATGCAGGAGCATCACTGCTGAGAGGTACCTTTCCCCTGTTTTGCAATATAGATTTTCACTCTGTCAGCCAGTTTTCTTGCCAGCATGTGCCACTCTACACCCACTGCACCTCACCAGGCACCTGGCAATTGCCCAGCTTGAGATGTAATAATAACTAAGCTCATGCTTCCTCCCACTCCCCTTGCAAGCCAGTGAACAAACACCATCCCTGCTTTCCAGGGCATCACTGGAGGAGAAGGGTAGGAGAGGCACCCTAAGACAAAGAAATGCTTCAGGAGGCTACCAGAAAAACTTTTTTTTCCATACAAAACCATGAAAAGGCAGCTTTGGTTCTCACCACATGGCTGGGAGAGCTCAGCAGGGCAGCTCCTGTGGTATGAGAATTCAGGAAGCATGTGCAGGGCAGAGGGATGGAAAGGGTTAAGAAGAAATGTGTTTAGGAAGGAGTTGGGTTGGCCCTAATTCATTCTTATCTTCAAAGATAAAACAGAGAGAACAATTAAAAGCCTCTGCTGACACATGACCCCCTGTGGGTAAGTTGTAAGAGGCTTTTTACACAAAGGAGTATTTAAGATTTACCACCAGTGAGAATTCAAATCCCTCACAAGGGACCCCAGAGCAGGGATTTCCATCCACACAGCCACGCGAACACACCTACCGTGGGGCAGGTCCCACTGTCCTGGGCCTGGCTGGCAATGGGAGCCATTCCCTATGATCAGCCCCATGTCCAGAGTCATATCCCGCTCACACATAGGGCCAAGGCAAGGAGTTAGCAATGTCTGAAACCTCTGCACTGCAGGGTCTCAGCAAGCTGCCCTTAGCCCATATGATACAAATCCATACGGTTTGTCAGAGCCCTGCTGCACAGAGAGAGCACTGACACACTGTAGGGTCCTACCTCCCATGAAGAGGTGTAATTTAATTCCTTTTTGTTTGTTTCACACTCCAGGTTTGCCAGCAGAAGCTGCAAGGCAGCAGCAGGGCAGGCACCCCATAGCTGAGCAAGAGCACGCAGTGGTGCGGGTGGGTTATCTTGGGCTGTGACCTCCACAAGCCATATCACAGACAGACAAGCAATTAGGGGCTCAGTCTGGCCCTCTGCCTTCCTTATCTGTTTTAATTTAGTGTTTGTTTCCTTCAAACTATCATCTGTCCTCAATGACACCATAGCTGCAAGAAGCCACTTCCTGGCTTCCTGGGAGGTCCCACTCAGGATGCTGAGTCAGGAGCAGGGATGAGCAGGCACAAGGCATCTCAATCTCACCCTGTAGGAAAGAAGGGTTGCACCCCACACAGGACCTGCAAGTCAGTCATCACCACAAGGAAGCGGAGGAGAGGGCCTGGACCAGGGGCAAAAAGCACCCACTGCAGGTCATGTTTACTTGCAGCTTTTCTTAGATGCTAAACAGTTTGTTTTGACACCAGAAATAGCTGCAAACAAAACCACACCTAACAAACCTCACTGCAACATCAGTGAGCCACATGGCAGCAGCCAGAGCCTGCTCACAGAGTGGGCAGGGGAAGGAGATTCCACCACAGAGCAGGGAGTGAGCACTGTTGGGAGTTACCCACACGAGGCCTATGCTTGGTGGAGGACAAGCTCTGAAGAGAGAGTACTGAAGAAATACAGCTTTGGAATACAGCAACACTGGATAACAGACAGCTTCCTACCCCAGAGACTGTTTTCTATGTTGTAGAAGTGTTATGTTTAATCAATTTAGTAACAGTGTTGTTAGAAAGAATCCTGCTTTGTATGTAATCTGTAGTTTGAATTAGTTAACCCCTTTTCTATCTGTTGATTTTTAAGCCTTTTGGCTATTGGTTAATGTTACCCAAAATTTATAGCTTTCCCTCTTTGTATCCCCCCTTACCCATTATTGGCTGTGTTTAAACTGAATCTTCCAATTATAGATTTTACCTATCTTGTATCCTTCCAATATTCCACACATTCCAAATCCAAGAAGATATAAGCAAACCCCCTTTTGAGTAAAGGCTCTCTGCTCTTTGTTCTCCCCCTTGGGTCCATCCTGTCATTCACTGCGTGACTGAATTTTCTGCAGGGTGGACCTTCATGGTCCTTAATTATTAGGGGGTGTTATAACTTTCACCCCCAATAGAGCACCCTTAGTTTGGATGAAGAGAAGACATACAGCAACTGGAAGGGGGCACCCACCAGATGAGCTACTTTGGGAAATCCTTCCTAAATACTTTCCCAAGACCAGGCTGGCTTGAAGTAACCCATGAAGAGAAAAGCAACCACCTGGGCAAAGCCAAAGTAGATATCCTGATCACAGGGGGAAAAGCTGAGGAGACAGCTCTGGATGTCCTTGATGACAGGTCATCGGTAGTTTCAGGTATTGCTGAGCTGCCCAGTTGCATCCTCTCCTCCTTTCCCAGCTCCCTCCTCCTGGACCTCCTGCATATTTAACTCTATTTCACTTGAGAAAAGCCATGTTACTCCAGTTAAATCACAAACCAGCCAAACAAAGTTTCCAAGATTTCTCCAGCTGGAGCTAAACCCTGTCCCCAGCCCACAGGCAATATGAGTGGGTGTCAGAGACTGAGAATGACAGAGATGATTGCAAAGAATCCCTTGGAGGCCACACCAAATTTCTGGGAGAAGTGCTATGAAGAGGCATGCTGTGCTCTGCCATTGTGGCAGAGCTGCCTTCCTGGCTCAGTCAGTGTGGTCACTTCTCACTTCATGGCTAAAGTATGAGTTTTCAGTGTTAAAATCCATTTCACTTTGCACTTTGGACAGAACTGGTGAAAAGAGAATACAGACAGTTTTTGTCTGGTCAACAGTCAATGTGCAGTGAGATGACAAATGCCTGGTCAATGCCAAAAGCTGGCCTAGAAACTCACAGCTGATGCAAGCTCTCTTTATCTGCCTCTTGTGCTTGAAGCATGCACAGAGCTTGGCACCCATTCGTGAGGTGATCTTACAATGTAAGTATCCACAATGGCTCAAAAAAAAATGCTAACCTCACTGTCCTTACATGACTAGAGAGCACCTCACTGATGGATGAGGTGAAGATGCAGACTAGAAAGTGTAAGCAGTGACATTCTCCCAGGAGGGCACTTGCTGCTGTATCCACCCTTTGATTCCAACATCCAGACCCATCTGAGCCTGGACTCCCTCCATCACATCCACTCTTGCATAATCCTCAATTCAATGGATTTGATCCCAACTCTGATGGCTAAAATGCAACAAAAAGACTCTTGCAAAGACATTAACAAGAAAAAAAAAAAAAAAGGAAAAAAGGGACAGAAGGCTCTCATATCACCACAAAGCAAACCACATCACTTGTGTCTTTTGCAACTGCTAGTTTGCTTCCTTCCACAGCAATAAAGATGAAAAAACCTGCCTGATGCCTTCAAAACACTCTACAAGAACTCATTAATCAGGACTACAGGCCATCATAAATCTCAGTTCCCCCAAACACTTTTGTTGGGAAGGACTTACATTGCCTTGGTCTCCTTATCTGTAAAATGCACACAAAAAGCTTAATTGATTTACTCAAGGCCAAACTATGACTCAGAGCTAGGATCAGAAATCAGGAATTTCTGCCTTTGGCTCCTTTTGCTTAAATCCTGTAAAAAAGCCTGCCATGCCTGCATCCTCTTCAGGTACTTAAAAATAGCTTCAGGCTCTCTGATACAAAAAGTTTCCCATCTCTAGACGAAGGGATCTCCCAACAGCCACAGCAAAACTGGAAGTTGTCATACTTTGAATTGCTCAAATATAACAGTGACAGTCATGGCTAATCAGCATTCCCAAAAGCTGAGGCTGAAGTGTGGTTCATTATTTACAGCAAGAATGGAAGAGCAGACTGCAGCCAGGCTCTGTGCAAACACAGGGCTTGTCCCTTCAGGGTACACCCACCACTTACCCAATGCAGGGATTGTTTTGGTATCTTGGTGCTGTGTAGGAGAAAGGAGAAATGTTTTTGTCCACGAAAGAGCCAAACCCCAGACGGAAATTGCTCGTGAGCTTTCGCATCTCTTCAGCCAGCTTGGTCCCCAGGTTGCGGATATTATCCAGGTCATCGTTCATGGACAGGGAGAGATCCATCAGGTAGTACAGGTCCACGGGATAGTCCTCCACTTGCCGAACCTGAACTCGGAAGGAGGTCTGGTCACCTGCACACACACAAGAGTTGAGAGTGCTGAAAAGGAAACTCCCAGTACGCACAGAATCCAGATCGTGCTTCCTTTTTTTTCCACTGCAGAGCAGACAGATCACTTGCAAAAGAAGAGGGTAAGGGGAACAAGCTTTTCCAAATTCATCCCTTAGGAGACTACCAGGAAAGCAAGTATTGACTTTGGGTCCTCTTAAGCTATGTAGTGTACTGGTTGGTAAGAAAAAGACACAGCTACAGAGTTCATGTCTGTTTTAGCTCTTTGGACATATAGCAAAATGTCTTTGTATCTCATCTGAGACAATTTCTAAGGGGGGGACCCATGAAAAATGCTGTTGTCCTGGTATGTGTATAGGGGTGTTTTCCTAGAAAACTGGAAAGAAAAGCAAGCAGAGTGAACCTCAAATGGATGTTTCGTGGACTACTGAGACAGGGACCCTGCTCATGCTAACTCAGGTACATCCTCAAAGCAAACCAGGAGGAGTCCAAGAAGTCCTGTGCAGAAGAGAGAATGACTGAAAGCAGGAGAAAGAGGGTCAGTAGAAAACAGTCACTGTGAGATGAATTCAAGATGTCCTCTGCGCTGTCCAGGGAAGAAAAGTTGAAGCAGACACAGAAGAAACACCTTTAAAAAGGACCACCCACCCGGAGAAAAGCTGTGCCACCATGATCCTGAAGAAAGCAGGGCAAAAGGAGAGCAAACTGGAAACAGAAGGTTGTTAGGGTGACCCAGGGAAGCACTGAGGCAGAGGGTAAAGCTTCCTGAAGTGAAGAACAGAAGGGAAGGAGCTGACAGAGCTGAGTCACAGGCTGTGCAAATGTGAAGAGAAGCAGAGGAAAACCAATCCCTGATCTTCCGCTTTGCCAGAGCAGTTTCACTAGAAATGCCCTTCACAAGGGGTACCAGGGAGGCCACTGCTAGCACCACCCATGTTTCAAAAAATGACAAGGGGTTTCAAAATGAACTCAACTTCACACCAGACAGACCTCAACTTCACACCAGACAAGAGGCGGTAAAAGTCTGCCTTATGCTTTGCTGAGAGACACATCTAAACAGAAAATCCAGACTTCAGCACCTCACATCCCAGCTGTTTTGGAGATACCATGTCCTCAACTGCCACCTGAGCCCCTTTTCCAGCTCAGTGGAGTCTCAGACCCAGGGCATCGGATCCTTAAAAGCCCAAGTGCCCCCTCCTGTCCTCTCCCAGCCCTTCATGGCCAAGGCTGAACTTTGGGTACTGGCAGGTTCTGCAAAACACTTGTGGCTTCCTCTCCTCCAGAAACGAAACTCACATTTTTTAGCATTGTGAAAACACTTCCCTAACCACTTTATTGTTCTCCTCATTGTGTGCAGCAGCACAGCTGCTCCCACTTAATTCCAGCCCAACAGCAGCAGCAGCAGCAGCATCCCAAAACTGCCATGCTGGCAAGGCAGGCCATGAGGGGCTCTGCAGCCCAGCTGGCACCTGGGGTCAGGCTGCACCAAGCTGCATGCAGGGCCAAACGTTGTCCCTAGCTCCAGAATCTGCTTTTTAGTGATCCCTGCAGCCATCTCCGTGTGTTAGGAGCAAGTGGACACCCTCTCCCAGCCTCTGCAGCAGCTCCTTCAGCCCAGCAGCATCCAGCCCTTTGATGAAGGAGCTGGAATCCCAGCAACCAGGAGGATGCATTTAGAGCTCAGAGGCTGCCCCTTCTGCAAACAAAGCTGGGAAGGGTTTAGATCCTGGTCTGCTCTTTGCTCCTCCAGCTCCCTGAGCATCTCCCACAGCTCCATGCCGGGGTACCAGAGGAGTCAGCTACAGCACCTCAACGAACACCTTCCTTCTGCTTAACCATCTCCCTGCCCGCTGCTACAACCCCACCAGGACGAGGCAGGGCTGTCAGAGGCACCATGTGCAAACATGCACATGTAGATATTGCCCAGATACCAGCTATAGGAAGCAGGAAGCTCATGCCATAAATACTCCTCCTTATTCTCCCCAGCTTCTTTTCCAGCAAGAGCAGGACTTCCCTGGCTGAGATGTGGAGCGCAAGCAACATGCAGCTCAGCACTGGCCCTACAGTGAGCAGAGCTATTGAGGTGGCTTAACCAAATCACAGAATCCTAGAAAGGTTTGGGTTGGAAGGGACCTCAAAGATCATCTCATTCCAACTCCCCACCATGGGTAGGGACACCTTCTACTACATCAATTTGCTCAAAGCTCCTGTGACTGTGACTCCATCCAACCTGGTCCTGAACACTTCAGGAATGGGGCATCCACAGCTTCTCCAGGCAACTCGTTCCAGTGCCTCACCACCCTCACAGTAAAGAATTTCTTCCTAATATCTAATCTAACCCTCCCTCTTTCCATTTGAAGCCATTACCCCTTGTCCTATCACTACAGGCCCTTGTAAAAACCCTCTCCAGCTCTCTTGTAGGCTTTCTTCAGGTACTGGAAGGCACTCTTAAGGTCTCCCCAGAGCCTTCTCTTCTCCAGACTGAACAATCCCAAGTCTCTCAGCCTGTCTTCACACAGCAGAGGTCTTCCAGATGGGACTGATGCTGTACCTGGCATGCATTTTGTGGGGGAGCCAGGAACATAATTTATATAGGGCAAAACCTGTTAGCACCAATTGCAAGGTAAAAAAACCATGATTGCAAGCTTGCCTCTAATTCAGTGCTGCAAAAATATGTTTAAATCTGGGAAAATTCATTCCCATGCCTATGTTTTTCATTCCTACACATTTTTCCCACTGGAATACCCAACCCATTCAAAAAAGGGGATGTGTCCTTCTGCGTCTTGCAACCTTTCCATTTCCAAAACACTGTTCTTCCTGCCAGAGAGGATATTTGGTATGGTCTGATCCAACCTGCCTCTCTTAATAGTTACAAATTTATTAGTCCCCAAGAAGCACCAAAAACAACAGGATCCTGTGCTTAGTTCTTCTTTCATTCCCAACTGCACAAACCAATTATCTCAGAGAAAAGATTTCTAATGTATGAAGATGTAAGTGCAAAAGAATTTATTATTCTCTGTGCACAGTATTACTCTCACACTTCTAGGGATAATCCAGCCCCCTCCTTCCTCATGTACCGTCACCACCATCCTCTCCTTAGGGCTTTTACTGAAAAGTTTTAAAACTCAAAACTGAATTCAGAAATGTTTCTCGGATACCATCACACAGAGGCAGTGCAGAAACTGGAAAAACTGATTTTGGCCAATTTAAGAACACGAACTCAACCAAGACACGAACTTATCCAAGAAAAGCTCTTTTTCGTGCTTTCTGAGGCTTATGGCTTGATGAACAACACAACTTGATTCTATGACTTTTTAAATTCCTTTTACACTATATATATTTTTTATTTAACTAGGACACACTGCTTTATAGCAGGATTAAAAAAGAAATGTAATAAAAGCTAAATGCTCAATCCAAAAGCTACCCTGGAAGGACATCAGTTTAAGGCCTTTGGAGTTTAGCTGTGGATACAGATTTGGGGATGTGAGTTCTGCCACAGGATGATGAGATCAAACTGCCTGGGTGGGAACAGCAAACAACTGACCATCCACTCCCTTCTGCTTCTGCTTAGCGATCGAAGAATACAAGATCACCATTCCCACAGACCGCCGCGTGAATTCATCTTTGAAATAGTACACCCTTCATGGCCCTAATTAAATCAACATTGTCTCCTTTTTGTCTTGGGTTCACAGGGTGACACCCATTCTCTCAAGATGAAGGATTAATGGATAATTTAAACTGTGTCTGCTAGTACAAGGGTTTAGGAAGCCACCAGCTCAAAGGAGGAGTGCTGCCCAACATCAAAAATAGAGCAAAATGGGAGATACTGTTACAAACACCTAGGTACGTCCCGGCTCCTGCAATGACTCTGATGCTCTGCAAGAGGAGCATAGGGAGGGGAGCTCGCTGGCTCAGCGTGGAAATTGTTGCAAGGGTCCTTGGGGTGATTCCTGCAGCTCAGCTTGGACTTGGAGAGCTTCTCTGTCAAGAAGAACTGAAGATGGCCATGAGTGTCATCCCCTGCAAGGGCAGGCAGAAGCAGCACACCAGCCCTGTGCAGCCCAAGGTATCCGACAGCACAGACCCCAGGAAGCCATGGGGAGATGGACCCCCATGGCCTACCACAGGTCAGAGTGGTGGGAATCAGCGCCTCAGCTGGGCAAAGCTACCAGGAACCAGGAAAGGGGAATTTGCTGAGCACCAGGCACTGACGTGAAGAGCAGAGCACAGGAGGCAAGATGTGGAAGCTGAGCCAGCCCTTTCTGCCAGGAACTGCCTCAAGAAAGGAGTAATAACAACTCCCTTTTTTAACTGGAGCAAACCTGTTTCATCAGCAACATTCAGTGGCAGAAGCCACGCATCTAGATGTGCATACAGTGGTGACTGTTCTCAGGTACCTGCTTTTAAGGCTTTGAAGTAAAATATTTTTACATTTGAGGGTCTCACGGATGACAGCAGTCATACGGCTGGGGAAGTTAACTGAGAAACATGACAACCATCCAACCTGTGCAGATAAAACAAGAACTGCTGCAGCAACTGCTAGGATCTGGGAGAGTACTGGTAGCATGAACACCAGCTCCAACTCCAGTTTTTCCTGAGCAAGACATCGTATTTCATTTTTCTATATGCAAATGAGAGCTGTCACAAAACTGTAAGCCTTAGAAACCCACACCAATCGCTTATAATGAATCGGACTTTTATAGTTGCTTCTTAACTTTGCAATAAAGAGCTTCCCCCGCACCCCCTTCAGAAATACTGGCTGCCACATTTTTGCAAGAATTCTAAACCCACATTAAAGTCTCCCCCCACCATGCAAAAATATTTGATAACAAGCATGCTCACATGGCTCAGATGAGCTATCCCCTTCTAATTTTTAATTAAAAGGAAGAGATTGAAGAAAAGTGATGGCTCAGGGGAATGAAATAGGGACCTGGCTAGAGTCCAAGGCCTGAGTCACAAGTTCAAATCTCCATCTTCTCCCTTGATCCAATGGCTCTTTTGCATACTGACAGAAAACAGATATGTGGGTTTGTTTCCAATTTATAGAAGGAGCTGTCTCAGTTTAGAGCCATGCGCTGTCAGCTTGGTCGAGGATCCAGAGTTATTTTAACTCATTCTACCCAGTGACTCCATTTTTAAGCTGAGCAGGTTCCTTTTAAACACATGCAAGGGTTAAGACTAGTATTGGTAACAATTGTGGGTGGGCTTTGACTGACTTTGCCCAACAGCAGTGCCCTCTCACAGAGGACATGTGCCTCAGCCCCACAACTATTTGTGATGCACCACTGAGGTTCACAAGTATAGAAGGGGCCAACAGTCACCTGCTTTAGTGAGTTACAAGGCCACAAGCTACAGCACCCTCTTGGCATGTCCTGGTCACCCTTCCTCACTTCCCACCCCACACGGCAACTGGGGACTCACCAGGACGAAGATTCAAGGCGACCTTCTGAGGCGTTATCTGCGTGACATCCAGGTGGGTCTGGCCAGAGCCCTTGCTGCTCAGAGGGACGTTCTTCACCACGCTGATGCTGCTGCTGGGGTTTTCGATGGCTCCGGCGCAGCCGTTCTCAATCAGGTTCTGCAGGAAGTCGCACCGGGACGTGATGGACTTTGTGCTGCCAAACTCCTGGGGGGTGAAGAATGGACAAAAGGAAAATGGAGGGGAATACATCAATCCCCACAGCAGGGGCTGTGTTTTGACATGCTGGTATCTAGTAAATAGGAGATGACAAGGAGAAGCTGGTGTCCTTTGTGGTGACTGTACTTGGAAGGAGCCTGGAGCCTTTCAAAGGGACCTACTGAAAAAGGAAACTCTGCAAGGATTTGAATATTGAATTTGCTTGCAGAGCATCGCAACAGAAAGCTAAGCCTGCGTTTTCAACCCAGCCACAGTAGGAGAACTTGCTCCCAGCCCTGGTTTGGGCCACATGAGAGCAAGGCAAAATGTTTGGTTTGCTTCATGGACAGCCCATTGCCATTTCTATTATTTTATGCACATGCATCGCCTCAAAGGAGCTTTGCAAAAGACAGAAGAGAGGACAAGGAAGTGGTACCGAGGGAAGACAGACAAACCCACCAGCCCAGAGACAGCCAAACCAGAATGTGAAGCTGGAGACTGAGGCTGGGTGGCTCCAGGGACCTGCATCCTCTTCCCCAGGAGAGACACCGCACATCCCCACACAAGCGCCATGTGTACTCCCTCCCTCACACCATCCCACTGCAGGCCTTGGCATGACACCATCACTTGGGAAACAAAAATGACAACAAGCACTCCCTGAGGCGGAGCACTGACGGAGCGTTTTGACGTGGGCAGGCGGTCCTGGGCAGCTCTGCTGGAGAAAATGAGAGGTGGGAGAGACTCCATGGGAGCTGGTTAAAACAGTCTGTGCCTGCCACAGCCATCAAGGTGCAGGCAGTGGCTCACTCCCAAAGGACAGGCTGCCACGGCCGGGAGTCTCCCAGAACCCGCCCCAGAGCTCCAGTCCTTGCTGCGAGCCTTGTGCGTGGTGCACAATGCAGCCTTGTGCAGGGCAGCACTCGGGAACAGCCAGCCACACAATGCAGCCTTTTGCAAAGAGCCCATTTGTTAGAATGCCTTTTTTTTTTTTTTCTGTCCCAAAAAGTGCCAAAGGGAACAAGTCACATGCCTTAAACTTACTGGGTTTTAAACAGTCGATTCCTACTTATTTCCGCAGTACAACAATGGAGACAACCCTCTTCAGCTCCAGGGCTGAGGGACTAAAATGACATGAAATAATGCAGAGTAGATGCTCACAGCCATGCCAGCCCCTTCTTCAGCTGTGCAGCCAAAACCAGTGTGGGGCTGAATAAACCTCACTTGTTGCCGAAGCTCCAGCATGGCAGAGGACAGAAGACACGTCAAGGAGGAAGAGGTTTCTGACAGATCTCTGTGAGGTAATCTCCAGGAGTCCCTCGAGGACAGCCTCAGATGGAGGGCCCTGGGACACAGACAGAGGCTTCCTGCTGCATTTTTCTCACTACAAGGTCCCAACGCTATTTGAAAAACGCGAGATTTGCATTCCAGCATCCAGCAGCGGGGTCCAGCCAAGAAACTGATGACGGCACATCAGATGGATAAGAACACAGATTTCTTGGAACGCGTCGTGTAAACAGATGAACTTCCAGAAAAGGAGGACTGGGACTATTTAAGTCATCTCCAGCATTAAAGAAGAAAAATCAGAATCCCTCACAAAATGAAAATAATGCCCATCCTTTCAGAGCTGCATGTTTCAGGCAGCCTTGGAGAAAAGTTCCTCTTGGATGCGGTTTGACTTGAAGTCAGGGAAAAGCTGGCAGGGCCCAGGTGCTCTACTGGGCACCCAACAATAGGGCACCTGTGGGGGGATGCTCTCTGGTCCTCCCAGTAACTGGATCCCAGCCCCAGGTGAGCACCTCTGCCAGCTCATTTCTGCTGCCACCCATTACAAAGGACACTCTAACTCTCCAAAAAGCAACACAAACAGAAAAAAAAACACCCTCAGGGGTCCAAACACCTGAGGGGATAGGGGTGCAGCTCAGGCGGGGGGCAGGACTGACTCCTACTTCTGCCTGATTTCTTACCCAGGAAGAATAACTCTGAGCAAGGGAGTGGCAGTGGCCGGGGCAAAGCCCCAGCAATCACCACAGCACCCACAAACACCCTCACATGCATCCGTGGGTCAAAACCTAAAGCCAGAACTGGGGCTACCAGGTACTATCCAACTCAAGAGCAAAGTTTTCTCTGACATAAATCAAGCAAGGCTCACTGAGGTTCAATTAAAGGCAAAAAAAGTATGAGCAGATCTGGGGAGTAAAGGGCATTGCACAGGTCCAAATAGCTCATGAGTAGCCACACTGAAAGGCAGCCCCACACCACCTGGTTCAAACCCCAATTTCCCCCAAGCAGAGGACCCCTTGAAGTTAATTAAGCAATTCAAATACCTGCCAACCATCTGCCTGCATGCCTGCCTTGGCAAGAAATGCAACAGATGCCCCACACAAGCAGGATCCACCCCCAAACACTGCTTCATGCCACAGAGGAGCACTGGCTTGAGAAGGTCCCACTGAGTCCTCATCCATAACTCTGGCTGTTCCCAGCCCGGTGGGCACAGTTGCGGTCCGGCCTCTGTGCTAACAAGCTCACAAAAGCCAGCGCTCACAAGCAGAAAGAGTGAATGGAGACAACAGCATGACAATTACATGCTCATCAGTTTGACAGTTTCAAGACAAATTGCTTGGTTCATGCTATAAAAATGGAGAATAGCACTATCTAATATCTAACTCCTGACTGGGCATGTCCCTAACATTTTTTGCTTTAATCAATCCAGTTCTGCATTAATTCAGTCTGAAATATGCTTTCTCCATCAAAAAAAAGCGGACACGTTCGCTCTAGGAAGATCAGTGAGTTTCCTTCCTCATTCTCCAGGCACACATTCCTGGCATTGGACAGGGTGGGGTAAAAGCGCCTGCTGGAAAATAGAGGGTGCCACTGGGGAAATTTCTGT
This sequence comes from Pseudotriccus pelzelni, assembly GCA_035584735.1. Classification (NCBI taxonomy): domain Eukaryota; kingdom Metazoa; phylum Chordata; class Aves; order Passeriformes; family Tyrannidae; genus Pseudotriccus; species Pseudotriccus pelzelni. The sequence continues at coordinate 9,657,180 of JAWMRA010000164.1, read as the reverse complement.
TCACTTAATCAAAAAGGACATCTCAGCTTAATTAAGATTCCAGCATGGATGGAAAAGCTGCAGCAGTCTCCGTCACCCCAAGAGTCATTTTCCCTCAGAGAGCCCTATTTCAAAGCATGCTCAGGCGATGGTTAAGCCCAACATTCACATCTCCTCTTTTAAGTGCCACTGAAATCAACACCTTTAAGTCCTGCCTTTCAAGGTATTCTTCCAACAGCCAACAGAATCAATGTCTGCTTCCAAACTTCCAACAGCCCAAAGACTTGTGGTTAGCTCAGCAGCCCCTGGGGGCTCTAGGGCTGCTGCATACCAGAAGCTGCTATCATCAACTCATCCATCATCACACCTTTGGAGATGCTGAACACAAGCAGAAGTGAAAAGAAGTCAAATCAAGCCAGGTTAGGAGGCGGCGGTCATAAAGTGATAGCATTGTGACTACTCTGTAAGCATCTATCTATACACATGCTCTTACCCTCACAATTCAAGGCACGTTATCCTTCCTGCAAAACTATCGGGATAGGTCTCCTTGCATCTGCGGGGTTGCTTTCATGCACTCCTAACCCATAGCTGCAGTCTGTGACTTTCTGCTCCTCTGTGTTTACATGGAGGCTGGATCCAGGAGTGCAAAGGGTGATGGAGGACGATGAAACACTGGGGGAGGCTACATGAAGTGTGACTGTCTGCGGGAAACAACACAGCTTTCCCATTCAAATTGCTCCTCTCCCACAAACAGATACGATGGTACTGCCAAGTGATGTTATTCCCCAAAGGAAACGCAAGAAGGTATATAGAGAGATGACGATAAATAATATATGTAACTATACTTTGTGTGTGTGTATATATATATACACACACCACATGTAACAGACATTTCCACACTTCCTGTACACATAATACATATATACATAATACATATAGTTATATACAGAATTATACTATATGCACTGATAGACTTCTACTATATATGCTTCCTGACAAAATTATTAACTGTTGCCTGCCAAGTGGACAAAAGCTGGCCCAATTTGCTCCCAAACCTGTTAAGTGAATGCAAAGGGAACACAAAATACACACAAATCAGGCTGAATGAGGTTCTACCACAACATGACTACCATCTGTGAATCCACTCCAATATCTTACTCCAATATTTAAACAGCAACAGAGCTAAAGAATTTGACTGGCATATACTCTCCCAGGCAACACAGATAGTGAATGACAGCTAATGGAAAAAGCTAAGGAAAACAGATTAAGAGCAATTTAATAAACTTAATAACCTGACTAGGCTGCAACAGAGGGAAGGGGAATAAGGTGGTGAAATGACTATGAAAAGAAAGCGGATATTAGAGAGCTTATAATATCACTTTAAAACTTTTGAAGTCAAAAAACACTAGGTGTCATTCAAAATCCCATTACCTCATCTGATGATCTCAGCTAAAGAGAAATAATTAGGGTTTCAAACAGTATATTAAAAAAAATTAAAATTCAGAACAAGAACTTGCTAAGTTTTAACATGTAGCATGTAATGGGGACAGCAGCTTTTAAACATGTAGCTCTTGGCATGAAACACCTTGAACTGCACTTTTAAATAGCTGCTGCAGGCTAAAGGTCAGGAAGTATTACAGCACTTCCCTGTAAACACCCATCTTCCTTCTTGGCCTCTCCATTCCAGTCAAGAATACTTTTTTTTTTTTTTGGTAACCATCCTGTTTGCAAGATAAGAGTCAGGCTGCAAGTCCCATAGGCTGCTGTACAATTAGTGGTCACAGCGACCACCAGATAAACATTTCCACTGCAGCATTTTGCAAAAAGTTGTCTTTTGAGGCCAAGAAGTAAAAAAAAAAACAAACCAAAACCAAAACAAACTCAAAAATACCCAACAAAAAAGCACAAGCTATTGGGTACCCATAGCTTAATAGCCAGCGTTCCTGGATCCAATCTCACCACCACAGATTAGCTGGCTGGAAGAGGAGCTCTTACAGCTGTTTACAAGATGTCTCAGAAGAGAGATCTATTGCTTTACCCTTTCCCTTCTGCAAACCATTTGCCTTTCTGGAAAAAAACAACCCATGAAAGCTATTACGCTGTGCAGCAGCGTGGTGTTTGTAGCGTTACAGTGTTTTCCCTGGAAAGCTGCAAATGTGCTTACAAGTAAGTGAAAAATGCAGTAAAATAGACCCGGAGAGCCAGTGGATGGGGTACATCCCAAGCCAGCCAAACCATGGAGAGTGGCAGCCACTTTTGCTCCATGTTCATACCCGTCCCCAAACCCATCCTCTACCCTGAGGAGCTGCAGCTGCCCCAGGCAGGCCTGGCAGGAGGAGGGATGGGAACAGCAGAGGGGCACATGGGCAGTGCCTGCATCCTCAGCTCAGCACCACCATCTATAGCTGGAAGGTGAAGGGAGTGCTCAAAGTGGGACTAGGATGGAGCAATGGTCAGCAGGGAACAGAACAGCACCATTCCTGGCCATGCCCATTGAGAGGTTCAGAATTATCCACTGCTCTGCAGTTTCTCAAAGCCCAAACCCAGTTTCTGGCACAGCAGCTGTGCCTGCAAGTAGGCAGGGTTTTACCACGCTTCTGTAACCACCCATCTTTCTCTCTGAAATACTTAGGACAGGCAATAAGCAGACAACTGCTATCCATGCATAAGATGTCACCAGGTCTTTCACGCACCTTGCTCTCTAGAAATGGTAAGTCTACATGATAAGACATATATTGGATTATATCTATCTATCTATCTAAACTCATGAGCATCCTCTAGGGAGCAGGGAAAGATATTTGCAGTTTCTCACAAACAAGGAGCTGCAATTAAATTACAGGTAAGCAGCTTCAGCGTCATCACAAGGATGTATTTTCACTCTGAAGCGCTCAGTTAAGCCGTGCAATTCATCACGACGGCACAGCACGGACGCCAGAAGCACGGGTTGCCCCCCCAAAATGACACAATAGATTCAGAAAGGAGAATTATCTTTGTTACAGACAAAGAGCCCATGCCATGCCAAGCCACACAACAAAGGACACATAGCAGGACACCAAACAGGGGCTTGGAGCTTTTTAGGGAGACAGCTTTTGAACAAGCCTCCCTGCAAGACAGAGCCCATGCAGGGATCCAATATCCACCAAAAACAAGAAGGTAATTGAAGGGACAGAAGGACTGAAGGAACAGTGCTGCTCTGTTGAGGATGTGTGGGGGGCAGTGGGGTCAAAGACTTACTTCCTATGATATCAAAAAGCTGAGGAGTTGCATACACCCAAAATACGCTCTGCATGGAGCACCCGCTGCCCTCACCCATCCCTTCCAGCATTGGACCAACTCAGGAACAGGAAGGGGAGAAAAGATCTCCCTTCCAGTATTACAAAAAGCATTCAAGACAAACGAGGTCTGCCCACATACCTCCTTGGAGCACCAGGCACACTTGGGATGGATGAGAAGACACTCTTCGCAGGACGTGGCACTTCCACTGGTGCATAGATTGAGACCTTCAACAAGAGAGAACAAGAGAGCAGGGTGGGCTGAATGGTTACTCTACTCCAGAACAGTGGTCAGGGGAGTCCTGAGACATTCTTAATGCTAAACGTACTGTAAGATCAAACAAGAGCAAAGAATCTCCCAGGACCTAAAAAAGGCAGAAGGAGCTGTAAATCTCACTCCACCTGTGAGGAGGTCTTGTTTTCTTTTCCTTCCCGAAGATAAGCAAAAAGAACAGAAATTTGCTTTGGGGTGCTGGGAACCTGGCGACTCTTCTTCCCTCTTTTTCAATGGTTTCTGGTTAATCAAAGAGTTCAGCTATTCATCTTCCTAATTAAATACTTGCTGAGGACAGAATGCAATAGCTGTTTGACCAGCCTGAAACACAGAGCTGGGTTGTCTGAAACCCCCTGACATGACCCCCATGAATTTTAAGGTCACATCTTTAGGCGCATCTTCTGAATTTTTTCCAGCTGAATATATGGGGAGCCCCCCTCCTCAAAATTCTCGTATTAAAGCAGCTTTGGAAGATGTTAATCTCCCTCTTCCACACAGGTGATTTCCACAGTGGACTCATGTTACGTAAATTACTTCTATTTTATTGAGAGAGTCATTTTCACAGGATACCCAGGTTAAGCCTGTCAGTGTGCTTGCACTGGGGCATGTTCAAGGCTGGCAGGGGTGGAAGACACTAAGGGCTCTCTCTGCCCATGAGGCCACCAGGGCACCAGTGATGCTCTTTGCTCCTGTATTGCTGGAGTCCGGCAGCACAAGGCATACCGAGTGAGTTTCACTTACAAAATCCACAAGCTGGGCTTTGGTCTTCAAAAATAAAGTGGAACCACACAAGTTAAGCTTAAGCAGACATCAATGGTATGGGCTTTGAATGTAGTAGCTTGTTTAAACATGCCTGTGGCTATGAATGTGCCCTTCGATACCACCAATGCCCCAGGTCCCCCGGGTGCAGCTATTAACTGACACTGTCAATAACTGATTAAAGAAATTGTCAGCCCAGAATTCAGCACAGAGGCTGCACACTCCAAATGAAATGCCTCAGGCTTGAACTCCCAGTCTGCTATTTTTTCCAACCCAAATGTCAATAAAAGCATTGTCAGGCCTCTGCTTCCAGCCAGTTGCATCTGCAAATACCAGCGTACCACACTGCTACTGGGTATAATCTGTGCAGGTTGCACAGACTTGCCAACAGCTGCTGAAGAGCCACACAGAGATTTTTGCTGTCCCAAGAGCTTTCTGCCACAAGAGCCTTGGAAGAAGGATTTTTGCTGTATCCCATGTGAATTTTGCACCAAAAATGAAACGCAGTGGCTGCCTCCGTCACTCCCATACAGGGCCAGGCTGTGAGCGCAGGAAGCAGTGAATCAAGCTGGACAGCTGGAGGAAAACCTTGCGTGCCCTGGGCTAAAAACAAAGAGAGGATAAGTAGATCCTGTCAGTCATACTCAGTCATCACCGAGGCATGACCGTGTCAGAGCCCTGTGCTGACAGGTCTCTGCTGCCCACAAGGTGGTCAATTCTAACCTGGCAGCGCCAAGCCCTGTACTTTCTCTATGGCTCTCATTCAGACAGGCTCCTTGGGCTCATTCATACCAAACAAAAGCCTTCTCAAGGGTGTTGGTTTTTTTCTGGCTGTTACCACATACCCAGGCACTTCATTCCTTGTTCACGTTCAGAAGTTATATTCCAGCTCCTGGACATTGCAGGAGCTCAAAAGATGAGTAGGTACTATAAGGTAAAATGTAACTTGTTCAACTGAGTTATAATTTAGATAGCCATTAACACTTGCACTTCCAACCCCACAACACAGTCCAAAGCCTCTCCTCAAGAGCTGCTGCTCTGGCAGTGGTACATGGGGTAACACAGCAGAAACAATGTGCTTTATATATCAAACACTTGCGTTTGTACTCTGGCTACCCTGCTCTCCCACAGCTTCACTCGCCCATCTGCATGGAAAGAGGATAATATTTACCTCCATTTCTGACTGCTGGATTTTTGAGAGTTTACTTAGTAATAGCTGAATGAAAACCAGGGCCTCCTCCTTCCACCGGGTGCCATGACCAAAGCAGCCCACACTCCCGTGGCCAAGCCATGGGGTGACATTCTTCCCAGTGGCAGCTTTTGAAGTTTCAAGTATGCTTTTTTTTCCACTCTGTAGCAGCACTAAACCATTTCCAGCATTGTTGTGAAAACAGAGCTTTGTGAAGCCCTCCAATTTTAGACTGAAACCTGAGCTTTTTGAGTTGGAGTAGAAGCACGCAGGATTTTCCAGATGCAAGCCTTTGCTGTGCTTGATTCAGCACAGTCTTTCCTGAATCAGGCAAAGGAAGGACCTGATGATGTTCATGCTAGTCCAGGTCCTTGCAGATGCTGGGGCAAGTCACCCAGTAAGACTGGAAGAAACTCAGTCTGCTCCTCGACTGTGATAAATTTAATGAAAACACTCCTGAAAATCAAGTAAACTTCTTATAATGGGGAAAATTCCATCCAGGATTTAGGTGGGATTAGTCTGGGAGAAAATAATCCACCCCCCTGGATCACTGAGCTGCACAGCCCATACAGTCCTCTACACCAATGCCACTAAATCCCAAGCCCTGCACCCTATTTCTTTTACAGAGCAGTGTCCAGCAGGCACTGGAACATCTCCAAATGACATCCTTCCCTTGGGATGAGCCACAGGAGAGTCCAAAAAAGCAGAGGAAGACAAATGTATTCCACTAGACAGCAGAGATTTTAATACATCAAACCAGAGATGCAGAGCAAAATAGGAACTCTCATGAAAGGTACTCAACAAATTTTCTCATAAAGATGCTGCAGGCAATTGGACATTATTTTAAACCTGTTCTGCAAGAAATCCTAGTTTGGGCAACTCCTCAAAGATGAATGCACTGGCTTGCTGGGGGGGAAAAAAAAAAGTTATGTACTTTATAGAGATGTGTGAAAAAAAAAGAGCATTTTATTTATGTTTCTAATAAGCATTCTAATAGACTCGTCCCCAAGATAGTCTGCTGCAATACTGAGCCATCAATTTCATGGATCAGACACACAAAATAAATAAATAAATAAAGCAAATAAAACGTTCTTCTGAGCTTTCACGGTCGAGCACCACAGCCCTCTGTAAGAATTGCCTCTTCTTAAGATCACTCATTAAAACATTAAGCAAGGAGAGTAAGTACCAGACTGGTGGACTTTGAGCACTTTTTTACATGAAAGGAGTCCATAAAATGTTCGGAGAGGAGCAAAACCCCATTTTCAGTACTACTGGAATGGAATCACCAACTACGCCGCGGCTTGTGTGTGTGTGCGTGCGTAAGCCGTCAGAGCATCCCCACGGGGGACGAGGACCACCCTCTGGGTGCCGCGCAGACTTGGGAGGACGACACAAGGTGCGAGCGTGAAGATAAGTCACCGGCAGGGCGAAAGCTTTCTGCTGCTGCTCCTCATCCCATCGATTAACACGCAGCGCTCAGACAAACATCCCGGGGCAGCGCTTGTCCGTGAACAGAAGCGGCTACAGCTGCGCTTCCATTACGGATGTATAGCGAGCGATGTGTATATAGAGCCGTTCTGGGCTTTTTAAGGATGCGGTCCGTGTCCCCCTGCGCTGCGGGAGCGCGGCTCCCCACCGCCTGCAACCGGGACCACAGCGGGAAGGGAGCAGGGGTAGAGCGCCGTGCCGGGGGCCGGCGAGGATGAGCGGAGAGCCCCAGCCCCGGCCCCGGGCAGGGGGGCAGCGCGGACCCGCGTCCCGCCGGCAGCGCGGAGCGGGCGCTCGGCAAAGCGGGGCGCCGGGGGGAGGCAGCCGAGAACGGGGGCGAGAGGAGGAGGGGACACAAACGGTAACGGAGAGCACCGAGGCGGGTTCGGGGGACAACCCGCCTTCCGCAGCGGCGTTCGCGGGGCCCGGGACGGCGGGACCGGAGCGGCCCTTACCTCTGCAGGGCTGCAGCGGGGCGGCCAGGAGGAGGAGGCGGAGGAGGAGGAGCTGGGGGGGCCGGCGGGCGGCGGCGGGGGCCGGCAGCCCCCCTCGGCGGGGCATGGTGCGGCGGCCGGGGCGGCCGGGCAGCCCTTCCCGGCCGGGCCCTGCCCGCCGCCTTTTGTGCGGCCGCGGCGGCGGCGGCGGCGGGCGGAGGAGGAGGAGGTGGGGGGGGCGGTGCCGCGGAGCTGCCCGGGGGCGGCGGGACGGGACGGGACGGGACGGGACGGGAC
>JAWMRA010000164.1:9623045-9649388 GCA_035584735.1 Pseudotriccus pelzelni | reverse complement strand
GGCACGGGACGGGACGGGAGGGGACGGGCTGGGGTGGGTGTGCGTGTGTGTCCGTGTCCGTGTGTCCGTCCCGCTCCCGACGGTGCGCTGCCGGCTCCCCGCCCCGCGCAGGGAGGCGTAGCCCAGTCCGTGCGGACGCGGAGCGGGACCCGCGGGCACGGCCGGGCCCAGTCACACGGGCGTGTTTGTGTGCACAGGGACACCCACGCGATCACACGGGCACGGACAAGCAGGCTCTGCCCGCCCGCGTTCATACACACGCGTTCATACACACGCGTTCATACACAGGCTCGCATGCGGACGTGAGTGCCGGCATGTGCGTGCCCGCATCACACGTGTACATGCGTGCGCAGAGCATCCCCGCACCCGCACACACGCACCTGCATGCGGACACACGCGTGCACATACCCGCACACACACACACACGTGCGCACACACGTGCACATCCTTCACAGACACACTCACCGATCCTCAAACAGCCGGGCACGCACCTACAGTCAGACACGCACGGTGCGCAGACACAGCACAGACACACACACGTATGTACCCACAGGCACACGAGGAATGCGCACCCTCCTCTCCCGCTCGCAGCAGGGCTTGCTCTCATTCCCCACGGGTCAGTGCTTGCTCTTACGTGGCGTTTTCCTGCTTCAGGGATTTTCTCTGTGCAAACAGACTGTGTCCATCTGCTGAAAGGCTTTGTGAGCCAGGGCACCCGTGCAGCGCTGCACTGCCTGACGGCCTTTTGGCACTATCCGTGCACCCACCACTTGGGACATCAACACTTCAGATCTAGAGGAAACATAGGATTTATTATTGTGTTTGGTTTGCTGGAGGGCTTTCTGTTTTCTTCTGTTTATAAAATAAATCATAAATCAACCATAGAGCTGATAATTGATTTTAAAAGCAATTGCAGTAATAGGTAACTTAGCCATGACCTGCAGCCCTTCATACCATTTTAGCATAATGTCTAATAGATCTCACCCTTTTGCTTAATACACATATGCTGTTTGGATGTTCTCAGACAGAAGTGATTAACTGTAATGCCACCTGCCAACATTTCCCTTTATTTGCACTGATTTCCCGCACTGCTTTCACAAACCTCTGATTTCTTCAGCCTCTCCAAAGCACTGGGAGAATCTAGGTGTGGGGTTAAAGTGACTATCTGTTGTTTTAGGAAATACGCACCTACGAAAGTTGTAGCATTTTAACTGTCCCCGTGCTGGTAAATCAGAGTAACTCCTATTGGGCTGTAAGAGCGTTGCAACCATACTGCTTGCAAATAGTGTGAAAATATCACTAAATGCCTTACCAAAACCACTGCCATGGTAGGAATGTGGTGTGTGGGCCAGGCAGTGACCTACAGGCTGCCCTCAAGCTTTGTCCGTGTGTGGGGAAAGAGACAGCATCATCTCTCCCTGTTATCCCAAGAACACAGTAAGGTGCTTGCTGTCACTCTTTATTAATAATAAAATTAATACTGGCCATGTTGGATCTGACCTGGAAATGCAAGACATGGTGTGCAGTGCCTTTGAAGCAGGTTGTTCCTCTGTGGTATGTTCTTAATATTCCTGTGAAAAGAAAGAAAATTAAATGCATATCCTGCACTTGCAAGAGATAAAGTACCTGATATGAGCCATACTGCCCCGAGAAGCCTCATGTAGACTTAGAAGTCCCTTCTCAGATCTTCTGGCCATGTCCAAGTACCCCAAGCCACAACTACATCTACTAACATCCATGGATAGGCTCATGTGTGAGACCTTTAGTCATCCTGGTAAGTAGGAGCAGAGAGACCCTCATCTCTTGGCCCTGTGTCTGCCATGCTGACCAGGAACTGCTGGATGGGGGATCAGATGCACAGGGCCAAGTGGTGAATGAGCAAGAGGGAAAAAGGAAAAGCAGGATCATGGGAGAAAGAAATTATTTGGAGGGAAGGAAAGCACCTTCTGAGACTCAACTGTGGCATCTCAAGGAGCAGAGAAGAGGGTTTGCGGAAGAAGGCATTGCTTTCAGAAGGAATGCATTGCAGCGGGACTGGAGCCAGGCAAGGCGTAGGAGCTCACCAGTCACTGGTTATATTTAGCTGGGCTCAGTTGAGGTCGAGTGCCTGCTCTTGCTCTCTGCAGGCGCCTGGGACATTGCTACAAGCACCCAGTGCCCGCTGTGCCTGGGCTGACCTCATCACACAAGACCCCATGAGAAACCCCGATGAAAAGAGAAAAGGTCAGGAGCTGGTACTGCGCATTTCTTGAGCCATAACCTGTCATCAGTGATCAACATCGGCTATTTGTCAGGTACTCCTATCACTGTATTTTTCAAGCCAAACCCCTCTGAAGGTCCTGCAGAGTCACAGGACATGTAGGTCATCCCATTAGACCACTGTTGACCAGCAGACTGGGCCAGGGCCAGGGCTCTCCAGGGAAAGACCCCTGGAGATGCAGGGAAGGAAGTGCCGTGGCTTCCCCAAAGAGAACAGTGTTAATGCCCTTTTCCACAACCAGTGCTGTGCTCTTGCCCCGCATGCAGCAGCAAAAGGGGACGTAACTGCAATAATGACCAAGTGAGCAGCTGTGACACCAAGAGGGGGAATTTGCAGTGGCTGAACATGGGGAATGCACCCACCATGCGGTGTGCAGCTGGGCCCCGGGGCAAGCAGGGAGCCTTGTGTCCCTGAGGTTGGCCACGGACCAAGAAATGAGGCAGGGGCAGAGGTAACGTGTTGCCTGAAATGAGATCTTCAGAGAAAGTGTTGGCATAAATCCTTCCTTCTTGCTGGTGACAAGGGTGCTGGACCAATGTGTTTTTCTGGGTGTTTTTCTGGAGTTTGGGAGGGGGTGGCAATAGATGCCCAAAAAGAAGATTGGCTCCATGTACAAAACCAGATAATCCCTTCATCTTTCTCCTGGGATTCTCTTGTTCTAAATAAGGGACTGAGAAAAAAAAGTTATCCGTGCTCATATCTTAATGACATTGTTATATGATATATTCAGTAGAAGATGAGTTTGAGGCAGCACCAAGATTTTTAGATGAGAACCGAAAAAAGGGCTCTATCTCCTGGGAATCATGAGAGGATGACCTGCAACAAAGTCACCCTTGATCTTCAGGAACAGCTGACACCACTGCCTGTGTCTTTTCTCTCTTGACCATCATGTCTCCTGTCTACAAAATGCCATTACTGAGGATCACATAGCCCATGGGACTAAGATCCCTCAGGCTCCTTGAAATGTTTAAGTGACATAGAGGCCATTGGATTTCAGTTTTCATTATCATTGCACAGTTCTGCCAGAATAGAGAGAGGAAAACCTCAGTCTGAAAAGGCGTGATCTTTGTGGTTACTTTCTTATCATTTGCATTTTAAAGCTTTGGTCAAAGTAGGACATAAACCCAGTGTATCTGACCTGGGCATGCATTTGCAAGTGATGCAATTGTAAGTTGGTTCTTTGGCTCATTTATTATCAGTTAAAACAAATTAAATCCTTTATCTGAGATACTTCAGGTGTTTCAAAGAGAGGTTTTATTGTCATATCTTCCTTGTGGCAGGAAGGGTGGATAAAAGTATCTGAGTCATGTCTAGATGTCTCCAATGGCACTGAAGAGGTTCTGGATTTGTACTGATGACTCCTCTTTCTGCACCAGTCTGAGCAAAATGCCAGTCCCAGGCCACTGCCCAAGGTGACTGCCTGTTTCAGGATGAAGCTCCACCTCTGCCTTAATGTTTCACAAAATATTGCCACCATCCTGCAGTAAGATCCTCTGACTTTCTCCCATTTCTAGATTCTGTGGCATAAGTTAAGATTTGCTACTTAACTAGCAGCCCCAACTGGAAGAGATATCTTCTGACTGGATGTAACTCATTATAGCTGCATTATTTGGTATAATATTCTACTATTGTAATATCAACTACCATATTTGCATTAAATTCAGAAAACATAAGATCCCAGGTACGCTCTTTAGTGCACCAGAAGGACCAGTTAAGACAGCTAAGATTACCCATTTCATGAAGTCACAGGAAGACAGGGATGGCTGGAGGGGGAATTCGGGTGCAACCTGGCCTCAGGCACCATTGGAGCACCACAGCTCCTGAACATCCCTCAGTCCTTTGCTCCAGGCAGCTCTCCATGATGAACAAGCTGGACTGATTTATGGTTTTAATAAAAACGATTTGGGGGGGAGCTAGGGTCAGGCTAGGGTATAGTATCAGAGCTATGAAATAAAAGCAAACTTGTTTGAACCTTGGAAACCTCCACCATGTTACAAACAGTTCTTGTATTAGGAAAACACTTTCTTTTCCTTTTCAGGTCCTCACCATGCTGTTTGCTGGGTCCTCCTGGCTGTGCCGTGATGGGAAGTGGGAGCACAGAAGCACAGGCTGTGCACACCCTGCAGCTTTGCTGTCCCCATACTGCCCTCCCCACCCCCCAAATCAGCCCACAGACCTGGCTGATGGGGTTTTCACCACCATGGAAAAAGTTTGTCTCCTGCTTTTTCCAAGGAAGCTATAAAAAAAACCAATACAATTCATACAAAATCCTTGTCAGTAATAGGCAAATACCACATGCCAAAAATTACAGTCATGAATTCAATCCTATTTCTATTCCCTGGCTAAAGATGCAGCATGTGTTGCTGCTGCCTGCTATAAAAATAGATATAAAAATGTCTATTTTTACCATCTAAGGACCAACCTCTGTTCTCAGATACTCAAGAGCTACTACTCCTGACCTGCTGAAGAGCAGCATTGCAACACTGCTGGGAAGAAGAGAGCAACACCTAAAATTCTCTTGCCAAATTTTGCCCTCTCCTACATGAAAAAAGGCAAAGTTCAGCATAAATCTCTGGGCGAGTCCATGCCTGAAGCTGCTGGGCTGAAGGAGGTACATGAGGGAGATTTTCCTCATGCCTCTAAGGTGCAAAAACTTGAGTCCTTCAGACAGTGATGATGAAGCCAGACCAAACATGGCAAGTTTTGGTGTTCTTACAGCCCCCAAAGCAGGCTGGGGGACACTTGGCTGCCCAAGCAGCTGTTTCAGGAGGGGCTCACTGATGTGCTCTACTGAAATGGGTGATGGATACCTCCAGCCATGAGCCACCCCAAAAAGTATGCCCATATCCCCAGAGTTAAGGACTGTGCCCTCAAAGGGACGGGCATGGGGATGTACAAGGCTGTGACACAGAAGAGGGTTAAAAATTAGCAGCTCCATGGAAACCTGCCTGTGGTATCTGTTAATGGTTAGTGCCAATTAAAATGTGCCTTTGGTGTGTCCTATCCTGCAACTGCAAAGAGCCAGCCCCATCTTGTGGCCAGGGACTCTGCCTTGTCCCAGAGAGGAAAGAGCAGGAGGAGGGTTTGAATGCTTGAGGATCCGCCCCCACCACCCTGCACGGCGTGATCAGAAATATTTTCTCTTCCTGCACTTCTTGCCTCAGATAAACCTGTCCCACTTTGGTCAGCACTCCAGGAGAGCCACAAAAGCCAGGAGTATTTGCTGGACACATCTAACAGAGGGTTTCTTGTAAGTGGAGAGCCCAAAGAGATTCCCTTTGTGTAGGGGAAGAATCATAAAATATGATTTAAAATGTCAGCAGGTAAAACCAGAAAGGCTTGGCTCCACTCAGATCTCTGGCAAAATTCCCACTGAATGAGTAAAAACCTCAGTCCAAAGCACCCGGACAAGCAGAGTGCTCTGGAGGTAAAAACGGGTTTCCAAGGAATTCACCTGAATCTGTGCAGTTTGGACTTCCCAATGTCCCATGCAGCTTTTTCAAATCTCAGTTGACACTTGGCTATTTAATGCTTACATGAAATAAATCACTGGACTCTGATATTTTGCTTGTTCTTCTGGCAAGCAGTTTTTGCCCAGCATGAGCTTGCTGCAGAGTCTGTTCACACCAAACCTGGAGGACAAAGCAGTTGAGAAACACTGAAGAGTCTACAAGGAAAAAGCCTTGCTTTTAAAAGAATAATAATGTACTGTTACACATGTGCAACACAAGCCCTGTTTCATTTATAGGAATGATATACAGGCCCAGGTCCACAATTCCTCCCCAGAGACCCCTATTCCCATTAATGTCAATGCAATTTAGGCACTAAAATACCTGCCTGGACTTGACCCCTGGTTCACACCAATTTAAACATTCCTCTGCTTGAGAGGGGATTAGGAACCTTAGCACTGTAATGACCTTTTGAATTCACTGACTGTTCCAGATATGAAACATTTCTTTTTTTAACTTTTGGCTGATTTACCCCATAAAAGGATCTCTATGGATAAAAGACTTCAGAGAAAGACTTCCCCCCCCCCCCCCTCAAGTCTCATTCATGCAGCAGACTTTCCATCCCCAGCTACATCCAGACATCTGGGACAGGCAGCAATGCCACTGGCACGGGTCTAGAGGGGCTCTCTCAGGAGGGTTGAGGGATTTCCTTGCCCTCCCACCCACCAAGATGTGATGGATGTTACTCTGGGAAGCTGTTAATGTCACTTTCAAAAAATGACTACCAAGAGATGACCAAACTGGGAAACCAGCTGGGATAAATGTCCCTTTAGGGTGCTACCAGTGTATTAGTGTTTCAGAACAGGAAAAAAAAAAAAAAAAGGAAGAAAATGCGTGGCTGGCATGGATGCCCACCAAAAACAATGTTGGCCCTTCCACAGCCCTCTTTGGAGTCCTGGGCAATATTTTTTATTCCTCTCAGTGCCCTGTTTTACTATTTCCACTTTATCTGGCCCTGCAAGTCTTCCAGTTCTCCTTGGGGAAATCTCTGCCATGTTTGGGTCATCACCTGGGCAGATATTTTTTCTCTGCTTCCCTTGATGTTGCCCACCCTAGAGGGTACCATGGGGGACACTGCTCAGGATTTGGAGACATTGTCCAGGGAATTTGGAACAAAGGGAAGCAGGTGAGGCACAGCTCCTTCATAAGCTCTTTTGCTTCCACCAGGAGAGGGAGAGTGGGAGCTATTGGTCTTGGTTTGCTTTTCCTGGAGGAGAGGAATAGAGTTTGCTCTCTGGAGGTTTTGGAGCTTTTGTGTGAAAGGCAGCACCTTCTGGATTCAAAAGCAGGAAGCATTTTGCATTTTTTCAGTTGTTTGCTTGTGAAACTTTTTCTTTGTTTCTTTTATGAGGCTGTTTTTACATAAACAGCAGAGCCCCATGTACAGCACCTTACACTGCCTCTCCCTGTTCTATGAACAGCCTGGGCATAATTAGGACATACAAGACCCACTATTTACCCATGCCACAGGCATCACCTTTCAGCCCATGCTGTGTTGAATAAAACAGGTCAATGCACGCAGAAGGTGAAAAATGTCCCTCTGACCCAGGATGTCCATCCAGCCCCAGTCTCTGTCCAGAGACTACAACAGGAGGGACTGTCTTGGGGGCCTGGGTCCTTTTATAGTCTGTTCCTCCAGCACACCCACTTTCTCATCCTGTTTTTAGGGGATACATCTCTCTCAGACATTTGCATCCTTGAATTTGCCTAATCTCCTCTTGATCCTGCAGATACAGCATCCACAACATCCTGTGACAGCAAGCTCACAGCTTTATGTACCCCCAGATTCTGGTGGGCGTTTGGCTGCCACCCTGAGTCAGTGTCTTTGAAGACCCACCAGTGACAGCTCACTGCATCTCAGTGAGTCTATAGGGTGTGATGGGCTGGCTGTGCCTGGGCACACAGCTGGGTACTGTAGCCCCCTGCAGCTGCACCACTGGGCTGTGCTGCTCTTTTGGGTCCCCAGGACCAGTGCTGCCTGATCCTGGTCACTTATTAACAACCACTTCTTCTATTTGACCTTATCCCTCCTGTTACCTAGTTACTTCACTTACTTTCCTTCACTTCTGTTAGCTCTTTATGTTACCTTTGTACTTCTGGTAGCTCTGGTTCCTCCAGCTGATCCGCTGCACACTGGCACATGTGGGAAGCCCCCAACAGCTCCAGCTGTAAAAGCAGCCACAAAGATATCACTGACCTTCATTAGGTAATCATCCCCATCTGCCCCTTTTATACCCTTGTCATCAGCATTCCCACTAATTTCCTAGCTGCCTTTGTGGCTGTTATGTTTAAAAAGCCTTGTATCAGCAGCAAGGCAATTTATGGATTCTTATTTTTAGCCTTGTTTGTTTCCTTTTTAGTTGGCACCTGACATGTTTTATGGACTTCCCTGTTCTTAGAGCACTTTGGGCTTTTAGGGCTGGGTTTGGGGATTTTTTTGACTAGTTGCTGTAAAAATCAGTATCTTCATCTCACACCCCAAAACCTGGAAGAGGTCTGTTTAATCCTTCTGAGACCCCTTGGGTAAGCAAAGCTGCTCCATCCACAGACACCAGATACAAGGCTTTGAAGCAGAGAGTATTACTGTGTTAAAAATGAAAGGCTGAAGGGTGAAAAATGGGGATAATACAGCAATTGATGCCTTTGAGTTTGCCAGACTTGACAAATGGCATTCCTCCTCTCACAGGAGCGGCAGATGAGGCAGTGCTAGGCTTGCCTCACTTGCCTTGCTGTGATTTGTGGCCTTGGGCTATTGAACCCAAAATGTCAAGCAGGATCCTAGGTGTCTGGATTGTACCAAGGTCCTGTCAACCTCCTGAGCCTGAGATGAAGCCAAGGTGGTCTCCCCAAAACCAGCTAGGGACAGTCATGTTCACCATGGCACCTGCCTGAATCCCTTCAGCCTTCACCTGAATTTCCCTAAATGCTCTCCATACTGGGGGTTTCTGCTGGGGAAGCCATTCCTACCAAGGAGGTGAACACTTCTTGCTGGAGGAGAGGTTCATTTTCCCTTACCTCTGTCCCTCTGGTTCTTAGGGGTGCTATTGTTCACCCTGAAAAGAACCAGTCATCAAACTCACAGTACAGAAGAAGTGAAAAGTCAGGACTCTTAGTCTATAATAGCGTCTTATCTCCATTATTCACTCTCACTTGTTTATGCCTCCAGCCTGCCACATCACATGCAAGATCTATGTGAAAACAGTCTCATAATGGAAACAAGGGGTGGTTTTCACCAAGAGATAAACAGAAAAAATGCAAAGTGCTTCCTGCTTTCAGACCTGAAAGATGCTGGCTTTCACATGCCCCTTTGGATGTTGGGCTTTGCTGATGAAGTTGTGGAAGCAGAGTTTTAGGTCTCACTTTCCGGTCTGGTGTCAGATATAAACAGTGTTAACAACAGCAGGCCTGATCACTCCATCCATTCTTACCCAACCATCCCATTACATTCCTGTGGTGCAGCTCCTCTAATGCAGCTGCCCAGACTCAGGTTCTTAACCCACTACCGTCCCCAGCACCATACCCTTCCCCTCCCACCCCGCATGCTTGAGTATGCTTGGGCGTATCCAGATAAATGGAGAATGATATGTGACTGAAGCTATCCAAATATCCCCATGCAGGTACATGTTATAACCAGGCAACCCTCTATCCCAGCTCCTTTAGCACCGTTTGGCACAACCTGTAGTAGGTGGCAGACTTGAGTGGCCGCACCTTTCCACTCCTCTGCAGGTCACGTGCCAGCAGGACACCCTGCATCTCAGGGAAGAAGATGGGTGGGAGAATCCAGGATGTGAAACAAGTGTGGCAGATCCCTGGAGCCTCTCAGCCTGCAGGCATGTCCTCTCTCACACAGATGGATGAAGGTTACACCCAGATCCCTTTTCCGTACCTGGTTGGATTTTGAAGGATGGACAGCTGAAAGAAACAATGAGCCAAGCAGCAGCAGTCGTAAAACACCAGAAAGAGCTCTTTTCCATTATCACATTTCCCAGCAGAATCACACACTGTTAATAGCCAAAGAGAAGTGGAATATCTAAGAGTTTGCCCTTTCAGTACAGAATTCCAGTCCAGATAAAATAACTGTATCAGCCTTTGAAATGTTAAAGAGTAGTAGGCTCACTGTGGCATCTGATAGCCTCTCCCCAGCATGGGCTACATGAGACCTGCTTGCAGCAGCAGAAATTAGCTTTGAATTAGAGCAATGAAAATTCCAGTGCAGCTAAATGACACACACACCTGACTATTTTTGCTGCTTTTATTATCAGTGGTGGCAAATATCTGGATGTCACACCCTCAATAAAGTTTTACTGCATTTAAGTTTAGTTTATGATTGAGCTTTTGGCTGTATTTCCAATCTCTATTGCTTTGCGAAAGAATAGGAGATAACACTTAAAGGCCTTTTCATATGCCGCTGTAGCAGGCTACTGTTACTTGTATTTTAAGGATTCTCTGCCTGGAGTGGATGGAACCAGACCATTTACTTCAATGAAAAACCACGATGACCCATCCGGTGGGCTGTTATCTCTTCATATAGAGAAATCTTTTTATTCGACTCCACGTAACCCTAAGTTTTGGTTTACAATACAAAGAGGGGGTATCCCAGCAAAAGCAGCCAGCTGAAGGAAGTAGAAGTCTACACTCAGCTTCATGGCTTTTTGCCAGTTCCTGTCTATATCCCATCCATTTTCCAGTGTCTCACACCGTGCAAACTCCCCGGAGTGGAGTTCACATGGGGTTAACAGAATGCTGCTGGCAGCAGAACCTCTTCCTGCTGCTGAAAAGTCAGAGAACGGGGGAAAAGGAGAGGACTTCGCAGAAGTATTAGAAGCTGGGAGAATCTGCTTCACCTAGGTTGTGGTGGAGACACACAGGGCCCAAAGAAAAAGAAGGGGGCATTAGCTGCACATTAAACTGTTGGGGGAGGGAGCTGGTCCCCCTTGCGGGGCTTTATTAGCTGGAGGAAGGGTTAGGGTTAGAGCACTGAAAACATGCATCTGCATGGACATCCTGGTAATCTCTACAGCCACATACAGTGTGTGCAACCACTGACTCCAAACTTGTCACTTAAGCTGAAAGATACTTCTTTTTTCAGCTGTGTGCCGTTAGCAGCTGCCATCAAAGAGAGCAGCTTGTCCAGCATTTTCAAAGGACATCCAGCTGCATTAACTATCCAGTTCCCACTGAAAACAACCACTGAAAAGTGGTGCCAGTCTTACAACAATAAACATTTTAGCTTCATGAAGATTTAATAACATTTCTGATCAGAAGCCCTGAGTAAAAGCTGGATGCTGATGTAACCAGTCTGTGCACACTTGTGTCTAAATTCAGTACAAATTTCAACATAAAATAGTCTCCAGAGTTATAAAAAGACCACACCACAGGGAGCAACATAAGGAGTCTTGGTACTGAGAAAAAATAATGTTTAATAGGAAAAGGTAATCTGCATATATAAGATCCAAAACAGAAAATATAACAGAATTAAATGATGTTTTAAATGAATGTAATCTATAAATATATGTACATATGTGTGCATATACATATTATATATATATAAAGGAAATGTTAATGCTAGTCAATAGATAATGCACACTTGGTAAAATATGGTAAAACATGGATTCTTTTACAGATAGATTTACTGACCATATGTAAGAAATCAGCAAGGGGGGAAACCCCAACACCAACCATAAAATCATTCAAATATAAAGAGAGCAAGAGGAAAAAAAAATCTAACACTTTCCACAGGAACTGAGAATGTAAAGTCAGTGCAGTTGGGCAACAAGGAGAACAAAGTTGTTAGTTTGAAGATATTGTTTCTTGCCATTTTATTGGAAAGGAAGGCTGTGGAAAAGGTCAGACAACTGACGTTGTCTTGTACAACACATGTCAGCAGAGATCTGAACAGAATGCTTTCAGATCGGAAATACGAGGGGGTTAAGGAGGGTAAAAAAAAACATGTATCTGATATAGTAAAGTGAAACAGGGTAGGTTCTCATGAAAAACAGTTTTGACCTGCCCAAAGCCTTAGCTGAAATTGAGTGAGCACAAATAAAGGCAAAGCTCTGGGTGCTGACATTTTTCAGCCTGGACCACCTGCCAGAAGAACTGAAAAACAGCAGGATTAAAATCCTGATATCTTGTATACACTCACTCTCTTGCCAATGTATTGGCCTTCTCAAAGAAGTCTAATGTTTATTGGAGCTCATTAGTTTTTTTAAAAGATATCTTCTTCTTCTCCCAATCCCCTACTACATTTTCCCATATTTCAGAGTTGTCCACGATCTCTTTCAAGCGGTGGTCTTCTTTTAGAAAATCTTGAGAGAATCTGGGGTCAAGGACTTTGTTGTCTCCTCTGCTGAAGTAACTGCATTGGTGAGAGGCTACGAAACTCTTTGGTCTGATCCAGTGTTGTGGTGGTCGTCCGTCCTTCTACTGCTCTTGTCACTTAGTATCTGCTCTGCATCCTAAAGCCCCCACGCTCCCGTGATGGCTCGTACTATAGAGAATTTAGACAAGAGGAGAAGAGAAATAAGGAGTAGCTCTGGGTCAGAAAGTTCCTTTTTCAGAAGAGTTCACCATGTAGCACACTCCACATGAGAGCCCCTTCACCAAGATACACCAACCCCCAAGGAAAACCAAACAGGCAGATTTGAACCAGTGAAAAGTAGACACCTTTGGAAAGTTAGAAATGCCCAAATCCATGCAAATCTGACCAATCAACTAACTACTTAGATGTTTTTCTTCTCTTAATTGGCAGCTTTTTAAAGCTGTTGGTTTTTTTAAACATCAGATATCCGGGCTGCTCCTGTCACGGTTTAGACCTCAATTCTGCAAAACATGTAAATGTATTACAATTAAACAGATTTTCTTCACTAAACAGATGCAGTTTGTTGCACCACAGAGTTGGAGCTAAAATGTCATTTAAACAAGATTTGAACATACAATGTGCTTCTTATTTACTTGACTCATGCTGAACCCAGCAAATCACTCATATCATAGCATACACTGTAGGGAACCGAGATTATATGACCCTGGGAGAAACTTAAGGGGAACTTGACAAGATAGAAGCAAACGTGGTGAGATGTATCTTTGTGTGTGGAGCTTCCTCTACAGCTCCTTTGCAGAATTCAGGGATAAAACAGGCATTTTTTTTTAGAACACACCTTCCAGCTAATGACACACCTCTGCTGACTAGGCTCCTCTGGGCTATAGCAATGCAAAAGCTTCTTCATGGCACTTCACACTTTGCCCCTTTGCAGTGCTGCAGCAGCTGCAGAAGCTCTTGCTGTGAATAAGGCAGCAGCAGAGCAGGTGGGAGGACACCAACCCCCTGGGCAGCTGTCCCACTTTAAGCTGTCTGTAAATTAAATCTTGCATGAGGCTGCAGCTGGCAAGGGCCACTGCAGCACCTATTGACTCCACAAGTGGCTTAAAAGAAGCACAGGTGGTAACAGCCTGTGATGCTTGCAGGCACACCTGTGGTGAGGAATGTTTGGTCAGTGCAATCAAATACCCTATGACACAGAAGACCCATGGGCAGCCAAGCTGTTGCTTTGACACTTGCTTTTCACGTATCCCTCCTGTGACTCAAGGGTGATTACTGGGACTTCAGAGAGATCTTTATAAGTGGAATGCTGATCTCTGTATTAAGGCAAAGTTTTTCAGCTGCATCTACAGTTGTTTGGATGCCTTTATACCACTTTGGCCTTCTAGATGGGGGAGCATGGACAAAGAGAAGTTTAGGTTCCAACTGTCTGTAGCCCACAAAACTATGCTCCTCTCTAGGACTTACTCTCTAGACCCTTCACCATGCAATTCCCACAGGTCTATGTGAAACACTTACCAAATCATCAAAACCCCTCTCTGAAAAATAACCTCTATTTGTGGAACGCATCTCATATGGGTTGTTTGGCTGATATCCTGGGTTTGAATGGCCAGAAGTGGTCTGGACTCTGGGGAACATCATGGCCGGTCTGTTATCAGAGACACCTGTGTCAGAATATCCTGACTTCATCAGCTTCTTCTTCTCTGGATTTTGTTTGTGGTTGGTTCTTCAGAGGAAATGAAAGAAAAAAGGAGGTTTTAAAAGATCATTTAGTGTGCCTTACTTATTAAGTAAGTAAAACTTATTGAGTTATCCACTCCCACCTTATTTTGAACTCTCAGTCCTGTTCTGAAATGCGCAACTGATTTTTGTAGCATACCTATTGCATAACCCTTGTTATCATTGTTATAACTGTTATTATTGTATTAGAGTACAAAATTTGGCATCCTTTCTAACAGGTGAGGCAAAGCTGCTAGGAGAGACAGAGGGGGACTTTGGCCTCTTTCAGCTAGTTCCTAGAGTAAAAGAGTTTCTTTCAACCACCATTAGCTCTGACTATCCAGAGGAAGAAATAAGGCATTCATTAGACACAGTTAAGAAAAGGTGCCCTCATGCCTGCAGCCAAAGTTAGGACACACACACTTGGCACCAGCTTGTGCACCTGCTGGTGAGCATTGTCTGCTGTGAGTGCAGATGTCTTGTAGACATCTTTACCTGGGCAGTGCTGGGAGCAAAGGCAGAGCAGCCGCTTGAGTATTTATTGGGTGGACAGAAGTGAGGAGGTGCAACTGCAACCAGACATTTGCCAGTACACCAGGAATAGCAAGCTTTAAGGAGGTACTTAGCTGAAAATGACACCTGTGTAGAGCTGAAAAGGCCATGCCAGGCCTTGAGCTGAAGTGCTAGCAGGGAAAGCTGCAGAGGGTCTGAATTTGGGCCACACAGTCTTCTTATATCAGCATCCTTCTTTAGTCTTATCCAGATGCCATGTCAATACTGACTAGGGCAGGATTATGACTTATGGATCAGGTGTGTATTTTGAAGACTCGACTGAAGCTTTCATAGTTGAATTCATAGCAGGAGAATAAATGCTTCTTGGAAGAGCACATAGGTAAGAGGAAATTCTGATGACTGTATGGCTTAAAGGAACATGTCTGTCCAGCTAGGCCTGCAACCACATCCACATCCTGCTCTTCTCTAAACTTCTACTTAGTTCTCTATGAACATGCAGCAATGCAGCTTCAGTTATAAGAAATACTCTTACCTTGCTGAAATTACAGAGACTGCTATCACTAAACTCAGGATAATGGCTCCAAAAATTGTACCCACTATTATAAGGATAAGTTCAGTGTCTGGGGAAAATAAAAACAGAAAACAAAAACCATCAATTGATCAATCGAAAACTCATGGTGAATACTGAAAAACAAGTTCTGTACCTGGCAGGAAGGAAGGAAAAGGAAGGAAAGAAAAGGAAGGAAGGAAAAGGAAGGAAGGAAAAGGAAGGAAGGAAAAGGAAGGAAGGAAAAGGAAGGAAGGAAAAGGAAGGAAGGAAAGAAGGAAAGAAGGAAAGAAAGAAGGAAAGAAGGAAGGAAAATATGAAAGATGTCATTTATTCCCAGACTCCTTGTGCTTACAACTGTCTGTGGGCACAGAAAGATGTAAATTAAGGATCTGCATTACAGACCATCTCTTCTGAATGCTATTTTGATCACAGCTCAAGTTCCTGATACCATGCACTGAATGGTTTTACATGTAGTTATAGCTGAGGGACAGGAACAACTAAGAGGGTGCAGGGGTTCTTAAACTAATATTGCTGCTAAAATGTGTAGTTAGGTATCAAACAGGCTCTTTCCATGCCCTAGGCACATAAGGCATAAAATAAATTTCACTCTTTTTTTTCCCCTAACATTTCCCTGCTATAAGTGCAGAACGGAGGCATCCCTAAAGGCTACTACTTGTAATTTTTTTCATTTCAGACAGATTAAACATCATGAGGTATTATTTTTCCACATTATAATTAAAAATCAGAAATTCTTGTACTTACTGTCAGTGCAGTTCTCCCCAGAATAGCCCACTGGACAACTAGAGGAGAGAAAAAAGAAAAAAAAGGTAATGTCATTAAGCAGATGATCTTTAAAGTCCTTTCTAACCCAAATGATTCTATAATTCTGTGATCACAAAACAATAGTATACTTTCTCCTTTTATCAGTAATTTCATTGCAAAGTGTGTTCATTACAGGTTTCCTCTTAATATTGAATTCTTTACTTTCATTAGAGTAAAACAATCTGAGATTTTCAGAAGGATTGGTGGTCTGGGCACTCAAAGTTTCAGGTTCTTAGTCTGAAAAACATTAAAAAGACCTAATTTTTCTAAAGAACTGCCTAATTTTTCTAAAGAAGTGGCTCTGCACCTCTGAGCCACTTGGAATTGCCGCACACTGTCTTTATCAAATACCTTAACATAAGGTCTATAAGGACTGGGCACTTCATACCTTCCTCCCATACTAGTTTCTTATATTTAAAATATATCAACTTTATGGTAAGAAGTGTTCAGTGTGTAGCAGCAATAACTACAAAAAGAGCTGAATTAATGTTCATGGGGAGTAAGATTCCCCTGCTTATCCACCAGAGCAGAGCACAACCACTCACTTGGCTTCACCAGCAAACACCACCATTCTGCTCTGATCCTGAGCTGACAGAAATACCCTCAGAGAGAAAACCAAGATGAAATAACATAGGTCTGAAAGTTATGAAGAAACAGTCCCCACTGGTATCAGTGGAAACATTCCAGGGATTTGATGCAAGTCTTGCGCTAATGCCTGTTGCTTACTAAACACCTCAGCATACCAGTTCCCACAGTCCAGTTATTCCGAAGGAGTAGTTTGTGTCTATGCAGTGAAGTAGTTCATCCTCTTCACTGACTCATGGGTGACCCTGGGCCTCCTTGGCTTTCCTCTCAGGTATTACAAATGCCCACAAAAGACTAATGCCATAACTTGGGACGCCATGGGAATTTGTCCACTGGTGAACCACCTTAGGGACCTCTCTGATTCACACAGCTGCAGCCTGTCCCTCTAGACTGAGGCTGACCCCGTGTTAGATGTCCCTCTCCCCTATCTTTGTCTAGAACCTGGGAATGCAATAAAGTGCTGAATACTCACGCTGTGCATTTTCCATCCTTATATATAAAGTTGGCCATACATTTGCATGTTGGAGTCCCGTTCTCTATTGTGCAGTACTTTTTTTCTTGTGCAGAACAGCTTTTACTGCAAACTGTATTTTCGGGGGGAAAAAATATGAGTTAATTGAAGATAGCCCCCCCCCCAACTTAAAATCAGTGTTAAAGGTAGCCCCACTCCCCCTTTTTCTTTTATTACACTGAAAACACACACAACTCTCTCATTCTTCAAAGCACCAGAATGGCTTTTTTAGGACTATACCTAGTAGTTCTGTGTAGAACAGAAACTGAAATACAAAAGTACAAAATTAGAAGTAAACTGACTTTGTTTAAAAACATTCAGCTTCATCAAAAGGGAAATCTATCTAGGCTGCATTTTACATAGGCAAACAATGAGCTGCAGTTTGATCTGACAGCAGATAAATTGTGTTGCAACTGATCTAAAACTGGATCAGATTTAGACAGATTAGGGGCCACAAAAGCCTACAGTGGATCACATCTTACTGGGTTTTATTGCAGCCAGCTTTCATAATTTTATCACGGGTGTTTGAAATATGTGTTGTTTTTCTTAAAATCTCATATCTTAGACTTTTTCTAGTTTCTGTAGTGTAAAAATTTTAGTTTCAATAAGAAGAAAATAAGCTATATCTCAGGGCTTTGGAGGATAGCTAAAAATATAAGCAGAGCACCTATTAAAACATTCAAAACTGTAAAGAAAATAAAACCCCAACAACTAACAGTTTCTTTAAAAATCACAGAAATCATTCTTTCCACAAAAACCTGTCTAAATCCAGGTAATGGAAACCTAGAACTATGAGCAATGAACAGGTTGTTGTAGTGCATCATGAGGGTTCTAGTTCTATCAGCATTCCCATAGCTGCCTTCAAGTAGCATGCAGAATTTATTCCCAAAATATGTACTAGCAGAGAAGGCTGTGAATACAGGATTCAATTTGTTCTATCCTTTACCTATTTAGGTTTCAGTTCTTACCAACAGTCTAACAATGTATTTAAAGAATTGCCCACTCACTGGTTTCAGTGATGATTTTATCAAGCTTTAGTAGTTTATTCTACTGGAATAGAGTTATGGATGCGTTCAAAGTGAAATGTGGGAATGTGTTTCTATGGCTTTTTTTAGTAAGACGTATTCCCTGATATATAGAGGTCAGCACATTTGCACAGCACCCTTTTTCAAAAAGGGACTGCGACAGGTCAGACTTTCAGGGATAGATAAAGTAGCAGGGTTCTTACCTGAACAAGAACGATCATCCCATTCTGTCCTTTCTAAATCACTTTTGCATTTGCATTCTAGAACTGGCTCTTCTACACACTCTGTGGTTCGAGTATCACATTCAAACACATCACATTTCTTTGCCACTTTAAAAGAAAAACAGAGAGCAAATCTGAATACAGGTTTCATAGAAAGCTTTCATAGAAAACAGTGTACTTGCTCAGTAAATCATAAACCAATTATTTAGTAATTCTAAAGAGAAAAATTTGTAAGTTCTTTTCCCAGGACATCTATACTGCAGGTTTTTGGACCAGCCATTTCTTTTCCCATGCTCTTTACCAGTTAAGGTCATGTTTCCATCAAACCTTCTGACTTCCTGCTTCTCAGCCTGCTACAACTGTCTCCAAACCTTCCTGGCTTCCAGTCAATGAAAAGGGAAATTCTACCCATAAGTTCATATTCTGAACACTGAATTTCTGAATCACCTTAAAAAAAACCCTACAGAAAAAACCCATCACTATTGCCTTAATTTTTTCCATAGCTGAACTGTAAGGCCCAGATCCCATACAGCTCTACATAGGTATAAATATTTATGGGCAAGCAGCTCATTTCACGAGCGGTGTCAGTATCCTGTTTGCCCAGCACATTGCTCTTTAGATCTATGACCCAGTGGTGGGAATGGTTCAAAAACCTCATTGCCTGGCACACATTAGCGGGATGTGCTGGTGCTTTGCAAGCTCTCAGTTTTTTTCCATTTCCTTCTCACATTTAGGAACAGCACACAAGAAATACCATGGTTGAGGTGAATACAGTCCCCTCCAGAGACCAAGCTCAGGCTATAAGTCATGAAATGGACACTTTTAATTATTAGCTATATCTTGTGAGAAAGCTGGTTTCAAAATTGGATCATTTAAAAAAAAATATTAAAAAAAAAATCCTATTTTATTTAGGAAATCATTCTCCAAGTAATTTAGTGATGGAAGAATTTACTGGTTTAGATCAATGAATCACTTAGCTCTGCAGCTAATCAGTGAGGCCTCATTTCAGTTACCATAGCTAATTACAGAAGAAGTCTAAAGAGAGTTTCATCCTATTTTTCCTGTGAAATACTGGCTTACTCTCAGAAGCACAATATATGTCTGTATATATTTTATCCTGATTTTGCCCATCACTTAACACTCAGCAGGTTAAAATTACCATGCCATTGCTTACTTGGGAATAAGTATTTTCCTTCTCTTCTTTACACTGGAAGTAGAAAGCCTTAATAAGACAAAAAAACCTAGCACTGCATGGTTGAATCTTCAAAAGTACACAAGTTCGAGTATTAAGCTCCTTAAAATCAACAAGGCTTATGCTTTGATGGGCTTTTATGCACACAGAAATCCTCCAACCAGGTCTGAAGATAGGAACCTCTGTTTCTGCTGATTATTTACTTCCACAGTGAGGAGTTACATACCATGATAAGAAGAGACATAGGACGGATTTTCCTTTATTGCTCGGTTTACTGCTTCAGAAACTGATTCAGTGGTCTGATTTGAGTTCTGCTTAAACAGGTTTATCACTGTAACACTCATTTCAGGATCAGCTCTGATTTTTTCTTGAGGTCTGAAAAGTACAGATAGTACCATTTAAAAGTTTCATATAATCCATACAGATAGCAAAGACAAGAGAAATTTTCTGCCAAATCTCCCTCTCTCCCCTAGCTTCTTTCTTCCCATGGTGTAGGTAATTGCCAAGACACCTGAAAACGAGTTTAAGTCTAGCTTAGGAATACATTAACAGCCATCTTTGCAGTAGATCCAGATATAAATAGGTAGCTGTTGGATTTAATGCTAACAACATTGCTCCTTTGTGTGCTGTTGACACACAGGTGACGTTTTTTAACTGAACTAACCTCAAGTCACCTGCAGTGTGGAGGACCTTATGTGTTAAGCCCTAACTTTCACATGCTTGCATCAGACTGTGGTGTCATCCAGGCATGATATGGAGAACCCATCCTGAAGCATGGTGAGGATAATTCAGGGTATGACCACAGTGAATTCAGAAGGGTCTGTTTGCAATGTAGAGGTGCCAACTGCACGCTAGCTGAGCTGGGTTCAGCTGGACATCAACCTCCCTGGAGTAAGGTGGAAAACAGCAGTGACTACCCTGTTCTTCAGTTAAATGTCACACTGCTGGGATATGCCCACAAGTATCTCTAAGTGGCAGATTGCTGTAGTGCCTGGAGATGTTCCTGTGCCCTGTGTGTTCACCAAAACTGCTCTGTTGGAAGTTACCGCTCTCCTAGCTCTGCTGGAACAACACTCTGCTTAACTGCTTGATCCATGGGGTTGACCTAAAGGGCTTACACTGCTGTGTGTGCTACCGTGCCACGCTTTGCTTGATGTGGCTTAGGAACCACTCACAAAGAAGCTGGCAGAACTCTGGGGACAGTAACCTCTAAGAGAAGGGGGTGGGAAGAGAGGGACATCCACCTAGGCCAGCAGAGGACCTATTTCCACAGCTACAGTCACCACAGCTCATTTAATTAATCCTGCCATCAGGAGGGACCAACAAATGCACAGTGAGATGCATTTTGTATGATTTCTGTAATAAGGGTGTTTTTTAAATTAACTGGGAGTCTGAGTTGGATCTGCAGATGTTCACAGGAACCTCAGAGTTAACTGTTACAATTTCAGACATGTCAGATATCACAGGGGGACTGCTAGTTATAGCATAGTGCTATATCCTACATGGTGCTAAAGGTAGGACATCCGTTGTGGAGTTGTGTCAGCCAGCCCATTTCACAGACATTTGGGGGGAAAATGGGGCCAGCATCCCAGAAACTTTAAAAATATGGAAAGAATGTCCTTCTTCAAGGGAAAGCGTTCTGAATTGAACTCATCCCATATTCTTTATTGAACTGAGTATTCCGTGGGAACAGATTAAAACGGGGTGTGTGGGAAGCAGGTACTGTGCAAGAAACAAACTGGCAAACTTACTCAATTTTCACGATGACAGTCTCTGCATAGCCCAGTAAATTTGTTAAGGCCTGTCTAAACTATAAAAAAAGAAACGAATCATGGTTAAAGGCAAGCCAAAACATAGACCAAAATCACATGAAACCACTGAGGCTTCAGCTGTAAAGTTTTAATCCAGAACATGCAACTATAGGCACAAATAAAGCAAGCTGATCAGTTACATACACTGGAAAGGTGTTGCAGAAGAGGAGTAGTGGAGTGATGCTGTAGAATATGGGAGGACAGGGAATATGGGAGAGCAGTGGAGGGATGGAGAATGAATGTCAGGCAGTGCATTAGGATAGCTGGACTGGACTGGACTGGCTGGATAGCTACAAACACTCTCTTGCAAACTCATTGCTTAGTAGGGTGTCTCCACGGTACCAATCAACAAGAGAGAAGAGGGAGAAGTAGGAATCCTTCCAGATGGCACGTGTCCCTAAGATGCAGCGAAGCGGGATCATAAGGGGTTGATCTTGTGGCGGGAAGCACAGCACTGGTGAAAGCACTGGGAGTGGAATGGAGTTAGTAGAAAAGTCACTGGTCTCCCTCATCCCACATGTAGCAGGGAACAACTAGTGGTGGCAGCTGCCTTCAAGTGCCACACAAACAAGAGGCACCACGAGAAAAAGATAAAATGTCTAATTCAACTGAAATGAAAGATTAACTGTCCTTTGCAATACAATTAAAATAATTTTCTATGCTATTTTCACTTTTGCATTCTATTACTACATTATGCCTGTTCTAGTCCTACATATCACGCTCTTCTGTTGCCATGCCATGAACAAATGCTGGACAGAAAAATTGAGGAAAATATTTTTAAACATTCTGGAGGAACAATTTTTGGTCACTTGCTGATAAAACATTCACAGGAAGCACTATAATAATAGTCAGAAATTGATAACCAGTTTTGATGATTTCTGATTAATATCTGGTGAGTATTTTTTGATCAAATGTCTAGTAGAGGTGCATATCTCTTCTTCCTTACTACCAGAAAGAGACATAAGCAAAACCACTTGTTTCATTCAACACAACAGTATAAATTAAACTGTTCATCTTGTTTTTCCAGGAAATTTATTACCAGATTCTATGCACAATCATAGAATACTCAAAATGTGTAGCATCCATCTAGTTAACAGCATTAAAATACTAATACTGGTAGGCTTATGGAAGAGGCTTTTTATTCAGGTACTTAGAAACAGCTGAACAGCCATTCTGAAAAGTTTGTGCTGTGTGGAAATGATAATTTTCTTAAACAAAAATAAACTCGTTCATTTTTCCTCACACCCACTGAGTATTATTGAGCCTCCAGCAAACAGTGGAGTTCAGAAATTCAGCAGGCTGAAGAACTTCACTCAGCCCCATTGTTTCTGGAGAAGGACCGGTGAAAGATGCAGAGCAATTTGTGTGAGAACTTCTCAGAATGAAAGTGGTACTAAAAATGCAGACATTACTTAAATCAGGTACTTCCCTTCACTTCAGCAAGAGTCATCTGAGGGCAAAATTCAGGTCTTTTACAAATAGGTCTAAACTAGTATGGAGAGTTCTTTGAAAGAAGCAGTTTTCTCAAGTGAAACTCTTCTAGGCTCCACATTAAGGGCAGTGTGTGTCCTCTCTGTCTGCGTAACACCCAGTACAACATGAAATATACAGAAAAAAACCCAACTTTGTCACTCACAAATTCTGTTACTTTGTTGAACACCTCTTCATACTCCGTGGAATTTACAGCTTGAATACTATAATTGTAATATCCTTTCACACTAATAGACCCTGGGAATACATCTCCTGAAATGAGAAGAGAGAATATAAGTTAGAAAGCATTCAAGAAAGTCAGGTTTCACCTTAGAGTTCTCCAGCTTTTAGTGATGGGGAAGTACAATGCAGAAAACAATCAGTGCCATTTTTCATATACTGGAGGGATCAGTAGGGGACAAATGTTTGCTCAATCAATTTAGTCACAATAGGGGATTTACTCTGGCTATCTGGGAAGTACCTTCAGGTAGGATCCTGGGCTCAACCAAATTGTCCTGATTAGGAAACTGAATAACGTTAAACTCTTAGCATGGCCTGAAACTAAAAGACTCTCTGTGAGGTGTTACAACATTTAATGAGAAACAATGTGTATTAAGGACTCTAAAATTGCAGCTAACATGGTTCACCATATCAGAGAAAGTGATTCAGTATCAACCTGCTTCTTAGGTCTCACAAGTAAATTTGAGAATCTTGCTTGCAGTTTAAATAAGAAGCCCTGTTTGCTCACACACTTGGCCTTCAGCAGCATCTCAGAGATGCATTTCAACAGGACTGTGATGAGTGTTTAGCAATGAGGAAATCAATCTGGTTTTTCAGAGGTTTTCATGAGTTTGGCCTTTTTAAAATCCTCACAACTGATATCGATGTCAGGTTTGCACTTGCATTTTTTCCTGCTTTTCACTCTTTTCAGTCTCCAGCATCGCTGACAGAGAACTCACCTTTTCCTAGAACATTAACCTCTTTGGCTATCACTGTTTTGTGAGATAACAGTCTAGGTCATTGCAGCAGTGGCTGTCTGCAAAGCAAGGAATTGCTCAGCAGTCACTTTCCCAGACTGATTATGCTTTCAGTTATAACATGAAAACAAGCAATATGGGAAGAAAAATTCACCTGAGCAGGTAACTAACTAAAAACAACTGCAACTCACCTTTGTAACAATTCTTTTCATCCTTGTTATAGTAGAATCCATAGTCACACTGGCAGATATAATTGCTTTTTAAGGAAATACATTTAGCAAAATTTCTTCCACAAGGTTCTGTACTGCAGAAGTCCTCTGATAAAAAGATGAAAGATATTGACGTTATTATTTTTATGAAATTGCAAGAGCCAGTGAATATAAATTGAATAGCCATGAATATAAAGTAATTCATATACTGAATAGTTCATGTGTACTTCTACTAAAGGAATCTACCAGGCATGTTTTAGAGAGTATAGATGCAATTACAGACCACAGGGCTGTATCTGGCTTGCTTAATGTCAAACAGTAACTGTTTTCCATATACAATGCAGCAGGATATCACAGTGAGGACTTGGAGTATGGCTGAATGTCATATTGAGCATTCACAACGCAACTCTACTTAATACAACTAAAACCAAATCAAACAAAGAAAGTATATATTAAGGATTGCCTTGACTGTTAGCAAGAGGCAGACTACAACACCCTGTGAGTCTTTAATACTACATTGGTACATACTTATTATGACACAGTGTCATGGCAGGGTCCATTACTGCAGACACATTATTAAAATGAGGATTCCAAAGTTAATTATCCTGGTATATTTTCTTTGAATAATTATACATTCTGTAAAGACTTTAGAGTATATGTTTTATATCTGTCACTAATTTAAATGATAATAAGTAATTAAAATGATATTTCAATATAAATTCTACATAGAGTGGTATTACAGTTCCCGTCCTAGACACTAAATCTTGCATTTCACCCTGCCTGGTATCTTTTACTTAACTCCATAGGTATGTTCTCGTAGATAAGACATTTTCTGTGCAATGGGGAAAAAAAGAGTAATTCTTATTCAACCTCCAAAAAGTAAAAAGAAAAACATTTAATGAAGCTACAATGCCTATAAGGTTCATCTCCAGATATTGTTTCCAGAGACCCTACTGAAGCCAATCTTTATCCTGAGAGAAGAGAACCCAAGTAGAATACACTGACATTGTGAAATTGTCTAAAATCAGTGCACATTCAGCAAGATCCAGCAGGGAACAGTGGTGGGGAGACACAGCATTAAGTAGGGACACCTGATCTAATCTGGAATGCCTTAGAGGGATAGAGGATGGTGCACTATGAAAAACATCTGGGAAGGAAAGATGCACAGTTCCCCCAACAAGGCCCTTGGCCTCAGCCCCAAGCTGCTGTGTGTCCCAACTTCCACGTTGCCTGAGCTCCAACCAACCTCAGGCACAACTCCTTGCAGGGCGCCAGCTGGGGCTGCCCTGGCATGTCTTGGCAGGGATCCTCTTGCACCCAGGCCTGGTGCAGGAGGCAAGGGCAGCAAGCAGGAAAACAGCAGCCTCCATATTCACAGCCTTAATCAGGGCACCTTTGTCTCCTCTGCGAGAGGATCTCAGGGAAGCCTGGGCACAGGCTCTCATCCCTCTCTGGGGACACTGCAGAGCTCCCTGGGATTCTGTCACACCAATCTGTCCCCAGAAGGCGCCACCTGAAGTGATTGCTCCTTACCTGTATTATTTGAGGTGTTATTCCCTGGTGGGTCAGGCACTGTTACAGTTCCATTGCCATTTCCTGATGAAGAGAAAAGAAGAAACATGGCAGCAGTGCTAAGCCTTTTAAGTTGGAAAAGCCTTGGGGAGCTCTGTGTGTGCGGGACAACCTCTGAGCATGTAGGTGGTGGGGCACCCGTGAGGAACTCAGCAGGCAAGGCCTTGAGCAGCCTTGTCCTGCCTTTGGACGCTCCATTTATGTGATGCCTGTGTTGTCTGATATGTCCATGACACCTTGTCCCACAAATCCCACGACTTGGACACAGGCCCCTCAGAGACACTGTATGGGCCCCAGTTTAGCTGTGCTCCCTGGCCACAGCTGTCTCAGCCACAGCCACATATTTGTTCCTCCTTGGAAAACTCCCTCCACCTGCCCAAGGAAGCACCACCTGGTCGAGAGCATGTGTCAGTAGAGCTCGAGCAGGGCCATCAGGCTCGTACAGCCTACACAACCTCCACCCTTGTAAAGGGACCTTCTCCCCAGGATCACTCCGATGAAAACTGGAGGCACAGGGTCATTGACGATGCTGCGCAATCGTGATGGGAAAATGGGGAGCTGACAGGAAGGTTGCAATCCTCCAAGCCCCCCATGCAGGAACAGCTGAGGGATGGGGATGCCCAGCAGGAGCTTTGACCCACCTCAACTGGGCTTCTCAGCACCGCACAAGGACAGGCAGCCTGGCCAGGATAAAGGATGACAGGGAGACACTGCTCCATGGTGCCCAAACACGGTCCCTGGCTTCAGCCCTGTGCTGCTGTGTGGCTCAGCTCCCTCCCTGCCCGTGCTCCAACCAACCTCAGGCACAACTCCCTTCAGGGTGCCAGCTGGGTCTGCCCTGGGCACGTCTTGGCAGGGATCCTCTTGCATCCAAGAGTGGTGCAGGAGGCAAGGGCAGCAAGCAGGAAAAGAGTTTTCTCCTCAAATCTTCCCCAGTGTTTGCTCCTTGCAGCAAAGAGCAGCACGGAAATAAGGAGCACTCAAGAGTATTCACAGCCTTGATCAGGGCACCTTTGTCTCCTCTGCGAGAGGATCTCAGGGAAGCCTGGGCACAGGCTCTCATCCCTCTCTGGGGACA
>JAWMRA010000164.1:9569369-9619894 GCA_035584735.1 Pseudotriccus pelzelni | reverse complement strand
GTGCCCCACACAGGCACTGCTTTGCCCCCAGCTTAGCTGTGCTCCTTGGCCACAGCTGTCTCAGCCACAGCCACACACGTTTTCCCCCTGGCTGGAAAGCTCCCTCCACCTGCCCAAGGAACGACCACACGATCAGGAGCAACTGTCAGAAAATCTTGAGCAGGGCCGTCATGCAGGAAGAACTGAGGGAATGGGGAGGATGCCCCTTCTCTGCGTGACCCCAGCAGGAGCTCTGACCCACCTGGTTAGGGGTCCTTAGCTCCACACTGGGAGAGGCAGCCTGTCCAGGATAGAGGATGATAGGGAGGGACTGCTCCCTCGTGCCCAAAACACCATCCCTGGCCTCAGGCCTTTCCTGCTGTGTGGCCCAACTGCCTCCCAGGCCATGCTCCAAGCAACCTCAGGCACAACTCCCTTCAGAGCACTGGCATGGACTGCCCTGGGCATGTCTTTGCAGGGATTCTCTTGCATCTATGACTGGTGAAGGAGGCAAAAGCAGCAAGCAGAAAGATTCACATCCTCAAATCTTCCCCAACACTTGCTCCTTGAGGTTAAAGAGCAGCAGTGAAATGGAGAAGAGTCAAAGCTATGGCCTTGATCTGGGCCCCTTTAACTCATGTGGGAAAGGATCTCAGGGCAACTCTCTGGGGGCACTGCAGAGCTCCCTGGGATTCAGTTATTCTAATCTGTCCCCAGAAGCGCCCACCTGAAGAGATTGTTTCTTACCTGTATTATTTGAGGTGTTATTCCCTGATGCGGCAGGCATTATTACCGTTTCATTGTCGGTTCCTGATGAAGAGAAAAGAAGAAACATGGCAGCACTGCTAAGCAATTACTGATGGAAAAGCCTTGGGGAACTCTGTGCGTGCAGGACAACCTCTGAGCACGTAGATGGTGGGGGACCTGTGAGGGGCTTAGCAGCCAAGGTCCATGGCATCCTTGCCCTGCATTTGGGCACTCCCTGCATGCGATGCCTGTGTCATCTGATGTGTCTGTGACCTCTTTTCCCAAAAATCCCAAGACATGAACATGTGCCCCACACAGGCACTGCTTTGCCCCCAGCTTAGCTGTGCTCCTTGGCCACAGCTGTCTCAGCCACAGCCACACATTTGTTCCTCCTTTCTGGAAAGCTGCTTCCACCTGCCCAAGGAAGCACCACAGGGCCAGGAGCATCTGTAAGTAGAGCTCAAGCAGAGCCATCAGGCTCGTACAGCCTGCACACCCTCCATTCCCCATAGGAGAAATCTCTCCAAGATCATTCGTCTGAAAGTTTGAAGCATAGGGTCATTGATTACGCTGGGCAATCGTGATGGGAAAATGCAATCCTCCAAGCCCCCCATGCAGGAAGAGCTGAGGAACTGCGGAGGCTGCCCCTTTTCTGCGTGACCCCAGCAGGAGCTTTGACCCACCTGGATGGGACTCCTCAGCTCTACACTGGGACAGGCAGCTTGGCCAGGATGAAGGATGACAGGGAGGCACTGCTCCCTCGTGCCCAAACACGGTCCCTAGCCTTAGCCCCGTACTGCTGTGCAAAGGTACCAAGCAGGGATGCGTCTCATCCTTTCCCCAACACTTTCTCCTTACAGCAAAGAGCAGTAGGGAAATAAAGTGTGGAGGGTATTCACAACCTTATTTGAGCACCTTTGTCTCCCCTGGGAGAGGAACTCAGGGAAATTTGAGCAGGGGAACACATCTCTATGGGGACTGCAAAGATCTGTTGGAGTTGGTTACTCCAATCTGTATTCAGAATTTTCTACCTGATGGGTTTTCTCCTTACCTGGAGTTTTTGACGTTGTTGGCACAGTTGTTGAAGCTTTTGAGTCTTCTCCGGTGGCAGCAGTGGTTTCTGATGAAGGGAAGAGAACAGAGCTGGCAGTACTGGGAATCTCTCTGCATGCAGGACAGCTTAGGAGGAAAATACTTGCAAGGAGTCCTGTCTGGTGCTGAACAGCACCAGACTCTGGGAAGCCTGACCTTGCCTTTGGGCTGTCCCCAAACCTCATAGCATCACTGTGTTACTTTTTCTCTCATAGTCATTTTCTTTGACCCTGCCTTTGGACTCCTAATTACCAACAGCAGGTTTATACTCTCCCTGTCTTTCTCCTCTACAGGACTTTAGTTGTAGGCACACACATTTCTGCTGCAGTGCTGACTGTCAGAGCAAGGTCTGGGGTGTCCCATTCACTAGGACATGATCCCTGGGCTGAGCACTACTTGAGCATCATTGAAAACTCTCTGTAGACTCTTTCAGAGCAGTGGAAGGATGACTGCCTTTGTTAGCACCTGCTCTTGTACAAATTCATGTGGACACTGAAAGCAGACTGTTTCTGTTCAACAAATGCTTGTTTTGCTGCATTATTATCACTGGTATCAAGACCCTTTTTCCTGGATCACAGTTCTATGCAGTTATGATAGTATTCATTATTTTTTCTTGGTTTGTTGATTTGGTTTGGGGTGTTTTTCCTAGAAGTAAGCAAAACAAATAATAAACCAGCCTGACTGATAAATCTGTGATACTGACAAATGGCCAGTTTGGATCATATGATCTAACTTTAATATGAATTAATTAATATATATGTTATGAATAGACTCATTAACTCTGAGTTATGCTGCTGCAGCCATAATTTAATCTAAAGCACTAATAGCATGCAGCTGGGAGACTAATGTATTTATGGCTAAAATCTGTGTCACTATCATACTCTTCAAGCTGATGTATTAAAACATATTGCAAATCTCAGTAGACATTTGAAAAACAAACTCCACTTTTCTAGAGCTTTGTAGGGCTCTAAAAATCCAAAGTGAGGAAAATCTAAACTTTTTTCTCCTAGGCAATAAAGCTCATGTAGGAAAGGCACGTAAAAAAGTAATCCCTTTGTCTCCTCTGTGTGAAGGGAAAACAAGAGCAATTGTACCAGTTCTCTGCCAATTCTTCTGCCTCCACTGGTCACTGAGTTCTATATATGGCATTATGTGTTCCCAGTCAATGTAAAGAAATGTAAATTTTTCCTGTAACCATGATATAATATGAATCTCTGCTGGCCACAAGCAATGGATGTTGGGGCAACAACCCCTAACACAACTAGCCATTTTTTTACAACAACTGTTAGCCTCAAAAGGCTCTGGCTAACAGTTGCCCAGCAGTACCCTTTGGACTCAGGAAGAACAGCATCTGTGGTGACAGCAGAGCACATGAGCTACAATTGAACCTTGCTGATGGACTTGTCAAAGGTGGCTTGAGCAAAGGTGGCTAATTTATGGCTCTGTGTGCCTAGACCTAACATTCTATGTAATGAATCAGGATATGTTAATGGATTTAAGCATTACCGCAGCAATAAAGAAATGGATATTTGGACCAAGATTACGGAACAGCAGAGACATCTGGCTGCTGAGCAGGGCAGGGCCACTGCTAGCACTATTCAAATGGACACATCATGCAAGACTTTTACAATGTTTGCTTAGAAAGGAAAAAGTTTCTGGGCCCACCCATTCTGATGCAAAGTGAGTTCAAGTAACTGAAATACTCACATTGCTTTCAGTAACTCCTGGGTTAAGATTTTTCACATCTTGCTGTTACCTACAAGCCTCCAAACAGAAAACCAACTGACAGTCCTGAAGACTTCTATGCTCATGATTTATAGCTGAAAATTGGTCTGTAGCATATTGTAGATGTTGCTGGAAATACATATGTTCACTCACGGTAGTCAACAGAGGCCCACAACCATCTGTCACCAACTGCAACCTTAACAGGTCTTAATTTGTCTCATATCTCTGTAGTTTTATCTTTGTATTACCTGGGAATTCCTGTCCTCTCACAGCTTCAAGTTGCCACAAAACTCTTCATATAGTTGTTTTAATTCTACTTCTGTTGATGCTTTCACCCCCTGATACCTGAGTATCAGAGAAAGGCAAGTTTGGGCCGAGGCTCTGACCGGCAACAACCAAGTTTGTCACAATGCCAGGAAAAGTAGTAAGTGGCTTAAGGAATGACGCCTGCCCTTTAGTTTGAACAGACCACGGTGCAAGCCTCTTGCAAGCTGGTAGTAATGTTTCCAAAAATTTATTTCAACAGGAGGGAACAAAAGCTCTGCGAGCCAGTTCAAGTGGCACCACTTTCCAGAGAAGGAGCCTCTGGCCGGAAGGGTACTGGGGTGGAACAGTTGCACCTTTTGTTATGACTGTAACAGAGGTTGAATTACCTGGGTTTAGTGTGGAAGTCCTGCGAACTGCTCTTGGAATAGGCTTAATTAGGTTAATCACAAGCACCAGTGATTTTGAACTGTTCTGTGAACAAGGAAAACTGTTGGCTTGCCGTGACATCTTTCATCATTAATTAATCAAAATCTAGGCATGCTGAATTGTGTATCACCACTGACTTCTCAGCAGCTGCTGAAAGTACTAAGCAATCCATTCACTGCCACACAATAGCTGCCCTCATAAATCCCAAAACAGAAGATAGTGTTTCTTACCTTTCAAAAGGCCCAACACCAGGCTGAGCAACACTGCGAGGAATAGACGGTGTCTCATTGCCGCTTCTGTTGCTGCTGCTACTTGGTGCTAAACCTTAGAGAAAGCACTTTTCTCATCTGGCGTCAGCTCATTTAAAGTCCCAGCCACAGGTAGAAAGTTCAGCCCTGAGCTGACGTCATGGTGGCAAGTGGCAAATGATAGATTCAAGCTGTGTTGTATTTCCTCCTCAGGGTGGGAGGAGAATTCTGGACTGGCAGCGTTCTTCCTTTAAGTCATAAATACTTGAGATCTGTGGACACAAGGAAGTTACCACTAAATAAGCTGACATGGGAATTGACAGCACGCCAGCGAGCCCCTGCTAGTTTTCTATACCAGCACCTTCAGTGCAAATTAAATGGAGGGTGCCGTATAACCTGTTCTTAAAGTGGAAGAGGTGACCCCACCCCAAGGCATGCTTATTATGCACTTGAAAAGAGTACCTGGGACCCACATGCTCACTTCTCTTGCAGTAACTTACCAGTACAGACAAGCTCCATGCCTCAAATTCTGATCATTTCTTTCTTATAAGCAAAATCCTATGCCAAAGTACTTCTTACTCCTTAACAGGGTAAAAAGAAACAGAAAACACCTGCACCTTTGACATCAAAGAGGCAGGACTGACCTTGGCTTTTCTGGCAGTGATTATGACTGTTTTGTTTTCTGACATCTTATGTGTGTTGTGGGCTCGCTGAAGTGGTGGCCCAATAGGAGGAGGAGCAGGCAGCACAGCAAGCAGGTGTTTGACTGTGTTCAAGTGGCAGCGTTCCTTTCTGGAGAGGAAGTATTTTTAAGTAGGGATGGTCAGGTTGGAGCAGGAAGATCTAGAAATTACAAATAACCCAGAAGGCCATGAAGCAGATGACACAGCTGCGATGCAGAGAAAATAGGTTGGAGACTTTTTGACATTGCATCCCAGGAAGCCTGTGAAAATTGCCAGATAGAGACTAAGATGGAAAAAAAGGTCTGTCCAGGCAGGATTTGGTTTTTCTGAACTCTCTTATTTTTAGTTGCCTCCCTTGCCCAAGTTCTCCAGCTGAACACTATGTTTGTTCTGCTTTGTGCTCCAGTAAAATGCATTGCTTGAGGCCATTAGAAATCAGATGGACCACAGCAGTTTCCAGTTCCTCCTTTTCAGGCAAAAGTGTAATTTTTCTCACTTTGAAGGTCTGGGTGACCCTGTGTCCTGCCACAACTGCCAGTAAAGTCTTTCTGTGAAGTAAACACAGGTTAACCCATTGTTATCAGACTCAGACAAGAAGGATGAGCAACCCATTGGTTATCCCCTGCAAAGCCATGTCTAATCGCTGTGTAGCTGGTCCCTGGCAAATTCAGCTCCCAGCAACACTGGCTGGTTATAAATACATTTCTGAATGCCAAGTAACAGCTCTGTGAGTTAAACACCTCTCCCTTCATTTGCTTTTGTTTGATCTTCTGTTTTAAGAACAAGAAATGCAGTCTCAGCTACTAATCTCCTATACTGAAGGGGTGGCTCTCCTTGTATGTAGGAGAGTGGGAGAGACCAGAAGTATTACACAAGTCATTTCTCAGCTTAGGTTTGTCCTAAAATTTTACCTTGCACTGAACCAGGAAACACTGTTGGCTTCCAGGCAGCAAAACTGGTCTTGTGCCTCTCTGCTGGCATGGGGAATGAACAGCCTTGTCACTCTTCACTCTGCCGTGTGAACCTGCTCAGGGTGTGGAGCCTGAAATGTGGAGTGATTTGTCTACATCCTCCTGAAGCTCCTCTGTCCCTGAAGCCCCTCCAGTGCAGCCTGCTCCCCACTCCTACTTCTAATCCCCACAGTGATACCCTGGCAGCAGCTGCCCTTCCCTATGGCAGGCTGGGACAGGCTCGCAGACCCCTCAGGAGCTGGTGCCAAGGGGGATGTGCTGGGTTGGAAGAAGCCCACGCTTGCTGTCAGGGAGCTGCGGGGCTGAGGGCACTGGGGGTACCAGGAGCATCCACTGCCCCCAGATGGGCAGCAGGGGTGACCCGCCAGGATGGCCAGGACAGAGGCAGCTCTGGGCCATTATGGGGGTCCCACAGCCCCCTTCCCACTCTAGCTGCCTCTCCAGGCCATGCTGGATTCATCTCCTGCCTGCCCCCACTGCTACTCCCTCCCATGCCAGTCACCCAATCCAGCCCATTCAATTCCTCCAGGCCCCTCCTTAAAACTGCACTTTGCCAAGGAGCTGACAGACAAAGGGGAGGAAATGGCTGGGAAATGTTTGTCCCCAGTGCGCTGTGCTTCCCTGTGCTTGATCAGCATCCAGCCTCCACCCCAGGCCACCACCATCCTCCCAGATTCAGGGGCATCCAAAGGGGACATCCAAAAACTAATCCAAAAGTCTCATTAGAATAACATTTCAGTGCTGTGATCCCCTCAGACATCAGCCATCCAGGGGAGCCGCAGCACGTGCTTCAGGTGGAAATGGGTGTGCAGAGGGGGACAAACCTGGCTGTGGAGGGCGGTTTGGCAGAGCTGTATGCCGCCCCATCCTCTGGTGATGTCCATGTCCCACATCTAGGCTCTTCAGTTATTGCAATGCATTCAGATTTTCTAGTGCTGCCTCGAGGTGCATCTAGGCTAACCCAGGTCTTGAAATCTCCCTGTTGGCTGTGAAGTGAGTGCGTAGGACCAAGAAAACTTCTCAGGGCACTCTTGAAAATGAAGGTCAGGTCTTCAGCAGGCATAAATGGTGCAGCTTTGCTGCCTATACTAGTGTCTACAGGTTGAGTGTGCATCTGCACATTAAAACTGTTCTCTACAGTAAATGCACATCAGGAGCTGGTGCATTACCTGTATTTTTTGACTTTGTTTCCATTCCTACCTAATTGTTTGTATTTATTACAGTCACAGTTTTGGCAGAATGAATCATTTGCAATGCAAAAGACACCAGTTCCTCCAGGAAATAATGCACTGAACAGACATACGTCTTCACATACCAAAATTTTTGTCTCTACTTGCCTTTCCTTGTCCATTTTGTGACACACCAGTGGTCACAACAGGGTCTCTCCAGGAAGAAGGGGAGTGACAGGCCATATGTGCCTCACTGCCTGCCAATTTGTGAGGGAATTAGTAATAGAGATTCAGTGGTTTAGGAGAACAGATGCAGGGAATTACCAAAATAGGAGAAATTATGTCAGTGAAACATCAGCAGGTACAGTTTCTAATGAAGTCATTAGCCACACATTTAGAAAATAGATAGTTGACTGATAGTCCAGACAAACTCAACAGCCACAGCAGTTGTGATGTCCTGCAAGGAATTATGGAGAAAACCTCCTTTGAAAAAATAGCTAGCTTTCCAGAAGCTGTAAAAAAACCTGGTGTATGTCAAAGATCAGATATGACAGTCAAGAACACTGAAAAATTATTATGGAACAGAAACTATGCTATGCTTAGTAACAAAGACAGTACTTGTTCTCGTCAGTGCTTGCTTATGCCAGCAAAAAGAAGTATCAGAGGTAAAAGGCCTTATTTATCTACTAGAAAGTTCATAGTCCTGTGCAATGTCATTATATAAGTTGCATGTAATCAGGGGTAATCATGCTGCCAGAAGATATACAACAAAGTAGGAACAAGTAAGTGTCTTTTACAGCTCTTCACATGCGTCACCTCAATACTTTCTTCCCACATATTTTTCAATCCTGGTCCTTACTAGATTCCTATACATTTTGCTGTCTCATGTAAATTTGGTTCATCCACTACATATTACATATACAAGCAGAAATATATATTGTAATTTGCTAAAAGTCAAAAAAAAAACCCCTTCAGAAAGTCTAAATGAAAGCGCTATAGATACAGATTCATGCATAATCAGGGAAAGTAGATGCACTTTGACTTCTTTCCAGGTGTTCCCCAGATGGTTGAAGGCACACACTACGGATGCATTCAGTGGTCTCAGAGGCACTGGTATGCAAATCTGAAGTGGGCAGGACTGTTAAATCGTGTGCTTGCCCATAACTCCAAAGATCTTTTACCTAATCCCATGGCAATATTGTGACCCATCCTTTCTCACTGCTAATTTCCTTAAAAGGTACCAACTGTCCCTGTCTCACTCTTACTTTCCTTACAAGGTACCCACTGTCCTTTCTCACTGTTAACTTCCTTAAAAATTACCAATGTCACATAGAAAGTAGAATAATTTGCAAGAGTCTTGGTAACAAAACCAAGGCACAGCTAACAGTCCTTCTCTTGCAAATGAACAGAACCACCGAGTTCGTCATATTTCTCTCCTCTTTGTTTTCCCACAAGAGTCTTACTAGACAAGCAGCAGGCATAAAACACAATTCTGTATTGTATCACAATACAAAGTAGACAGAAGTTTCAGGATGTAGTAGGAAGTATGTTTTACACTCCGCATTGCTCTGTGAGTAGCACTCACTTCATCTGAGGCAGCTGTCTGGTGTGGGATCTTGGGTCAAGAGTGAGGGATATCTTACCATGGGGTGAGCTACTCTCTCTGGATGCTTGTCTCTTTTCATGGCTACTGGAGGAGCCAGATGGTGTGTTCAAACTGGCCACCTAATTTTTGATAAGACTGATGAATCCCACCCTAGTCCCATCTGATTGCTATCATGGTCGTGTTGTACTGGTCTGAAGCAATATAGGGAAAAATTGTCCCAGCTGAACAAACCTGCCATTGCTCCACATCATGCCTTTTCCCAGCAGCCTTAGTGTTCCTCTGGATTCAAGGTGCCCTCCTTCTTCCTCTGAGGGACGCTCAGCTGTACATCCTTCACAGTCCCCCGGCGGCACTTACTGAGACAGGAACGATCTCACAGTCCCTCGCACTTGCAAACAGCCCTGCTGTACCTGCCTCTCCTGAGGTTTTCCTCCCTTTCAACATGCACTCACACACACAAACACACAACTTCACCAATTCCAGCAGGATGAAAAATTAAACTAAGGAAAAATTAAAATTAGACTGAGTTGCTGAGTGTTACCAAAATCAACGTATCAGAAGATAACTTGTATTTCAGATGAGCAGAAGTTTGTTTGGCACAACGAACAGAACATACCCATTTCCTCATTGTTTTTCAGTTGAGTTATTAAATCAGCAGGCACCCAACAAAGAACAAAAGAACTATACAATTTCTTATTTTCTGGATTAGATTTCTAATTATAATTAAAACCATCTAAAAATTGCATATGTTTTTCTTTACAGGCAAAGCTAAAGAAAATAAAAAAGCAGAGACATAGTGATATTCATTGTTTTATTGTATCCTTTTATATTACTGACTAGAACGCCAGATTTAATAATATTGGATGCAGGTATAAAAATAATCCAATCCTTAAAAATTATACTTTGCTACTACAGTACTGTATAATTAGTGGAGGCTGAAAATATGATACAACTTTAAATAATACTGGTTTGGAAAACATCTTCAGAACTCCAGCGACTTGGAAGCAAACATTTAGAGATTAAAAGGGAAGGAAATGGAGCAATGTCAAGAACATAAAGCAGGTTTACATTCAGAAGAACAAACAAATACTGAAAATTTACGTTTTGAAACAGAGGTCACAAAAGGTGAGCTGTACTACTGCAATTCTGGAAGCTGTTCAAACAAACCATTATGCTTTTACACAGTAAGTTTGATCTTCTACTAGGAGAAAGTCCTATAGAATTTAGCAGCGTTTAAAGCAAACAACTGAGTTTAACAGAATTTCCTTTAAAACTAGTAAGTTATTTATTTTGTTGTTTTGGTTTGGGTTATTTTATAGTAAACCCATCCTAGCAGATTTTATTGGAGACCTGTTATGCCAGGTGAATTCTATGGCACTGTACAAGAGAAGTGATCAGTAATAAGTGTTTACTGTATTCCACAGGACTTTTCCATATAGGATTTTGCAGATCTGGGGGCTGCCTGCTGCAGTCATTAAGCCAAGCAAGTCTCCCATTCCTTCTAGCATTTTACCAGAATAAAGACTTAGCATTTACATACCACTTTTGAGGAACATCAGGCCCCCTCTCTAGGCGTTCCCTCAGCAGGGATATTATGGACATGCAACACAGACTAGACACAGAAGAGGTGTCATCCCACACATGATTTCATAGTACTGATGCCACATTTCTGTAAATTAAGTGTATTCTTTTTTATTATTTATTTCTTACTCCTTCATGAGTATCTCTCCTGCTTTTGAATTTCATCAATTTAAGGGAATAAACAATTAGATACATACTGAAAAGGTCACAAACTCTTATGACCACATAGCACATACCCCTTCTGAAACTAGGAGACCTTGCTTCATTTCTAAAGGGACAAGTAAGAGTGAACTGAAGAGTAGTTGTTACGTGTGACTGCAGGAAATATCTTTACATCCCTAGAAGATCTTACGTGATAGGGAACAGGTTGGCTGACCAGT
This sequence comes from Pseudotriccus pelzelni, assembly GCA_035584735.1. Taxonomy (NCBI): domain Eukaryota; kingdom Metazoa; phylum Chordata; class Aves; order Passeriformes; family Tyrannidae; genus Pseudotriccus; species Pseudotriccus pelzelni. The sequence goes on along the minus strand of JAWMRA010000164.1, from coordinate 9,609,020 downwards.
AAAACAAATACACAGAATTCACATTCACTCTCTTCTTCGGAAGGTGTTTCAGATCTTGAAGCTGTTTTGTTCAATAATACAAGTCTTGCTACAGTAATAAGTATACTTTTTAAAAAAATAGATACAACATGGAAAGGCAGCAACATTATTACAGAAATAGGCACCCAGGTAACACTGGTGGTGGAATAATTCAGGCCTAAAAAAAACCTTCAATACAGTCCATGGGAGAGTTACACCAGTCATTATAATGGATGCTGGATTATATCCTTTGTGCATAAAAAAGAAAAAACGTTAGCATAGGAAGAGCATTTAACTAAAATGTATCTGTTCTCGTTAATTAAAGGAAGAAAACGGAAGATTAAAGATTACTATGGGGGAATGAAAAGTTCAGCTGGATTTGGAATGGATATGGCCATTGACCAGCATCAGAGACAAGTCTCATGAAAGCACTTGGTTATCTGCAGCAGTGTCCAAACTCACTCTAGGGCTCACTCAGGCCCTAGCAAATAACCTTTACAAGTATTGGCACAAACAATTTCACAATGGCAAATACCTCTCTCTAACGGTAATTTATTGCTATTTTTAAAATCCTTTTACTATCACTCCGTTTGGAGGCAGATAACTGATTCACAGGGGGTGACTCAGTCCGTGACTATGACAGTAGGACTTACAAGAAGTGCTGTAACAGCCATGAGATTCATTGCTGCTGTGAAACCCAATGCTTTAAATGTGAAGATATAAGGTCATCAACCTGTCCTGGTTTTCCCACATATAGCCCCAGTTCAGTGATGTAAGGTTTCAACAGTATGAAGAGAGACTCCGATTTTCCCAGTGCAGCTGGGAGGGCTGGCCCGGGCAAAGCAGTGGTGCATGGCAAGGACACAGGAAGGCTGTGTGTTAGAACTGCCTTTTGAATGATTCTTCAAATATGCATTTTGCTCACTGCAACTGCCTCTCCTATGCTGACTGTCAGGGGTATTTCTGTGGGTAAGGGGCTTTTGTCAGTACAATAGGCAGAGCACCATAGCAGCAAATACATGCCTGTCACAAGTTTTCCTGTCAAGCAACAGAACTAGCATTTTTTCCAAAATTAATTAAAAATACACGCCCACAACTGCCCTTGGGCCCTTGTTGACTGCTCCCCTAGCTTTCCACAGCAGATAGGAGCAATAGCAGATTTATGTGCAGTGTTGGTGTAGTTTTTCTTCCTTTCCCCTCATCTGGCTGAACCACTTGCATCCTCCTTACAAAAAACATGCCACTTCGCTCTTATCCTCTTGGCAAACCTCCCAGTGTGCTCAAAATTTGCAATTTGGGGTAGCTAGGAGTAATCTAAATAGTCTGAGAAATAAGCTGCATTTATTCAGACATCCTATGGGGAGTTAGGTAGTGAACAGAGAAGGACCCACATTTGAAAGTGGCCTTGAGGGCACATAGACAGCCTTCTTATACTCAACACAAGCAACAAGCCCTACTCGACTGCCAGAGAGTGCTTAGTTTATGGCAGACAGGCAGAGAGGATCCCAGTGGCAACTTTATATAGGGGCAAGCTGCACTGAAACAGGCCACATCCCTGCCGTGGCCAGGCGAGTCCACACTGCTGGGGTGTGGCAGTAAACAACTGCAGTAAAATAACCGTAACCATAAACTGTGACAAAACACAGGGCCCTGCACTCACCCTTTCTGTCCCAGCGGAGCTGGGAGTGGGTGGCACTTGGCTGAAGACAAAAGCACCACAGCACACGTTGCAGCTGGGCTGGTAGAGACCCAGAGGCTCAATCATCCCAGGCTGCATCTGTCACCTTCACAAAAACTTCCTGGATCACTTTGTGGGAAAGCACCTGCACTCATCTGGGTCCTGACTCCTCCTGCCTAAACCCTCTCTTGCCTGCTGAGCGGGACCTCGTAGGACACCCAGAGAAGGTGTGGCAGATCAGGAGAGACCCTTTCCCTCTTCCTGCAGACTATGAATTGGCTCTGTGATTCCTTTCTTAACAAAGCTAAACAGAAGGTCAGGCTGAAATGGATAACTGTTCATAAGAAATGCCCCAATGTTTACCTTTCTTGGCAGAGAGAAAATTTCAGAGCAATAACATTCTCTGCTTTGGGACCAAGTTTTGTAGTCCTCACTCAGAAAATCCTGCTGCATTTATTGAGACCCCTTCTCCTCAGATACAGGTTTAAGAAGAATTTGAAGATCATTAAGAAATTAATGACTTACAAACTTCTGTATGCTCTCAGTTGGATATAGTCCTATCTCAATTCCATTCAAATCCCTTGTAATTTACAATGTGCTGAGATACAGACCAGGGGTTTTGTTCATACAGTCCATGTTACTCTTTGCATAGAAGGACTGATCTGCAACTCTAAGTTGGTATTTCCTACTTTGAACTTGACACACACTAGTGCATCACCTAGTCTGTGAACTAACCAAGCAATTAAACATCCTTTCCTGTTAGCATGTGCCTAAATGCTTCCCAATCTGAGGAAATGCTGGCATGTGGTTAAATCACAGAATTCCCATCATTGCTGGGACACACTTCCTTTTTGACAAGTTGCTTTAGTAAATAGGGACAAAGTCCAGTGCTCATCTATATGCTTTGGATTTAGGTTTAGCATGAATCCCAGCTTCCCCTTTTCTTCTGTAACAAAGACAAATCCCTCCTCCATACCATGGGAAAGGCAATCCTTTCTGTCCTGGGCATTCTCAAAAACAGAGGCAACTCACCCACATAGAAATGACCCTGCCAATCTCCTCTTTGAAGGATCCCACAGCACAGCAGAGTCAAGTCCTTAGCTCTCATCAGCCAATGGATCCTATGCAATTAAGAGATCAGCTGCTAAAGAAAGGGAGAAGAACATCATTCATGGACTGGAAACACTGATAAATGTGGCAGCGAACAGCTAGTTCCTGTGCTTTACCTGATACATTATTTTGGATACTGTAATTAAAGCTTTCTTCAAATATAGCTCGTAAAGCAGCTGTACTTTCCGTAAGCATCCATTCCCTTCCTTCCTACATCTCACAAGCTGTGTACTACCAGCTGCAAGGCTGACTAGGGATCAGACAGGCATGAAGTTGCATGCATTGTCACCATAAGTTCATGTAAGTGCAAAGGATACTGCCCCAGGCAGCTCTGCTGCCTACACTGCTGTTTCTACACAGTAGATAAGGGGCATTATAAGACTGCATTTTGTGCTATGGCTGGTGCACCAAACTGTGTCTTCTCAAGCACATTTGTGGTGCCTTTCCTGTCTTGCAGTTTTGAGAAAACAAAAGCAACTGTGAGCAGGGACCAGAAACCTCTCAGCCAACACAGCTAATAACTGCCTGATACTATCTCCGCTTCCTCTGGGTACCTGGTACTCACTTTTGATAGGGAACACAATAGCCTTTGAAGTGCTGGGAAAGGATCTGGGAACTCACACCATCTGTAGGATGTAAGTACCTGTTCCCTGCTCCTCATCATCCCAGGTTTGCCTCCAGTGAGTGACCACACAACCCATGAATATCTGTACTGCTGCTCTTACTTGGGGTTAGGCACATCCCATGATCCTTAGTGCTTCAGTGAGCTGAGCTACCTTACAAACTTAATTGTAGGCACTGTGTCTTTTAAAGCATGGTGGGGGAGAAGGGAATATCAGCTTATGTACACACTACAGAGATGGTGGGTTAACGGCTAAGGAATTGCACAATTTGTTATCCTCATACAAGCAGACACCTTGACTTAAAAGCATAGTCATGTTCAAAAGAAGGATCCGCATCTGGACCCTGTATCTGGACAGGGTTTGGATCACTGGGATTAACAGTGCAGTTAAGATAAGCGGTAAATACACTTCATTATATTTCCTGCATGCGGGTCGGGGCAATCCCGAGCACAAGATACAGGCTGACAGAGAATGGATTGAAAACAGCCCTGAGGAGAAGGGCTTGGGGTGTTCATTGACGAGAAACTACATGTGACCCAGCAACGTGTGTTCACAGCCCAGAAGTTGTGTCCTGGGCTGGTTCAAAAGCAGTGTGGGCAGCAGGGCAAGGGAGGTGATTCTTCCTCTCTACTCTGCTCTGGTGAGACCCCACCCAGAGTGCTCCTTTAAGCTCTGAGGGGCTGAAACATAAGAAGGAGCAAGTCCAGAGGGGGACACGAAGATGCTCAGAGGGCTGGAGCCCCTCTTCTATGAAGACAGTCTGAGAGAGTTGGGGCTGTTCAGTCTGGATGAGAAAAAGCTCTGGAGAGAGAAAGAAAGAGAAAGATTCCAGAGTAGCCTTCCAGTACCTACAGGAGGCCTACAGGAAAGTTAGAGAGGGACTTTTCACAGGAACATGGTAGTGACAGGACAAGGGGCAATGATTTTAAATTGAAGAAGGTAGATCTACATTAGACATAAGGAAGAAATTCTTCACTGTGAGAGTGGTGAGGCAGTGGAACAGCTTGCCCAGAGAAGTTAACCCATCCCTGCAAGTGTTCAAGGCCAGCCTGGACGGGGCTTTGAGCAACCTGGTTCCTTCCAACCCAAACTATTCTAGGGTTCTATGATTAGTAAGATCTCTTTCAGTACACAGTTCAGGTCAGAATACAGTCCATGAGCTTTCAGTCTGATGTCTAGTGAGAAATGTAGTAACTTACATTCAGGCTTTTGCTAATATGACTTAACATACCTAGATGAGAAAACCTGCCTGGTCTGAGTCACTCGAAACTAGGATGGAAGAAAGAAAAACACTTCAACATAAGTGATCTTTGCTATGCTAGGAGTGCAAGCATCATGTTTTTTCTCCGTTAAATGCAACCGACTGCAGTGAGCCTTGTTTTCCAATGTCCTGAAAGCCTCCACAGCTCCTACGGAAGGCAAGGTGGACTGTGGAGGTTTGAAAATACAGTGTTCCACCTTCAGTGCCCAGAATTCAGGTTTATCTGCCAGCCAAGGCTGCAGCATTATTGCCTTTTCACAGATTCCTCCTAAAGACCATGCTGGATGCACAGCTCATCTTTTTCTTCCCTGTGAGCAATTATTCAATATTATATTGCTGTTTCTACAGGTATTTAAATTCCTGCAGGGACACAGAACCCCAAAGGATCCTATATGGAAGTGCCATGATGGTGTGTAGTGGCATCACTTCTGAACAACACTGGTGGACAAAACAACAACATACTTGGACTCTTCCCCTGTGTATAGAAGATTTTCAAAGCAGCACATAGGAACAACTGTGTCTTTTTTCAGTCAAAATTGCAGTGGTATGACTAACCTTCCCACACTCCTTGGAGACAATCAACCCGTGAATTCAGCCAATACTCCCAGACACTGGGCTTCAGCGAGGACCCAGCATCTGGAGGACTTCTACCAGTAAGAAGGTGAGGGCCAAAAGTCGAGCCAGCTTCCCTGTTGTGCATGAAGCAGATAGCAATGCAGCAATGTAAAAGGGAGTGGACAAACTTGCCCTACCAAACGCAGTTGCACAGTGAATCTTTGCATGAAGGCTGGGTAAAAAGACAAGCACAGTCAACAGTGAACAAGATCTGTAAACAAAACACTCCCTAGTGGTATTCAATTCTGAGTGCTGAGCACAGTTCATCTGCCTGTACTGATCCATGCTTGCCATGTAGCTTAAAGAATGAAGATGCAGCACAGGACGAATATGGAGTACATGTGTTAGCTTCCATCTGGGTCTTTTAGGGATGTGCACCTTGAGCCATTCCCTCCTCTTCCTCCTCCTTCTCTCTGCTGCTCAGCAAGTGTAACCATACCCCAGGGCAGCAATGCTCGGCATGAAGTTCAAAGTCCTTCCTGTTAAATGGGAAGAGTAAGATTGATGTGACCTGAATTACCCAGGAGACAGATTGTACCTGGGGATCAAGGGCCACAAAACTGTGTCCACCTTCCACTCCCTCTCCACTCTCTGCTAAAAATAGTCTCTTCTTCTGGTTTCATCACTAATGAAAGATGGATTGTATTGTCCAGGGTAGATGCATGAATGTCGAGATCCAGGCAAACCAGTGTAGGGCGGATAAAGTCCGTTTCTTTCCAGTTCAGGATTTCTCAGTCCAGTTGGCTGTATTAGAAAAAAAAAAAATAAAAATAAAAAGAGTCTTATTCTCACACTCAAATTCTTCCTCAGGCACCTCTCCCAGCAGTTATTTCAGTAGCTAGAAGGAACACATGATTGCTAATGACCTCTATTACCTAGAACCATTTTTACTGTGGGAGTTACATATTGCCTGAAGGGATTACTCTTATGAAATCTAAATTTTGACATCTGGCCAACGAACAGACTTGAAGTTTACTTGACTCCACCAAGTGCAGTTTAAGTACACAGTTAATTTTTAATCTAAAAGAATTCTACTGATGAGCTCAGGAATCGAAACTACTCTCACAAAAAGGATATTGTCCCAGAGCCATCTTTAAAGGAAACAATTCTAAAAAATCAAAGCTAGTCTCCTGCTCTGAGTATTACCTCGGAGTACTGCCATTAACGATAGGTACCTCCTCTCACAATACAAGCCCTTGAATTATATATCAAATACAAAGTGATCTGACTTTCCTTTCTTTTAATTAAGTTAATCTCCTGGGGACACTTGGTTGAGGAACAAGGATGTCTAAGACCAAGACTGTACAGTCCTTTCACACAGTGAATAACATCAAGCCTCTTGGTTTGATTTGTTACAGAGCAGATCCATGCAAAGCCCTCATCACTTACTGCTTGCTAAAAAGTTCCCCTTTCCAGTTGTTAGAATTATAAGGGTCTTAAAAATAGTTTAGGAAATGCATTTTCATTTCCAAATATCTTAGTGGAAGCACAACAGAGGATTATTTTCTTTCATGCTGCATAACCCAATAAACTTGCTTACTACAAAACTTAAAATACAAGCCAGAAAAACAAGTAATGCTTTCTGTTCTCTGCACTGGAAAGCAGAGAGTCCAGAATGTGTGATGTGGGTGGAATCCTTTGACCTTCACTCTCATGAGTAACCCACACACATTTTAAGTATAATATAGGTATAGATAAGTGGCAGATGATACACCAGCGTCAGAGCTCTGGATACAGACATTAGCAGATGGTACCAACCATGACAGCAAGTCCTATGTTCGTGTCTTTCTGTGCCCTACACAGTCTATTACACCTTGTTCCCTCAGATCTGAAGGGATGCTCTTTTTGTACCCTGGAGAGGAAGGGAATAGAAGGAAAGAGGGGTCCTCAGTGACAAGCATCTTCCCTTTTTGGAGTGAAGTTCCCCAGACAGGGGCCTCAACCTTCCACATCATCAGTGAGGGTGGACAGGAGAAAACTACCTACAGTGAACACTAGCAGTCTATCCAAAGGCCTTAACTGTCCTACTCTCTCTAGGATTGGGCTTTTTGGGCATTCTAACAACATGTTCCTAGACATTTCCCTATCATTCTTCCTAATGACATCTCTTTGTGATATTCACCACAAATAATAGCTAAAGCCCACAGGACTCCTGATGCCTTGCTGTCTATGGAAGACATTTGCTTTGCCCTTTCATCTTGCAGGAGAGGGATCTGTACTTGCAAAAATAAAGGAATATCCCTTTCCTGTATCAGGCAGAAAGAGTTAATAGTTAAGCTATGGATAGATACCGAAGAATACACATCTGTCATCTGCAACAGGTTCTTGGTGCTTCCATTCTCCTGCATCTCGATGGTCTCTCTGCCCCACTCCTGTGCCCGGGGATTCTTCGGATATTCAGCATAAGGTGACATCTGGAAATCCCCACTCTTGAAAATCAGTTTACTTATGTCATTTTTATTCTTCCTGTTTATAAAAGAATGAGGGAAAGTGAAAACATAAAACTTATCCTGCTATTTTTGTATGCACCTCTGACATGATCTCAGGAGAGATCACCACTTCATGTTATGAAACTTGACTGGGAGCAAAAGTCACCTGAGAAGGACTTTAGTCCAATTTTCTGCTGTGAAGCCAAGTCAGATATGAAATCAGACCATGATACTAGGGCATTATCTAGTGGGATTTGATATCTCCAAAGACAGAGATAGCAGTCTCTCTGAGCAACCTGTTCCACTGCCTTACTGTCCTCTTGGTGAAAGAATTTTTCCCTACATTCAGTTTGAACCTCTCCTGTTCCAGCTTATGCCCTTTGTCTCTTAAAAAATGTGTGTGCTCATCTGAGTCAATGAAAAAATCCTCAATTTTCTTGAGGAAGAAGAACGTATGGGAGGCCCCTCGCTATTTAAGTCTCCAACTGATTGACTGTAGCACTTCTAGGCACTATGTGAATTCCTAAGAAAGAAGACCTGCAAGGAGCCTGTCTGAATGACACCAAATGCCCCTACATGACTACCATGCTGTGTGAGTGGACTTTGGTGACACTTCTGGTTCAAAACAGAATACCCTCCAGGAAGCCACATAAGCTGCCAAAGGCAAGGACTCATGAGAAGGTCAGTCCATCCCTGTGGAGATCTGCACTCTGGGGTCTGAAATTGTACTGGCTGGAGCTTGCTGGTCCCCCTGGCTCAAAACACAGGGTAACAGGGGCACACCGCTGTGCCAACCAAACCACTGCCACGTCTATATTACCAATAAAACAAGCTGCCAACTTTATGGGAGAGCTTTGAAATCCAAAATGCTAGGGAGAGGGTGTTACTGCAAGGCATCCCTTTTCAGAATACATAAATCACAAAGCAGAGCTTCCTCAGCAAGCATATCTTGCCTCCAATCTGAAGCTGTCTGTTGGTACTGGAACTACATGTACGTAGTGTGTGTGTGTGTCTGAGAGGGAGAAACACATAGAGTAAGAGCATATGCAGGATTTGTCCATGAGGGAAAATGAAAATAGCCTTAAATACACTCAAACAGCACTTGAAAAATGGTAAGTAACCTTCCCTTTCCCAAATTTTCCCTTTCTTCTTAGGTTGCATTTTTGGAGACTGCTTCCTGGCTTCAGAGCCTTTAAGCTCTGAGTGGGAAGGACTCCTTTGCCTCTCCATCCTTATAGGACAGGATTTACAGGTGTATCTTTAAAGGGCAAGCAGTTCAAGTTGTTTAGCCTGGGTGCTGGAAAAAAAAAAGAAGTTACGCCCCAAATGAAAGCACAATGTGATACCTCAGTATCTGATCCACCCACTTGCTTAGCTACCCTACGCTTTCACCTATGTTTTGGTCCTTCAGAGTTCACACATGGAGCAGTAAGTGTGGTGTAATCCACTGAGAGGACACAATGGATGATCCAGACCTGGTGGGAATACCTACCGGCAGCAGGTGACGATCAGTGCAATGCCCATGATCAGCAGAAGTCCCCCTCCTGCAGCGGCAATCACCACGGTGATGAGCTGATACGCTGCAGGCAGGAAAGACAGAGACTCACTTAGAAACAGTGGTGTGGTTTTGAAACACTAATGTCAACATATCCACAGTCCTTGTGCAAAGGGATTAACTGTTTATTTGCCATCTTCCCTCCCTCTGCAATTTCAAGTGAAATAAGGGGGTGTTGGGGATCTCCTGACAAAGGAAGAACAAGTTTTTGTTTCCCTAGGGGATGGGTTCTCTTCACTGATAGATCAGAATAATTCAAATTATATTTCATGGATTCACCTCGGAACATTCTGCTTCAAGAGTGCCCGTTATATGTGCTATCATGACACAGTATCCAGGGAAAGGAGATCTCCTTTCCTTAAGACATAGCATTAAGACAGTTTTGTTAAATAAGGTCAGCAAAATTAGTTTCAACAGAAAGTGAAGAAACAAAAAACACTGACAGAAGTAGTGCGTACCTACTGCATTTTAAACATAGTAATTTGCAATTATTTATTTCAAATCTCCCATTTCTGGCACCATGGAAAATAAACAAAATTTGTTACTCACGGTTTCCACAGTTGAATCCACCCAAGCCAAATGGGCAGCTGGGAACAGAAAACAATAGGGAGTTTCAGCAGCTTAGTTGTGCTGACAGGTCACCAAAGCAAGGATGGTGGGGTAGGAGGAGGGCAGAACAGTCACCATACCTCACACAGGTCTCATTTTCCAGCTTATATCCATCTTCACAGGCTAAAAACAGAGAGAAGGGCCATGAGCACCACATAGTGGTGCAGGGAGGCATTTCCCATCACTGTTTCCCACGGCCACCCCACCCCGACAACCCTTGGGGCTCAGCACGGCTGCACAGCAGGAATGCGATGCACTTTGATGGGATGCAGCATGTCCTCTGCAAAACACCGTGCACTTAAATTCACCTCCTGCTGGCTTTGACAGGACCATTTCAGGGCTTCCAGGCAGAGCCAGCCTGGAGCCTGGCACAGGCTGGTAATGTAATTACTAGCCGAACTTCTTGCCCAAGTGAAAACTCACTGCATACTTGTACTGCTTCCCACAAAATATCAGTCTAAAAAAATCTGCAAGTGCCTCCAGCTTTTGTTTTGAAACCTCATTTGAACAGTGCTACTTTAGCCTTGGTGCACATTATTTATTACTTTTAAATGTTAGTATTGCAACAAAAAGTGTTGCAAACACAGTTATGGTAACTCAAGGTGGCATTACAATATTTGTTCTTGCATCACTTTCTTTTTTGATCTTTCATATTTGCAGCAAAATCAAATTTTGAGATATCATATTTTACTATACAATAGAAATTAAATTTCTTACGTCTCAATAACCCAGAAAACTGCTACATGCAAAATGTTGATGAAAAACTGAAACCATCACTTCAAAATAGAATAACTTCTGTGCTTATGGACAGCTATCCCATCACCTGAATTATCTGAGGAAACTGATAAACGGGAAAGCAGATCATACATTGGGCACACAAATACAAAATTCAAACTAGTGATGAGATCACTGCTTTTCTCAGCAATAATGCCACCAGAGCTCTTGCAGGTCTGCTGCCTGAGCAGAGGCTGTGAAGGTGGTCACTCAAACACCTGAGCAGGAGTGAAACAGACAGAGTCGCTTTGGGCAGAGGGACAACCCAGGGCCAGCACATGCAGCAGCCCTTGGGGGTCTCCGAGACATCACCCAGAGGTCTGGGAAACCCCTGCATCACACTCCACAGGGAACTGTTAAGTGAAAACAAAAGTGCTCATGGATTTCTTCCACCCTCAAACACTATGTGCTTAAAACGAGTAAGGCAGCAGCTCTCAAGCCCTACTCCCTCTGCCCTGCTCTCCAACTGGGCATAACCCACATCCTAAAGCTCTATCACTCTTTAACACCAGCAAGCAGGGAGAAGAGGAGGCTTCCAGCAGAGGTCTCAGCTAAGCTGCAGCAAAGCCCTCACCCCCTCCTCTGCTGCTCCCAGCACACTGGATGCCTTTTCCCGCTGGAACAGCCAGCGACTGTATTGTCAAAAACACAAAGTGCAGGAGGGGAGGAAAAAAGAAAAGATGGACAAATGTTGTCCATTAAAATGGGTTGGTAAAATCATCGTAAACTAAGAGAGAGAATCAGCACTCTGGCTGGATTCAGAAGCTTATGGCTCTTCCAGCACCAATAACAAGTGATATTGATGCCAGCAGGGAGCAATGTGACTGTGACCTCCCCCTCATAATACAGTCACAGAACTTTCCTAAATTTAATTCCAGTTTCAAATCAAGAAGTTGAATTAGAGCTACATTTTAGAGAAACAGCCAAGACTGATTTTAATATTTTCAGTGACAGACAATCAACCACAACCCTGGGTCAGATGCTCACAAAGTTAATTTCCCCAGCCATAAAAAACATTCACCTTCTTTCTGGTATGAATTATCTCAGTGTCAAATTCCAGACTTTGGATGTTTACTTACTGGATTGGAAAAAGTTATATGATCCCAATTCTCCTCCTCACCACCAAATCACTCCTTTACCTTTAATAAAGTCAAGGGCACTGAGATCTTTGAGTCTCCCTAATTATTGCAGCTTTTCTCCAAACAGTCGCAGGTTCTCTTTTATCCTCTTGATTTCAGTTCCCAGAAATAGATGTCAGAAACCCAGGGATAACAAAATTTCCAAACTTCTGTCTGCCCATAATGCCTAAATGCACCCTGGCATCATATTACCCTTGGAAGCCAGAGCTGGGGATCTCTTTTTTACCTGCCAGACCCACTTTGCAGCTCTGCCCAAGCCTCTGCTTTCCAGGAGACACAACACACAGTGTGCCTGGCACTCTGCTCTTGGATGCTTGGCCTTGCTTGTGGCCATATTGAAAACTTACATTCCATTTACAAAGCATCCCATGTCACTCAGCCATTTTCCCTGCAGGATGTATGGACACAGATGAGTGCTGCACTCACATCATGAATATTGCATTTGCAGACACAGACTTGCAGCCACTGGTACCAACAATGATGGGGGGGCTGACATCCATGATACCTGGTCTTGCACACATTTCTTTGCCCTATATAGCCCCACTACTCCTTTACTACCTCTCTCATTCTACTTATTTTGCCAGAGCTGGGGATGGGTAGGGTGAAGTTCATTACACAGCCCTCCTCCTGCTGCATCTCATCATGACACTTTTTTGTACTGGATATGTTTTTCTCCTTCTAAGATGGTTTCTTTGAAGTGAAGGAAGAGACCAGAGGTAACTGGGCAAGAGTGAAGAGCCTCAGTCAAGGAGGGCAAGGGCAGTAAATCCCAAAGGATCCTTGCTGGGCTCATTCATAACACTGAGGCATTACCAAAAGACAAATGGATGGATTACTCCTTTCACTTGCTAACAAAAGCAGACTGAACACATTATGGAGTGAATGTTCTACCAAAATGAACTACAAGAACAGGCATAAGAAAACCTGCAGTGGAAGGGAGGGAACTCACTGGAGTTGCCTTCTTTAATGAGCACAGCAGCCCCATGTATCCCAGCTCGTTGCTGGAGTGGGCAGGCAGATGTTGGAGCCCACCCTAACCTGGCCCAGTAACGTGTGAGGGGCACATACACCTTGAGCAGTCTCAAAGCTGGAGCTGTGCCTTGAGCAGGAGCAGCCTTGGGACCTCGCCGGCACACCCTTCTCAGGCCACGAGGATACAGGGGCAGTAAAGAGGAAAAACAAGATCCTGAATATTAATTTCTCTGTCTTACTTAAAAACTCGCTGCTTATGTCTTTTCCTTTCCTCACTCTGCCTTTTCCTGCCACTTTGCTTTCTCCTTTGGCATTTTTCCTGCTCCTTTGAACATGTCCCCAGGAGAGCCTGCACTGTCACACTCACTTGGCAAGCTTTCAAATGTAAGCAGGGAACAGAGGAAAGGCCTAAGTGTCAGGGGCCAACCAAAGCTATCGAGTCGTGCTCTTCAGGATTCCTTTGCCTTTGCCTTCGCAAAAGACACTCAGGGGTCTCTCTGGAAATCTGCTTTACTGCTCCTTGCTTCTCTGTACTAGTAAAAATAGCATACCCTTGAAAAGTCAGCACATGAGGTTTGTTGCTCTGTTACTGACACAGCCCTGAAGATACTGAAAGGTTGAAAACCAGCAATGACCCAGAGACAACAGAACCGCACATCAAGAGGTGCCAGGGCCAACATGTTGAAACTGCTGTGACTCAGAGATCCAGCCCTTCCTTGGCCCAGGAGATGCTTTTCCAAGCTGAAGACAGACGCTGCAAAGCAGGACAGAACAAAACCTGGGGGCTGGGGCAGCCAATTCCCCATGCCCCAGCAGTTCTCCCAGCCACACTTGCCTTCCCACAGGGGAGACCGGACAGGGCAGCACAATAGCCACTTCCCTCTTTGCAAATGCTATAATTGGAGCCACCACACCGCATTTTCATGACCCACAATGAGGGTCGGATGCTCACGAGACCTCAGTTCCTGTTTAGGCACTCGAAGGGCAGAGATTGTCAAAGAGGCTAGCATATTGTGTGCTATATTTATCAGAAAAATAGCTCTAAATATCAAATGAGGACCATAGCTTGACTTCCGAAAAATCCTTTAAAAACTCCAACCTCCTGGCTTACCCAGATGGGAACAAGTGATACTGAAAATCTGGTGTCTTGGCAGAGTGTGGCACTGTGCAGTCGTGCTATCCTCATGCCTCTGCACTACAACCTAAATCCCACATCAACCCTGTCACTCAGACACTCTGAAGCTGGTCAGTAAGATGTCTCCTACTGACAGCAGCAAGCTGAATCTGAGGCCTCACTGTGCACAGGTAGGGTTTTTGTATTTTCCACAGCAAACAAGATCCATAAGTAGGGAGTAACCACATGTACAAGATGTTGGATCTCTTAGCCCTCTGCAACCATCACATCCAGGTGCCTCACAGCCTTTCAAGTATTTATCTTCATGACACTGCTTGGCAAGAGATACGAACAAGACAAATAGAGTAACTTTCCCCATAGTCTCCACTGTTTGTGATGGAGCAAGAATGGTGTAAAAGCCTCCCAAGTTTCAGCTTAGCTCTCCAGTCACTACATATGCCCTTCTCTGACTCTCTAAGGTCAATGGAGATGGTCAGTATTTCCTAATAGAAATCCTTCCTCCAACATACAAGATGAAAGGAAGGAAGGAAAACACAAAGGGAAAGGTTTTGCCTGCAGCCATAGACTGGAGGAGAGGCAGGACCATGAGATGTCCATCCCACAGTGCACCACATGAATTATTTCCAGGCATATTTTTCTCACTCTCTGATCAGATTTGGAATAGACAAAACATCTCCTCCTATTTCAACAGCAACCCAGCATACAGTGCCAGAAGTAGTATATAACCACTACCGCAATTCTTATTGATATGTCATCAGAAAACCGCTTTTCTTAAGAAGCTTTACAACAACCACTGAAACTAGGGAATGGACACCCTGATCCTACAGAAGTTATTTTAACCACCAGCGTGTGAAGACCTTGTTTAAAATGTAGCAAAAACAGATTTGTTGATCTGAGGAGTAGCTAAAAAATAAAGTAATGTTTAAGCTTAAAATTTCTATTAGGAACCCAGCTGAAAAATAAATTCACAATCATTTTTGGATACAGATTTTTAAAATATTGATGATGTATTAATATAAGCTTGTGAGTTTAAAGCACTTCCTCTAAGTTCACTGAGAGTTCAGACAAAATCAAAACAGACAGAGAAACACGTCATCTCTGCTCTGTGCCACTGAACTGGAGCCCAAAGCAGCCAGGCCCCTTTCTCCCTCTCCTCAATCACTGTGACTCACAGCATGGTCCAGAAAGAGATAATATTATTCCTAGAGAGAGACTGTATCTTCAGTGTCTGCTGAAAAGCCCCCTAACTAAATAAAAGAAACTTGAGCTGCTAATATTTATTCATAATATTGAGCTTCTTGCATGCACAGGGCTATGCGCACACACACTCATTTCCACTGGAACAAAAAGTTTAAGAAAAAATTCAGGGAAAATGCACCACATAAAGAGCAATACCTCTGCAAGAGTGGTCCATCTTGTTGTATTTGAAGTACCCACTTTTGCACTGGCAGAGTGCAACTCCGTCGAAGTCGGTGCATTCCGAAGTTTCCTTGTCACATTCAGGGTCTTTCTGTCTGCACAAGCTGCCAACTGGTAGGAAGAAGTGGCAGGCATCAGCATGGTCCTCTCTGAACCAACTATTATGCACATTTGTTTTCCCCAGGCATCACATTCAGCTCATGTGCTGCTTTAATCTCTTTTTCTTTTTTCTTTTTTTTTTTAAACAGTGTTCCATCAGGAGACAGGCAACATTACCCTGTGTCACCATTTCTTGTGGATAATAAATGTTTCAGCTCAGAGGCAGAAGGGGAAATGAAAATGAAAAATTTGGTTTAGCTCAAGCTGAAACATGTTCACCCCATGAGACAGCTCAAAAAAATCAGTTTTTAAGTTTATATCAAGCAAAATATTTTGCTCTGCCCAAATCAATTTTTTTCCATTTCAATATTAAGCACGGGATTTTTTCATTTTTCAAACAAAGAATTTGTCCTTTCATTTACATTACTTTGAAGCAGTGTTTAACTTTAGAAAGTCAGATTTGTTACAATGAGCATTCAGCAAAACTGTGGATAAATGAGGGAAATTTTGTCACCGAATTTACATTTAGTCTGGGAGGTCAGACTAAATGGAATGAATAAATATTCATGAGAAATATGATTTTATGGAAAATATGTCACTCATTTGGCACTCACCTTTTACAGACCACTCCCTGCTAGATCCAATTATTTTTCTGTCTGATATCTTTTTTTTTTTGTAAGTACTTACACAAGAACACAATTTGTTTCTTATTCTGCTTATTTCAAGCTAGAAGTAGACTTTACCAGAAGCACTGTATCAGAGGTAATGTGTAGGTATAATCTGAGTGGGTCTACCCAAATAATTTAATGCAATCCACGGTGGAGTGTGGCTTGAAAATACAGCACATTAAAATAAAATCACAGTAAACTTCTCATATTCTTGTTTACTTTGCCAAAATGGCACAAGGAGTTTCCCTCTACACTCAGGCTAAACACTGTCATACTTCATCCTCAAAGCTTTGAACCCCAAAGTCACAAAGCTCCATGTGCAGCAGTTTCCTTGCAGGAGACCATCTTTCAAGGGTGCTCACTCCATGCATCCTGAGGTACCTCTCAAAGCTACTTCTCCTCTATCAGTCCTGCAGAAAGCAAGAACCAGGAGATGCAGGGCATGGAGCCACCACCAGCAATGGGGTGCACCTGGAGAAGGTCATGCACAGCACTGGCATCCTTCTCCACAACTTTCTGTGCTGCAACCATGTTTCCCTTTAGCAGGTAGAGGATTCAGTACAGAAATCAAAAGGTCTTAATTGTGAACCATCTTTAAACCCTGCAACACTGAAATTGGGAAGCAGGAGAGGCGAGCTCCCTGTGCAACCTCCAGCAGCTCTAATCGACTTTGCTGGAGGGGTTTTGTCTCTTGGCTTTCACACCATTTCTCAGCTCCTGGCCGTGTGGGTGGAATTAAGACTTATGCCTTTTTGATCTGGCTGGGCCCAGTGTCACATCCAGAGATGAAAGGCTGCCCTACAATGCCTCTAATCCTATGCTGTGTGATGTTTTCACAGAGACGCAGATTTCTCATACATGTGGCAAAGATAAGGCTCGGTGTCTGTATCCCTTTTGTACTGTGAGGTTCTTAAGATGACTCCCATTTAAATAAGATAAAATGATTCATAAAGGCTTTTCCAAATGCCAAATCTTTCTCCCTCTGTTATAAAAGAAGCCAAATAAAACATCCCTTTCTCCTCCTGTCACAGTTCTCCAGATGCTATTTACCTCTGTGGAGCAGTTTCAGGCTGGAAATGAACTGGCAGGCTTCGGTGGGGGATTTGCAAGCTCGAATGTAGCTTTTCACACTGCTGATAACATCGTAGAAAGTCACGTTGGATGCTAAAGAGAACGTGGATTGCACTGAAACGTGCACAAAATTTGCCTCCCTAACAGAAAACAAAACAAAACAGCCCTGAGTATCACGGGTAAATCTGATGTCATCATTAACAGCTTATACATAGGACTCGTATTAATGCAAGCCATGCTTATCACAGAGACAGCATTACATGCATTGTAACAGACCTTAAAAACAGGAAAAACCTACACACAGAGAAGAAAATTTGAGGCTGGTAGCTCACTTTGGAACCAGCCATAAATCCCTCCTGGGAAGCTCCCGAGCCTGTCCCAGAGCTGCTCCGGCCAGGAGAACCAGGCAAGATGGTCAGGCATTCCTCATGCCCCATACCACTGCCAGGACAGATTGTATCAAGCCCAGCACCAACTCAAAATGGAGAATATGGATCTCAAGCTGAACATCCCAAATGCTCAAGTTTCTCATTCTTCCCCTGGTAGCCATAGCCTTACCTGCTTGCCTTAACAGTGGAGTAGTGGTACCCCGGCAAGCCCGACAGCGATGCATTGAGCTGCAAGGAAGGGAAGGAGAGAGCAGCTGTTAGCGCCCCAGAAGATTATGGAGGGAGGCAGCCCAGTCGAATGTAGCATGGAATGATCCCCCTGGGTCATTGACACCATCACCTGTGTTTGCCAGAGATACCTGCCGAGACCACGGGGGCTCTGTACATCCCAGCACTTCATCTGCTCTGTAAGAAAGATACTGCCCTGTTGCCAGTAAGAGATGGACAAAGTCACTACCATGCAGCCTTCAAAGACTTGGGGATTTTGACAGGAGCATCTGCATGGGGCCCCACTGTGCAGTGACCACAAAGGCCAAGGATGAGCCAGATGTCAGCAGGGAGAGCTCCGTGCAAGGCTGACCTCAAAGCAATACCCTCCGAGATCGAACATCTTCCAAGGAGCTTCCCTGACCCTGGATCTGTGCAGCTGTTTGTATGTATTGCCCAGCACAAGCTGTGTGGGCAGCATCAAGGTGACTCCCCCGCAGCTCTCCCCTCATTTGGCAGCATCTCGAAATCACCTATTCCAAAGGGCTGAAATAAAGTGCGGCCAGTCCAGGAACTGCTAACAGGATGAACCCGAGCATGCAATGAACCGGATAAAAACTGCACAGAGATGTACCTATCCCCAGCACAGGGGTCTTTTTGGAGCAACAGGTGTCTCGGCCTATGGGCAGCCTACAGCTCATCCAGTGCTTGTGCTCAACTGACCAAGGGTCACACGGTTACAATCAGACGGCTGAGAAACTCCACCCAGAGGAAGATATGCTTGGGTGGGTGCTGCTGCTGGGCCTTCATCCCACAGGGCTTGGCTGAGAGCAAGGTGGAACCAGCTGCAGTTCAACCTGCTCCAGCATCCATGAGATTTACTAATGAATGGTGGGGCCCAGAGTTACGGTTTTAATGTTTGACTTTGGAGGAGCACTGATGCCCTTTTGAGATCTGGAAAAGACAATGAAGTCAGAAACTAGGAGAGTATGGAGGCTATTGAAGAGTGTATCCAGGCACAATACTTCAGGGAAAGGGATCCAGGATTTTCCAAGCAGATATGTTGCCTTAAGCCCCATAAGAGCCAGATTTCTCTGCTGCTGTCTTGACAGCTGGGGCAGGGCAGAGGAGAGAAGCGTGATGGGTTTAAAAGAGTACATTCACCAGTCCTACTTACACCAGACTGGGATAGTTTAGTGATTAAAAAGGCTAAACCCACGCTGCAGACTCATGGCTGCCCATGACAACCATAAGAGGAGCAAAGGGAACTTGTCCCATCAGCATTGCCAAAGCCCCAGCAAGGACACTCACCATCGCCAGGATCTCGCTCTCAACGTGGAAGAGCTCTGTGTACTTCCCATGGGTCATATTAAGTTTCAGGGGGACCTGGCCAATAAATATTCTCACTGAAAAGGAAAACGAGACAAGTTAGTCGTAACACATGTCTCTGTGCCATGTGTGGATGTGGTTTCATCTGCCTTACATGAGAGGCTGTTTGCATGGAAAATCTCTTTACCCAGCAAACAGAAACCCCACGTCTGAGAGTCATTGCCCCAATAAAGCAGAGTCACAGCCTTGGGTTTTTTCCCAAGGGTGGTTGCAATGTTCCCACAGTCCCAGTCAAATTCCAGAGCTCAATGCTGCTGAATAGCCAGCATTTCATTGCAGTGTTCATACATTTCATATAGGAACACAGACTAATTTAAAAGGATTCCTGAATACAGAGAGAGATGGGTAAAATCAGTAACAAGACAACAAGTTACAGGTACCAAAGCTATTTACTTGAGGTAAATATATCAAACCTCTTACCCCTCCCTGCAATGGAATGAAAACAAACCAGCAAGTCAAAATAAAACACCATAGAAAGGACATTTTCACTTTTCAAACTATTGGAGAGAATGAGCAATGACATTTGAAAAGAGGTCCAAAAGATGCATTTTTCTGTGCTTAGATCCATATTTGGTTCACGGCAGCAGAAAGCAATAATCTGACTTGTCCAGACTTGGAGAGATAATACCCCTAAATCTTGTATTAAGTGTCATGAGATACTCAGTGGAAATGAGAACTCAGAGCTCCAGCTTTATGTTCCACCAGAAAAACAAATACAGTTGGAGATAACATTATAATTCTTTCCCATTTTTTTCCCATCCACAGAGCCTATCTTCACCACAAATTTTATATCAGACAGCTCTAATATAACAACTCTGGACAAAAAATAAGATGAAAATCACCTTCACAGTAGTTATATCATCTGCCTGTATCCCATTTCAAGGCATAATCAAAACAACTCTCTAAATTAGAAGCTGACACATTCCAATTTGAAGAAATATTTCAAAACACTTTTCAGGGACACCTCACCCATGTTTCCTTAGCAAAATTTCCATGCCTCTAATCCTCGCTGATTAAAGGTCAGAAGAAAATCTATCAAAACAAATTCCCCTATACAATGGGACATTGTAAGTCCTTGAGATTGTGAGTCCTCTAATAGAAAGGAGGGGGTCAGAACCTGAGTTCCAACTAATAACTGTGCTGCTAAGAAAATACTAAAGGTATGAAATAAGACCTTGATCTTACAAAGACTTTCACGGCTGCTTAATTTTCCGCACATGGCTGATCCCACTGAAGCCAGGTTACACAATAGCCCAGCTCACTTATCCCAAGCCAAGTGCCGTAACTGAAGTTTGCAGGGCTGGCGCAGAGCTAGGACAAGCTGCTGAATGCTTTTTGGGGGTTGTAAAACATATCAGGAATAGAAGGGGCACATCTGTCCTTACCAGCAAGCCTGAGCCCACTGCTCCATTGCTGCATTTTCAATCATCCCTCAGCTGTCTCTGCGCCTGCTCCCCGGGAAGCTCAACACAACAGGCATCAGGCACCGTACTCGTGTAAACAGTAAAAGGCTCTGACAAAAGTGGTGGCTGGAAGGAACATTAGGCTCCTGAACTAGTCTGAGCCTAAGTTAATCTATTTTAGAAGATTACAGATAATTATTTCCATCTTGCCCTCCCCTGGTTTTTCATTTTTGTTTTCTTACCTAAATTGCACTTTCCTTTTTCCATCTCATATCCAAGAGGACACTGACAGATATAGGAGCCATGGCTGTTGTTGCAGGTGGCCAATGCAGGACAAGGGTTGGAAAGACATTTATCCACATCTACAAAAGCATAAAAATTCCCAGGTTATAGTTACTGAATCATAAAAACCATCAATTTTTGGGCTAAAAAAGATCAACTTGGCTCTCCTTCTGTGACTCCCTGAGCATTATCAGATGCTTCATTGCATCATTTGCACTTACTATTTATCCTGTTCCTAATTATTCTGTTGGAGCTGAAAGAATAAATACAAGCCACTTGAATATTCATTCAAAAGCCCTTGGTGTCCAATGGGGATCCATGTTAATATGAACACTCAGCTTGTTTACAGCACCGCTCATCAGAAGAACTCAGAGTGCTTTTTAAAGGCAAACAACCCAACAGTTATTGATGGAAAGACCAGAGAACGAACCTCAAGAGCCACAGTTAGACATGAGAGCACAGGCTGCTTCACTAAGTCCTGCCCGTTTCATCCAAACCCTGTTTCCATGATCCAAAGCTAGTGTTTGAACACTGATACAGTCTGTAGATTACTCAGTTATGGTGGAAGCAGCCCTGACTGCTATCACCTCTTTTTCCAGGGCCCCTCCATGCCACCCTGGGGATGGGCACAGCAGTGATACCTGTCTGTGCCACCACTCAGTGCCTTTTCTGCTGGGTGAGCAAGGGCTTGGGGAGCAGAGACCACTGTGATATATGAGATGTCAGGGGATTAATGACCGTAGTCTCAGATCATTCACAGATTAGCCAACTCAAATTGCAAATTCTAGAGAAGATATCCAATACTTCCCTGCTGTGTGTGTGACTCACATGAGCACAAACGCGTCTCACACACGCGTGCAAGGGCAGACCATAGTCAGGGCTATGGGCTTGTCTGCAACAAGATGCTACAAGACAAACAAGGCAGCTTACACACCACTCATACCTATTTTGTGGATGCTGCTGAGCACTGCAACAGAGGCAGGAAGGATTGGCTCTGTGGTTAAAGCATGAGGCACAAGAGCAAAACCCACGTGTGCATTTCTGACGGCACCGCGGTGCCCCACGGTATTGCGCAGGCCCTGCAGACTAACAGTCCAAAGCCAACCTCTGCAGTGGGAAACACCATTCGATGTAATCTCATGCCTCAGCTAGCCTGGCACAGCTACCTTTGTATCAGCAAGAAGGCCATTTAGCATCTCTAATCTAAGCAGCCAGAAATGAGTTGGGTGTGTTTTAAAACAATGGCTTTCACTTGGCCAGCCTTCAGTTTGCATTTTGTACACTTTTTTTGCAGAGACTAGGGCAGCTCTTCTCTTGTGGTAGTGAGTGCCCATGAACAAAGCATCACGTCCAAGGCAGCATAAGGATCTTTTGTATTCTGACAAATGGCAAATCTCGGTATTCAAGCGAAATAATAATTTGGCAGAAGTGTGAATCAGTTGCTAAAAAGGATATGTTACCTTAACTTTTCAATTAAAATAAAAATTCATTCCCCTACAGTGACTTTTTTTTCATGAAGCCATAGCTATAATTAAAACCAATCAGCCTGTTACATAACCTTTAAATACTTAATTATTGGATAGAATATATATTATTGCCAGTACTTTACTCAGATTAATGCCTTTAGTGCGCACAATATCCTACAGCAGCATGAAGGCCAGGTTCTGAACTTCAAACACACAGTCAATATCCACTCATATAAAACTTCAGTAAACGTATTTACTTGAGAAGATAAGGATCCTGGCAGTGGTAATAAATGATTATAATGACACATTGAGCAAGACTATGGTACACAGCCTACCGGGATAAGCAATTGGCCCTTGAGTAGGAGATTATTTACTGAGATGGGGAGAAAACAACCATAAGTTGTAATAACAGAAGCAGTTCCAACACAAATACCAAGTGCTGGCCAACTGTATTTTCTCATTAATAAGATAGACATTAATTGATATCAATTGATATTGTTAACCTCTCAACAAATATAAAATGCATCCTTATGCTTACCTGGAAAGCCAGCCAGCTTTATTTTCTCAAAACTATCAAATTTCAGCTTAACCTGTCTATCATGAAAGTTCACCAAAATGCTCACCCTTATTCCAGCAGTTCAACTTGATTGCTAAACCCTTAGCTTAAAAATACCAACACAGAGACAGAGTTCTTGTCCTCAAACCCTGCTGACAACAGACTTGTCATACATATGTACACAACTGTCCAAAGATCCTCAAAATTGGGACCAGGTGTTCCTGCCCTCCTTGTCCCTGCCCCACCACTGATGAGTGCCATTGTACACGTTACCTGTTGCTGGAGACGATGTCCTCAGCCCCATTGTGCTACTGGGTGGAGGAACAGTGGTTGGTTTGGTAGCAGCCAAAGTAGATGCAATTCTCTCAGTGGTCTTGATGGTTGGAGGGGCTTCAGAAGGACTTGTAACAGGGATGTTTTCCTCGGTGACTTTACCAGGCTTTGCAGTGGTGGTATCCACAGCTTCTGTGCTTTCACTGGTGGTATACATCTGCTTAGTGGCAGTGGGTGTTTGAGCTCTCTGGTCTTTCGTGGTGGTAGTTTCACCCGGGGTTGGCTGGCGACTGGCCGGTGTTGTCAGCACAGGAGGTTTCACCGTGGTCAGTGCCACCGCAGGGACAACGTTGCTGTGGTTTGTTGCACTTGGTGAGGGACTAAGGGGTACGTCTGTTGGACCAGCCCATGGAGCAAGACTGGCCGTGGTGAGCAGTGATGTTGCCTTCTCAGAGCTGCCCTTCTGGGTAGTGGCAGCTCTAGGCAAGGCAGTCTCTGTTACTGTGACAGGAGCAGACGTGGAAACGGTGCGTCCACCAAGCAGCTCCATAGGTGCCGTAGGGAGAGGAGACACAGTGGAGTTGGAAGTGGTACTGTTTTGGGGCTGATGTGTGACGCTGTGCTTGTTGGTCTCTCTGGGTGAGCTCCCAGCCATGGCAGCTGTGGAGGGCACCTGCCTGACCACCGTCGTAGCTACAGTGGTGCTTGCTTGATCATTGTCGTTGGACTGTGAGGTGGGAGAGGGTGATGAAAACAGAGGCAATAAAGATGCTAATGAATAAGATGGGGACAGCAATGAGGAAGTGGGCAAGGAGGACGACAAAGCCTGCAGAGGGGGCGAAGATGCCATCACAGAAGACAAGTGTGGCTTAGGTGATTCTGACGGTGTAAACAGATGACTTGGTGGTGGTGTTGGTGACAGTGAGTGATACAGCGATGACAGTGAGGAAGATGCTGGAAATGCTGATGAAGATAGAGATGATCTGTTAGTGGCCAACAGCTCAGAGTCAGTGTTGAAGACAGTTGTATTTTCTGTGCTGCCTGTAGAAGCAGAAGTCAAGAGTTTGGAAGAGTGTACCAGTAGCGGCTCTGTAGATGGTTCAACAAAACTGCTATCACTCGATGCATTGGTCTGCCTGTCCTGAGACACAGAAGATTTTGATGCATCAGAAGGGTTGGAAATTTCAGAAAAAAAGGTGGAACTTTCTGAGGACTCGGCAGAGGTGCTGTTGTTGGATATCGACAGGAGGGTCCTTTCTCCTCCTCTGGTATATGTGGTTGAAATGTATGTGCCATCCGTGTGAGAAACCGAGGTCCTTTTCTCAGCAGCATCAATGCTACTGAATGGCTGATGGCTACCTGAAAAGTCTGGAGTAAAATGACAAAATATATTAGAAAGACAGAGTAATATGAAAGTGTTTTGATGTTGTATTAAAACCACTTGCTAAATGCAAAAGATGTTCTTGTCTGTGAACTGGTCCCTGCTCTTCTAAAAATCTGGAGCACCATCCAAGCATGGGTATGGAATTAGGGGTCTTGTGCACTCTTTAATTGGTTCTAAAATGGGGAACCCTGACAGACACGAGGCTCCCGTGAAACATGTAGGTTTCCAAAACACTGTTCTTCATGTACTGCTTTTCTAAGGTGATTGAGTACTTAACATTCCATGATATTTGTTGCAAACTAAGCAGGAAACCCCATCTGTTCTCTTTATCAGTCATAATTTAAAAAACTCATATCCTCTTCCTCTTATCCTCCATTCCCATCTATAGAATATCCATCTTCTTCATTTTGTTCTTAGACACAGTGAACTTATGCCTCTGCAAGATGAAATTATTACATTATGCTGATTTCCAGCTTATCATAAACTCATTGATTCAAAACTTGGCAGTCAGGAAATCCTAAATGAATAGCACATCCATCTGCAAAAAAAATCAGATTATTTAGCATAAAAGGTGGAGTCAATCCTATAACACAAATTTCAGGATGTACAGCTAAGTTCAGCCATCTCTAAAAGAAAAATAAGGCATTGAAAATTTGGTTTCATTTCACTACTGACTTAGGTCATCATGAAACACTTCTGAAAGCATCATCCAAAAGAAATTGGTTAGAATGAAAAAAAAGTAATGCAGCAATCAAAAAAGGAAGCTTCATGATTTCACTTCTGAAACAGTTTCCCATCTATGCAGGGCCTGGCTTTGAGTCCTTTGATGGAAACAACCCCCTGAGTGAACCCACAGGTGGCACTGCATGTAGTAATGAATAAGAACTTTATGTATAACATAGATAAAAACATGAATTCCCCCCAGATGTACAGCAGAAGACATCAACTTACTTGTGAGATCATTTTGGAAAGAAGAGTAACTGGGTATCTTGGAAGAACGGATGAAGACTGTCTCTGTTGCAAGGTCTGTGAAGCCCCCACTGTTGGTAGAGGTGTTGGCTGTCCCACCCTGTTCCACTAATGTTGGCTCAGCTGGCCCTGGAGAGCTGGCAGTTTTGGTATAGGAAGAAGATCTCTTAATGCCACCAGCCAACGTGCCATCCATCGCCGAGTGCAGCATCCTCTCTCCACCACCAGCAGATGTGGATGAACTGTACACAGGATCAGTGATGGGGCTGGACACCCTTTCCTCAGCACTTGAGCTGCTTAGGGAGTGATGGCTGCTGCTAATGGCTGGAATAGGACAAAAAGTAGGCATCTTGTGAGCTCTACAATAATTCTGTTTGGAAATGCAGATTAATAAAATTGCACAGATGAACACAGATTAAAAACATATGAAGTGGATCTCACATATCTATCTATCTTAAATGTGGATCTGACACAAAAAGCCTATTCCAAGAAACTACTCCAAATCCAGAGGGACAACTAGTACCATTAGAGTCATAATAGTATGTTTATGTTATTTATAATTATCACCCCAACTCAGACAAGTAGTTGATGTGTCCTACAGCAACAACCTGAGTCTCATTCTTGAGGCCTTTCCTGCTGAGCATCAGCTGCAGATATACAACACCAATGGGCAGAACCACCACCATTTATAAATCCTACCCATGACACCTGCAACAGCTATGACACGTGCTAGAGGTCATATCGACACCATGGAGGAGGGGAAGGGAGCAGCAGTCAAACACCATCCCAGAGTTCAGAAAAACTCACTGGAAGGTTCTCCAGCAGCTGAGAAGTAAGTGAAGACCCTGGATGAAAGGGTGACCTTGGGCTCTGGGTACCCTGCTCGGCCAGAAGGCATGTGTTTCACTCCAGGCCATGCCGTGGAGGATGGGAGGGGGCCGGTGCCTGTCCCCCCAGCTGTGTCCAGGTGAGCTGTGAGGCTTTCTGCCTCTGTGCTCCACATGCTGTGCCTAGCTGCAGCTTGGGATGTCCCCTCCCTGTAGCTGGAGACTGTGGTTGGGATGTACGTGGTCTCAGTAGGAACACCAGAAACTCTTCTTCCTCTCTCTGAAATTGCAAAGCAGAGATATACATACATATATATTTACACGCACTGTATATTAATAATACCTTCGAGGCCTCTACCAGTAGTCAAATCTGAATATTTCAACCCCCATAGCAGAGGTGAGACTTGGTCAGAAACGTCACTTATTTGCTAAGTGGGATTCCCAGATGGTCTGTACTTTTTCCCCAGAAAAATAAAACAGATCAAGGTGAGCAGTTTTTCTGAAGGAGAAGCATGGCAGGGAGGTAGAAGCTGGTCTTGAATGTCCTGCAGAAAATTCCCTTGGGCAGACCAGTGGGTTTCAAACCATTCTCTAGTGGGACCCTGGCAGCAGAGCAGAGGCTGAAACATACAATAACTGGGATATAAGGAAAGGCAAAAGTTCTACTAGTCCCCCACCACACCTTGTGCCAGGCACCCCAGGTTTGAGGCTGAGGCCAAGGCTTCATGGCAACCTTCACAAGTGGCCCAGAAGAGCTGTTCTGGCGACCCGGTCCTGACACAAGGAGCTCTGCCTCACGTGCCATTAGGTTAGTGACTCACCAACTGTGTAGCGCTCAGATGCCGTTCACTATATACCAGGCTTATTAAAATCACAAATCTAGTTTAAAGCTAGAAAAGGAAGGGTGGGAGCTTGGCAGGCAGGTGAGGAGGAGGGATGTCCTCCACAGCAAACTGGGAAATCACAAGACCCACCTGAAGCACTTGGTGAAGGCGAAGGCACAGAGATGCTGGGAGAAAATGCAGGCAGCAGCTTTGTTGAAAGCTCACTGAGTCCAGCATCACCCTGCAAAACATCACTCTGCTTCCCAGGCTCTTCTGCCAATGAGGACAGCAGAAGGGCCATGTCCAAGGTGCTGGTGCGGGGTAGAGCGGGAGCGGAACTCCCTGCTGCACTGGATGCTCCATGGGTGTCCAACACGGGCACGGTGCTCCTCTCCTCACTAGTGGTGGTTATGCCTGCACTCGGTGTACTGGTGAAAGGCAGGTGTCCTCCCTCAGCCGAGGTCCCTTCTGCTGAGAAAGGGCAAAGCAAGACGGATTTATGCACCCTAAGCTATGAACAGGCAGGTGTGCTCTCTTCTACCACTGCCCTCGGGCTGATGGCACAGACAGAACGGGTCAGAAAATCCAAACCTGGAGAAAACACTAACTGCGAAGACACAATCCTTTTCTGTGCAAGGAGGTGCTGCTCACAGTAAGACACCCTCAAGAGGGTACTAGGAACAAGTCACGGGAGCGCTTTTGGGTTTGCTTCCCTTCAGCACTGCTCCTGGTGCCACAGTCCCACCATGGGCACCACGCCCACACTGCCAGCTCAGATCCTGCAGTGAGAGAGGTGAGATTATGCAGCACCCAACTCCCTGATACTCAGAACAAAGCACGGCACATTTGTATGTGATCAGTATATACTGCCTTTTCACCCCAGGCTGGGAGTCAGGAACGACTGGTGCTGCTCCTGTTTGTATAAACAAAGAGAGTGGGGCAGTCTTGAAATTGAGCTGTCTGAAAACACAGCAACTCTCGAGGCCAGACTGCTCTGGCAGTAAGGCTGGGTTTTTCTGGTGACTAAATGTACGAAACAGATAATGCATTTTCCCTGGAAGTTGAATTCTTCATCCACAATGTCCAGCACGTTCTAGCATACCCTCACTTCTCCACAGAGGTCTAATGTCTACAGGCAGAAGCCCCAGAGAGGTGGCCAGAGCTCACCTGGGGAAGTGCTTTCTGCAGCAGATGGTGAGCCTGTGAGCAATGGATTCGTGGACATCACAGTGGTACCTCTGTCTCCACCACCCTGTGTTCCCAAAGAGGACTGGGAATGGCCTGAAGAGCTGATGTTTTCGGTACCAGTGGTGGACATCTCTGTTGTTTGGGCCAGCCTGGTGCTGGCTGGCAGAGATCTGAACGTCCTCCCTCCACTCTTGGTGCCTGTTATGGACATGGAGGTGCCAGTGGTGGGGAAATCGTTTCTCTCTGTTGACAGGATGCTGAATGACACATGGCTGCTTCCAGGAACTAAAATGTGATAAAGAAACAATTAACATTTTTACACATATGAAACTATAAATAAAAATGAACTTTCTTCCAGTAACACCCAGAGGCAGCAAGTACAAACACAAGCAGAAAATACAAGAAGATGTCAATCCAGAGAAAACAGGAAATTTCCAAACACATAAATCCTTCTTACAAAAAATTGTCTTCTAAAAAACATAGTTTTATGCTGAGAAAAGTGCTATTAAATAAAAGCTGTTGACATACTAATGCTGTGCCCTTGATTTCACCATTATGTGCCTGAGTGCACTCCATGTTGCTAGAACAAATACCGTGACAACCTAGAAAAGCCTGGAAATCAGTTCAGACAAGGCACTATGTTGAGAAGTACAAAGAAATGGGATCAGGGCGATCAAACCCTTCAGCACCACAATATGAAGGACCCAAAGCAGCATGAAGGACCTCAGAGATCACGTTCAAAGCTGCCCTAAATTTGTTGAGCCGGTTCAATTTCTGGGAAACAGCATGTTCCAAGAGGCAGGACAGAAGGTAGGAACTGAAGTCTGATCCCCAAGACTGCAGGGAAGTGATCTAATCCTCACTTGCTTAGTTCTCTTGCCTATAACATGGTGATAGCAACTGGAGATATTAAAAAAGGATTGCTATTTGAAAGTTCATTATTTTTGTTGGCATGATGAAACTTTCCACACATGTGCCCCTTCTGTAAAAAACTTAAACCACATTTTTTCAGTCAAGCAAGAGCTGAAATATTTCAGACACAAAATCACACTGCATCCTTCCAAACAGTATATTATGAACTGCAGAAAAGAGTTGGGCAGGTGCAAGCTGTAGTAACAGTCCCCCTCTGGCTTATAAGAAAAATGGAATTTCACTTTTAATGTGAGTTCACCTGGGGAAGGGTCTTCCAAAGGAGACTGAGAGCGTGTTAGGGAAGAGTCTGCCACGCGCTTGATGAAATCTGTCATTTCTATGGACCCATGGACTCTGTAGGTCTCTCTCGCAGGAGATGTGGACAAGGATCGGATTGTGCCCGAGGTCCTGTACGTGCCACTACTGGACGTGGATGCTTCTGCTGCCCACTGGCTGTTGCCTGTGGCAGACCTCGGCGTCCTCCCACCCCTGCTGCTGCCCGTGGCTGAAATGGAATCACTGGTGGGTGAGGAAGGGAAGGGTTTTTTCTCTGCCACTGAGCTGTTAACTGGTCGTTGGCTGCTTCTGACACCTAAGATATAATAAAACAGGGTTTGATTTATTCAAACAGAACTCTACATTTGAGTGCATGGTGTGCATTTCTAAACTGTCCATTGAGAACTGAAGGTGTTCACCTCTGAGAAGAGGTGAATCTCTCAAGTTCAAGCACACGTGCCTTCCAAAAAACCACAAGAATCAAAACCCCATGTCCTGCAGACCAGCCTGCACGGAAGACATAGCGTGAGATGACGGCTGCAAATCCCCAGCAAGTGTCTCTGGCACGGTAAAAGTGTGTGCATGTGTATTTCTAACTGATGCTTTTCCCAGCACAGGAGTTTCATTAGCAATGAGAACATTGATGTTTTTCACTTTCTCACCCAAAAGCTGAGATCCACTCTCCCCCTTCCCACCCGCCCCACTGCCAGCCCTGTCCAGACAGTAATAAAAACACCCATGTATCCAATAGTTACGGATGGCTGTATCTAAAGAAAAACAGTGCAGGGATGGGATGTGGTCTCATCCAGCCCCAAGGCAGACAGCTTTCAGACTGACAGACTTACCTCTGAGTGTACTTTCGGAGGCAGACACGGAGCTTGTGAGCAAAAGGTCCCCAGGAGGGGCTGGGAGATCAGTAGCTTCCTGTGAGCTGCTGGGACGATGGGTCCCAGTCCCTAAAGAGGAGGAGGAGGTCACCCCCAGAGAGCTTGTGGGGCCAGTGCTGGTGGCAGAGCCTCTTGTCAGCCCAGCTATGTGGCCATTTGCAGCCCCCACTACCACGCTGGGCATGTCAGCAGCACGTGTGTCTAAGTGCAGCGTTGCCTCTTCTGCAGCTGGGACGTTCTTGGGTTTGTAACTGCTGCTAAAGGCTGAAAAACAAGAAAAGAAATACAAAACTTCATACACATAAGTGAAAACTCCTGCGTAGTTTTCATCCCTATCTACTTCATCTACCTCACCTCCTTTCATCTACTATCATTAGATGTAGAAAACATATGTTTGAATATTCAATACGGAAATATTTAATACCGGGAAATCATTAAGATGGGGGGAAAATGGCCTCTAAATAGGAACTGCTGAAGCTGTTGCTAGCAAAATTCAACCACAATTTTTCAAGGAAAATCTATCCTCCCCTTCCAACAGGAATAATATTTATCCATACTTTCATTTCTGTGAAGTGTTTTTAAATGTACAGAATGTGCCAAATACAATATTATTCCTCCGTTCTTTAAAATAAAAAAGATGTATTTTGTTAATGATAAATCTTTAAAAAATGTTCTGAGATACACAGTTATCTATCAGAACTCACTTGTGGAAGTGCTTTGTGAAGCAGGTGGCAAGCCTGTGAGCAAGGGGTCTGTGACACCTCTGCCACCACCATCCTGGGCACCCGTAGACATCCCAGGGGTCTGGGCTGAAGAGCTGATGATTTCAGTGCCAGAGGTGGCAATCTCTGCCACATTTACCAGCCTGGTGCTGGCTGGCAGAGACCTTAATGTCCTCCCTCCACCCTTGGTGGCTGTTGTGGAAATGGAGGTACTGGTGGCAGGGAAATCCGAAACTCTCCTCTCCGTGGCTGAGTTGCTGGATGGCTGGTAGCTGCTTCCAAAGGCTACAGTACAATAAAAAAACCTGGATTTATACATATGAAATTATAAACAGCTGGATCCATTTTCTTCCCAGATGCTTATAGCCCACATACAGATATTACGCATAGGAAGTTTTCAATCTGGACAAAGTGCTCTTTTGGAAAGGCATGAATCCCCTCACCGCAGGAAGACCTTGCATGAAACTCGGACCTTGTTGCCAGGTTTCATTAGAACAGGGTGGCTCAGACAGCAGGAAACCCCATGGGAAAAGGACTGCAGAGACCTGCCTTTAAATCCCACCTCTGCTCTAAGACTGGTGGAAATCGGCCCAGGCTCTCTTAGTGGGTTTTTTTGTGGCTTGAAAACTGCATCAAACAGCAAAGGGAGGAAACCCGAGTGCAGCCACATTGCCATATGAGCCTGCAGCTCACTGTACATCCCAGGGCTTAACGGGACACAGGGAAAAATATTTAAGGAAGCACAAAAGAGGGTAAAAGACCAAATTGTAGACTAACTGAGCTCACCTGTGGCAGTGCTTTCCAAAGCTGGGTGAGAAGGGGTGAGCTGGTGCTCTGTGGAGGGCCCAGGGAAATGTCGCTGTGCCAGGGCCACTGAGGAGGGCACCGAGGCCAGGGGCTGAGCCTTGAAGTCGGGTGCTGTCCTTTGGATACCGGATCTCTTCTTTTCTGCAGCCCTGGAGCTGCTCCCAACAGCTGTGGCAGAGGGAAGGGACATGTCAGTGGGAGAACCCCAGAGATGTGTTTGCTCCTGGGAAGCACTGGGCACAGGATAAGGACTCAGCAACACAGGTCTTCAGTAAGTTCACATGGAGTGGGGCAAAGTCTGTTTTTGAGAGCTTTAGAAGTTGGCTGCCACAGCGGAAGCCAAGTTGTTAAGCACAGGCACCCTGTCTAGCTGAGGGCAAATCCACTCAGTGTGGCCACAAGTGTGTGTTCCCAGCCTCCTGCCCCACTCCAGCACCACTTGGGTGGGAGACACAGCTCAGGTGGGGCTGGGAGCTGCCCTGGTTCTGCAGTTGGCACTGGACCAGTGGAGATATTTCACAGCTGCAGACACCCACCCTGCAGAAAACACTGTGATAACATCCAAAGAACCTTTTTTTAAGTGGAAAATGCTGGGGGCGTTGGATCAAATTATTTTTTTTCCAGTGCTTTTTCCTGCTTTCAGCAGGGAATTTCAGCTAACCATCCAAATAATAAAAAACAGAGCACATGCAAAACAGAGCATCTCTGTTTCAAGAAAGCAAAAGCTATAAAAAGGCTTTTTAAATCTATAAAACAAAGCTGTGGGCCAGCAGAGCTCACCTCTGAAAGTGCTGTCAGTGGCAGGTGATGCTGTGAGCAAAGGGCTTGTGGAGTTCCCCGTGACACCCCTGAGGTGTAGCATGACCTGGTCTGCACCAGTCTGGGTACTTGAAGCTCGGGGTGAGGATTGGGGCTGTCCCAGGGAGCCAGGGAGGGCAGAGCCTGGGTTGGTGCCCCCACTGCTCTCAGAGGGGCTTGGTGAAGTGGCTGCAGTGTCCACAGGGAAGCTGCTGGACAGTTCTGTGCCCATCCACCTGCTCGCCTGTCGAGAGGGGCTGCCAGGTCCTGCAAAGGAATAGGAGAAAGCAAATGAGAGCCCAGAGATGGGCTTAGCTGCCCACCCAGCATCACCTGCTGTTACCCTCTCCATCTGTCTCGCAGACCACAGGCCCCTTGTCTACATTATGCTCACAGCAACTTGGTGTTTCAGAGCTGCACCAAGTAATTTGTATTTTTCCATGCCAGGAGAAGCCACATGGATCCTCCTCTCTGCCCTCATTCATGAAGCAAGGCAGAAAACTGCCCTGAGCAAATAGTGGAGAGCCAGATCCACAAAGCTCTACCATGCTTAACCAATGCCTAGTTACTCGACAGCACTTTGTTCCCAGGTGTTGGAACAGCTGCTCAGTGTTCCCAGGCTGAACTGGGATGGCTCACCTGGGTGATGAGATTCTGAAGATGAAGGTAGCAGCACTGTCCTCATCGTGTTGTTCAACTCCAGCATGTTCCAGACCCCACGGTGCCCACCCTGTGTCCCCTCAGCCAAATCAGTGCTGACGGTTTCCCAACCTGGTGGTGTCCTCTCAGCAGCTGCAGGGCTGTTGGGAAAAGCCAGAGCCCTCTTGCCTCTCTCCTGGCTGCCTGCAGCACGGTGATGGCTTCCAGCATCTGGAAAGCAACACAGAGAGGGTCATGTTGCCCTGGAAAAGTAATTTTGTCTTGGCTGGGTGGCAGCAGCATCACCTGCAGTGGTACCCAGCCCTACCGTATGCAATAGGTAGGGTCACAGCTGCATCCCTCATGTTTCCTCTGTTGAACAGATCACAGTTTAACTGTAAGAAGGATTGGCAGGAACAGGAGGTTTCTGCCATCAAAAAATAATGGCATTTCAAGCTTTGTCTTCATTTGTGCATGGCAAAAAACCCACAGATTTATTTTTTTTTAAAGACATTAAAAATGCAGAAAGCAGTAAGGAGGTGGTGCCAGGACAGCCAGCAGCTGGCAGCCTGGGCATTCCAGCTCCACATTTGAGTCCTTAAGTAGTGGGGAAAAAAAAAAAGAAAAAAGAAAAAAAAAGAAGGAATTAAAAAAATTAAAGAAAACCTCCATGCTCATAGGACACATTAAAAAAAAAACAACACTGAGGTGGGGACAGGATGATCAGCACAGCCTTATTCTGCTGCTGTGGAAAACAGGCTTTGATTTAAGTGCATTCACAGAAGAGTACATTAGTTTACTTATGATTTAAGATTATGAACAAGCCCAAAGGGATATGTTCACTTGCAGGATTTCCATGTGAAGACCTCAGCTACAAATCATGACACAGATGGTCAGGCATCGTTAACTCAGGCTCTTACAACCTAGACTGGGTTTGTGATGCGGTTAAGCTCCTCCTGGGAAGGAGGCACGGGAATGCCCAGGGGGTCTCTGCTCTATGCACAGCCCTTGAGCTCTGTGGATGGGCAGGACGCTCTGGGTATTGCTGGGTGGTCAGAAACAGTGGCAGTTCCTGAGAATCATCTTTGTTGTGATGTTAAAAAAAAAAATAAAAGATTCAGCTTTCCTGGGATTGGATTTCTTCCAAAAGTCTGCATTTCTAGCTATGGGGCAGGAATACCTCCTAACCCACTGGCTATGCTCAGTCCATGGGCTGGGCACAGCAAACAGGGACCCTCACATCAATAAAACTCACCGGGAGGATGGCTGTGGGTGGGCAGGTGGGTTGCTGTCCCAGCAGATGGTTTGTCCAGGGGTCCTGCTCCTGGTGGGGTGACATCCCCATTGCCAGCCGGAGGACCAATGTGCCCCCTGACCTTGCTCGCCGCCAGCACAGCTCTGTGCCTGGCAGGAAGTGATGCCCATTCCCTGCTCCCATCCAGCATCGTCACCAGCTCCACACTGTCCACCGGAGCACCAGGAGTCCTTATCCCTGTGTTTGAACTTCTTACCTCCTGATAGCTGCTTTCAAGGACTAAAAGGAAAAACAAGAAAAGAATTTAGATCCCATCAGCACTGGATGTGCAGGCTGGGCTCACTGCAGTAACACCAAGGCCAAGCTCTGAGCTCATTTACTTACACGAGAGAAAAATTTTGCAGAACCAAAACAGAGACCTGAAATTCATTTTTGGATTTACAGCAGTGGAAATTAGATTGGTCTGTGGGACCAAATGCCAAAACCCACCCTTGTGCACAAGATTAATTCAATTCAGCACCCTCATACGGGGGTTTTTGTGTGTGTTAGGAGAAATAAATCTTCAAAGGAGCAAAAAGAAAAGTCTTAAACAAATAGCTGATGGAGATAGGCACAGTGTAGAGTCCATGGGAGGAGTATGTAGGTCTCCCAAGCTGACTGGCAGCTGGAGCCCAGCACAGCTCACATGTCCCATCCTGAGTGTTAGATGGGAGAGGAGAGGGCTCCACAGCTCTTCCCCTAATGAGCACTTGGCCAGTGTTTGTTTAACACCTGACCTTGAATCCCATCACCTCCAGAGAGCTGGTGGGAAGCTGGCTGAGAACTGTAAGGGAGTCAGGAGGGTTGGCATAACCCATGCAGACACCACAAGGGACCAGGGACAAAAGAGATCAGTGTATGGTGTGGATGATACTGCCCATCCAGGTGCTGAAGCACCCCAAGGTGATGGACATTTTGGCGTATCTGACAGTAATCTCTACCAGAATATGAGAAACAAGATGAAGTTTGTGCATCTACATGTCCATTTCCTGTGAGCAAACGTGGCCATAGCCCCTGCTCACCCTGCATAGACCTTGTTTGGGTCTGCTCTCTTGCTCCTGACGCAAGGCTGCTCCAAACCCCCACCTCTCCCATCATTCAGAATTGTTTTCTTTTTCCAACAGAAAATGAATACAACACCTTTATGGAATAAATGTTGGTTCTCAAGCCAGCATTACCCTTTAGCTTAGCTAGCTCTTCTTCTCCCTCCAGTTGCTCCCCACACTGGTGATGTCTAACAGCAGACACCTCCTCCCCTCTCTGCGCAAGTTTCTTCTGCATTTCTACTATCTGCTCTATCTCATGGACCCAAAAATTACTTCTCACAGGGCCATCAACATGCATTCCATACTTTAAGGGATCTTCCAAAGTACAAAGGTGGCTGTGTGCATCCCTAGAATACAAACATATTCCCAAAAGAAGCACTAAGAAAGGACTGAAGACTCAATAGCCAGCTTCTCATCTCAGTCATTAACTCTGACTGCCAGCAGCAGCAGCAGGACTTGGTGCATCAGCTGTAGCTTCAGCCTGAGGTTTGTCATCAAGCCTGGAGCTGAGCAACTACTGACAGCTGCTCTGAGTTGTTCCTGAGAGATTTGGTGAAGGAATTGGGGTTACTAGCCTGTGGTACCACCCAGGGCTGGGTCAGGATTTCCATGCACATCAGTCACACAAAAACCAGCAGCCACCACCTACTTTACAGCCCCAAGACTTGGCTGGCACTGCAGCCTCAGATGATCTTCAAAGCCCACAACAAGTCAAAGCAAGTCCAATCTGAAATTACAAGATTCCAGTTTTGTCCATCTTCCTTATAACAAAAACACAGTCCCTGGGCTAAAATAGCCCAACACACACTTTTCTTACTGAGTGAGCAGAATGGGAGCCTGGCTAAGAAAGCTGCAGTTTTGGGAGGGGAACTCTCCCCTCTTTGCAGCTCAGAGATAGACCAGGCTATGGGACTTGTTCTGCATGTCATGTGCAGGGCATCAGCAGGGTTGATGTGGATGATTCACAGGCAGCAGCTGAAGGCACCGTCTCTGCCCAAGAGCTTTGATGTTGAAGGCTAAGTCAAGGTTTTTGGCCTCGGAGCATTTTCTGTAAAAAACCTGTATCTCAGAGAAACATCTGTGGGACACCTCCCCCTCGTCTTGTATGTCTTCTTTGTAGTTGCTGCACTCGCCGTGACAGAAGTGACAATTTTGGAAATGTTGTCCTCTATCCATCTGCAACAGCTTCAGTGGGAACTCACAAAAGAAAAAAAAAAAAGGTGTAGGTGGGACAGTCTGTATTTCATCCTGGGAGTCTGAGCACCAAGATGGCCAAGGAGACAAGAGCTGTAGTGGAGCAGAGCCCCTGGGGTACCTTTACTGACAGCCCTAGCACTAGTTGTGATGCCCACCTTGCTGAGCACACCAAGCAGCTGCTGCCACCCAGAGCCCACTGTGAGCCACCTCCTGTCACATGAAACAACCTTCTTGTCCTCACCATTTGGACAAAGGGATGCAAAGTGTCAGGGGACACTTGCTATATTCATCTGCAAGCCAATACCCAGCCTGTAATTGTAACCCACAAGTCCATTTATAGCAGCCATGAAGAATGTGAGTGTGCTGGAGGGCAGCACACTGAATTTCTCTCCATTCCCCTCTCACTAAAAGCTTTCAGCTGTGCAGCTCTTGCTGACTGCAAAGCCTCAGGGGCCAGCTTTACTGCACAGAGAGAAGGCAAGGCAGCAGATGCTTAAAGAAACCCTTAGGGAATGAGTATACACAGAGGCAAATCTGCTTTCTCAGGTTGCCAAGTCATTTGTCGACAAGGGCTCTGGACAGGGAGGCTAAAATATATAGCAGGACACTGCAGCAGGCATTCCATTGCCCCTTCCTAAAAAGTAACCCTGGAAATGCCATCAAGCAGTGCCTTCAGCTATGACCATTGATTGAATGCAACCAGTTCAAAAGTAAAACACTGCTGATTTCTTGTCTGGTGATTGTTTGCCCTGGAAATCCACCTCAGAGTTTTCTCTATCCTCTTTTGGCTCTGCTGAGCTGCTGGGAATAAACTGAAGCACAACCCATCCACTTATCGTGGGTGCCAGCAAACCTGGCTTTTAGTGCAGCCAGGGAGTGGAGGGGCTGAATAAGAAGGTATTATATACACAGGCTTTTTAGAGTCATCTGGCATTTTTAACTCTGCCATGCAAGATATGCCAGGTCCTGGTGCAGGGAGGAAAACTTCCTGCCAGCATGGGCTCAGCTCTGCAGTTCAGTGGGTGCAGAGCATGAGCCATGCTGGAGAATCCAACCCACAGCAGGTACTAAGGAAACCCCAAAAATCAGATTGTTCAACAAAATAGACATGAAATCTCAGCTGATCACACATCCATCAAGCCTGCCAGAAGTGCAAGACAAACACAATCTCTTTTTTGACTTGCCTGCAGAAATTAGACTTCAAAGACAACCCTCCTCTGGAGTGGATGGACCAGATCAAACTTCTTCCAAAAACATCCACACAGGACCATCTGGCCTCCCCTGATGCATTAAAGGCTTAAAGCAGAGCGGTGCTTTAACTCAGGTGCTGATCTGTCACTAACAATTTTGTCACATCCTAAGCTGCCAACTGCTTTCCACAGTTTAACTCCACATGACCACAGCCATTGACAAGTATTTGACTTCTAGCACAAAACCCTCCTGCTACCCACTGCACCGGTGTTTTCCTTCCTAGTTAAAACTAGCAGTGATGTTCACCAGACAGGTCGAGGCTCGAAGTCACTTTTTCTCTGCAAGCATAACAAGTCAGCAGCTTGCTGCGAGCTGAGTTACAGCTCAGCCAGGACAAACAGATCAAGTTCCAGCTGATTTCTCGAGGCTTTGGGCTTGCCCCTGGCAGCCCAGTTGGATATCTACCTTGTGAGACTCCTGAAAAATCCCTTTTGGACCAACAATTTTCTGTCTCCGTCCCTGATGCAGCACAGGCACTGCCCTGTTCCAGAGGTGGATGCTGCCAGAGCAGCATCGTGGTGGTGCTCAAGATTCAATCATGGGGCAGCACAACACCAAAAGTTTTCTGCAGCGACTCTGATCACACACAGACATCTTAGGGCAGGGAGGGAGGAGGGATGTATCCTGCTAACACCCCGGGAGCAGCATCCCCATAGACAGCATTTGACAGGAGCACTGCAGCCAGCCCCGGCACACAACAAGCTATCCCAGACTCACTTCTTTCCTGCAGATGGGATTTTTCTCCTCAAAGGGCAGAAAACTACTTTCTTGCCTGGGGAACACAAATATAATCTGAGTTTGCACACAAGAAAAGCCAAGAGCAGTAGATTAGCTGTCCAGAGCAGCCCTTCACTTCGGAGCAGTCCCTCCTCGGGAGGGCGGCCATTCCCTGGGGACCGTTCCCGGTACGGCCGCCCATGCAGCGGCTGTTTTGCCAGGGCAATGGGCCACCCCGAGAGCATCCCATGAAGAGCTGTGCGCGCGAGAAGCTAAAGCAGGCTCCTCCCGAGGACAGGCAGCTATAATTGCAAAGCCCACATCTGTTAACGTTGCATAATCTTAACATCATCCGTGGTTCGCAGAAGGGAGGGAAAAAAAAGAAAAAAAAGCTAGTCTCAACTTGGAAAACTCCTTGTCGGCTGCAGGAAAATGTTAGGAAGAAAGCCAGGCTGTGAGGGAGAAGGAGTGGGGAGCAGAGCCGGGGCTTCGGCCCCGCAGCGGGTGGCAGGGGTGGCAGCGGTCCCTGCCGGGGCCGGGCTCTGTGCTCTGTTTTGAACGGCTGCTGCGGATGTCGGGATCATGGGTGGAGGCCGGTTAGGAGCCAAGTGAGTTTGTGCGAACAAAAGCTAAAGCCCTAAATCTGGACCGTCCAGGGCTCTCTGGGATTTTCAATTTCCTTCCTTGTTCTTGCTCTGAAAGAAGCAGTTCGAGGTGGGGGGGGGGGGGGGGGCCGGGGGAAGCGGAAGTGGAGCTTTAAAAAAAATAATTAA
>JAWMRA010000164.1:9445867-9569359 GCA_035584735.1 Pseudotriccus pelzelni | reverse complement strand
AGTGATGCCGGATGAGCATCATCTCTTTGATCTCAGGGTGTTCAGAGGACACAGCAAGGCTGAGGCAGGGGGGAAGCTGAAGTGGAGCTTTAAAAAAAATAATTCATACTTGAGATGGGTCAGTTGAGTGTAAACACACTGATAATATTGCTCAGGGAAGGTCCCTCGTGTGCACAAAGCATGGGAAAAATGCAAGAAGTTTTCAACCACATGTGGTCAGCCCTATTTTGCCTTTTTTTTTTTTTTTTTTTTTGATATCAAGAAAAGGAATTATTCCAGCTGGATTAAGAAAGATGGCAAGAGAGGATGTATGGAGAAGAAGAAGCCTTGACAGAGCCTCTCACCCTGTTGTGGGGATTGGTTTGGATGCAGTACCGTATAGACACTTCCTCTGGCAGTGCCCTGCTCTGGTCCTTCTGCTCCTTGTCCTCTCTCCACTGGATTTCAAGCAAAGCAGGACAGCAATTCACAGGACTTTAAATAATTTTAACCATAATAGGAAGGATTTATGCAGGCCCCAAAGGTGACTGGAGTATTTATGTGTCAGCTTAAGAAAAGTGATGAGGGCTTAATGCCAGCAGCAGCCCCTGGGAGCTCTGAGTGCCAAGGTCCTGGTGGTTCATGCCCACCTGGCCACTACCAGAGATAGGTGCCCATGGGGGTGGGGGCACTGGCATCATCCTCAGCTCCTCCAGTGCCAGCCCATGGCACTTTGCTTGCAGTGCTGCTTTGTGAGACAAAAACACTCTGCACTTCCACACCACCTCCCATGCAGGATCTTGGAGGATGCCGAAGGCCATTTTTGCCTCCCACACCTATATCATTATCCCAGAGTCTGATGTTTGGAGTTGCCACAGGAAAAAAAAAAAGGATCCAACTACTGCTCTTACAAGCAGTACCCTAAAGCAGGGGAACAGTTTTCCAAAATAGAGAGTACACAGATATCTGCGGTTCTTTCCAAAAGCATGGGATGCATGCATATGGAGTGACCACAACTGGGGATAAAACCTGCACAGTGCAGAGACAGGATACTGTTCTGCTTATCAAGAGGTTTACAGCCTCTTAATTTTGGTGTCCTAAACACTTCCCTGGGGAGGTGCAGGCTCGTGGATCACCAGCTCAAGCCTATGAAATCCTAAGCTTCTTATTCATCTTTCTTGGACAGTTTAGTTCAATCCACAGATCTGTGCAACCACATGGATCCATGGCACCACCTGTGCTGTCTGAAAGCCACCAACTCAGGCCTCAGAGCAGGTCCTTGAACCTCTTTTCATTAACTTTTGTTTTTAAATGGCTTATAGCAAAAAAAAAGGAAAAAAAAGGCAAAAACCCCACCCTGTTTTATTGTTAAGTCTTTGAAAAATATATTCAAATATAGCCCACTTCCAACAGGGATAAGCTGCCTCATGACTACCCATACTTCTAAAAACCACATAAACATGCCAAGGCTCCCGTAAAATCCCAGTGCATCCATCCATCCATCCGTCCATTCAGTGAAAAGGGGACTCAGCCTCCAGCACCTTGGGACCCATGTCCTTTCTATCTTTCTTGAGCAGAAAGCCTGACATAGCTGTATTTGCTTGCTTGACAACTCATTTATATTCTACCTCCGAAGTGTCCCTCCAGAGTTGCCTCTTGGTGTTAATGTGGGAAAAGACCCTGCAGTCCTGGGGGGAGCAAAGGCAGCACCAGCTGACGGGTCCCAGGAGCACTTACCAAAGAGATTTCTTTCTCACTGGTTTTAGTAAACATCAGTAAAAGCTAAGCCAAAATAAATCTCCCAAACTGCACAGCTCTCTGAGCACTCACACCTCCTCTCCATCCCCTTTTCTACCACCCTGCAATGCTGAAATGTCTCCAACTACCCTGCCTGCACCACGGATCTCAAATGCTAACTCCCAGCACCACCAAATTCACTCCTAAAACCCTCTAGGCTTTTCTGCCACGTCCTGCAGAAATGTTACAGAAAATATCTCCCACGCATTGCTTCTCCTTCTGCTTTCCAGGGTTTTTAAAGTCCACTGCAAGCTTTTCTCATCGGGAGGGCAGTTGTGCCCTCACCAGCACTCAAAGCCAAAGCAAAAGCCACATAGCGACCCTGCCCGGTGTCATTTTAACTTCTGCTCCCATCCTAGGGTAGTGCTGCTGGAGACTGTCAGACGGCTTGGGAGGAAGTCTCCTGGCAGGGCTCCACCAAAGTGGAGTTGCTAGGTCACTGGAACAATAAAAAGGCAAGAAAAAACATCCTGCAAAAAAGAAAGGGGAAAAAAAAAACGCAGAAAAATTCATGGCGGTGTGTACAGTACTGGTTATGTGGAAAGAAACAGGCTGGAGAGGCTGGAGGGAGTAGGACGATGCCACTGTCCACTTTTGCAAGCAGGAGACCTCGTTTCTAACATTCATCTTTCTCCAGAGCTCTCACACAAGTAATTCCAGAAACCCGAAATCTGTCTGCAAGGTTTGCATTTGGTGAAAAAATCTCACATGGGACAGTATTTCCAGGGAAGGCAGTTCGCTGCTGCTATGGAGAGATTAATATCCCTTCACATGTTAGCCAGGCATCACAATCCATTGGATGACTTTCTCACACACCCCAGAAGCTGCCCATGGTCATTTAAACTGTGTATTACACCAACGTAAGAAACCTGCCTCCAAGCCCGGCTGTGTTTCAGTGATAAGGGGGTGAGCAGCCTCCCGAGGGGCAGAGTACCATGCAGACCTGGGGCTCGAGTTCCTCTGTAAGAAAAGGTGCTAGAGACTTAGAAGCCGCAGGATAAAATTTAGCTTTCTGAAAAGCCTAATTTCAGGGCCAGAGGGGAGCATTAGCTCATTCTGTCTGACCTCATGAT
The DNA here is from genome assembly GCA_035584735.1 of Pseudotriccus pelzelni. Taxonomy (NCBI): domain Eukaryota; kingdom Metazoa; phylum Chordata; class Aves; order Passeriformes; family Tyrannidae; genus Pseudotriccus; species Pseudotriccus pelzelni. The sequence goes on along the minus strand of JAWMRA010000164.1, from coordinate 9,566,510 downwards.
AACCAAAGTCATTCCATGTAGATTATTTACTCCCAGTATAAGCTCAGTGACTTGTATTTGATTTAAACAGATTTTTCGGGGGGGTGGGGGGAGAGGGGGAAACCCCTAAACTATTGGTATTTATGATTTGGATTTCTCTTAAAACCACCAGAACAATGGGCTGAAACACAGATTTTTCTGCACAAAGGCTCAATGCCTATCAAAAAAGTGATGCCTGGCAACGTGAAGCATACATGCAGCAGGAGCCATTTGCCCCAGGGGCCAAAAACTCAGCCCTTTGCAGACAAGGAGAAAACAAGATGGTATTTTCATGTCAGACTCTGGAAACAAAACCACAGGTCACTGCTCCAAAATCGTCTGAGCATAGGAGCTGCTTCCCACAGCCAAGATGGAACAATAAATACTGGGAAGACAGAGGAAGAAGTAGGAAAAAAAGGTACTGCCATGCTGAGAGACAATGCTGGGAGCAGGCAGGGACTGCCATGGGTCCCTGAGTCCCGAGCCATGCTGCTCACTGACGCAGGTGGGCTTTGGTCCAGGTGTCTTGACCAGAGCCTTGCTCCAGCAATGCACTTAAGAACTGCTCCCCAGGGAACTATTCCCTGTGCTTAACATTAAGCATGTGCCAAAGAGCTTTGCTGGCTGTCAGTCACACCAGGGACGATGACCAACCTTGGAACCCAGCAACTTCTCAAGGACGTGGTGGGGATGAGAAGGATGAAGAGCTCTTCAGGATGCAAGAGGATCACAAGTGGTAGAAGCAGTTTGGTGGCACACAGATAAAAGGCCTGCTGGATTCTTCCCCCCATGTAAACTAGCAAGATGTAATCCCATCCCAGGGGAAAACTGGCAGTAGCCCAAGCCTTACATCCAGCTCTCACCTCCCAGCTGAAGGTAGGATGCAGGGCATGATGTCATGACAGTGAGAACCTTGGATGCTCCCGTGTCTTCCACTCTTCCAGCAAGCGACAGTGAGACTTGTGAAGAGATGGAGAAAAAGAGCAAATAGGCAAAAAAAAATAAAGCAGCTTAAAGAGAAATTAATTCCCAGAAGAGATAAGGGGCCCCCACCTTCCTTCCCCCATCTGCTGCAAAAGGATGATGATCTAAATTGCATTTCCTAGATGACACCACACCGACCTGACGCCGGAAGCGGCGGTGGCAGCGCTCAGGATGGCGCCGGACCTCCTTCTTCCAGGGGATGAGCCAGGTCCTTCCCCACTGGCACTCGCCAACCTGTCACCACTGACGTGCAGAGGAATAGCATGCCTGGGGGCAGCTGGAGCAGACTCCTGCTAGACTGCCCCACTCTCCCACTGCTCTGCAGTCACGTTTCCTTTCTGAGAACTAGAGGGGAAGGGATTTACCATTTCCAGGGCCTTTCTGCACGTGTTTCGGGGCGGCTGAAAAACAGACGCCTTCTTTCAGATGTGGGCAGCAGTGAAGTGGGTGACGGAGAAGGGCAGGACCGGCCTCTTACCCTCCAAGCTGTCACTGAGGACTCACGGGGAGTCAGGGTCAGGTCACATCCTACCTTGATGCATATGGGCACAGTGTGGTGAGCAAGGCAACCAAGAGGCTGGAAATCTGCACCCAAAACCCGTCTGCCCACACATCAACCCAGATTACTCAGCACAGAGCCACCTCACACCAACTGCACTGGCATGTTTATGCCATCAAGTGACCATCAACTTCAGTCCTAGCCCAGCACATGACACAGTTTACCCAGCACTGTGTGATCTCTAGTTGTAGCAGCAATTTGCAGGACAGGACCATGAGGATCTCTGTCTGCATGGTGTGGAGTGTTCTCAGAGAGCACAAAATTGCTGTTACTCCCATTCCCAAGGTCAGAAGCCTCCTGGTGTTCATTTGGCTTTCTTCATGCATCATATTTGCTCCGTGTCCTTAAGAAAAGACCATCTTCATGATTATTCTGATTATTCTTACTCTGATTACGTTTCCCTCTTAAGAAATATCCTTTCAAAAGGCTTTTATCTGCAGGGTTGGCTGCCAGTCTAATACTGCAGCCCCATTCTACGTTTGCTGAAAGAGCTGATAATGTCCTAAAAAGAATTAACATTTAGATGTTAGTCCTGTAACCAAATCTGAATCAAACAATGATGACTGTTCAAATGCCTAAAGCTACTCAGGGGTATTTTCATTTAAGCTCTACCAAGCTTGTACCAGGGGTAAGGAGCTTTCTAAAGATGTCTTTGTGAGCACCAGCTACTAAAACCCTTCTCCTTGTCCCTCCAGACACAGATACAATTATGCCCAGCTCCGGCACAAAGATAAAGGCTGGAATTACAAGAGCAGTATTATGCTCCACAATCAGGGTTCTTGATTCCAATTGACAAGGAAAGCAAATCATGCGCAGTTGGTTTGTGGATGCTTCCACTCCTAAATCATTCCCATCACAGGGATAGAAATTAGTTCAATAGACAGGGTTATCTTTTGCGTTACCCCTCCAAATTGCTTAATTACCTTGTCAGTTTGTGAGATCTTACAAGTTATGCAGGGTCAAACCTGGCCAGCACTTGTCTGGGATATTCCTTTGCAGGAGGTTTAACTACCAGCTGCTACAGTTTCCCTGATAAGGAAGTGTTTCCTTACCTATAATGGCACAACAGTAATGGGACAGTTATGCTGTGAAACCCTTCTCATTTTTAAAAATGTGTTAGATAAATATCTTCTGGGGTGATCCTGCAAGGGGAGACATCTCCAGATCCCTTGGGAGTGTCTTGAGATCACTTCCAGACCAGCCTTTTGCTTTTATAAAGCACTCAGAATCAAGGCCAGACGAAAAACCCATCAAACATCCAAACCCCAACTTACACATACTCCCAAAAGTGCTCTCCTCTCCCCTGAAACAGATCATGATGCCGTGGGTGGGTGGGCAGCAGTACCCTCTTGCTACGCTATCACAGAAGTTATCTTTCAGATAATACATTAAAGCCAAATCTTCAACTTAGTGTGATTCATCCCCTGCTTCAGCAAAGTTCACCAGAGCGTGACGTTTCACATCGGTCCTCGGGGCTTAAGAGATTTTCCACAAGAGGAAGGGTGTTAACGCCAGCATCCTAACAAGCAGTGACGTGAATAATTGTGCTCTATAGATCTAAATTCCTCTTGTCACTCCAGATGCAGAAGTGCCTTTTAGCATGCTCTTCAAGGAAAAAAGAGCCCTCCTTTGCTACCAGCAACCAAAGAACCCTGCCCATTAGTCCAAAATACCTGCACAGGGTTTCTCTCATGGTCTGGAGATCCTTGCGGGAATCTAAGGGTGATTCTGGTGGCAGAAATGACAATGATGTCTGCCTGGTTACAGAGGAAAGAGGTCAGACTGATCCTGTAACAGCCTTTAAAACCTCTGCCATCACAGCTTGCTGAAAAATGCTGAGAAAAACACCCTAAATGTGTGTGTGCAACATGATGTCCTCTGGGAAACCCAGCCTCGGCTGCACCCCTGGGACAAGAGCTAACCCTGCCAAGTTAACCCTTTGTGCACAGTTTGCATCAGACCACTTAAAATTCCTCCTCACTCTGTTCCTACCAATTTCAGCTCAGAGCTAAATTAGCTCAGAGTTAAAAAGAAAAGGGTGTTTCCTCCCAAATTTCAGCTGCGAGGTCCTCATTGCCATCAGACCACTGTGTAAAAGGTCCCTCAAACATCTTCATGTTTGCCTTGGCAAAAGAACTGCAAAGGTCATGGCATTTCCAGAGGACTTTTTCCAAACACCAAACTGTGAGTCCAAGATGGGGTGCTCACAGAGGAGGGCAAAGGAAAGGACCTGCAGTATTTGGCCGCCTTGTGAGTGACATGGTCACCCTCAAGCAGCTTAAACTGGCCAGACCTCAGTCAGGATGCTGCAAAAGCAATTCTAAAGGTTGTCCTAGCTTCATGACCTTGTAAAGAGTGAAAAGGCAGATGGAGCTTGCTTCTCCCAGCAGAGAGTCAATCTACCAAAGTCAAGGCGCTTGCACAAGGTATTTGGACAGCTGGACAGAAAGCAAATGGGTTTGCACCCAGCGTTCCTGCTGTGTTCCCCTGCACCCTCTCTTCTCCTAGCAAAGCAAGACAATGGAGAGGGTCACACTCCTGCATGGGCAGAGCCCTGCAGGCAGGGGTGTCTGAAACAGTCCTTCTGTCTGGACTCAAAAGCCTCTGTAGATCAGCTCTGAGCTAGTGGTATTTTTGAATACACCCAACCTGGGCTTCTTGTGTGACTCCTGGAATTGCAGCTAATGTTTCCAAAGCATTTTTATCTACCACCTCAATGGCCAGAAGGTCTTTTTCTACCCAAGTGATTCTCCTGTAATGACAACTCCAGGAGTTGGGGTTTTAAGGAAAGACAGCCAAATCTTAGGAGGCTCTTGACACAGATCCTGACTTTTGGCAGCAGTGCTCCCTCGCCCACAGCTGAGAGGCTGACTGCAGCTTGGGAGATGCTTAAGTAACCAACTGCAAAACTATTTATCAAATGACTCCAAGTCAAGGGCACAGCAGATGCAAAAGCAGATACAATCCTCCTCAACAGCCCTGCCTGCACAGAGGATAGGCAACGGGAAACTGCTCCATCCAAAGCCACAGAGGGAGTGGGGGCAGCAGCATGGGAGCAGCAGCAGCTTATAGAATATTACACCCCAGTTTTGCATTTTAGGCACTGTTTAAATTATATTTTTATAGCTCATGCATTTCATATTGGTTTCTGGAGAGATGAAGCTCCTGAATCAGTCCTGTTTGTCCTTGTACAAAGAAACAAATTAGCCTGGAAGGCAGAGACCTCCAAGACAGAAAGTTCCTACAGGTTTTCTGAAGACCAGCACTTTACTAGAGAAGACTCTAGTGAGTGTCTGACTTAGGGAGCTGCTGCACCCAGACCAAGGGCTCAGTCAACACCCTGGCCATGGGAACCACACACACTTAGCACCCATAGAGCCAAAAATAAACCATGGTACACACCAACACCACCCACCCTGTGGCGAGCAGAAGAGAATAAACCACAGGTGCTGTTCACAGAGTAAATTTCTCGAATGTCTCTTTCTTCTAGGGGTTTGCTCGAACACTGACAGCTCTAAAAATGAGCCTCTTTCTCCCCTGGTTTTATACAACCAGGCTTTTGTTGCCAGTGATTGGAAACCTTGCATCATTTTACCTTCCTCTGCTCACCTTGGTTCTGCTTGCCCCTTCTCCAAGCTCTTCAGGACCATGGGTGGCCATCACCCTACCCAGAACACAGCTGAGATAAAAAAACAAATTGACAGCAAAGGAGGGATGTGACCCAAGATCCCAAAATCCGTATTATAAATCTCACAGTATTCAGACCCTATCAGCGGCCCTCATTTTAACCAAGAACTGGTTCTTTTTCCCTTTTTGCCCTGTTCTCTTCAGAGCACTTGATTAGACTGGGTCTGACAGCAGCGTTACTATAGCACAGGCAACAGCTACATTAGCAGCCTGGAGGAGCTGAAGTTTACAGAGCTTCCTTTACTCAAGGGAACTGCATTTTTCTAAGATTATATTATTACTTGGGCTGGTCGCTCAGTAATGCAACATCATTTCCCTTTTGGGTGGGAAAGTTCTCTCCTTGTCCTCTGATGCAAATGATTTCAGCCTGAAAGGATGAGTGCGGACTCTGCGTGAACTGTGCCCCTTGCTGAAGCAGCAGGATGTTATATATATAACACCTGGGCATTAAAAAATATATGGTCATGGGTGCACAAACACAAATCAGCTGTAGGTATGCAGAAAAGGGTGAGAGGGAACGGCTGTCAGATGTGACAAAACCATTTTCTCCTTACAGGCACCCACAGACTTAATTCTTTCACAAAGCCTGTGCTTGTAGCCCTCTTGCATCTCCTCTGGATGAATATCCCAGCAAATGAACCTCTCATATTTACAGAAACAGCAAATTACAATGCAAATATCGCAAAACTGCTCAGAGAAATAAAAATTTGAATTTGTAATCAGGTCTGCTGCCACTGAAAATTGGATTCTGCCTTCTGTGTTCAGCCATTCAGGAAAGAGGAAAAAAAACCTATTGTATGACCTACATCTTCAATTGAATGTAAATAACAAGGCCTGTGGTTGGGGTATTCAGGCCTCGTGATGAGCTTGCTCACAAGCTACAGACTATGGATTTTGTATCGAACACTGTCAGGGAAATATTCCGAACAACCAACCTTTAATTTGCTTGGAGCACCTTCTGACACTCTGGCTGATCAACTGCCCCAAAGTTTCTCTGTACCATTTCAACAGCAGAAAGATACCAGAATGGGTGCCAGGATGTGACTATGACTCTTTCCAGAAGAGCTCTGGATCATATCTGAGTGGATCAGCCCAGATTTGCCTGCCAGAGACAAACTGACCCCCTCAGACTCTCCTCTTCCCCCATACCATACCATAGGATCTCTCTTGAAACTACTTGGGAAAAGAAATCCAGAATCCAGAGGGTTTACACTGGCCATCTATGATCCATCCAGCTCCATTTACTCTAGAGGTATTTCACAGGTTGCAGCCCTGCCTGGAGAACATCATTGCATGTCAGGGGCAGCTGCAGAGAGAGGCAGTAAGGCAGCATTTCTGTGCTGCTAAAAGGCAGCAGGCTGAGCCACTGCTGAGCCCTGCTACTGTGTACCTGTACTTGCTTTGGAAATGGTACATGGTTCCCATCAACGGGGAATACACAGCGCCAGCCAGTAGAGACTCCAGAAGAGTCACAGACGTTGGTGGTGCCTTAATCTCTACACCACAGCATTGAAACTGTCACTATACTGACAGGTTTTACTGCCTTGATTATCTTGTTAATTGACACAGTTCTTTATTCTGTTGAGATTCTTTTATTAGCTTGAATGAATGCTTCACTAAAACAATCACAACCAGGCCGATGCTACCAAGTTTTATGTTTTACGTTTCGGATCACAGGCACAGTCCCAGTCTCAGCAGCATGCATCTGTTTTGCACTGTAACTACCAAGACCAACAGCCTTTCTATCCTGGCACCATACGCCCTCTGCTAAATGAGCATAATCCTCTGCCACCTCTGAGAGATGAGATGGTGATAGAGCCATCAGCCTCAGCAGCCATGATATGCCCCCTGCAGATGAGCAGGATAGGGAGAAAGGAGGATGGAGCACACAGAACAGCTTGGGAGTTCTATCACAGAGGGTTTCTGACTGCCAGCCCAAAAACTGGTATCTGTAAGAGCAGGTAAAGGAAACAAGTTGTCCCAGAAACCACACGCTCCCCTAAACTCCTCAGTACCTGCAACTTTGCATACTGAAAAGAATATTTGCTGAGGAAGGCACTCCTGCACCAGCAAGGCTGGCATCAGCCCCTGCAGACATGGCAGAAACTGCCCATATCCTTCGTCGTCCTGGCCATGAGAAACACTTAAAGCAAGTTAAATTATCCCTTCAAAGTGGTGACGGCTTCTGGAGCAGCACATGCTGCAAGCACTTGCTGAACAGGCACGGGCTGGTGCTGGTGGTTTGTTACTGAGAAATTAAACTTTGTGGCGAGCCCAATACCTCTTTAGCTACAGCAGCTCTCCCCTTACCCGCTCACATGCACATTCCCCGCGCAGGGAGGTGTAAATCAATACCCATCACTGTGTGCTCCCTGACAGCCAGGTTACACAATTATCTCTCAGACCATATTCATTTAGCACTTAAATATCGCACAAAGTGCTTCCACAGATTGATGTGAACCCAGCTGGTCAGTGCACGACCCTTGCTACCTTCTGGGGCTTGGGATGGGAAACAAGCAGAAAAGATGATCTCTAATCTCCCTCCTTTTCTGAAATACCTTTTTTTCCTTCTCATTTCTTTTTTGCTTTTAATTATTTACCCCAAAGGAGCAGAGTTAAATCCATACAACCCCAGGGACTTCACGTTCACAGCACACCAACCAAACACAGTTACAGCTCATAAGGGAGCAGCAAAGATGTTCAAGACAGGAAAACCCTGCAGCCTTTTGACAGTGATGTGGAGACATGGGAGGTGATCCCTCCTTGTCCCTGCACCACAGGGGTAGGAAGCATCATTCTTGCAACACCCACAGTCACCTGAAATTGCATCAAAGCTAGACAGCAGCATCTTACACCCCTCTGCATCTGTGTGACTGCAGGCAGAGCCGGGCTTCTGCACCCCAGGAGCCACAAAATACATACTGTGAAATGTGAGGAAGGTTTGGAGGCAACATACTTTTGTGCAAACAAGCACTGTCAGCATCTTCTTCCCTCACGCCTAAATTTGCTTCTTCCTCACACAGAAAGTTTCAGAAGAAAGTCAAAAAATACATAAATAAATATAGATTGTTCATCCCCTCTAAGAGGGCTGGACAGCATCTCCCAGCAGCCAGACTAAATCTCTGCTGCCAGCGAAGATGGTTTCTTCTCAGGTGACTTCACACCTTATTTCTGGGGCTTTCACCAGGGAAGCTGCAAAGAAAAGTGGCAGTTGGTATGGGAAAGAGGGAGAACGGACAGAAGGACAGACACAGATGGCAGAAAAGCAGATCAGCTTCTCAGGGCAAGCCCATTGCCAGCAGCTACATGCTGTGCTGGACACAGTGGCAGGACACCTGTGTGGGCCAGAAGTAACACCAAAAGGGACATTGCAGAAAAAAGGGGGTGACCCCAGCCATAGGAACTTTGTCAGGGCTCAGTCCCACCTCTGCTGCCCTTGGGGTGTCGCTGGAATTATTCCCGTTTCACAGATGGGAAATCTAGAATACAGAGACCTGCAGGAGGAGAGAGATTGTAACCAAACTCTCACCTGCCTGAGGCTGGCAGCAGACAGTGCCCTTTGGTTTAACTGGTACCCATGTGAGGTAGTTGCCAGGAGGGATTTCATGCAGGGATTTGACAATATTTTAACTTTACTATCACCAGCTTTCTTGTTTCCTACTTCATCTTTTTTTTTTTTTTCTTTTTCCTGTGTTCCTTTCCCTGGGTTCAGGCTGTATTTTAAACACAGGCAAAAGCCATCTGTCCTCATCTCTCCACCAGACAAGGGTCTGGCAGGGAGGGCGGCAGATGCAGACTGAAGCGCAGGCTGGCCAGGAAGGCAGCAAGGCTCTGAGGGCAGCCCTGCTCTCTTGCCTCACGCTTTGTGAGAGACTCAAAAGCCCCATTTCTACACTCACTGCCTCACCATCTGCTCGCTAAGCCCTGCCTGAGAAAGGGCTTTTGCCTCCCAGTCTCAGACTGTTTCAAAGGGAGATGTAATCTTCATTTCCACTGTGACAGGTTCACCCAAAAATGCTCCCCCCCACTTCAAGCAAGTGTTTTCAAAGGTGGAAAATGTCTCCGAGGCACGGGAGCAACGGTGAAACAAACAGGGATTTCTCAAGCACCTACAACTCAACCTGAGAGTGATTCAGGAGATTCCCCCAGCCTGCTCCCATAGTGCCAAACAATTCCCTTTGACTGACGGGCATAGAGCTGGAGCTAACAGCAAGTGAATCGCAGCTGTCAGGACCCTGCGTAATTCATGATGCTGTTTGCTGGGGAGAGAGCTACTGCTGGGCTATTTATCACTCCTTCATGATGCATCCCCTGTTCCTTCTGGATGGGGTTGACATAATTCACGAGCACCTGTAGCTGCTGAGCACTAGCTGCACGGAGCACAGCCTCCACCACCGAGCCGGGCAGCCAGACGCTGGTAGCCTGACAAATGGATTTTCCAGCATGTGGACAGATAGTTGAGCTTTTCAGACTCCTAACAAAGGAAATGCATTCCTCCGCTGACTCTCAGGAGTCATCAAGGTCACAGGAAAAGATGCCAGATCGAAAGCTGAGATGAAATTAAATATCTTTTTTTCTGTCCACTGAGGAATTTGTGCAGCTCTTACTGAATAATTGGTGAGCACTTTGCTGGCAAGTTGCAGAGTTTATTTTCACAAGATTGGAAGCAGGTAAGAAGACAGCATTATTCTCTCCCAGTTTGGAGGGCAAACCGATAGTTGGAGTAGCACAAAAAAGTGGCTGTGCTGGGAACAGACCCAAATCTCCTTCATTTTGAGGCAGTATCCTAGTCACCAAGATGCACTCACACAAACACTGCTAGTTAAGAGCTTTCTCATCCACTGCAGGGTACATTCCAGCTGATATCCCCAACTGTACATTTTGTCTAGTGCGGACACATCCTACAAAGGCATGCCTTGGGTTTGGGAAGAAAACTACAATGTTATGAATGTAGATTTGTCACATTTCCTGAAATTGTACAGCTCCATGCAACTAACTTAACCCCAAGTACCAAAGCATGATAATTAAAAGATGAGATTTGACAGTCCAGCTCAGGCAGGCCATCAATCCTAAAACCTACTCAAAACCTGCGTATGACTAATTTGTCATATTAGATTCCTTATACCACCTGCAGATACCCAGCACTTTCCATACTCATTGAGAATTAGCCATCCTTATGTGTCTTTTTCAGTGAGCCAGTTTACTGAGTGACTCTTGAAATGAGCCCAGCTTGTTCTGGGAAAAAGATGGTTTATCCTGTACTGAAACCAAATTCAGCACAATTTGCAAAGCATGAAACTAATCATTGTTCCTGATAATTGCACTGTAGATGTAGCACGCAGAAAAAAGTGTGACTTTATACATGACTAATCTGACAGTCTCTAGGACACATAGAGAGAGAGGGTCTTTATAGAGAACTGATCCCGCACCTGGATGTGGGTCAGCACCTAAGGTGAGATGAGGGCATGTCTGGAGACAAGCAGAAGGCAAGCCAGACCCTGAAGACCACCTACAAGAGCTACCAGTTTCCCATCTGGGAAGCATTTTGGTGAGCAGAGAATGTTGACAGTGCTCCTGATATGCCCCAAAACCTTTTTCAAGTTCCTCTGTGAAGTTTCCACCACTCACCTTCCAGTCAGTCCACGCAGCTACAACGTGATTACACTTTCCCTCCCACGACTCCCATCCCAAACCTTCACCCACTGAAGCAGTTGACTGTAGCACGATGAGCTTGGCAATGTTGAAAAGGGAAAAGGATTTGGGGGGTGGTGGAGTGGTGTTGGTGTTACATTTCGCAGCTGCATCAGCTCTGGGTGATGCCGGGATGCTCAGCAGCCATGGTGCGGCAGAGGGTGCGCGGAGTCCCATGCCACGAGAGACTCGTACGGTGTGGGACCCCAGGTACTCTCCGCCGCACCGCGACCGCTGCCGGGATGAAATCCCGTCCCTATCCCCATCCCTACCCCCATCCCTGTCCCCATCGCCATCGCGGGGTACTCACCCGGGCTGTCGACTTGTCCCGCGGCGGGAGGCGAGCAAGGGCGGCCGAGACGGTTTCGGGACGGAGGAGGACGAGGAGGAGGAGGAAGACGCTGTGGGGAAGCGAGGGGCAGCGACCCGGCGGGTGGGACCGGGACCAGCCCCAAGCCCAACAGCAGCAGCAGGGTACAGGCTGCCGGCATGGCGCTGGGGGTGAATGGAAGGGGAGGCGGGGGGGGACAAGGGGGTGGTTGTTCACATACCCGGAGCGGGGCAATGAATAACCACGTAAACAGCGATTTTTAATGAATTCCCGCTGCCCCCCCCCCCGGGGCGGCGCCTTAAAAGTGCGGGGTGCCCATGGCGGAGGGGGCGAGGGGGGGGCCCGGCCAGCAGCAGCAGCAGCCTGCGGCCAAGTGCCGGCGCCCGAAAGTAAAAGGGCAGGCGGCGGAGGCTCCTCCTCGAGCCTGACATCACCCAGCCGCGGCTCGGCTCGGCTCAGCATGGCCCGGCTCCCCACGGCCCCCCCCACCCCGGCCCGGCCCGGCCCCCAGCGGCCGCCCCCTCCCGCCCCGCGCAGCCGTCGGGCCGCCCGTTCCCTCGCCCGGCTGGGTGCAGCATCGGTAATGAAAATAATAATAGTAACAACAACAATAATAATACTTAAAAATATGCTTCTTTTTTACTTTTATTTTGTTTCTCCTGCTGCATCTCCCAGCTGCGCCGAGAGAACAGGACCCCCCCGCCCTGCCCACCGGCCCCAGCCCCCGAGGAGGTGCCGCAGCGACATCGGTACCGCGCGTGGGTGCGGGCAGCGCGCGGGTCCCGCACCCGCGCAGCGGCACCGGCGGGACACGGCCGGTCACCCCCCCCCCGCTTCCGCGCTTGATCGCCCCAAACTTAATTCCCATCGAAGTCAAGTCCTTGCCAAATAACTTCAACCCTTTTCTTGTTTTTGAAGCTGACCCGCTCCCTTTTAAATGCCTCAGAAGCAGCGTTTGAGGCTGCAACTTCTTGCAGCGGTGAATTTCCCAGGCCGGGCTGTATGGCAGGCAAAGGATTTCCCTTCATTGTTCTAAAATTCCCCTTCATAATTTGATGCTGCTGGTTCTGTGAGAGAGCACGCCACGGAGTAGTGGGTTGGGCTTTGCCGAAGCTGCCGGCATCCCGATGCGGCAGGTTTAGGGTACTCACTGAGCTCTCCCTCCCCAGGGAACACAAACTCACCTTGGGCAGTCTCTCCTCTCGAGTCGTTCCTGGGCCCTGTGCTTTTCCCTCGAGCTAATTCAGCATCAGACTTCATTTCCACAAGCCAAGAAGAATCCGACCTTTCAAAGGGGAGTAACAAGTGACAACACACGGCATCCAGACAACTACAGCCTCGGACAAAACTGGGGTCTGGTCCACAGACCCCCGCATCGCCATTCACCAAAAGCAGAAGGCGACGGCGATGAACACAAACTCTCCTGAAAGCCTCTTTCTACCCGAGAGGTGGCACTGACGAGCCCACACCAGCATGTTAACGGCCTTGGCTTTACCCCGACACAGCATTTGCTCTTTGGTGCTCCTGTGCTTTTCTCCCCACACAGGGGTGTTTTTTCCACACCACTTCACCATGAAGCACACAGAAATCCTCACTCTGGTGCTTGAATAATCAGGGATGAAAGCCCTGAGAAAGGCCACTTTTGAGGCATCCCTCTATCAACCTGTCCTCTACTCTACTACAGCTTTTGACATGTCCTCGCTTCAAATTTGCTTAAACTCAAGGAACAAGTAAAGCCAATGTCAGTTTGGGACACAAAGTGCAAACCAATCATGATTATGCTTTAAGCACACAAGTAACCATCCCAATCCTGGCAAATGGGGTGACCTGAGTGACCCAGAATCCAAAGGCAATCACCACCAAGGAGCACAATCCACAGAAGGTATCTTTAGGCTCCTTCAGCATGTGCCAGTGTATTTACACATTCTGTATGGAATAGGTTGTGCAAAACAAGGCTTCCTTCTTGATAAGACAGACAGACCAATACACAGCTAAGTAACATGCCATCATGGGACGAAGTTAAAGCTCAGGGGAAGAGCTGTGAAATATTTTGATATCCATAATGAATATGATTCATCAGAAAGTTTTGTAAGTCCCTGGAATGAAAGCCTTGCCAACCAGCACATCTGACACTTTCTTACACCTTTTAACTGTGCAATACAGGTGAGGCAGCAGAGGCACAGAAACCTCTCTAAGGCCAACAATACACCCTCAGGGCTGCAGGGGGCAAACCAAAGCCAAACCCGGCCCTGACATGAAATGGATGCTCTTGTGTCCACTCACTCTCAAGCCCTGCAGCCCTAACACCAAGCCTAGAGCTCACATCCCTTTTCCCTCACCTTCCCAAGAGATTTCCCCAACATCTAAGTAGCTCCCCGCTCTTACTCCTGTAAATCCAAGAAGCAGGAAACACAGTATCAAATGCTTTTCCAAAAAGGTCTCAATAAATTCTTCCTACTTTCAGTCAACAGGCACATGAAGAGCAATGGCAGATTCAGGCAAATGCAAAACAAATACTGAAAAAACAACCAATGTCCATATTAAATGGCTCCATCTCACCATGCCAGTTGGCGCACCTATAGTACAACCCACTATGCGATGCTATGCATGCCAAGCAGTGAAGACTTGAATTAACCCCCTCTGTGAGGGTGGAAAGGGGGTAGCCAATGTCCTCTCCAAAAGTGCCATTAAACTTGCCTGACCTGCCCGACCTGCCCCAAAGCTGCATTTCTGAACCAAACAGGGCACATGTAACCGTGACAGGGATGATCAGCAGGATCCCATGCCAATATACACAGCCAGCACCAGGAAACTCCAGCAAAAGGGCCCTGTGCTGCCCTTGAACCAGCCACATCCTGTCGGAGCTTAATATAAATGGGAAAACAGCACGGAGCCAGGGAATGTCCACTGTAGCCTTTGAAGCACACGGCAGTGGTGAGGCTGCTGCCAGCCCCAGCAAAAGCCCCACAGTGTGAACCTGTGTGCCTAAACCAGGACTTACCATCGTAAGAGAATCTCTCTCCTCTCACCATCATGGTTCCAGTCACGAGCAGCACATTATTCACAAGCACCTGGAAAGGAAGCGCCTATATTCAGGCAGTTTCAGACTTCACTAATACAGTCCCTTCTCCCACAGGTGCCTGATTTGCCAAAGTGTAGTGCCTGTAAATTTAAAGGTACTGTGTTTTCCTGCCATCTTACCTTTATTCCTACCTTCACGGTTTCATAAGGAATATCCGTGCATTGAAGGCATCAATTTATGAGTGATATTTTTGAGCTCCAGCTCCAACAGCCACATGAAAACATCAGGAAAAAAAAAATCTCACTTTTTTTTTCTTTCTTTCCCCAAAGTGGGTACTGTTTTATCCATTGGAGCTGCAGAGAGTAGTGTGGATGGGATACCAACCCTGCCACCCATGTGCCATGTTAGACACCCTCCCAGGAGGCCCAGGAAGGAGCATCAGTGGTGCTGTGCTGCAGCAGGATGAAGGTGTATGTGTGGAGCATGAATGCTTGGTGAAGGCCACCAGCACTTGCCTTTTCCCTGTATGGTGCTGGAGTTGTTTATCCCTGTGGCACAACTTCACGCTCCGCTGCCACATCCCTCTAATACTGGTTACGGGACAGCTCCAGGCCAACACTGCTCCCCTCTCTCCTTGAGAGCACAAACTAATAGGAGATTTAAATGCATGAAATCATGTCTGAGGAGCCAGATGGGCCAGGCAGAGGCTGATGTAAAATAATGCCACAGCATCCTCCTGAAAGAGGCTGTGACCTCAAACATCTCCCCAAATTGCGTATAAAATTCATTTACTGCTTCCATCTGAAAGCAACCAATACATTCCACACACAGCAAAGGAGTTAAAAACAATCTCATCAACATAGGAAGCCTCTAACAAAACTATATATAAAATATGATTGATATTGATTTATTGAAACCCACCCATCACCTTGTTTTGTGGGAGGAAAAACAGAACGTGTTTTTATTTCACCTTGACGACTACTTTCCAGATTGAAGGGTTAGAGATACGTGACCAAATTTGATGGATTCTACATTGTTTTGGTCTGAAATCACTAAAAATCACAGGAGTTTGTACAGAAGAGGCATCTCTGTAGCACTTGGTCAGGATTACAGTGACCAGTCCCTTCTCTCTGGTTCCATAGGAGCCGTTCGCAGCCCCAGCCAATGTCATGAAACTCCTGCAGCTCCCTTGAAACTCATCCCAGATCTGTCCAAAACTTGGATCAGGCTCATAAACCTCAGACAAGTTTTAAGCTGATGATGAATTAAGGTACAAAGTGAATATTTTCTCCTCCTGGAATTTGTTATTAAAAGCCCTGAGTTTCTGAAGTGGACAAATAGTTCCTAACTGAGTAATTAATTACCTTCCCATCTCCTCTCAATGCCACAAGCCATCCATTAATGGATACCAATCATCCAACAGGCACTTAATACCTGACCATTTTTCTTGAGATTTTGGGGGTGGTGGTATTTTATTGATTTATTTTAACAAGAACTGCTTGCCTTGTACCTCTGTTGGAAGCAGCTTGTTCCAGATACTCGACATTTGGAGGTCAGGACGGATATGGGTCTTGTGATCTCTCTTCACCCCTCACAGAAAAATACACAACTTGAAATGATGTTGCATTTTGAATTCTGTCATTGGAAATAAATCCCTTGCTTTCTGGGGGGAAAATAAATAAATCAGCCATTCAAATATATCTGGGAAGAAGCAATTCTAAATTTCTGATTTATTTCTTTTAGGACCCTTTTCAGCCAGCCCTGGTTTGGAGCACATCAAGAAAAACCTAGACATTTTGGAGCTGAACAACACAGCTCCAAAATGTCTAGGTTTTTTTAAATCCAGCAAGAAGCCCCCAGTGAAATGTTACACCTGGATCCAATAAAGTTACAGGTGCTCTCCTCGACCACTCAGTTTCTGGGAGCCCCTGTGCTTCCCCTCACTCTTGCACAAGAGGGACAAATCCCAGGTACGAGCATAAAAAGCGTGAAGGAGTATGAGCATAAAAATTACAGGAAAAAAAAGGCAGGAGCAGAAAGCAGCAGAGGAAGGAGCCTCTCTTCTGCCGCACAGGTTTTAAAGTGATTTATTTTTAGCCTGCAGTTTGCTGCTAGAGCCTCTCATCCGTAGCTTTTAAGGCTGTTAATGCTGAGGTCTCACCTTGTCTTAGGTTTAAGTGATGTTATGGCAAATCTGGGTCACAGCAACACAGCACTGCGGAACAAAACAAGTACATTATATACCATTTTTCTATGGAGTTAGCAAACTTATAGATTGTCTACAAAATCTTCTCTCTTTTAGCCCTGTAATTGCCTTTTCTAAAATTTACCAGGCAAGGGCAATAATTCAAATAATCTCTGTTTCCCACTAACCTAAATGTTAATCCTAGGCTGGCTCCTGTGCTTCAGCAAAACTCTTTTGACCTTGCAGGTGTAAGTTTGATGCTGTTTAAGAAACTCGGCCTGTCTGAATTGGAGGCACATGGGCAAGAGAATACCAGCTCATGGGGGACAGAGAGCTGCCGCCTGCCTAAATTCTTCCATGCACAGGAGCATCATTTCATGTTTTGTCACCCTTCAACACTGTGGTCACAACTGTCTGCTATGAATAAGTGACCGTGGCAAGTGTGTGATATTTGGGCCACCATACACAACAAAGACTATCCAAGGAAACTCAAAATTGATCACGAGAAGCCATGAGGAGAGAAAAAAAAGGACAAGTTTGAGCTAAGATTTGGATTTATGGAGCATGATTCATCCTCCCTGTGCAAACTCCTAATGGGACACAATCCAGGTGGATGACAATTTATGTCAACTGAGGAGCTGTCTCCTAATGCCAATATCACAATAAAACTTCATTTTTCTTCTGCCCATTCTTAGCCCTGACTATTTGTGGTGCAAGCTTTTTGAGGCAGAAAATTCTGATTTCTGGACCCACATAGCGCTGAGGGATCACAACTGCAGCATGAGCTTCTAGGCAGTACTGCAAGGCAAATAATAAAATATTTATCCTCAACTTCCTTCTATGCTTGTATGCTCTGCAAGGGAAACCATCAAAAGTAGAGCCACCAATTTACAGTTGGAATCTTCAAAAGGAATAAAACAGAGCTGCCATATCCACATCTCTCTCGAAAACATGTTTTCACCCCTTGACCCACTGCAGAACATTTTAATTTCTTACATAATAATAACAAAAAGATCAAATTTCACACCCAAAGGAAAATAATTATAGATGAAAAAAAGGTTATGTGGCTTAGAAAACAGGAAGGGATTTCCACAATCATATTAACGAAGCTGCAACCTTGACACATAACAGGACATATGATGCTCAGAGTTGGGTCCCAAACTCACCTTCAGGGAACCTGAAGCTTCATGAAAGCCTCAGCATGTGGAGGCACAGCTTGGCTCTTAAGGGGGTGAAAGTGGCACATTACCACTCACAGAAGCAATCTCCACCTACATTTCTTCCCTTCAGCCACTTAACATGAAGCTAATAAACTCCTACTCCCCTAACTTCACTTTTTTTTTTTTTTTTTTTTTTTTTAAGTGCTACCAAAGCTACAGCCATTTTTGACGTGACACCACGATCTTTAGCTGTACAACTGCTTTCTTTCTTGCTTGCTGGGAAAGTTTCCTTGATGTGCAAAACCCTGCGTACTCCACCGAATAATCTGGTTTCATCCTCAGTGAGTGAGGTACACAGCCAAGGGGCCTTTCCCCACCCTCCCTATCTTCTGACCGATGTCTTATTTTAAGAAGGGAATTACATTGTTTAGCAGCTAACAAAGAAGTTACCTAGGAATTTCTGCCCATTAATCCCTTCGTGCCATGCTCTGCGTTTGGTTTTTTTTTGTTCAAGCTACAGAGAAATGCAAGGCTGGGCATTCCTCAACCTGGAAGGAAAGGCACCATGCATGTGACTGGACTTCATGAAATGCAAGATTTTACAGTAACAGCATTATGGTTGGGTATGAAACTGTAACAGGGAGCATGTTCAACACCATGCAGCTTGCCAGCAGTGGGTCAGCACCATGGAGTGTTCAAAGTCTGCACAACAGCAGTATCTGCCAAGGTCAAGGATGATACAAGCACAGGGAAGGCTCCCTGGAGCCACTGGTCCCAGGAAACCGAGGGGAAGCTTCAACACTGAGCCACATCCACACAACAGATCCAGACTCTTTGGAAACCAAGGGCAAAAGGCAATGGAAAGAGTGTTTCAAACACTGAATGACTGACCTGAGGTGGCTCAGAGCTGGTCACACAATCACAACTTACGTCTTGCCTCTATTGAGATAATTAAGGTTCAAAACACTTAGTAACTAAGACCTGCGACCTTGAAAAATGAGCACACTTTCTGCAGTGCGCCAGGGTGGCTCTTTTCCTCATGTCAGCAGAAAGCCTCCTATTCTTCCCTCTGTGAGAAAACTGGAAGAGCCAAAGCTGCAGCTGGGCCAGACCATGAGATGGGATGGAGCGTTCCCCCACACCTGGTAACACCAGGGCACTGAGCACAGGCAAGCAGAACAGTGCTCAAAGGCACTGAGTGTGCCCAGAGAAAGCACAGAGAGGAGTTCTTGGAGTCTCAAGGTTTTATTGCACAGAAGGAAATAAATAATCTAAAAGGCTGAAATGATCAGAGATGAAACAAAGTGAAAGGCAGTGATTTCCCTCTCCTTGTAAATGCCAAGTTACAATGATATTACACAAGTGATGTGCATTGCTGGAGTTTGCCTCAACCCAGAACTCGCACTCGTGCCTCTGTGGGTCCCTGCCAGGATGGATGCCTGCAGGCAGGACAGTGCTCAGTGGAGGGTTTTTACCCTGAGGAGCAGAAGCAACAGTGATGGGAGGTCCAGATAAAACCTCACCCCACCCCACAGACACTGCCCATCAACCTGAAGATGAGTTTTGGAAATCCTGCAGCACCCCCAGCTGAACTTCCCACATCCCAGATCATGGCAGCAGGAGAAATGGCTCATTCTGGAAGCTCACTATGGGCTGGACTTTAAGCAAAATAAGCAAAGATGAGGCTAAACTTATTTTGCTAAAGCACTTCTGAATCATCTGTCCCTTCAGCCAGGAGATGCTCTATGTGGGCACAGTTATATTGTCAGATCTTAGGTTTCATATCAGCAACCACGTGGGAAATCACTATGAACAGCTTCTAAGACATCATTTCACAGTTATAGGGAAGAGTTCATTATTCTGCATTACTGCATTTAAATGTGCAATTTCAGTTGTGAATACACTTCATAATCTTCTTGCACTTGCCACTGATTCTGGCCTATTGTCTAATGCCTTAAAGTACTTTCTAAGACCTTGGTAATTGAAATGCTGAGGTAGAAAATTACTGTATTACAAGCAGGGAAATTCATGCTGAGAGGAGAAGTGAATTGACCTGGAAGGTCGCATCCATCTGTGGCATAGCTGGGAGCTGGGCCCCAGCTCCTGCTGCCGAGGTCACCACTCCCAGGCACAAAGCGTCCCTAGTCACCCAGAGGACATCTGAAATGGGGTGTTGTAAGCTTTTATAGTGGCAATGGTCTTTAGACCTCAATAGGGCTTATAACTGAATTCTTTTAAAAGGTTATAATTGTCCTCAGAAACTCATCACTTCCTTGGACTGGCCCTTTCATTTCCAATTTTCCCCCCATTTTGGGTAAGATTTGAAGACCAGCAGTGTTGTAGTTTGCATAAACAAACAAGCTTCAAATACATAAATAACAATTCACATTCTTCATGCATAAATTCAAGTATTTCACTTGCACTGTGGCACCCATTAGCACTTCTAAATGCTTTTTGAAGTAATGGATTGATTTTTTTTCTTTGTGTGTGTGTGTGTGTGTCCTTCACTGGAATTGGTTCCCAAACTCCTCTCTGCTGACAAGTGAGGACTGGTGATAGCGGTCCCTCGAAGCAAAGTCAGCGTTCTCCTCGGTGAGCTGCCTGGTCTCCATGCCAACTGTTGCAAAGGACGGTGTCACCACAATCTGCTCCTTGGGAGATGGCCTTCTCCTGCAAACAGAGAAGCAGAGGTGCCTGCATCACCCCTTGTTTGTCATCCATTCCCAGCCGTGCTCTTGGCTGCACAAACAAGGCAGGGCTCATTGAGAAGAGGCTAAATCCTTCTGGTGCCCTTTGGAGGCAGCGGGCTAACCTGAAAGCATTTTTCTTAAAAGACACACAAAAAATGTACTCCCTTCCCCCAGTAAACACAAGAAAATATCTGTTTTCTTAACAAGTAGGTTTCATCTTTGGATGTTGACTATGGCAAACACTTTCTACACTGTGTAGGAGAAGGAGCATGAACCATTTCTAATGAAAAACATCCTTCTTGAAGTTTCCTAAGCAATAAAAAAAATTACAATAATTTTTGTAACTCTTTTTAAATAAAAGGGGAGATTTTCCTGCAATCTCTTTATCCCAGAGGCTGATTTTAAGAAAACTCGATTGCGCATCTTTAAATCCAAACTGCAAGAGCATATAGAACTAACACCTCGTCAAGCACCTAAGAGCCTCAGAGGTGTCAAGAATCCTTGTGCCTCAATAGGAAGGTCTCCCTTATTCCTTTTCATGCTTATGGCCCCAGCCTCCATGTAGATAATTTCTGGTTGATTCTGATTTCAGATTGATTGATTGATTTTAGGGCTTTGTTTGATTTTTCTCTGTGTGCTTTAACCATCTAGTAAGTAGCAGAGTGAACCTTGCCAACGAACTCTGAAATGCTTTCGCTTTAATATTAAACCTTTGCCAGAGATTATTTGAGCCACCTAAAGGATTAATTTGCCACAACACAGTGCACACCCTCTGCACCCCCTCACCCCTCTTCTGGGTAGTCTGTCTGACCTGGGCTCTCATCCCCTCAGGCTTAAGCAAGCTGCAGCTTTACAGCGCTGTGAGAGGCAGCAGTGCCTGTGTGAACAAAGCTGTTCAGAGCAAGAGGTGTGGAGGACAAGTGGGCCTTCAGGGACCCAGTCCCATACTCAGAGGCATCCACTGGTCTGGTAGAGAGAGGGATGGATGTGACGTGATGTGGGATAACAGACTTGTCTGTTCTCAGCCACAGCACAGACCTGCCATGGAGACCTCTCAGGGACGTCCCATCGCCCCTTGCTTCTTTCCCTAGTCACCTCTGTTACCAAAAGCATGTGGCCATGTTATAGGGACTGTGGGCAGAGGCAGAAGCTGGCAAGACAGATATGGGTATGTGCCAGTGTGCTTAAACTGTGCTTAAACTTTCATTTATTTTAAAGGAGCCACCAAATTTGTACTTATAATGCACGGCAGCTCATGCTGTGCAGTCCTTCCTACAGTGTTCACTCACCCCAACCAAAACTCAACCAAACCAAACCTGAGAAACTCAAAGCCATTTCAGGTGGTCACAATCTGCTATGGGAAACCCAACATGATGGAATTAATAATTAATACCATCAAAGCAGGTTAACAAACAGGTTAATAACCAATCAAACAAAACTCTCAAGGTCTTCTGGGAATCAAACCCCAAGACAATGCTACTGCAGTCCCATGCAAACTAAATACTGAACAGTTCTTTCACCAAAGACACTGTTTATTGTATTTATAACTACTGCAGCTTCCCCCACGAATTTCCTCTCTGAAGCCTGAGCACAGCTGCCATGTGTGTCAGCTCCACCACTACCACAGTAATTCGCTTTCAGTGAATGGTGGGTGGAAGAGATAGAGCGTCCCATTTCCCATTTCCTGCCAGCTTTTCCCATTCAACCTGAGCCATGGAGGTTGAGCACAAACCTTTGGGGTAAGATAAAGCTTCAGGCACCAAGATATAGTTATCAGCTGACGTGCCTACACACAGAGCAGAGAAGACTGCGCTTCCCCACATACACAGCATATGCCAGACTAATGAGAGCAAGCAGCTATTTTTACCATTAAGAATAACTTTGAGTATGCAAGAAAGGGCAGACAGCCTGCTTAATAAGCAAGTCAATTCTTCTACCCCTCTCTGTGCACATCAGTGGTCACGGGAACAACAAGCAACATGTTGGTCACTGCCAAGTGACTGGTACCAACCTGCACAAAGTGATCAAAACCGACTTAATCCAGCCAAAGAAACTGAAATTTGCTGCTGCTCCTATGGAGAAAAGGCACGAGAAGTCAGTATGCTGTTAATTCTTTCATAAGAGCATTACACCACTCATTTTTTGCAAACCAACAGGCTTGTTATTAATTTGCAGTACCCAAAGACTTTGTGATGGTGAGAGCGTTCCTGCAGTTTTCCTACATGCTGTGGCTTTTAAACACTTTTCAAGAAATGAACTCAAATTTCCCATGGAGAACAGCTATCCCTTCCCAGCCTGAGAGCTTGTTGAATCCCAGCAAAGCCAGGGCAAAGCACGGACACCCACTGCAGTACCTTTTCCTCCATGGACCACTCAAGGGATGGGGAGACTGGAAGAGCCGTTCAGCCAACCTCAGCCAGGGCAGCTGTGGTCTCACCATTCATTCCCTCTTGTCTGACCCCACAGAGAGCTGGTTTAGCATATTACACCAACACTTTTTTCTTTTTTTTTTAGTTTCTCTGTAGAGTTAGTTTCCTGCACTGGCTCCCTGCAGGAGCAAGGAAGTGCTGGAGCTGGAAGCAAAAGCAGCAGGAGAAGTTTGTGGTGAGGGACAGAGAGAACAGAGACCTGTCAGTGCCTGCTGGATGTGGCTTAGGCTGCTGAGGAAGAAGAGAGAGGAGAAGGGATGTGTCAGTCATAGGGCATTTCTCCTCTCAAGGCCTTCATCTAGCCCTTAATCCAGAGCATCTCTCAGGCCGGTGTCTCCCAGCCTTTCTAGACAGAAGGGTTCTTCAATCCTTTGAAGGACAGACTCACAGATCACCAGAAGCCTTGTGACCACAAAATAATGTTCACTCACAGCCAAGTAAAAATCAGGCTGAACTTTGAGTGTTTCCTCCTAACATTTTCATTGCCATGCACTGTTTGTGTATGTATGTGTGTATGCATAAATAGGTGAGTATGCCCACACTGGCTTCCTTTAGAGACACAGAGCAATGCTAACCCCTCCAGTGGCCTTGCTAAGGAACTATAGGCTCTCATGAGCTGCTTTCTGAATGCGCTTCACTGTTTAATTTTAAACTTGTTCAAGCTGATCACATGCAGAGTGCCTTCTAATGCCCTCTGCCTACAAGTATTTCCCCAGATTATGTTCCCAGCGCATTCAGTGTGTTTAGCTCTGGAATCAAAAGGCTCTCTTGTTCCACAGTTACAAATGCTGAGATTTAATAAGACACTCATCATAATTCCTATTTTCCTTAAAGTTTTCTCAGGTGGGTTTAAATTGATTAAGTTTATTAAAACTAATTTATAGTGGATTTTTCTCATTGCTGTCACACATTTACAAACTGCCACCCCTATTAAGTCTTAGTATTAGTATCTGGTTTTGCCATTTAAGGTACAATATAATAAAACAATAAGCATTATGTTCAAACTATCAAACCAGTGCTAGTTATAGTTAGAATCCAATAGAAAATTAACGAGTCAGAAAGAAAATGTATTAAAACTAGCAATGAAACAAAACCCCATAATTCACCGTGTCACCTGCATATTAAACACAAGTGTCTCAATTCCTAATTAAGTTAAATTAAAGCTTAATGAATTTTTAAGCAGATTTAATAATACAGGGAAAAAAATACTCACCAAGGGGGAGTCCTGGGCTCACTTGGCCAATGTAGGAATACAGAATAATCGCTGCACCCAGGCTGACCAGGGTGTAGATCCACTGAATGACAAATGTTATGATGAGGGACACAATTGCCTGTTGGAAAGACATGGTTTGGGGTTACTCCAGAGTCTGTAAGGTAATATGATGTTGACAGTCCTTCTTCTGCAAAGCCCAGCAGCTTCACTGATCTTCTGCTCCAGCAGGAGAACTCTCTGTGGGAGAGCTGGCAGTGTGGTGCGCAGGAAGGACTGCTCCCCTTCAGACACAGCCCAACACTGACCAGGTCAGCAGCTCATTGCTCAACCTGGCAAGATGAGCATGGACAGCAACTCTAACAGAAACTCTTCAATAACTCGGGCAGTACTGGGACTTTCAAGTTCTTATGAGAGCATCAGGAAATGCAATTTTTTTTTTCTCCAGAAATGCTGCATCTTGGTGTTAAATGCATGCAAAACCAATGCTCTGCTGCATCATCACACCTCTTTCTCAGGGTTTTCTTGGGAGCCTTGTGTAGGAGACATTTACAGTCAGGACCCAGGATACAGCCATTCAGAATTATCCCAATGAGTGGCTCCTTTTAGGTGTCTCCTCTTAACGATGTGCTGGGATGGGGACTCGAGAGAGTTCTCTCCTTGCATAAGACCTGCTGCACAGCCCAGATCCTGCCTGTGGGAGTGATGATGCCACCTGCAACCATGAGGGTGGATGGATGCCCTTGGGCATTGGTGGCTGAGACCCCCGGGGACCCACATCATCTCCTGCCTGGGAAAAGACCCCACAGCGAGTGGGGTGTTTTGGCCGCACATACAGCATTTCCAACTAGTGTTATCTGAAAAGATTAGGGTATGTCACGGCTGAGGATTCCTGGAAATGAGGTTCTCATATTACAGAAAGCCTCATTTGGTCTCAGCTCTTAAAAGAAGAGACAGCACAGGTTTACAGTGCCATCTTCAGCAGCGTGGAGCTTCAGTGAGCTACCCTGAGTCCTTGAGGCAGTGTGAGTCTCTGCTTGGGCTTCTCCAAGAGAAGTATCCACAGGCTCACCAGCTCAGGAGACAGATTTGGCTCAAGTGACATACAAACAGGGTAGCATCTCCATGAGTGAGGTTAGGAACAGCAAGGGGCAGCATGCAAAGGAAGAGCTAAATCAGTCCCAACTGACACAACTGGTAAAGCTCAAAGAGAGAGGGCAGAGGGGAGAGGAGTCAGGATGAATAAACACACCTGTTTTTTTCTTTTGTGATTTTATATTTTAACACTGATTCTGTCCCAGATCTGTTGCAACCTCCTCCCAAGTCTGACTGTTGACAGGGAACTAAATCTGCTTTAATGAGCATGTCAGTCATCTCTGTAAGCAAATTCCCCTGCAAAGGCAGAGGGCTGAATGCTCTGCCATGACATGCACTTGGGAGCCACTTTAGTTACTGAGCCCAGAGATGGCATCAGCACACAATCTGCTAAAGATGACATCACTGAAGAGGGACCACCACATCCAGCTCACCCCTGGTGCTGCAGCCCGGTGGGACCCCTCACAATGAGGTGGCTGCAGGCAGCAGCAGCAGTGAGTCTGAAAACCAGGTGTCAAACTCCATCTGAGGATTAAACTAACAGGGTATAGTGGGTTGTTTGAGTGGGTTTGTTACATTTTATGCACAGCTATGAAATCCTTATCCATGCAGCAAAGCCATATGGTTCATTCATTATGCATATCTGACCCTTTCCCTGTCATCTGCCCAATAATCAATCCTCCCAAGATGAATTTAAATGTCTTAAACTTCTCAGCAGCTTGAGACAGAAGCTATTTGTAAGTTATTTATTCTTTAGAGTAACATACTGGAGGAATGCTTTACTTTCCTTCCTGAAAAGATGGAATTTCACAGCCGGACTGCTGGAATCAGGAGGTCAGCACTAATGAAACCCCACCCCAAGCTTGCAGAAACTGGCTCATAAATAAAAGCAACACAGCTTTGAAGCTGATGTCTCAATCCATTCCACAGCAAGAAAAAGCAGGCTGGCACACAGTGAAAAGAGGGACACCGATCTTTTTCCTAGCCAGCCATGAATCTTTAAAGTTTAAATTACAGACTTTGAATCTGTACCTTTTTGGTTTGGGTTGGGGCTTTTTTGTTTATTTATTTGGGGGTTAGGGGTTTTTTTTCCTGTTGTTTAATTTAATACGCCATCAGGCGTTCTCTGAATTTGAACTGCTGGATGCATGGTACCTTGAGTACTTAATTCAGGTATCCTGGAATACTGGATTAGAAAGCCACTTTTTAAGTACTGGAGTGTATTTTGTGATGATTTTCCTTCTGTTTTCTACAATCACAAACCACTGCTTAAAAAAAAAAAAAAAAAGAAAAAGAAATTTACTTACAACAGCAAAGGAAATCCAGTGACTGAAAAATCTAGAGTAGAAGGATTCTGGTATTTGTTGAATTCCCAGCTCTGGATTTTGTTGTTTTATAGATGTTTCTACAGAAAAGAAAAAAAAAATATTAGAAAGGAGGTGGGGTCTTCTCCTCCATTTTACATTACCAGATTCCAGGAAGCAAAGCAAAAATTCTAGCTGACTGCTGAGTATGACAGAGTTAATCAAAAACTCTAAAATGAAAACTGAAAAATGCAAGAAAAAAAAACCCCAAAAAAATTTGCCATCTCTGGTACTGAGTCCATTTGAAGGCTACATCTGCCTATCTCTGCCTCAGTTTCCCTATTTTGTGAAATAAGAAAAATAATAATTTCTCCCTCAGAGCGGTTTATGAAGCTTCACTGACTAATGCTGATGAAACACTACAGCACTGGGAATGAGAAACTCCATGCAAACACGCTTCATCAAGTACCCACTATCACCAACAGAACAAACTCAGACCCTCAGCTATGGATGCTGAATTACAGACTCCAGCTGTGGCATTGGGACCACTGAGTTTTGATAGCCTGAGTTTTAGACTCACATGGCTCCATCCCTCCTACCCCACACCAGGATGAAGAAAATCCCAAGGTACACTCAAACCCTCTTTAATGTGCAGCATTAAGCACGTCTGTGTAGAATTATGAGTATATAGTAAACAACCCAACACTAAATATAGTCCTGTCTGCTTTCCCATGATTAATCTTCTGTAGGAAATTGCATCGGAACTTCTCCTGTGATGCATTGCGATGAACTCTACCCTCACCTGGAATAAATGATATTATTGCTATGAATCACTGAATGACAGCCCCATATAAAGCTAGTTTCATGCCTGCCTTCAGAAAAGCACTGGGAGGGCCAAGGCTATAAACCATTCCCTCTGAGCTTGGAGATGCCTGTCTCCTATAGCCCTCAGTCTCTCCCCTCCAGCCGGGGAGCATCATCACTTCTCTGCAGAACTGTTTCCCCTGCTCCAGCATCCTGTGTGTGTGCTGGGCATCCACAGTGGGTGATGGTCACTGACCTCCATCACTCTGACAGCCCTGCTCATACAGGTCCTGCTGGCTCTCGCTGTTGGGCTCCATGGTCTCATCCCAGCCGTACTGAGCCGGGGCAGCATCGTGATGGAGATCCAGGAGAAAGCTGTCTTGTAATGTCTGCTTGGCTGGCTTCTTTGCCTTCTTTTGTTTGGCCTTATGGGTTAAATTCTCATCTCCTTCTTTTTTGCAGGTACCTGGCTCACTACAAAATGGTTTAAAAATCTGGTCCATGTCTTTTTTGAATTCCAGCAAGGTGCCATTTGATCTGCTCGGAGTTACTCCATCTGCTGCACGGCTTGAGGGCTTGTTGAAAATTAAAGGCTGGGAAGAGTGAGCAGGTTTAGCAGTTCCCATCTGGGTCTCATCAGGTTTCTGCTGAATGTTGTGGCTCAAGGAGACAGAGAAATAGCAATAGTCTACAGCAGTATATGTCAACATGTAGTTGATGGTGACTATGGGAGCAAGAACATTCACTTGCCCAATGAAGACAAAAGCCATAGTGATGAAACTTGTTAAGCAAATCGCAGCCACTGGAGTCTTGTTGGGGCCTTTCTAGTTTATAAATAAAACAAAATTACACTTAAATTAATAACCATGAACCTTGCCATGAGGATTCCCCACTTGCTCAGCTGCCATGGGCGGTTACCTGGGTTGTCTGCTAAGTACCCCCACAGTCATGAAATACATGCATGCATGCACAAACAGAGGCTCACAGGCCTAATAAATTAAAGAACAGGCTGGAAGACAAAAGCTGTTGAGCTCCCACCTCATCCCTGAGCCTTACTCAAGCTTTGTCTTTGGAAAATTCATCCACTCTCACTTGTATCTCCATGGTAAAACAATGTCATTAAAGCAGCAATAAACCTTCAGAGAGATTTGTGGGGCTTATGGGAAGTCTGGCAATAAACCGTGTTAATTAGAGTTAACTGTTTCTCTGTAATTATTCTACAGGACTCTGCATCGCTGCCTAAAGGCTCCTGTATGCTGTCCTTGGAAAGGCTTTGACTGCCACAGTCAAGGCAGCTCTGCCTGCACAGAGTGGTGCCACTTTCA
The DNA here is from genome assembly GCA_035584735.1 of Pseudotriccus pelzelni. Classification (NCBI taxonomy): domain Eukaryota; kingdom Metazoa; phylum Chordata; class Aves; order Passeriformes; family Tyrannidae; genus Pseudotriccus; species Pseudotriccus pelzelni. The sequence continues at coordinate 9,538,016 of JAWMRA010000164.1, read as the reverse complement.
CATCAGCAGTTTCTGGCCCTGCCCTGACGCACAGCTGAGCTAAACCCATGGTCTGCTGAGTCTCTGCACATGGGGTTTCCCTCCTTTAACCCACCCAAGCTGCATCTGCCCAACATCAAGAGGAAAGCAGCAGTGAGGTTGGGCAGGAGAGGATGCTGGAGGGTGGGAATCAGCCCCCAGCAATGCCAGGCATGTGTGGGGAAGGCAGGCAGCCAGAGGAAACATCACCTGCTCTTCTCCTTTGGGAAGGGGTAGAGGCAGGGAAAGGAGGGGAAAAAGAGAGAGAAAGCAAAGAGCATTAGGGGTGGAAATACCTGAGCCTTCAGCTCATGAACTGAGCCCAGGTTTAACATGCCCTTCCTCGGACCAAGCACTGTGCTGCCATTTTGCCACCTGAGAAGCCTGTGCAGGCTGTGTAAAGACCTTGCTGGAAAATATACAAAATATGCTAGGTTTTCACTTAGTGCATTTACTTCTTCAATAAACACACAGCTCAAATTGAAACTGTTTCTATTTCCTTCACTCTCATTTATTAATAGAAAAGGAGACCAGTTCTGGACCATTACGGAATGAATAGAAATGCTTCTCAGGGACAAAGGAACACAGATCTCAGGCAGCATCTTCAGTATCAGAAAGATGTACTGAGATGGGGAACAGATGGAAGGATCTCATGATGCCTCTGGCTTGGGTTTAACTCTACAGAAAACATTCATGTCCTTCCCATCAGCTGAGGTTTTGGTGACCACACTTTCATCAAAGAATAACTGCTGTGGTACGGATGGGTAAGGACAAATTAGATGTATTTACTCTCCATAAACCAAATGTAAACAATTTTCAAAGTGACAGAGAAAAGGAATGGGGAAAAGTGATCTGTCTTTGATTTCTCACCTCTTTTTGAGCCCTTCCCATCATGGCACTCTGCCTGGAGATCACCACAGAAAATTTGACAGAAAGACAGAAAACCATCAGAGCAGAGAGTGAATCAACTTTCCAGTCAACTTTGATAAACCACTGAGAATTTCACAAGGGTGCCAAGGGGAGAACAGCCTGTTCTGGGATCACCTGAAAACTGCCGTCAGGTGCTGGAAGTTTTTGCTGTTGTTATTGTTCCTACTTTCCCTATAATTATCACTATTTATTATTATTGCTATTATTATGACTTGTATCTGAGCACATTACTTTGAGAAACATAAAACAGTGGATAGAACATTATTATACTTATAAAACATTTAAAAATTTTAAAACATTCATAAATGCCACTATTGTAAAATATTGTTCTGTATTTACAAGGTGCTCTGGAGGAGCAGAGCACCATAAGGCTTTTCCAGCCACTCCACACAGACAGTTAGGTACTGCAGGTTATTGAGAGTCATGGAGTGATTTTCTCCCTCTCCAGAATAAAGGAAAATCATAAGAAATTGTTTGCTCTGGCAGTATAACCCAAGACTCCAGAGTCCTTGGTGACTGACACCTTGACTGGTATCAGTAGAATGACTTGTGAATGAAGATTATTCGTGAGGGCAAGGGAAAAGCTTTTTGTCATGTTCCAAGTAAGTCTTTGTTTCAAATCATATCTAAGGCTTAGAAGCCCCTTAACTTAACCTTTCAAATCTATCCTTTGTTTTTACTTAATAGTGTCCAAAAGGCACCTTATCTTACAAAGAAGAGTCCTCTTCTCCGGTGCACACAGACTGAATCCACAGCACCACGACTAGTCACATCCTCGGCTATGAGGTTACCACAGAGGACAGGAACAGCTCAAAGAAAGTGTGCAGGAAAGAATAAGAAAAAAGAAAACAGGAAAAAAAAAAAAAAAAAAAAGGTAAACAGAGACAGTTACCACCCATTTCACCAAGTGCAGAGACAAAAGCTTCAGGCTTCTGCCCTGGACAGCAGGGCAGAGAAGAGCTAGGTACTTCCTTCGGTCACAGTCAGAATCAGCACCATGTAGATAAGGTGTTTGCAAAAAATACCCCGCTGGCGAAGTTATATCATAAGTGGCTGTTTTACTGAGGACACCTTGAAGAAGTGGGTCAGAGGGAGGGAGGGGACCCCGGGAAGGGCTCTCCATGCATGGCAGAAGGACAGATAGACCCAGGCTGGAGCACAGAGGTGGGTGAGCAAAATGCCAGGGCAAAGCAGGGCTGCTCATACACAGTGCCAAACGCTGTGGGAGGGCTCAGGGCAGAGGCAGTGCAGCACAGGGGACAGACAGGGAAAGGATCACGAAACCACCCATTTCCTGGCTTCTGCCTATGTATAGGATACTGGATCCTGAGCCTTCTCCTCCTTGCATTTCACACATCCCTCATCTCACTCTACAGACACATCTTGGCTGCTTAAATTCAGGTGAAGGTTTGACAGCAATCTCAGAGAAGAAATGACTAACCCCACGTCCGAGGAAGGCGAGCATAGGGATCACATTCTCCTGGGCGATGCACTGCAGGATCCTGGGTGCTCCATACAGCCCTCCCATGCAGGAGGCCAGGGATGAGATGTACAGCCCTAGCAAAAACAAAAAACCCACCAAGGACACCTGGAGGAAGCAGAGAGAATGCAAAGTTGATTATATTGGCCTTTAAAGACCCCCAAGCAGTCTTAAATACATGTATTTTAAGAGATCACATATATTTTGTAACACTGTTAAATGAGCAGAGAGAGCCCTGGGAAAGCAGCTATTTAATTGGTCTGTGGTAAAAAGTACAAGCAATTAATACAGGAAAATTATCCCATAAAAGTAATTTAATACTGAACATCCTGTACCGACAGAGACATTTTACAAGCTCATATCCAAGAAATTCTTTGTCACTTGGAGCAATTGCAGCAAAGCTCTAGCTATTAGATTGCCCTTAAGTAACTGGAAGTGAGTTTATTTCAGGAGAGATCACTTATATACAGAGCACATCATACAGGAAAAGCTGCCCAGGCTTCCAACCATCCAAAACAGGAAGATAAACCCCTGCGTCTCAGAGGGGAAAACCAATCCTGAAAGAAAACCCACAGTAAAACCAAATCAAAATTGCCACTTAAATAAATGGCATCTCAAAAAACATGCTCCAAAGGATATAATACAATGACCTTATTTTCCTGTCTTCGATGAGAAAAGAATTTCCTTTGGCCAGCATGAAACTTTAAAAAAAAAATCTTTAAAGCCGTAGTGCTAACAAGGCTGGGTTTAGAACTGGTTTCTGGAAAGCACCCTTTCAGTCTGGGAGCATCTTCCGCAGGCATGGAGGAAAAGGAAAGGCAGCTCCTGCTCTGTCACACAGAAGCAAGACAGGGGTCCCTCTAAGCAGATCTCACTGTCAAGAGTTGCAAGCACAGCATATCTAAAAAAACCCCACCCAAATACACAACCCCCCACAGTATGAACATTGTGCAAGAAAGCTTTGACATGGGAGTGCTCCTGGCACCACTGTGTAAGGACACTGACAGTCACAACTAAGGAAACTAACGTCTAGGGTCACCTGAGGCATCCCCAAGTCCTGCAAGACCACACAAGTCTGACAGCCAGCAGCCAGGCACAGAGAGCAGCAAGGCATGGGGGTAACACCAGCACAAAGGCCAGGCAGACAGAAAAACCCCGCCCATACTCCACTGAAGCAAGTGCTGGAAGTGCAGACAGACATCTGTGGCAGAGGATGTCACCAAATGCAGGTGCCCTGCACCCCACATGTCTTTTGCTCTCACCCCTCTTCTAGAGCAAAAGAAGGTTCTCCCAGGTCCTGCCCCTGTTGAAGTCAGGTGGCACATTCCTTATTAGAAGGAATTGTAAAAATTGACATGGCTAAAAATGAGTCAAGCAACATCTGCCTCTTTCCTGTCTACGGAATCTGCATGCAGCAAAAAGGAGATTGGGTAAAAAAAAATAAAAAGTTCATCATTTGGGGAAGGCATGTAAAATCAATGTCATGATCCAGAACTGTACAAACTTCCTACCACAACGTTTCTTTTCCCCATGAAAATCCATTTGGCTTTTTATCTTGTGGGACAGAAGAAACCCGAGGCAAAGACAAGCAGATACCAGCTTCCATTAGACCAACAGACACTCAGAGGGAATCTTCCCTTCCCTCTCTCCTCTAATCCTACCCTGCTCTGACAAATACTTGGAAGAAACAAACAGTTGTGCCAGACATCATATATTATTTTAGCTGCTAAAAATGCGCGCATTTAAATGTGCTACTTGACATTCAAATCAGGGTTAGAGGGGAAGAGTCCCTTTCACTGAGGCTGATGAAAGGGTTTGCTGTGGGTTTTGAACACAGGAGTGTGAATATATTGCAAGGAATTGGCACTTGGAGCTCATTAGAAGTGAAATTACTGAATCTCATTTTTATGCTTATAAAGACAAACAAATATTGTAACAAGAAAAGCAGCCATGCACTTGCTCACCTGTGAGTGACAGAAAGGGAGAGTTCGGAGGAGTAATGATCTCTCCCTCCTCCCTCTCTCCAAAGTAATTACAATCTAAAGCAGCTAGATAGCTTAAAGAAGCAACATGAATATTGGGATTACATCATTGGTTTGTTCAGTACTAGGGAGACAAAAACTGAAGTTGCTTTTTTTTTGGGGGGGGGGGATTGGTTGTTTGTTTTTTATATTTATCATTATTAAATATCTTCTCATTCTTTACTAGGAGATTTTTCACCTTCTCCCTGAGGGTTTTGAAGTTAAAACACAGATTCAACAATCTCTTTCTCTTCAGTTGATTCGTTTAAATCTGATTATTTTAGTTACTGCACTTTTCACCCACTAAATCATTGATGAACAAAGAGGCTGCCTTTCAGAAGGTAGGCTCATTCTTTTTTACCCTGAAACAGAGAAGGGTGGGTTTTTTTTTTACCTTAGCAGGAAGTGGCAGAGCCCCACCAACAATCTGGAGTTTATCTGGGGGGCTAGAAGAAGTCTACAGCTAAAATTACTAAGAAAACAAAGCAAGAGCTTTAAACTGATCTTTCAGATTAAAAACCGTGTTACAAATCAAATAACACAAGCTTCTCAACTTCAAATTAATTGCAAGAAATTGTGTCAAATACCGTGAGCCCATGATTTTGGATAATACCGAATAACAGAAAATTAGCCCTTTGATATCCCATTCAAGGTAAGACAATGGCACACCCCAAAATCTTTTGCTCTCCTTTTAAAGGCCTGCAGTGGTAAGATGTAGCATGTTACACTACAAACCTCCCTTGTGTACAGACACCCGTGTGGAATGTCTGGAGTTTAATAATCCTATTGCTCGCCCTGCAATTACAGCCTGCTAGATATGGAAATGTGAGCTTCGCTTGACTTAGTAAAGATAAGCAGGAGGGTTCTTTAGAGATTTCAATTTGGTCTAAGCTTTCACACACGAGAAAGGATACACTGAATAAAATACAGCATTTATCATTAGACCACATTAGCATACTTTAGCTTTTAAAGCTATTGCTTGGGTGATTATGCCAAGATTCAGCATTACTGGATATGCTGGTGAATGCAAAGCTATTCAAGTCAATTGTACACTGGGATTTGCAATAGGGAAATCCCCCTGAATTTTAATGAGGGATGCATATGAAAATTCCTTAGGCTTTTGGAAAATTCAAGCATTCGGTAAGGCAGATGGCAACCTGAAAGCACCACTCTATAAAACCATGCTGGGTTATTCAAACAGCTTACCTTCTCTGCTATCATGAAGTCATAGCGCAGTGACTGACGGGTACAAATGGCTCCCAGCAAAAAAACAAAGACCATGTACAGAAACCACCTGCAAACGGCAAAAATAAACTTTTTTTTTTTCTCCAACGAGACAAGACCATCGAGCATTCTGCCCACTAGGAGAGCCAGGAGACAGTCAGGCACCCACAAGTTGGGTCTTGGATGACTCTGCATGGTTCCTGCACGATTTAGCTTCAGAGCTAAATTTAGCTCTGGTCCTTGTTACCCACTATGATGTGCCAGGGACAGCTGCAGCAGGCTGTATGGTACCCCTGAGGGGAAGCTACCTGCACTCTTGAGGTGTGCATGGAGGGATATTCCAGTCCTGGGGACAGACTTTTTAGTAGGGCCTGAAGCAACAGGAGAAGGGGTAATCGTTTCTAACTAAAGGAGTGTCAATTCAGACCAGCTATAAGGAAGAAATTTTCTATGATGAGGGTGGTAAAACATGGGAATAGGTTGCCCAGAGAGGTGGTGGATGCCCCACCTCTGGAAACATTTAAGGTTCGGATGGTTGGGGCTCTGAACACCTGATACGGTTGAAGATATCCCCTCTCATTGCAGGGGGGTTTGGCTAGATGGCCTTTAGAGGTTCCTTCCAGCCCAAACCATTCTGTGATTCTGTGGTTCTGCAGGGACACAAGTCCCCCCATCTGGCAGTAATGTCACCAGCACAGCCAGTCTGCTCTGCAGCCTTGGTTATGATCCTCCTCTGGGGTCTCTGGCCCTTCCAGTACTCAGGTGGGGGAATAAGTTAGTCTGCTGTAAAGCCCAGACAGCAGAGATGGGAATGACAGAGCCATGGATGGCTGGATATCTGTTATGCTTCTGTGTCCTGTGGAAAGCCCCCACTTAAAACAAGCACAAATTTCAGCAGGAATCCTTCCAAATTTTGAAGATCCTTCCTTCCTGACTGGATCTTGGTACACAATTAAAAGTAATAATTTAATAATTTCAAAGGCAATTTAGGTGGCAATGCAAGTAGGCAGGAAAACCTACTGAGTGGCTGTTTTTAATATGTAGCAGTACTTTACTCCTAGAAAGCTGCCTTTCTTCAGGGAGAGCGGTACTTGGCTTGGATGCAGGGCTCCTCTGTTCCCCTGGCCTTGCAGGTGGGGAGGTCATCTCACCTGTCTTGGCCTCATTCTCTCAGTACTAAAAAAATATACATTTTTAATATTTATTTTCTATTCATATAGAGAAATAAAGAAAAAAAAAAAGAACATAAAAAACCCTCTGAAATCAACAGCAATAAATGATAAAATGATAAAATCACCCCAAGCCTTCAAGAACTCTGCATCCCACTCTGGGACAGCCAGGCTGCAGCAGTGCAGCCACTCCAACACCAACACACATCCCACCCAGCAGAGGAAGCACATTAACAGAGATTTTCTCCAACCTACCCAGAATACATGGTGGTAATGGATGATAATTTGAATGAGAGCCACACTTTAATTTTCCAGATGGCTAAGTAATACAAGGTTGATGGGAACGTGAAATGGATTGGTCACACCCAGGGCTGTCTCCAGAGTAAATTTTCCCCAATCTGTGACTTACGAGGTGCCAATAGCAGCCAGAGATCCCAGAGGGATGTTGGTGGCAGGCTTCTGGAGATCTCTACTCATGTCGAACCCAACCATCACACCTGTATTTTGCAGACATAAGTGCAATTTCGAGTCAAGAGAAGTTATGGTACATATAATACACATTAAAATATGTAATATAATTTAATCAATCAGTTCACTGATTGATTCAGAATAGTAACTCTATCACTTCATTGCACTGCCACACAAACGAATACTGGCCCCCATGGACTGCTTGGTAAGAAACTGTGTCTTTCATAGAACCAAGCCACTTCTAACACGTCAAAGAACCCTTTGTCCAGTTTGAACGACGCTGGGCGGGGGAAAACAAGCAATATCTGAACAAAACCCATCTTATCTTAATACAAACCTCACAGAAGACAATGCAGTCCAATTGTTGAAAAGAAAAATGCCAGTGTTCATCACAGCAGCACATGTAGCAGGTGGCACTGCCCCCGGACCAGATCCATTACAGGTCCCAGCATTCATGGGGGACAGCCGCCCTTACAGAACAGCCTGTCCTGTCCATGTTGAATGATGATCACATGCACATTTAGCAGAGGGAATAACAGTGCTCTCGGCACGTAGGTGGCACCTTCCAGCCAAGGGATCTGCTTTGGAAGTAGGCATTATCTCTGCTTTGCAGATAGGAAAACAGAAACGCTGAGAGGGCAAGTGATTGTCCCAGCGTCACGTAGAAAACACATGGTAGGACTAAGAATAAAGTACTGAACTGTTATTTTAGGCCAGAGTACAGGGTATTATACAATCAGGGAGAGTCCTTAGCCTAAAAAATTACCATCTAAAGACGCTAGAAAGGGAAACAGGATGAAGCAAAGAATTACAGTCTCCACATTAAGGCTAGAAACCCAAGGTGCAGAGTGGTTAAGAGTTTTTGTCCATGGTTGAAGGAGGAGTCATACTAGCCTTGTCAAGAAAACAACTTTCCTTGCCACATTATCCCAAAAGTTTTCCTAGAAGACTGCAGGTATCTGCTATAAATAATATATAAATAAATAAATATCTGTGATTTTAAATCCTGATGAAAATTTGGACAATTTGAAGGCAGGACCAAAGAGCCTCTTTAAGACACAAACTTCTGCCTATCACCGTCCCACCCCTCAGATGTCAGAAGAATGTCTCCATAAGGAGACATGGGCCAGGAGCCAGCCAGCAGTGCCGATGGAAAGGTTCCTGGGAGCTGGGGTGAGATCACCACAGAACAACAATGAGAAGGAGGACGACGATGCCACGGTGCTCACGGCATCTGCCAGCCCCGGCAGCAAGGGAGCGACTGCACGTTGGTCTGTCACCCGGCTGACAAGCCCAGCAGTCATTCCTCATTTTCAGAGGGCATAAGAATGACGAAGTCAGTCTCTGAGGCTGCAAATCTGAGTGACTACAGCTCTAAATCAGCAACAGCTCACTGCATTTTAAAGCTCAAACACTGATTGCTGCTTAGGAGGGTTTGCTCCCAAGATGAAGGATAGACAGGAGCCATGGGACAAATCTCTGGATAAAGGGGACAAACATAGATCAGCCAGATGGATGCCTTCCCTACTACCTGCAGACCTTGTATGGCCACTGATGGGCTGCCAATAGGGCGCAATGGCTGGGTTGATAATCAAGGAACAGGAACTCTGCCCTGCTCTGTCTCAGGCTTTGCTGTGCATCTTCATAGCTCATCACTTCATCTGCTCCACAGGAATCATAACACTTCCTTTCCTCACTGTGTTGCTGTGAGGATAGCACATAAATGAGTACAAGGCATCAACATGTTGCCAAACACGTTCATGGTTTTATTTGTTTATTATTAATACCTTTTCCTTATTCATCTCTCTTTTTTCCCCTTGATCAGTGCACTCACCAGCCATCTTTTTCCGTCATCTCCACCATGGAGACAGAGCACCAACAGCCACTCCCTGGTCCCCAAAGAATCCTGGCATTCCTCAGCTCCTGGAAGAGCTTTCCTTCCAGATTCAGACCAGATTGACGCCATACCAAAAGCATTACAAATCCAAATGAGTTCTTTAATTTTCTCCTGGAAGACTATTTTGTGGACGTATTTCTGAACAGCACAGCTAAAAGCCAGTCAACTGCTGTAGCTTTCTCTAGATAAAGCTTCTAAGCCCTATTCCTTTTAAGCAGTTACACAATAGGCTTAGCTGGAGGTGAGAAAAGTTAGGCAGAAGTCCATGGAAATGGTCACAAATATCATGCTAAACAAAGTCTCTGTGAAGCACTCCTGATGACATGCTACTTTGCCATTCAGGGACAAAGTAGAAAGCTGAGAATACTCTGATTTTTTTCTTCCAAAGGCAGCAAACTATTGTCAGGAGGGCAGATGTTAATCTCATGTGCCTCTTTGCCAAGTTTCTCAAACATCTGGCACCACCTTTAAATCTTCCATTTCAGCTTTACTCTCCTCTTCCCCATCCAAAGTCCTGCCTCAGCAAAGCACTGGGGAAACACCAAAACAGCATTTTCTGGACTGAGCTTGAAGACAGTTGAAGAAGTGAGTCATCAGCACGGCGGTGACTGCGCAGCCTGGGCTGCCTCACTGCCTCCCTCCCACAGACCCACGCACACTCGGGAGCAGCAAGGAGATGACCTGACAGAGCCTACATAAAGAGGATCTGGAGACCGATGACTGACTTCCTGCTGTGCAGTGATCAGGGGTCAGACCCGGGCCACTGCTCACCACCAGCTTCTGCCAGGGCCCCCAGGAGGTCACCACAGTCTCATGGCTTCCAGAGCCAAAGGCCAAGGCCATCATAGAGGGAACCAATACAAATATTCTGAGCCCAATCAGGCCAAAGCCATCTCCTCTGTGCTGCAATTATGCCTCTGACCCGACTAGTACAAAAATATGGACAATCTGGTAGTACAGATGTATGAACAATGCCAAAGCCACCTCTCCATCACCACCCAAAAAGTAATTTTCCAGATGAGATGACTGCTCCCAAAGAGCAGTTCTGAGAAGGTCTTTTGTGAGCAGCAGACTAACCAACCTACCTTTCAATGAAAGGACAACCTGATTAAGTTTAAAAAAACACCATCCTAAACGATCTCCACCATCCACAGCCTCTGACACCCCCTGCCAGAGAACTGGTCTGACTTGCAAGAAGCCACAAATAGCCTTGCCAGAGATTCTGGCTGCTCGACTAAGGAAAAACCCTACACTTGCATATAAAACTCAACAACATAGAGAAACCAGGATGTTCCTTTCTTCAGACACAGACCTATCCCTAGGGAAATGGCCAGTCCCTTCTGAACTCAAGCAATCATATCTACAGACTGGTCACAGAGAAAATTATCCACCTCTCTGGTTCAACGAGATAGCAGGCTGGATTTTCCACACAGGCTATTATCTTAGAGAGCAGCAGATAATGACAAAGCTTCTGGACAAGGAAGCATGAAAACACGGTCAACCCAGCCAGGAAATTATGGCTGAGACAGTCTGTACATTGCTGCTATTCCCAGTGTAATCTGGTTCTGGGCATCATCCAGGCGGTGGATACGTGCACGAGGGGACCACCTACATTGTCTGTTAGACGCCACCACCAGCTTCACCAGCTCTGGCTTCTAACTCCACCAGCTATGGTTTATGACTGCAGCTATGATCACTTGCAAACACCCATTCCTTTTTTAAGTGAACTTACTATAAAATAGAAAAGGTTGGGTTTTTTTTCCTTCACCCAAGAGATGAAGAATGGAAAATCTAAGATAAGAAGTCTAGCTAATTTTTTTAAAGGGCCAACTTCTCCACTGATGTAAGCTGGCACCTCTCCATGGACTTTAATGGCATTGTGCCAGTTTACATCATCTGATAACTTTGCCCAAAACTTCTAAATCTATTTGCTGTCATTTTGCAAGTGCCAAATATGGTTTATTTCAGAACTGGTTTCAGCACGATGGTACTTTCCACTAACGCCACTTCAAACGACATCTTATTTTCTTGTATCACATGACAACATGCTTCTTTCATTAGACAGAAAACCTCAGGGATTTTGTAGAAAAAGAAAAATATTTTTTGCACAACAGAAATGACATTTATCTTCATTTTAAAAATGCATTGACGGCTGCATGGCTGCTGCTGGGAGCTGACTGTGGGTAGGCAGCTCCCAAGTCTCCCTCCCTGTGCTGGCTGGGTGGGTCGCTGAGTGTTTGCCTATCACAGCACAGCAGCAAAACACGTGCATTAAGAAGGTATTTACAAACCTGTACAAAAACATCTGTTTAATGCACAGCATCTCTATAGGAGCATTTTCACATCTTCTGAGTATCTAGCAAGTATTTCAGTCTTTTTGACTGAGGCCAGCAAATCTGAGTCTTCCATGCCCATGCACTCCCCTTTAGGCCAGCTCTAGATGTATATTTTGGATCGCTCAGCAGCTTCTCTGTGATTAAATTACAAACTTGGAGGAATAAAGCCAGGTGCATTGCACATCCAACTGAAATGGTTTAAACAGCTATTACCCAGGGAGCAAACAGAGCAGCCTCTGCTTACCAGCGCTCAGCCATAAAACTGGCATAACTTCACTCGCGTCGCAGGACTTGTACCAATACAATAGAGGGAAATAGAAAACAACCTGACCTGGAGCAAAACAATGCAAGGAGGATGGTTGTAGGAGGCAACATGTTGCTACTGGTCTACAACAGGCTGGGATGACCATCTCATGCCCTCCAGTTGAAGTATACTCCCAACAGCTTCTCCTGCCTCTTTGGTCCTGGCAAGGGTTTCCTCACAGGTCCTGCTCCCCTTTCCTGAAGTGGCTGCCCCTCTTTGCTGTTATAGCTATCAGCCTGCATTTCAGAAGTTGCTGTTTCACTGTTACTTCTGGTGGAAGCTGGCACCTTCAAACCATTTTTAAGTACATCCCAGAGACTGAACAAACCAGTTGAATTCAGACAACCATTTCTAGTTAGAGCGAGAGGAAAAAGCTTTTCCTGAAGAGATCAAAATAGTTTGACTTCAAAGAGGAACATTTCATCTCAGAAAGGCCCAAACAATTTGTTTCACAATTTTGTAAACATTTTTTTTAAAACTTTGTTATCAAAACAGCATCTTAAATTGTAAACTAGCATATGCTAAAAATTAAGAAGAGTAAACACAATATTTAATAACTAAAGATAAACAGAACATTGCTCTGGGTCAAAGAACTGTTTCAAACTGGTTCAATGCAACCCTTCAAAACTAAATAGCCTATTGTTTTGCTGGAACTCTCCCCAAATTTCTGCTGTATCTTGAGGCAAAGGATTTCGCTTCTAGTGCTTCAGGCAGGTCACTGTGGGGGTTCCAGAAGAGGTGGGTAGTTGGGGATAGGGTGGGCAGGAGCAGGAGCACAGGCTGGAGGTGACAGCCTGGGAGCAATGTTCACCTGTCCCTGTCATTCCTCACAGTCTGCATCACACTGCCTGCCCTGCATCAGAGGCACTGTCAATCCTATCACGTCTCACCAGACTCCTATTAATGCTACTGCCAAGCCCATCCCTGAAATGTCATCTTCAATCTCACAGACCGCCTGTCCTGCTGGCAAGCTCAGGCTGCATCCAAACAGTGCCCACAATGCAGTGGGAAGCAGCTCTGCTCCCCTAGGTGGGACCCCAAGAAACCCAGGGCCCCCTTTATAGCCCAGCATCGCACCCCTGCTGTGGAGGAGGAGGAAGAGAGCTACGCTAGTGGGGTCAGACAGGACCTGGGGGAACCAGCTCTCATTCACTGCCCCAGCCTGGGGAGATGAGAGTTTTGTTCCCAAACATGGAACAAATGGGCTCCCGATTTGTGATCTGCACATAAGAAGTCTTGACTCCCATCCTAGAAGTTTCTTAATCAGACCACAAGCTCTTCCATGCAGAGCACCAAACACAACCCTACATTTTATGAGGCTCCTGATCTCTGCAGTGCTACAAAGAGCAATAACAGGAGCGATAACAATGTTATATGGTACCATTGCCACTGCTACTCCAAAGGAATAATTTAAATCCTGTAAATAACCAAGCAATTAAAAAGAACACATGAAAAAGCTGTGTAACAACCGAAGTAATTATGCATCATCACAAACTGTATTTTCAGAGAATGTTTAACATTACTACTGGCATTACTACTGCTAACTAAACAGAGCAACAGGCTGCCAGGGCTTTAAATAAATTGCATCTATTAGCTTTGGCATTCTTCCTCGCAGCTAAGCATTAGCAGTGATGAAGAATCGTTTAATAGTCTAATCACGGTAATTTTCTGCACAGTCTTGTCATAACTATTCCTTCTTCTATAACCAGTGAATTGGAAAAAACCTGCTTTCTTGCATCAGAGGCAGAGCTCACGAGCAAGGTCTTTTTCTCTGGCTGGGGGACTCAGTTGGGCCAGTCAAAAATGACAACAAAAAAGAGGGGAGAAGCCATTTTCTCCATGGTGTCGATAGTTCAGGCCCGTGAGTTTTCCAAGAGGAAGCCTACAGAGTGGCAACAGCCACCCTAATAAGCTGGGAGAAAGGATTTCAAAGGATAATATGAAGTCCTGCACTAGGTGCACCTGACAAAGTGACTTCTGCTACCAGACCATTCCTCCAGTCCCATCTGTTTCACAAAACCATTTCATTTGCCTCTCTGTACTGCAGCAATTCTGCAAACAACTTCCAGTGAGTTGCTTAGAGTTAATCCTCTGAAAATTCATTCTGTAATCCAAGGATTCATCGCTATGGAAACTGCTTATAATTGGTACTTTTCATAGCTTAAAACACCCAGCATCAACAAAAGGTATTGTAACTCCAACTGATAGTTATTGCATTCCCACTGGAGATTGTCATCTCTGGAAAGGGGACATGCATCTTCCTGCTAATTTAAGGGAATGAATAATATGAAGGCATCTAATTAAACTCATGAATGTAAGCTCTGCTGACATACAAGGATGACCCCATGACACCATGAAGCGAGTGGTGGGTCAACATCATGAGCAACAGCATCAGCCCAGCTCAGCCACCTGCCGAGGTAAGGATGCAGAGAAAGTCCTCCTGTGCTCTTCCTACTCTCCCAGTACAAGCAAATCATAAGGCTCATCTTATATAATAAATCATGCTCAGCCCTTTTAAAAAGGCTTGATACCTTGGCCTGACAGCACTGGCCAAGATCAGTGCCTGAGCCTTGTCCTTGGCAGGGAAGGAGTTACACCACATCAACCCACAGACTTCAGCAGCAGTTTCTGACCACAGAGATGGAAGGCCACATTCAAGTGAATAGGACAGGAGAGTGCAAAATTTCAAATGCTGGAGGGAAGCCTGAACATTTCAAATCAATCACAGGAGTCTGCTATGGCTAAGTGCAGTCCTGCTCCCTTCGCCTCGCAGCCCAGAGGAACTCCACTTGCTCCTGCTCACCACTGAGATGTGCCTGTGGAGGGAAAGAGGGGGAGGACAAAACTTAACAGTACCTGTGGCAGCTGGGAAAAACACTCCAAAAACAGTGAAGAAGGACTCCCCCTGGCTGTAGTCTGGCAGCGTGTTGTTGGACATCAGCTCTGCGGAGTAGCCGACGAAGCCGTTCTCTGCAAAGACACGGAAGGCGAGAGGAGAACCTCAGAAACCAGCAAGGCTGCAGGAGACTCTCCAGCTGCTCTCAGCGACCACCTGTCCTCCAAACACACCCAACTGCAGCAGCTGCTTCCAGGGATCATTTGAAAGGATGACTGTCAACTTACATGGTGGGGGGAGAAGGCAGAAAAGAGGTCCGTGTGGTTACAAGGTTGCAAGTGCCAAGAAAAGGCGCAGGGGTGCAGACCAGCATGTGGAGAGACACCACCAGCCTGGGCAGCTCCTGCCAAGCCAGGATGTGGATTGTATGGAGCCCTGTCTCCAAGCAAGCAGGGCATCTTCCCGTGAAGCCTGGCTACCGAGAAATACTGCCTAAGGGATCAGATATTACATTTTTAATATTATCTATACTTATTTATCCATGCCACTTTAATCTTCATTCCAAAATGAGCAAAATGAAGATGCCATAAGACAACTAAATTTCTCAGCAAGCCCTCACAACATATCCCAACGGTGCTGTCAGTCAAGCTCCTGCACAGACAAGACCCAAGACGTGCCCATGCTGTGAAGCTGCTACCAACACACCCAGTTTATACACTGGTTGCCAATGAACCCCGAGCAATAACGCCAGTTTGCTGCAGGGTGGGCTCTCCTCTGCAAGATGACTCAGTGGAGAAGGAATAAAGAGCTCTAAAACTGCTCACTGCCTCATCATGCACTTACCCTCCTGTTGCCTTTGCTCTCCCGTTGCTGCATTAGAATCTCCAAGTCTGGTCAAAACACGGGGCTGTGCACCACAACCAGCCGCACCCCTTCCCCCAAATCTTCTGCAGATGATTATCATGGCACAGCAAGGAGCACATGTAGAGACCCTTGGCTGTACCCCAGTCCCCACACCAACTTCTGCCCCGTCTTTGTAAGTCACACACAAAACAAAAAGTTTTAGTTTCCAACAGAAAGTTTTACAGAAGATAGGAGAGAGGGGAAGACAATAGGCAGGATATCAACATCACACACCTCATCCACTCATACATAATGGAGGATCCTACTCCCTCACTTCATAGGGGAAGGATGGATCAAATTCTTCCACAAACCTGGATTTGTTAGGGAGAGTTGAGTTTGGCAGCTGATGTGCCAGCAGGGCATTCATTAGGAAAGGTTTTAGATGCTTACAGACAGAAAAGATAGCTTATGATAGCTATATGTTAAGGAATTAATGGATACGTCTATGAAATTAATAATTTCATTTTCAATAGGCAACACTGCCTTTTAATGGAGTATCTTAATCTATGGAAACTTCTCCTCCCTGTCACTACTCCAAATGCTCGTGCCAGCTGGGGTGGAAGGTGAGGAAAGTCGGTTCCTTTTTTTCTCCTGCCACTACAATCTATTTCCACAAGACATGTGACTGCAATAACTTGAATTTTCTCATTAGCAGGCAGGATGTTGTTTATGGCTGCACAGGGTGATGGCCAGAAATTAAAAAAAGACTCCATCAAAGCTGTCCTATGCCTCAAAGACAACATTAATAATGTTTGGACAATAGATTAAACCGGAAAATTAAATCAGAGCTCTGAACACAAGACATATCCATTTAAAGTCTCAGAATATAACTAACCACAGAGCTTTGAAGTTGACACAGAAAAATCCTATAGATAATCAAAAGTTTCCTACTATATGCGCATTCATTGTGTTTCCCAAACATGGATGGAAACACACTGATAGAAGAGGTCTCCTGCTGCTAGGCTTTCTAAAAGCACTAGCTATCTCCACTAGGAACAAGTCACAGATGAGATTTAAAGGGAATAAGCTCAGCACAACCCACTGACCTCTAGACCTCACAGATGTCTGCAGAAAGTGCAGTTTCTGGAGAAATAAAGGGGGAATTTGTGTAGGCTGTATGTTCCTGTAAGATCAGATCTGAGTGCCTTCAACTGGAATCCACATCCATGATGGCACACGGGCTGGCTGCAAAGCTCCCACCAAACCGCTCAAGGAAAATTTTGGTCCTTGGCCAAGAGACTTTTCACAAAGTATGGGCTCCTCATAGAAATGTTAATGTTTCATTAGTAAAGCAAAAGAAGTAAGCAAAATATTCATCTCACCCCAAGAAGGTCTGCAGGCCTTCTCCAACCTGTGCTTCACAACAGCACCATCAAACACATCTATGTCACTTGACAGAAGTTTGCTCCACTGATTCATAAAAGTCTCCCTTGAACTGGACTCTATCCTCTCTTGATGGCTTACTCTCATAGTTTCCTGTCTTTATCATTTCTGTTTCCCCTAACCACAAATTGTCTTTTTCACACCATTTTCCTGGTTTGTCGAGGTCATCCGAAGGCCTGACTCTCTCCACCAGGTGCTGCAAGTCCTTCCCAGCTGGGGGTCACCTTCAAATTGAATCTGCATATTCTCTTTTGCATCATCCAGGAAGCTAAGAAAAATGCCAAATAACACCAAGCCAAAACCAGACCCCTGCAGAACTTCACCAGGCACAGCGTCCTGCTTTGCAAGTAAACCATCTCCAGCTGGGGTCTTCCAGTGGTGTTTTGAGGCTATATAATTCAAATGAGGCGCTTTGGGTGCCTTCTGTTTCCTTCCTCATACAAAAGGCCAAGTATACAACCAGGCTATACTTTCTGTGGTACTGTTTTGGCCATACTATGGCCACAGACTGAACCATGAGACTCATGAGTCCAATGTCTGACCTGCATCTGTGTGTATCTGACTGCTATCAATCTCAAGCAGTGAAATGATACCTTGTGCTCCATTCATTCATATGTCCTTCCCTTTCCTACTTAATTCCCCTAAGCAGAAATCCTGGGTGAAAGAAACAAAGCCTGAAACCATGGCAGATGTCACTGGAACCACAGAAAATGACAACCATGGATTTATTGAAAGAGCCACAGGATGTGCCTACATCTCTATCCCACTTCTGCTTCCTCTCCTCATGGCTCTGGCAGGTGGGAGGAAGCCCAGCCATTCCACATTTCCCCTGTATACAGAACCAGGAACTTTCTTGACTAATTAAAGAGAAGTTCATCCAAATGTTAGTTGTCACTGCAACCTCATTTCTCATTCAGTCACCCTCCCGTGAAGCAAATCTCACATCCCTTTTGATCAGTTTTGCACCAGGATGTGCAGTTGCCATCAATGTAAGCAAGGTATGGGCACAGGAGGACAGAGCTGAGGACAACACCCTGTGAGCATCTCCTGCCTGCCCTCATGCCTGCGACCGGAGCAAGTCATCTGTGACCTTTCAGCTGTCGTATTAATGGGACTAATTGTAGCTGACAGGGCAATTGGGCTGAAAATCATCCAAAACAACACAGGAATCAGCAACTGAGACCAATCGGTTAAACCAACAGAGCACTTGGTCAGTTGTTCACAGAGTCAATTATCCACATCCCATTGAAAGTGCACTTCAAAAGGACGAGCTTCAGAAAGAGGAGGGAAGGAAATATGATAGGGCCTATATTTGGCACTCTGATCTCTAAACAAGGCAAGATCGTTTTATTAATTTTTCTTTTGTAAGATCTTTTTCTCCAGCTTACTGCTGGGTACATGAGATTCAAAACAGATTCCTCCCTCCTTGCTCATTACAGAATGTTTGTCTGACAAATTTTCCTCTCAATCGTTTGAGAGCAACCCCACAGCTTCTAAATCCTGCCTTTAACGATCCTGCTCTCAGCTGGCTTGCAGTGGGCTGGAGCTGAAGTGCTATAAACAATCTTCCCTGTGTCATGATAGAAGAAAGGAATCCAGTTCCTTCTCTGCGCTGTGTCAGCCTTATGGGAAATGCACAATAAAGAGTGGTAACAATTTATTTTCATCATTAGATACTCAATAAGGAGAAAGCAAATAATGAGTTTCTCAAGTGGTTGAGCTGATATAAATAAACAATTGGGGAAAACTGACTTAGAGCAACATCTGAATTATTCCTGTGATTTTTCACAAATTAAGTTCTTTTAGTTGCCCATATTAAAATGATGTAATAAACAATAAAAATCATCTAGTAAGTTTGAAATGGAAGAGCTTCCAGGATAAGCATCCTCCATTTGCAAGCACAGGGGGACCACAGGAGGCTGCACACCAGCCTAATGCAGCCAGAGGAGGAAGAGGAAGATGGTCAGGACTCTCACATCCCTCCAGCCACCACGGATGCCTGGGAGGAGGTACCAGTTTTCATCTGGTTGCCTCTGCTGCATCTCCCCTCTACCTTGGCTGGTTTCCATGTCTGAGCTTTTCTTGCACTTTCTCCCACTTCTGACCCTGTGGAAGGGCATGAAAGCAGCCAAGGAGGTTTTTGGCACTCAAGATACCCCTTACAAGGGCAGCCCCTCCATGAGGTCCAGGGTTTCAGAGGGGGAACTCCAAGAGGTTGGAGAAGGGGCGCAATGCGAAGCTGTGGTTGCACGGGGTCAGGACATTATGCAACGGCACAGAGGACGACAATGCTGCCAAGTTCCCAGCAACCTGGAGCTCATTACAGATTAGTCAAGTCTTGGCCAAATTCAATAAGCCTGTTCACAAGCTTAAGGTTAAGCAAAGCCTGGCACCGAGGCAGGGGCTAAATAACGCAAAAATGGAAAACCACCTCAAGAAACACCTCTCAGAAGACAGTTATGTATTGCAGTCTTCTTGTGATTAGAGATTTTAATCACAAAGGTGAATGCTAAATGTTTGAAATGGTGAGATTTTTTTTTTCTTTTCCTAAAGATGTGAACCCACACGTTCCTGCCTGGAAGGTACTTGCTGAGATTTGCTTTCAGAGGAACAGCTGGAAGTGTTTGTCTTGCAGCACATTTCCCAGGTCTGACCTCAGCATTTTCAGGATCCTGTGTGATGTAAGACATGGAGAGCCAAAGAGTAATTATATATCCTTGGCATAATTATCTCTGCTCTCTCTCTTTTTCCCATTTCTTCTTCCATTCCTAAACCCTTCTGGCATAAGATCTGAAAATCCAGTTGTTCCCCTTGGATGCCAGTCCAAATGCACACCCAGAATGAGGTCCTGGTGCAGGTGCTGGAGATACCCAGGCACATCACTGTGGAGAAAACAGGAATGGTCCTCACATCCTGGTTCCACAGCTGCCATCCTCATCTGAATACACAGCTCTGCAGTAAGATCAAGTTTCACTCCTCACCGACCACATGCTTATGTTTTCCTCCTCGAAACTCTTAGCTGAGGGCAAGTACAAGCCCAGAACTTCTGAGATGTTAACTCCCCAGTGGGCAAGTCAAGCTCTGTCAGGCTGGTAACTCTCAGAAGCTGTGGTCTATCAGATGACTATTGGGTGGCCTAAATAAAGTTAATTCCTACATAGGCTGCAGTGCTCTTCACAGGGAAGGAATTAAATTTTCCCTCCAAAAGCCCACGCAACACTAAATCTTCTCCTGCCTGCAGAATAAGTTCATCCACGGTCTGGTGATCACCAGACTCACAAACTCACTTACATACTAACTGCCCACAGCCTGTCACAGGAGAACAGTGTCTTCACTTTTCAGGGAAAATCAGGGAATTCAGGGAAAATCAGGCATGCCTGTCTTTAATGAAGTAAAATTTTGATGCCAAAGTACCACCAGCAATAGGTTTTTCAGCATCTCAGTGTGCAATTACAGACACACAGGATTAACCACCCACTTAGAAACTGTGGACGTGCAGAGATGGATGCAAAGCCACGAACGTTGTCTAAACCCCAAGGACTTTATATTAGTTTTCCCCCTACTCTATGCAAATGCTGAAATTTAACTTGAGGCAACAAACAGCACAGGATCATCTGACACAACAGCTCTGAAAGATGCTCTACATCAACACAGCCACACTGTGGATGGCTCTGGACTTCCCTAGTGAAGTGCTGGATGTGCCACAGAACTACATGGGTCCAGCTGAATACAACCACAGCCCTGCAATGCCATGCAGCACTCCCAGTGAAGGGCACTGAAAATGGTGCATATCCTCAGTTGACTGGCATAATGAAAGAGGCATGAAGAGGACACCAGGGTCGCAATTAACACCTTGAATCACCTTTCCCAGCAGATGAAAAATAAATCAATCAAAGCAGTGCAGACACAAGCCTCTGCATCCCTCCGCACACACGCTTGGCTTCCTGTGTTTGGGCTTGTTTAACACCAACATTAACAATTACATTTCCAAGCTCTTCCAAGGCCGGGCTGTTTCTGCAGCCATGCCTTTGCAACTGCCCAGCTCCGGCTCCCGAGGTCCTCCCAGTATTTTTTCCCAGGCAAGTCCAACACTACCATTGCTACTCCCAGGCATTGCCCTACTGCTGCCAGCCTGCCACAGGGTAGGTGGAGGCAGGAATGCATGAGAAAAATGTGGAAAGGCTGGGGAGGAAAACAGGGAGAGGAAAGCAGTACTGGAGGTGGACAAAGGACAACATAGAGGGTTTTCTGTGCCACAAACCCACTGTTCAACTTGCTGCAGGCTGACACTCGGGCTGTGGGATGCATGAACAGATTTGCACCAGAAAGACCCAGTTCTCTGAGAGAACAGTGAGGAAGCTGGTGAGTCATGGAAGCAAAGGGCATCAAGAAGCAGGGCTGCACTGACAGGTACAGAGAATAAACATGACCTTTGCTGAACTTCTACAGGGATACAAAAATGTTTTAGCATATTCCAGGACATCTCCCGATTCACCTTTGGATAGACAACTTTTGGTTGGAAGATTGGGAAGAAACAGAAGGAAAAGAGAAGAGCTGCAGGGGAGCAGAGCTTGAGGAATATGGGATGGACTGATGGGACTGATGCCCTGCCTTCTGACAGCTACAGCTGGACTCATCTACCCAAGGGACCACATTCACCAAACCTGGGTTGGCCTCTTCTGCAGCCCTGCTTGTACCATGTGAGTGAGCATGGATCAGTGGACATTTCCTATGAGTCAGGATCATGTCAGCTCCATGTTGGACTTGTGGGCAGTAGCACAGCTCCATAGCTGGAGATGGGGCATGTGCAGCCCAGCCCAGACGAAAAAGAGTAAACACAGGACTTCTGATTGCTCCCTGCAGATTCACCCTCCATATGTCACAAATGGCATCACCACTTGGGTTCATCTCAGTCTTGAGGGCCATATCCTACCTGCTGGCAGCTCCCACAGCCTCAGTATTTCTGCTTGGGGAGTCTTAAACTAGGCAAGGGAAAAAAAGAGAAGACTTTTTGTGTTGAATACATGCAGGTCAATGACTATGCAGTGATAGAAACGAAGCTATTACACAATTAACACAATGGCATGTGGGTCCACAGATCAGTGCAGGAAAGCTGCAGACCATCTGCCTGAGCTGTCAGGGCCCTGAGAGACGCAGGATGTGGGAGCTCCCCAGCTCCTACTCTACCCCACCCCAACCCATGTTGCTGTTGGCAGCCCTTAGGAAAAAGTACTGGGAAGAAGAGGAGGTAAGAAGGCAAAGGGACTCAATTCCCTCTGTAATTTCACCCTTAAATGCCAGTTAAACACATTTGCTACCAGAAGAGTTCAGAGCGACCGCAGACCGCAAGCCACAGGGAGCAGAAGTGAAAGCAGCAGCTCTTCCACTGCCGTCTCCCCACGAGGATTGTGCCAGCTGAAAATTAAGCCCTGGGTGCTGCAGCCAGCATCACCCTACGGCTTGCTGGCCACAGCAAGTGGCACCCTCAGAAATGCCAAGCCAAAGCTAAGCAGCAAGAGGCAGCCCAGGGCGGGGAGAGAAGCCCACTGCCATTTTTCCACTACTGGTGAACAAATAAGTTCCTATTTTATCATCAGCACTAGGGAGATTGTTTCATAAATTAGGACAAACACCACACTTACGTTTCAAATTCGTCAGAGCTGCAAGTAGCAAAAAATAGGCAGGTTTTAGTGGGAAAAAAAAACTAGCAAGAGGGCAGTGGGGAAGAAGGATCAGAGCAAATCTAAAGAAAGAAGGGAAGGAGTTCCCTTGCCCAAGACCTTCTCTGCAGCCACAATAAGCCCAGCAAAACTGAGAGATTATGTACAGTCTGTAATTGAAGGAGGGAAAGCCACAGTTAAAACAATCTAAAAAGGCCAAGCCCTGAGAAAGGCAGCTCGAATCCCTTATCTTTTGATGGAAAAGAATGTGCTCCCTGAGATTAATGACGTGTTTACCCAAAAGGAAATTGCCGCCCTTCTGAAGCAGCGAGTGTTTGTTCCTCCCGAGCCCCTGTTTTCTGCTCCAGAGCTGATCTCCCAAACCTCCTGTTTAAAGTCAACACACAATACGGCTTCCTGCTGCCATGGGCTC
The DNA here is from genome assembly GCA_035584735.1 of Pseudotriccus pelzelni. Lineage (NCBI taxonomy): Eukaryota > Metazoa > Chordata > Aves > Passeriformes > Tyrannidae > Pseudotriccus > Pseudotriccus pelzelni. The sequence continues at coordinate 9,514,954 of JAWMRA010000164.1, read as the reverse complement.
CGAGGGATCCCACCATTAACACTCTTCCAAAAACCACCCTCCACTGCACCTGTCCATCCCCCACCACCACTGGCAGAGACAAAATTGGGGTATTTAGATCAGACTTTGAGCACCACCAGCAAAGAGACAGGCATCACGCTGACAGCCGCCAGGAACCTTGCTGCAGGGAGATGAATCACCCCCATGCATAAATATTGCTCAGTTCAGCAGACAAATTAGCAGGCGTGGAGACTGACAGAGCTGTCGAGGGAAAGCACTCTGGGCAACCTCTTCTTAAGCTGCTCAGGGTTTTGGCAGTGCACTCTGCAGAGCAGCTTGCTGCAGGATGCTCTTGGAAAGAGCTTTAACATCAGCAATGCTCTGCTGTGTTAGCAGAGGCATGGAGGAGTATGGGATTTGTTGCACTGAATACCCTCAAGCAAGCAAGAAAGCCTGAAACAGAAGCACTGGGGGTGATCTGTTTGAGGAAACCTGCAAAAAAACTGCTCAGGGGCCATCAGCCCTTTACATATGTGACCAACCCAAGTATTCACATCCTCCCTTCTCTGGTAAATGCACCCCCAGTAAATGCACTCGTGCTTCATCTCCAATCTCCTCATGGGGCATCCCAACCACGAGAGCCATCAGATCACCAGCACCTCCTCTCCCTAAAGCCAATGGACCTGCAATACTTTGTGCTGGCCAACAGCTAAAAATAGCACAAAAGGCAGAATAAACAAAGGGAGCTGCTTAAATCTGTCTCTGATGTTTTTCTTTAGCTGATTGAGCAATTTTCATTTGCAGGATGCTGTCATCCCTCTCAGACCATGAGGCAGACAAAGCTCTCCTCCAGGCTCTCCCCATGGACATCTCATCTCCTGCAGGACTGGACTGGGTGGAAGGAAATGCTAATTTCTGCCCAACTCCCCATGCTCCTGCTTTATCTCCACCTCAGCTCCTCGGGAAAGTGGAAAACCACTAACGTACACAAGAGCACACTCAGAGGCTGCAATGGCCCACACGGGCAGCTCCCTCATCGCAGAAGCACAGCTTAAATAAAGGAAAACTTAGGAATGTGCCTGTTGAAGTAGCTAGTAGAGCTGTTTGGCACTTACTCTGTCTCTACGGACTGATAAAAATTTCTATTTTTTGCAAAAAAGCCCAAAAACCGAACATTTTCTGCAGGTAGAAACTCTAAAATTCTGGTTACAAGAAAAAAAAGGAAGATATTTTAGCACAGGTGTTTCAGCTTTATAAATTCCACTTATGTTTTATATTATTTAATGCTAAGAACTAGGCTTGCTGTAATACATAAATCCTTCCATTACTATTTGATTTTTTGATGTGGTATCCACAGCCTGGCTTGCCCAGTAGTATTCAAACCAGCTGGCGAAAATTATTTTATTCATTACACAGAGGACAAGAAGTGAAGTGCCACTTGCTCCATCTTTCTTCTAGGAAAAGTTTTCATCAATGAAGTATTATTATCAATTACAGAGTGGTATTTCTTGGAAGTCATGTCCAGAGTCCCCAGCTGTGGGAGGCTCTGCAGAACTTCTCCAATGAAAAACTCCAGCCTCAAGAAATCAGAATTCAGGCTGAGTCAAGGCACAACAATTGGAGGAAAATGGATGGCGGTTGAACAGCGATGACACACATCCTTTGGACTTTTTGGACTGACCTCCTCTCTATCTCGGAGCTACTCTGTGTAGTATTTTGGACAAAGCCCAATCCATGCTGATCAAATCCCCATCTTTCAAATGAAAGCAGTTAACCATGATATAACTGAATCCACAGGATCCTGCCACAGTCTACACAGTCTTCTGCCTTCATGACTAGAGCATCCCATACTTCCAAATTATGGATGTATTATCCATATGACAATGGTACTTCAAAACAAAACCATTCCATTTGTTGACTTTTTGATTTTGTGTCTAAAATTACAGTTGGCTTTTATTTTTCGAAGGTTTTCATTATCCTCTGTACAACACACACACATCTACAGCTTCAAGTCTAGCTTCAGAATGCAAATCAAACTGGAAATCAAGGAGTCTTTGATTTTGGCAAGGTTGAGCAAGATGTTGTCACCTAAAAGGAATTTTTTTTTTCTGTTTGAAACTATTAATTGAATTCCATTTAAATCAGAGAATAAATTTTCCCTACCAAAATCAATTTTTCAATGGATGCATTTTGCCTTTGAGTAAAAAACAAAACCAGCAAGAACTACTGGGCCATCATCCAGGCTAATGAAGGTACAACCAGGATAAAATCCCTTACCTACAGCCAAAAAAGGCCAAAAATTATTAACACAAGCCAGGAGGGATGATGATGAACAGTAGATAAGGATCCATGGCCCACGCAAAGTTTTCTCTTTAGCCTAGGAGAGGAATGCAAACTAGAAGTGCAGCGGTTGGAGGAAGAATCTAATATCTAGAAATTATCTTCATAAATTAGATCCCTAAATAAGGAAAGCTGACTCAGGGCATAGCTGAACTGTGACTGGAATTAAACACTGGGGGAATGAAAAAAAGAGGAGGTAAAATATCTTCATCATTTGAAAACAATTATGTGGTGGCACCAAAAAAAAAAGAGAAAGAAGAATCAATGCAATTAAATAAAGTTGTCCTGTTTAAACACAGCAACAGGGAGAGAGGGAGAGACTATGAGATGATATATATCTTTCTCAAACCAGTCGGTTTTATTAGTTCTCCAGCATTAAACAAGTTGCTGGTGAGCAGAGAGCCTGCACAGGAGGTTTTATGAGAAGAATGGGTGGAGAAAGCCCACCCGAAGGCAGCATCTGGCAGGGGACAAAGCCAGACGAGGTATTTTAGGATTTATTTACAAGCTCTACGATGATGAGCTTAGAACTGCCTTGCAGGGAAACAGCAAACAATTAAAGCAAACAATGTGTACAAAATCTCCTGTATAAACCAGGAGCAGTAGTACCTATTAAGCCAATTTAAACCTGTAACAACTTCAGCAAACCCTCTCCCACTCCAGGAATGAATCTGGGCCAGCTGGTCCCTGACAGCACCATGCAATACCATATTTTAGGGTTTCAAATCATGTCAGGCTCCTCCTCATCCTTGGCAGCATGTGGCAGAGGGCAGCTTGCTCCTACAATCCACATGGCCACTCAGATGGCGCAGCCTGGAAAAGAGAAGACTGAAGAGAACCACCAGAGGTCTTCCAAGCAAGGTGGTTCAATGAAGAAAGGAAGGACACCAGACTGTCCCCAAATTCTCAAGAGATCCGAGTTAGTAGGTTTTGGCTTCAGGAAGACAGGGTTAGCTGAGATAGCTGTGACTAGAGCAGGGTCCCCAAGGATGCAGCAAAGGATCCATTACAGGAAATTTTTAAGAGCAGGTTAGATATATGTGGCATCCATCCCCAGCACAGCCCAGTCGGTGCAGAAGAGCAGGGACCTGCAGACACGGAGCTCTCCTCCCCTCCTTACCCACCTCCTGGGAGATGCTTCAGGGCGATGGGCTCAGAAATCCTGCCTGATCTCAGCAGAGCAAGGGTACAGGGATGACAGTCCCACCCCCTGGAGTGCAGCAGCTGTATTGACACCCCAAGCACCTGTCAGCAAGTCAGACTGCTGCTCCTCAACAGAGTCCTGCTGCTGGATATCCTCCAGCAAGGAAACACCATGAAAACCTACCTACAAACCCGCCGGCAGAGTTACATCTCAACCTAATGTTTGGTTGTTTTATTTTTTTAAATAAACTGTTTTAAATACCTACTTCAGAGAGCCTGGACAGAGCGCTGTAGCTTTCCTCTCACTATCTAAATAAGGCCTCTAACAATGTTATCACTTTTCAAAACACATCTGTCCCACAGCTCCCAGCCCAGACAATTGGCAGGTAACCAGTTAATAAATGTCTTCGCCAGACTGTTGAATAGGCTGGCCCCAGCTCAATAGTGATGTCAGGGCCATTCAATGCACTATAATTGGAAAAACCTGGGAAAAGCAATCTCATATTTTTTAATAAATAACGAGTGTATTAGCAGCCTCCTGCATTTATTCACCATAGTGTTCACCTTGTTCGGTAGCAAAGTGAGATTTTTTTTTTTTTCCTGCTGCCACTCATTCAGTGATTTCTACTTGGAATTTGATGCCAGTTTCCAGATGTGTCTCAGGCCAGGAAGTCACCAATCGGCCTGGATAAAGCCTCTGGGATTAGCTACAGATCATCTTTTAACACACACATCCTTCCTGCACCCTTTCTTATGATACTGGGGCACACCCCTTGTGCTCAAAAATAAAACAAAACAACCCAGAGCCGAGTAAGAGCCCCTGACTAGGATGCTTTGATCATTTCCATATTACATATCGGGGAATATAATTAATTAATTCAGTCCATCAAAGCCCCAGAGGCACCATTTGAAAGACCTTTACACCAGAGTGTTTATATACATAAACCACTTTAAAAATTGTAGGTTCCCTGTCTGATGGAGCAGCTTCGGGCAAAGCTCATCTCCCACAGCTCCTCACCAGTGGCACCCGCAGGACAGCATCGACTCTCCAGCTCAGCCACAGAACACTGGAGGGGGATGAATCTTCCAAAGCACTTGCCCTCAGAGGAAGAAGTGAAAATGATAAACGAGTTTTCTGGGCTCTGTGTGAGCAACTTCTGGAAGCTAAAATTCAAGCGGGTGACATCAAGGATGCGGTTTGCATGGAAAATAATCACAAGCAGAAGCACCCTGACAGCAACATGCCTTTCAAACCTCCCTCAGCCCCTGAGAAATGAACCACACAGATTTCCCAGCCAGGAGGAAAGGGGCTTAGCCCCACACAGCCAGGCTCCAAGCTTGCCCCAGCCACGTGGTACCATCTGCTGCAGGACAGGGAACGGAGGGGGATCCCAGCCCAAGGGGACACAATTACTGAATTACCAACAAAATAATTTAATTTTTTTCTCCCCCAGGCATTTAAGAAGCTGCTGTCAGGCCCCTTTCGCTCGTGTTGTGATTCCTTTCATCTCTCCATCAAAGCACAGCCAAATTAACACCAGCCCTCCTCCCAGAGATCGCCCCCCATGTGCTCCCACAGCCGCTCAGCTTTAACAGGGCACCTGGGAGCCACTGCCAAAACAGGAAAGCAGGCGCCTAATTGAAAGGGAGTATTTGGGAGTCACCCTACACAAAAATTAGCAGAGATATGCTAGGAAAATAAAAGAGTGGGCATTAACGGACAGCTTATCTTCTTTTTCCGTGACTCTAATGTTCGGGACATGAAAAGGCCAAAAAGTTTCACATACTGTTCTAAGGAGCTGGTCAGGGATAGGAGCATCCTCTCCTCTGTGTTCACTGCTCCTCCCAAAATAACTCAGGCTGATTTTGAGGTATGGACTTCCAGAATTAAAATGCAGATGCACACAAGCCAAAAATCCCTGTGTTGCTGCTATGAACATTTGTAGTACGTGCTGGGTCTTGGTTCGGGGTTGAGAAGTCGAGCACTGACTAATTTGAATTCACCTGTGTTAGGTTTGGTAGAAACACTGATCCGTGCCTCAGGAGAAAGAATATGGATGTTTTCTGTCTGAAGGAAGGAGCATGGGGGTCTCTGTTTATGGAGGGGGCCTGAATATTAAGATGAGGGGCCAGAGACAGCTCAATGAGGCTGGTTTTCAGACAGAACATGGTGCTACCCACCCTTAGCTGAGATCCCAGCCCGGGACTGTGACCCAGCCCCAGGGGAAATGCCAGCTGGAGCCAAGGGAGGATTTAGGATTAACTCCAAAACATCAGCCAGTCCCCACCCCATCCTGCGGGCAGTCCGTAGAAAGGAGCAAAGCCCTCAGGGCCAGACAGAGGGACAGGGCAGGCTGGCAGGGAGCCGGCAGTCCCAGCGGGGTCAGCAGCATCTGGACAAGCGACCCAGAGCACTCCCTGTCTGCTGGAGATGCTCAGCTCCTCCGGTCCCAGCTCTGGGCTGCAGGAGCCCGGCTGGCTTTGGAGCGGGAGCGAGTCACAGCAAGAGAGAAGAAAAAAAAGGAGAAAAAGCAGCGGGAAGCCCTGCTGAGAAGCCCCCTTTTGTGTAAACATGCTCCGTCCTCAGACTAAAAATAAAGGCAAACCACAGGAAGGGAGTGAGTGCTTGGACAATATCCGATTTGGTGTGTGCCTGGGTGTGAGCTGCGGGAACAGGGAGAAGAGCAGGGGGACTCCACCCAGAGCAACCACACAAAGGCAGCCGGTTAAGACCTTCAAGATGGACAGGCATTCCTGGAGATTATTTAAATCCAAAAAACTGCTGCTTGGCAGATGTGCGGTCCTTTGGTATGTGCGCAGCACTTGGAAATGCTAAGTGAGAGAAAAGGCTGCCATGGCAGGAGCAGGAAAGGCAGGATGACGGCACACGGCCATTTTACAGGTTCTGAGACTGTGACCCGAGGCTGTGAACTGACAGCCCATAAACCTGCCATAAAACAAGGACACAAGCCAGAAAAGATGACAGCTGAAATCCAGCTCACAGGTCTGTCCTCAAAAACTATCTCTCCCTTTACTCTCAGTCCCTGCTGCAGCCACAGAACCACACTCAAAACAACTACATGCTTGTGAGGGCTGTGCAGAGATGATCAGTGGACTGCCCACCCCAAAGGGGTCTCAAATGCTTCCCCAAGTGCTGGGCTTTGATGCACTGCACCCCACCATTGCCATCAGTTGGCTCCTGAGGATGGAGCTTCACTGACACCTGCACGTCCCACCCGCAACCTTCCTGCGGGAGGGATGCTTTGCTGGTGGGGGCAATTGCACTGGAGAGAAGCATCCATCCATCCACAGAGCGGGAGGAGGCTCCTCAGAGCCCAGCGCTCACCGTTGGTGCTGACACACCACTCAGAGGCCTTCTGGGGAAATGCAGGACTCGGGAGGATCCCACCGCCCAGCCTGGAGGGAAACAGCACTCTCACCGGGAAGCAGTCTGTGGAAGCAGAGAAACCCACAGCTCTCCCCTGCCAGCTGTATGGCCACAGGCCCCACTGTACAGGCAGCACTGCTCTGGGGTACTTGCATTTGGGGTTTGGATCTGGCCACCATCAGCCCAATGTCCTTCCAGCCACCAGAAGCTCTCCTCTCTTTGGTCACCCGTGGCTAAACTGCAGCATCTGCAAGGCTCAGCCACCTCGTTTCCCTTCCTTTCTCTGTTTTCTGTCAGAAGAAAATGATATAGTGCTCACCAGTGGAGGAAATCAAAGACAACTATGTTGACCTCAACTTGGGCATGTTTCCTGCTGACGTCTGTATTCCTCTAATTCTCCTCTCCTGGGGCCACATTCACTTTCCTACCATCAGGCCTCACCTTGAGTATTCATTTTTCTCTACTATTAGAAAGGTCTCCTATGAGCACAACCAAAGTGCAAAATCCCTCCACATTTACTTTAGAAAACAACTTCCAATGAAATGCAGCTGTTTGGAGCAGGTCATTTGTTTTCCCTGCAAAACAGGCCACAGTGACAACCATCCTTGCTTCATTTTCATTCACAAGTACTGCTGAAACTTTCACAGGCTTTCATTCGGGGCATTTCTTACATGCTAAATATAAAGTGCAAGTGTCTTTCCATAAGGCTCCATCTTACAGGGAAGCAGCTGCTTCTGTCCCCGTGCCACGTCGTCCTCATACAGTGCACCAGCAGCACAAAATAAAACAGCAGCATGGAAGACAGCTGTGCCATCGGTGCTAGAAGTACCTACACGACTCACCTCCTGCCACATGGCTCAGTGGCTGAATCACAGCTGTCAATCAAAACTCAAGATCTTTCCTGTAAACGCACTTTAGTAGGTCACTCGCGACTCCCCCAAGGTCCTGCTGGACACAGAGGAAGCCAAGAAAAAGGTGACACCTTCTGTTTACTCAGCTAATTACACTTATTGCTGGAGTGCCTGCTGCGGATCTTATGGGCCCCTTCCACAGCAACAACCCACAACTTGAACTGTGTTTCCCAGTGAACACCTCTTGGGGATGCAGATAGAAAGAGGGGAAGGGGTCTTGAGGTATGAGCAGGGCTGCATTGAACCTCCAAGCTGGAGCTGTCACTGCAGGGTGAACTCAGTCTGGGAAAACTTAACAACAGAACTCACACTCACGGACTCTTGAAACCTAAGCAGTCACCTGCCCTCACCCAGCTGCCCCCTCAGCTCCCCAGCACGACCCTGCCCAGCAGATCCAGCGGTGTGCAGCCCAGGGCCACCAGCACTGGTGGCACAGCCAGCACAGCTCAGCACAGGCAGGGTCTAAGTGACCTTAGAGGTCTCCAGGAGAAAAATCTTCTTATCTCAATGTCACAAACCTCCGTTCTCATGGGTACCAAGCTTAATGCCGGGTTAGGCAGCAGAAGGCAACAAAGAACAACTGCAAGCACAGATTCTCTCTCTTGTTAGAAAATCTCTGACTGCAGTGCAAATATAACAAGTACACACATTGACAGCTGAATTCCTGAGGTTAAACACCTATTATAAGACATCTTCAGTCATGCTCTGGAAATACTTAGTCCTTGCAAAATTACTGGTTGCCTCTAAAAGATCAGTACCAAAAGACAGGGGATACCTCTGGAAGCTCTGACCTCTACCTCTGCCCTAGTGGGTATAACTTCACACACACCCCTAACGAGAAAACCCCAGGGAATTAACACCTCCTGACCCCAATGCAATAAACCCCCAGTTTTACCTGGATCAAGGTGTGTAAAGGACCCAATGACAAAGTCCAGTGTTGAGACAGCCAGCAGGAAGAGCAGCAGGAGCTGGAGCCTGATGATCCACTTCACCCCAGCCAGGTTGATCCCCTGCAGGCCAAACAGGACAGCCAGGGAGATCCCACGCACTGCCCAGATGTTGCTGAGGCTCAGGACATCTGCAATGGACTCTGCAAAGCCAGTGATGTACATGGCACCTGCAACACACTGAAAGACAGGGCTCTGTGGGTGCCCCGTGGCAGAAAAAGGGATCCACGTGCCAGGCTGTGGGGATCTCTCTTCAGACAGACAGACATTTGCTGTCACGATACAACCCTTTTGATGTTACTCTGGCCTACAGGGACTGAACCTTATTGCTGCAGGACAGCACACTGCCAGGGCAGCATAGCTACAGCCCGGACAAACAGAGAAGGCTGGGTGCTAGGGCCAGCCCTGCAGCAACATTCCACTGGCTTTAAAATTTACCCTCCATTAACGGGCCCAGAGAAACCACACTGTCTTGTCTGAGGGAGAAAAGGATGAGTCAACCTCTGCGTCTCCTTTCTTCTTCTGTTTTTCTGGAGGAAAGGGTCCCAGTTCAACACCTGCCTGAAGAATTGCAGTTTGCTTGCCCCCTCATTGCCTCCCAGGGGTTATTTTTAACTCCATGTTTAGTTTGGATGTAAAAAAAAGATGCTTCACTGGCTCCCCATCTCGTTGCTGGAACGGAGCCTGCAATTTTCAGAGGAGCACATTGTGCAAGCTGTGCGCCCTCCAAGCTCTAGGGAAAGCTGCCTATTTGTCTTGCAGCAGGGCAGGACACGCACTTTGCCCGGGGTGGCTGAGAGTCGGCAGGACAGGACATCTGCAGCACAGGCTCAGGCCTCAAACCCCACTGCAGGGCAGCAATCTGAAATACCAGGACATTTCCTTCTAGAGGTTCCCACTAGCTGACACTTCAGCAACAACCCTTTCCAGTGCATGGCGTCCCTGGAAAACCAGGTCAGGCTTTTCTGATGTGCTGACATGGGGTGGTACGAGCTTGGGTCCTGCAACCCCACTATCCCTGTCCACGGATGAGGGATTTGAAGCACAGCTCCCACATGCCTGGAAGGCAGAAAACCCCCACCCAAGCCACCAAGAGCAGAGCAGACCCCTCATTCACTGCAGATCCCCCACCTTGGACAGACCCAGCACTGCTCCACTGAGGGTGTTCAGGACCACCGGGCCCTACCCAGGGAATGCAGGTCCATGTGTGGTTTTCACCAAGGTGCAGGGCATCCACCTGTCCAGACTCAAACACCTACACCTTGGACATCCTGAAGGATTCAATTCCATCATACGCAGACAACTAGCAGAGACTGGAGAAACTACACCCGGAGTCTCTCTGTATCAGCAGCATGTGGTCAGGCATTCCCCACTTGCCCCAGTCAGAGTAGGGAATACCCCATTTCTGGCTGGGCTTGTCTGATGACAGAAGTTACAGCACTCCAAGAGCATTTCGTACTGGGGAGCAGCCTAAGCTGGTGCAAAGCACATTGGGCAAAAAGCACAGCCAAGAAGGTAAAGGCATCAGGTTTTGGGAGCAGGCAAAGTGCTCTTGAGCAAGTTGCCAGCTCCCACCCCACTCCCCCCGTGCACACGGGATGCCTACACAGGGGCCGGGGCTGCCGCAGACCAGCTTTTACAACCCTCAGAACAGGCTGCAACCTGATTGCTTTCCCAGACAGGGTCCTCTCAGAGACCAAGAGTGGAAAATATGACAGGAAGGATTCTCATGTGTGGCCCATTTCCATATCTTGGCTTGTAACTAGGTTCAGTTTGTATTTTATGGACACTTGCTTTTAATCTGGAGCAAAAGGAGAAGAGGGGATTATTTTTGGTTTGGGGGTTATTAAGGGGTTTTGGAGATTGCTGCAAGCCAGTCAGTTAAAAACAAACCTCCATAAAAACGCTTCTCTGCTCACCACATTTTATACTGCTCATAAGGTCTTTATAGGGGGAGGGGGTTAAGTTACTACAGGTTTAAGAGATTATTTTCCATTCTTTATGTGCACTACTTGTGTATTTTCGTGCTTCACCACCATGAAAGCTCCTTGGGATCTTTCAGAAAATCCAGAACTGTGACTTTTGGCTCACAAGAAGTCAATTAGCTGTGGCACTTACCATTGCCCAGCCCTCCTCCCACACCAGCTCCACTTCTGCTGGCTCCTGCAGAGAAGCAGCCAAGGCTTGCCCAGTCCCTAAGGGCATGGGGAGCACACCAGGCCAACCTGCCAGCCCACAGCTGCTCACTGAGCTTTAGGTGGCCACCCTGACCTCTCCCACTTTGGTTTAATTTCAGTCTCCTGCCAGCAAGCGCATGTTCTGGCAATGGGGCTAATTTGGGATGGGAGAGCATGTCCTGCACAGCTTGTTCAGACACACAACTCCTCCACCACTGTGACCCACGCCAGACAGCACATTGTTATGCACAAACTTACTCCTAGGGAGCAGAGTGGGGTTGAATGCTCCCTGTGGAGCATTGGAGGGGTGGCCTCCCATGTTGCTCAGAACAGTGGAGAATTACCCAGATTTTACCGAGCATTACTTCCTGTGGCAGGAAAGTACAAGATTAAGACCTGCATGGCAAAGTTTCTAAATTTTCTTTAAACAACTTTTTTTAATTACCTGGCCAAAAATGTAAAGGATGCCAATGGTCCCTGCTATTTGACCTCCAAGAACTGTAGAAATCATGGAGTAGACTCCTCCACTTCCAATGCTGCACTTTTCACACACCCCTATTCCAGACAAGACTGTCACCAGGGCAACCAGGATGACAAAGGACACCAGAAACATGCCCATTACAATGCCAGTGTTTCCCTGGAATGAAAAAAAATAAACAAATAAAGATCAATTCACACCAACTCTGTTGAGACAGAAAAAGGACCTACCTGCTTCTAGGCACTAGTGAGGTATGAATATGGAGTCATTACATATTAAAAGAAATGCACACAGGCATCCCTAGTTGTTTAATTAACATAACTGATTGCCAAGTTTACAGCTCCTATTAGCACCCCTTTGATGAAAACCTGTCTCAGCCTGGGGCTCGGCAGACCTTTATGTGAGCAGGTTCTGCTCTGTCACAGAATCTCACGGAATATGCTGAGTTGGAAGGGACCCACAAGGACTACCATGTCCAACTTTCAGCCCTGCACAGGACTTCTCCACAAATCACTGATTTTGTCCTCTGGTTTAAAAGCAATGAGGTCAAACAATGATTCAGCCACCACAGGCAGCAGATCACTGCCTATTTGCATGGTTTAGAATGACATGCTTAAAAAAAAACACAAACCACTTCAATAACAAAAAGTAGTTTCAAAATTGAACCTCTGGGATTTGCAACAGCTGATTTATTAAGAGCATGAAGCTCGTATTTTAATTTTTCAGAACATTTACCTCTGAAAGCTCTGATCCTCCCAAACAATGAGATCCCAAAGAATAAAACCCCAAAGGCAACACAGCGTGGAAGATAAATAACAGTCTCATAAACCAGCGTGTGCCAGCCCTTATCTGAGGGATGTACACAGAGTGACAGGTGGCTCTCACTCTCCCTGGACTTGGGGGAGTTTTGTGCACAGGATTCAGCCCCGCTGAAAAAAAAACCAGCCCTTCCTGCTTGCAGCAGAGGGAGGGCCCCGGGAAGAGCTGCTGCAACAGCCACGGTCTCAGTATGGGGTGTAGAGCAAAAGCCTCTGAACAAACACAGCTGCAGGTCCCTGTTGGCAGCGTTAAGGGCCAGCATAACCCCTTTCTTGGGGGTGTTCAGTTTGCCATTTAGAGCTGGATTTTCAGAAGCAGAAGGTGCTTAGCACCTCCAAAAGCATTTAAGGAGCTCTTCTGAGCTCAGGACCCTCCCACCCTCTCACACACGGCTGTAATTTCTTTTCCAGGGTCAGAAGTTTTCCCTCGTGTTCCAGCCCACCTTCCTCAGCTGACAAATCACTCAGACCAGTGCACAGCGATCCGAAATCTCCTCCAGTGCCCAGCGCTTCGTTAAGGTCTGGCTTCCCTTCTCTGCCTTTACTCATATTACAGGCCACATCCACATCCCCCCTTTCCAACCTTGTTCCAGCAGTGCTCATCTCTGAGGTCACGCTGGCCATGATGGGGTTTGTTTATTACCAGTACTAAAAGGCTGCCTCCCTGCTCTGGGGTTGGTTGAAATCCCAGATTTTTTTTTTTCTTTTCTCTTTTTTGTGAAAAAACAGAAACATATCCAGGATGTTGCTATCATCATAAAATCCTATTTTGGTTCAGCATCCTGCTGCCTTTGACAGGGGTGTTATCTGGTCAGTGGGGAACAGAGCCAAGGTTTGCTATAAATGCAGCATAAACGCAGCTGTGGCTGGGTCAGCACCACAGCCCACTCCAACCCCATACTTCTTTTAAAAAGGACAATTGCTCTTTTTCTTCAACTGCTTATCCTCAGGTTAAAGGGTTAATAAATCTGACATGCTTCAGTTTAAAAAAAAAAAAAAAGGGGGCGGGAGGGCAAAAATATTCAAACATTCACATAGCCTTGGGCTTTTCCAGAAAGTCCTGGTGGCACCCGGCTCTGGCAGCAGCTAATTAATGGGCAGTACAACGGTTTCCAAAGAAGAAAGAGTTAACATCAAGACCGAGGAGGAAGGCTGGACTCACAGCAACAATAGCAAGCAGAGAAAGTGGGAAGAGAAAGCCCCCATTAAATGCTCATGCTTATTTATGCATGCGTGCCAGAAGGGGTTAGTGCAGCAACTATCCTTGTTGAACATTTCGGCAAGATTAGGATCCCCTGCAACTGCAAAGCTTCACCAGCCCAGGCTCCAGCCTTACTCTGTGAACAGCTCGACATACGACTGTCCTCTGCCAGGGGAGCTCTCTGCCAACCCTGGTTTCTCCTCCCTTCCCTTTCATGCTAACTTCCAGCTGGTTCGGTTTTAATTTAATTAACTGGCTTTATTTTTATCTCTGTTTGGTCCAGCAATAACTCACTTTCAAAGAAGATGTGGAGGCAGAAGGAAAAGGAAGGAAGAAAATCATCCCAACTTCTCCAACACAATGACTGCAGCTCCCCTCAACACCTCCAGAGAAGTAATTTTCAATACAGAGTGCAAGTGTCTTCCTACTCCTTTTGGAAGGTGTTCACCATGCCTGTGACATTAACTCATACCTGTGACATGAACTCTGCCTGAAGCTCAAATCCCATCCATCCCTGGGGGAGCTTTCCTTCTTCTAAGAGGAGATTTTAGGGGACAATAGAACATTTTTCATAGGAGGGGCACAGAGACACTCTTCCAGGCTCTGACCCTCAGTGAGATATTATTCTGGAGCCAGAACTGAAATTCTCTTTGACAGCAATGACAATTTGAACTGACTGAGGACTCTGTTCAAGAAATGAGGGACTCCATCACTGACACGTTTAGAAAAGACCTGCTCCAGTGGTGTTAGGAACACGGCCGAGTAGCTGTAACTATGGTGATACACTTCACCCGAAAAGTGGTTATCTTGTCTTGACAACACAACACAAGGATGTCCCTGTTCACTGTCAAGGTTGGTTGTTGTGGTTTTGGTTTTCTTTGTGAAAGCTAAAATAGGAAACCACTTAGAAAAACCACTTCAGCTTTACATTTTACCAGAACTTCTTGAAAAGCTATAAAATACCAGAGGGCATAAGCAATGTTTACAACAAACAGCCCAGAATCCAAAACACTTTGGTGGTGATGGATAGATAAAGTAAGGAGGTGTGAAGGAAAATGTCTATTCAAAAGTCCAACCAAGTCACTCACCACAAGCCATCCTGTCCTCAGGAAAAGAACCACTCCAAAAATGTTGATCATGCAGGAGGTGAAGACACCATCCCACGTTCCAAAAAGCACCGGCTCCCATACAAACAGCTGGATCTTCCACCAGGGCTTGGTCTGCGTTTGAGATACCTAGAAAAAGCAAAGCCTTGGTTTTACCTCTCATGTTTTATGGACAGGCTGCAGAAGTGGTGCCACAAACAGCCACCAACAGTGGGACAGCCATTAACAGCTGCTAAAGCAGCCCTTTGCTGCAAGCTGTCTCTAAGGTAAGAGGGCAGTAGAGCTGTTGGGATCCCTGGACCCTGAAAGAGGGTGTTCCCTGCAATACCCTATTTATATTCTTGTAGGATAAGCAGCAACAGAATCCCATCCAGCCTCAGTGAATTAAATATGAACCAAAACCACCATTCAAGGGTCCTTTACAGAGCCTGCAGATGTATTGAGCTTCTCCCCACTAAGGCAAGTGGGGATCTTGGTGCATGGGAGAAGAGGAGGATGCATCTTAGAGGAGATGATAAATCAGGTAGGACCAGCTGGGACTACCACAGTAGATTAAGATGGTCTTCCCATCACAGTCATCTCTGATCAGATCACTGTTTCTAGAGGGGACACAGGACTCTGGAACTTGGGGGTACAGTAAATTTCAGAATTGCAGCAACTGAGACCTGAAACTCCAGGGAAATGACAGTTTTCCTACGGCAACTGCTCTCTCCTGCCCTCTGGAAATCAAGTCCCCTCTTTCCCTTTGTCAATAATAAACCCCAGATTTACATATCAAAACAAAGGGCAGTGTTGTTGCTTTGGTCCTGTTCACTTCCCACAGAGGTGACCAGGAGGAGCGCAGAGACCCTCGAGGTGGAAATTTGGGAAAGGAAATCGCTCTCTGACATACCTGCTGTGCTTCCTCATGGAAGAGCTCTTGGACATAACCCTCACTTTGGGGACCATTCAGGCTGAACATCATATCCTTTGTGTTGCCTCCGCCTGCCCAATGCACAGCTCCAACACAACCACAGGCGAGGCTGATCCAAGTAGAAGGTCAGCTATTCCTCTCAGTCAAATTCCTGCAGAGCTGGATTCTCCATTGTAGAAGATTCATGGTTTTATTGCACTTTACTGTGAAAGCAGGAAAGACAGAAGACACAACTGCTGCTTCTCAGTCTGCCAAAGCACAAGGTCATTACCCACATGGAATCAACAGCAGCTCGCAGCAGATGCTGAACCACAGAGTGACACCACAGCAAGCAGAGAGCAGTGCTCCCTCAGCACTTCCCAAGGCCTGCTCTTGGCACAGGCTCTACCACTAGTCCTACATTAACAACCCCTGGTGGCCTTTCCCGAATCTATCCACACCCCTGGCGTCCCCAGCATCCTGTAGCACTTTGCTGTGTGTTGCCTGCAAAATGCATTTCCGCTCATTGGTTTTAAATCTGGTGCCTGGTAAGTCCATTGCATGGCCCCGTGCTCCAGTGACAGAGGACACATGGATTATTTACTTCCCAGCACCGCCAATCATTTCACAGCCTTGCTCACATCTCCTCCAGCTGTACCTTTTGCAGACTAGGGTCCTGCCAATGTAACCTCACCCCTGAGAAGCAAGTTATGTCACTCTGCCCCTCTCCCAGTGCAATGCAGAGATGGAACAGGAGCAGTAGAAGGTGTCCACCACCACAGACTCACACTCTGCATTACTGATGCTCTCAGCCATGCCCTGTACTGATGTACAGGAGCCTTTTTTCAGTCACACCCACCCCTGGAGGTCCAGTCTTGTCTGCAGTGGTCCAACTTCAGATTCCTACCGACTCTGGCAGAAGCAACATCATGTATGTAATCAAGAAAGCAGCATCAGGCTTTATTTCAGGGGTAACTAAACCTATCCTTATAGAAGTGGAAAGCAAGCACTTCTCTGCTTTGAAATTGCTGGTTCCCTCTCTCATCAGTTTGTCTTTAAAATTAAGTTCTCTAATAATAGAGAGGTACCTTCGTACACCTGCTGGCTGCAAGTCTTAAGTTGCCCCAAATTTTCTTGTGAGGGCCATTAACCAGTCACCCACAGCCTCCCACACCAGCTGTCAACAGAGCCTTTTCGGCCATTCCTCAACACAGCTGCACCATGCCTAGGCAAGGCAAAGAGGGTTGCAGACAGAGAGGAGCAAGACGTGCTCCATGACTGTGGAGAGGGCAGTTTGTCTGGATCATTGGCTCTCCTGGGGATGGTAAGTTTCCTGGCCAGTTGAGCTCACATGCTTACAAGAACCAACCATGACCACAGAAGCTTTGTACCAATGGCTGGACACCTTACCTGCGACCAGAGACCAAATTAATTACGTGCACAGCATAGGAATCTCTGACTCCTCAAGCTTGTGAAACTGTAGAGACAAAGCAACCCACAGCAATGTGCTTTTCCTATTGCACAGGGACAGAGACATACAGACACTGCTTTGTGTCACTCAGGATTTCTGTACCAGCCTGAATCCCAGCCCCTAGATCAGCACTTTCACCATCCTGCCCTTATTACCCTACTTTGAAATACCCAATAGTAAATAACCAAAGCAGATGCTGCTCCACCACTGTGTTTCAGCTCCAGAAGGTCTCCTACAGCTGGGGTACAATGGTCAGCACGGGAGGTTTTTCTTCGCCCTGCCCACATGGCCAGTTAAGCAGCACCAAATATGTAAGAGTTCATTGATTCCCTGCTGCTTCCTCCACATTTTTCGAGGCAAATAACCCCTCACAATATCACAAATGGTTGCTGTTACAGGGAGATTGGGGCTTCAAGCAGGGCAAAAGCAGCAGGAGCAGATAAACTCCAAAGAAACAAAGCTCGTGGTTTTATGCAAATAGCCACAGTAATAAAGTATGGAAGAAAATACACAACGTGAAACAAGATTACAACTGAGTAGCCATATTCTCCTAAGATTCCCCAGTGTAGCCCTTCCTCAATAGAGACTTCGCTCAGTAAAGCATTCACTGGGGCCATCCAAAATCCAGTCTGCCACAGCAGTCCTGGCTGGATGCAGGAAAACAGAGGCTACAGCCTTCAAGCCCCTTGCTCTCCTAAACCACTCCAAGGGACCCCAGGAGGGGTTGGCCCTGACCCCTTGCAGTAGCTCAGAGTGGCTGAAGCCACTCACTCAGCGCGCCCAGTGTGTAACCACAGATAAGTTTGATACACTCTATTACCCATCTGAAACATGGGAAATACAGAAAGAAGGGCTGCATGCATGTATTGCAGACCTGAAGCACACCTTGCAAGAAATGTTACCTTCCTAGACATTTAAATCCCCTTATCCCACCATTTCCTTCCTTTTTCTCTGCATTAACACCTATCTCCTGCCCTGTGCTCTGGAGCCCTCTCTGCTCAGCCCTGCTCACCTTGGTGTAAGGTCTTCCTCCTCTACAATCGCAGGAAATTGCCTCTCCACTATTGCTCCTCTGTGGCATTTCCAACTGCCTAAAGTCTTATTACTCAATTCTGTAATTATTTACATCCTTCCACAATGCAGGGATCCAGTCATCCCTACGAGGTAACCGAAGCAAACACAGGAGGGGGTACAAAGCACAGAAGTGAGCGCTGAACAAACATGCCAGGATGGCCACTGCACATGCAGCCACAACCTGATCCATGCAACATGCACGTATTTTTTGCAGTTCAGGGTCTGCAAGTGGAAAGTCCTCGGGGCAGGAGCCCCCCTCTTGCCCCATGCAGTGCTCTACCAGCACAGCATGGTTCCTAAGTTGCTGCACAGCACAGCGACGTTTTTGTGCACTATTATCTATCCAGGTCACCAACCCTGAGGAAGTTTTTTCTGCTATACACACCAGCAGGCCAAATAAACCAAACAGGCACAATTTAATATAAGTGAGCCTCTAACTTCGGAGATAATTGATGTTATTTTTCCTAAAGTTCCTGCCAAATACAGTTACCAGTCTATAAATTAAAAAAGAATGGCTGTTTTAATCTTTCCATGCCATTTAGCATTCAAGAGAGCAGAAGAGCATTAGCAAACCTTGCAGAAACATTACAAAGGCTCATCCCCTTTTTCTGAAACACTTCTATATTTAATTACAAACCCAGATTCCTACAGATCAAATTTCTGTGCCCTCCACATCCTTTCAAAGCACTATTTTATTAATCATCACATTAAAGCTATTTCTGAGCTAAGCGTCGCTGCTCTGAGCTACTCAACAGCTGGCTTTTTTAAGAGGAAAGGTTAACGCCTTCCCAAGCACAACTGCGTGTGGTCCCACGACCTCCGAAGGCTCTGTCCTTGCCAGAGGAGGTAATTCCAAAGCCTCCCTCCCTCAAGGGATCCAGCAGCCAACAGCACTTTAGTTTTAATAAATCCCCCCGACTCTTCTCCAGGTCAAGTTCTTAAAAACACCTACTTTAGGCGACTCCGTGGAAGTCGGGAATTAGAGGAAAATAAAGCAGCCACCGGCGCAACAAAGGTAACGCCACAGAGAGCAGCTCTTGGCTATTCCCAGTTATTCATTTGCTGCACCAGCTCATTTTGTTTTCACATATCTTTGTAGTGTAATGAAGGCTGTGGAACACGAGAGGTGGGGAAACAAGCCCGGGCTCTCCCCAGCAACTTCAGCTTCCCGGTGCGGCCGGACGGCTTCGGTTTTGCCGAGGGCGCGGCGCTGCCAACACGCCCCTGCCAAGGGCTGCGGCCACCGCCGCACCAGGCTGCCCACCCTGCCCGGAGAGCGCTCCAGATACCTGTTCTCTTAATTATTTTTTTTAAAGCTTTTCGCCCCCTCCCTTTTATTTTTTTTTTACTGTTTTCTTTTGTCTCTTTTTTTTTTTTACCTTTTCCCCTCCTTTTATTTTTTTACCTTTTTTTTTTTCTTTTTTTTTACTCCCTCCCACACCTTTCATTTGCGGTTTTTTTTTTTTCTTTTCTATTGCCTTTCTTGGGCCTCTTTTCCGCCTTTTTTCCCGCCTCCCCCCCCCCCGTGGCTTTAATTCTTTAGCTTCCCTTTCCCCCGTTTACCTCTCCGGCGGAGTGGCCGCAACGCCGCTGCCGGAGGGACCGGCGGGCAAAGCACCACCTGCGCCATCCCCGGGCCGCCCCCATCGCTCAGGTTTATGCTCCCCCCCGGCCCGGGGGTGTCCCCGGCGCCCCAGCCCCACTCACCTGGCAGCTCCCGGACCCTGCCTCCCTCCGTCCCGCGGCCGCCGCCCCCGGCCCGCGCTCCCGCGGCGCCGCCTCCCGCCGGGGCGGCCCCGGGCGCTGCCACGTCTGCCCGGGCACCGCGCCCAACCCCGCGCCTGCATCTGCATCTGCCCGGCTCGGGCAGGTCCCACTCGCGCCCGCGGGACACACGCCGGGTGCTGCTTCCCGGAGCGCCGAGACCCCGCAGCGCCCGCGGCGGCGGCACGAGCGTGGCAGGGCGCGGGGAACTAATGCGGGTTTGGGAGCAGACTTCCACGAGATCTGCGACTCTCAGGGGTCTGATGAAAAAAATAAAAAATAAATAACCAACTCCATACAGCTTCTCACTTGGCCACAGGGAAAGGGGAGTCTAATTCCGCACATCCCGGTCTCCACAGGAACTCGCCCCAGCGTAACTTCCCAGCCCTGAGCTGCCAAGAAATCCTGTGACCCTGCATAGGCAAAACTCCATCTGAATTAAAGGCACGAATTTTAGATCGTCTCGATATTAACAGGATGAAATCTAGAGCCAGCCACCCTTCCTTATAGCTCATGCAGCATTCACAGATTTCATTTACTTCTAAAATGTGTCAAAGCCATTTTAATTTTCAATGAAGTATCCACAAACGACATCCATATAGTCGAGTGAACCGGCTTTGATTTTCTGGAGCATCCTGCAGAGGCGAAGTGCAAACAAGCCTCCACTCTTGGATGGAATCAGCAAGTACGAGCAAGTGGCAGAAAAGGAAACGAGTTCAGAGAAGACAGATGACTTCTCAAAGGAGGACGAAGCCTAAGGAAATCATAGAATTACAGAATGGGATCTTACAGATCATCCGGTTCCAACCCCTCTGCCATGGGCAGGGACACCTTCCACTACCCCAGGTGGCTCAGAGCTGCATCCAACCTGGCCATGAACACTTCCAGGAATGGGGTATCCACAGCTTCTCTGGGCAACCTGTGCCAGTGTCTCACCACCCTCACAGTAACAAATTTCTTTCTTATATCTAATCTAAACCTGCCCTCCTTCAGTTTGAAGCCATTCCCCCTTGTCCTGTCACTACATGCTCTTGTAAATAGTTCATCTTTCTTATAGGCTCCCTTCAGGTGCTGCAATTGGGTATCTCCCCAGGATATTCCATTCCTGGAATATTTCGGAAGCTCTCCTCTGGTTTCTTTTTTACACTCTGTACAACTACTGGGGAACAGGTTCAGCCACATTCTCCTATCTTGAGGGCCAGTGCAAAATCTGAAATAAGTATATTCAATTTGTTGCAGAACTGATGAAAAGTCACTAATTCCCTGAGGACCAAGCACCATCACCTGCCTGCGGGCATATTTGCCCCTACACACATGTGCACACAAGGCACGTGCTAATGAAGTTTCTTGGGCCAGTGGCCACTCCCCACTGCTGAACACTTCTTTGGGAAATCTTGCCTCCTCATGGAAAGAACTACAGCTAAATTCCAGCAAAAGGTATTTTTAAGGACTGTATTGACACACACAAATCACCAAACACTGCTGCTAAGAAGTGCTTTCAGAAGTGGCCGGTGTTGATCTGTCTGCTCCTATTTAAGTCATGGCAATTTTCAACATTTTCCTTCTTGGCAAGAGAATCCTTCCAAGAGAAGGATCATTCCTTCAGCAGGGCTGTGTGTTTTGGAGGAGCACACTGCTTTTCCATACTCAGCACGTGAAGAAAACTGTAACTGGCATAAACTGTCCAATCTCCAAGGGCAATCAACCAGTGGCAGTCACAAGCACAGCAGTTTGCTTTCTTTAAAGAACAGATTTTGAAAACAACAAGGTAGAACAAATGCAAGAGAAGTGGCTCTACCTTAGCTTCCTGGTAACAAACGTGATGATGTGGAATGGTATAAATTCCCTCAGTGCGTGCTCAGGATGGCTGCATGACTCACAGCTGGCTCAGCCACCAGCGTCTTCATGTGGGCCTTCCTCCACACTGCTTCAGGGTCTACACCACCTTCCAGGAAAACCATCACAAGCCATTTGAGAAAGTTTTTTAGAAGTCCCAACTAAAATTCTCTCTCATTACGCTGAATACCTTAGCTCGACTGGGAATAAAAGGGGGGAAAAATGAAACTAGAAGTTAAAATTGTTTTATCGAAGTCCAATTCTTGAGTGCTTTCAGGGCTATCACTGGACACTGCGAGTTCCACAGACCAGCTGGAATCCTTTCCCTCAAATTACATAAGTCCTCAGGACTGGTAGATGGACCATCCAAAGACTGGCAGACTCATCAGACATCCTGAACTGTGATTTGAGAAGACTTTCCGTAGTCCATATGGTGTCAGTGGAAATTTGTCCAGGGAATGGAGTCCGGAGATGAGTATAAGAGAGTGAAGAGGGTGGCAAAAGGTTATGTGGGATACAACCGGTATGGGAACACCACAGAGGTGTCAAAGATACAAACGTGGCCCACAGAAACAGGGAAAGGAGCAGCACAGAGATTGGTCAGCAAGAGAGGTGAATTTGAAACATCCACAGGTCTGAGCCATCCTATGAAACGTGGAAAGGATTGATTCTTAGCAGGATGGATGTTAATTACCACCTACTTTATCAATATCTTCTTCAGCTGCCAGGCATACATGTCTTACAACACAGTAAACTGTGATTTCCATGTACACAGCACACACTGTGAATAAACTACACAATTTAGCTAATTACATTGCTTAATGACCTACAAGCCCTAGATCAACAGTAAAACAGGCTGTGACATGTAGAGCATGTTCCTAAACTAAATGAAGAGCCAGCCTTTCTCGAGTTCATTCATCGCTGCAAACTGTAAAATACTTTGCCTTTCAAATGGATTTTTACCTGATGTTGTTCAGTGTGTGTAACAGCAGTTATCAACATGGTACCTGACCATCACTACAACATTCTTGTTTCAGTTGCTTAAAATGTATTTTAGGGAAACAATTTTGTGAGAGCCAACACTGCCAAAGCGCATTTCCACACCCGCTGTGGGGACTCGCACTGTTCTTACGGCTCATTTTCAAGTGGCTGCAACATCCATCACTCTAGCTATGTCTTTGACTGGGAGACTGATCAATCATCCTGTTCACTTAGATTTGACACTTTCCTTTAAGGTAACAACTGTTGTCTTAAAGAAAATTCCCCTTCCCGAGTCCTGGTTTGCATGAAAAGATAATTTTGTCCCACTGGTATCCTCACGCTTGCTTATCCATCTTTCTGAGCTGCAACTTTCTTAGGCTGTTCTGTCTATAATTAGCTTTGTAACAAAGATGGTTTCAGGAACTGGCAAGAGAAATGGAAGAAAACACAGGACTTGAGAGAAAACAAACAAGTCATCCTTTCAGCTTCTGATGCCATCCTCTGCATTGTTCTTACACAGCACTGCATGGCAGAGATTACCTCGCAATTACCCTGAACATTCCCAGCACTCGCAGTTGTTGCTTTATCATCTCTCATGACTCAGTTTTTCTTGTGGCAAGAAAGACCAATTAAAGAACTGCTGCTCCTGAAGACCTTTCAGAGTGTAACACATTTTGAACAGTCATTATTCATATTACAGCAGAGGAATATTTTTTATCACGCTGTGAAAAAAATGGATTCTCTTCATTTTACTTAGGCCAGGCTAGTGCTTTTGATCTAACAGCAGATACAAAAGTTCTGCCTCTGTGAAATGGCACTAATGATCACATCTGACCATCAGAATAAAAAAAAATTAAATCATATATAAATAAAAGTGAAACCTAAAACTTATTCAGTGGCACTGCCTGCATTTCTATAGCCAGGCCAACTTACCTCTCTCAGACTATTCAGCTGAGAAGGTATCCCCTCCCCTAAATGAAGGCAGCTATGTACAAGCTACTGCCAGTGCACTGATCTATCTCAAACGGTATCAGCACAAAGCCTGGTCTGGGACTAGTCACCCACAATTCTAGCCAAGAGGCTTGAAAGGTGCAGCCGCTGGCCAAATAAAATCACACAAAGAGCAACCAC
Source organism: Pseudotriccus pelzelni (assembly GCA_035584735.1). Classification (NCBI taxonomy): domain Eukaryota; kingdom Metazoa; phylum Chordata; class Aves; order Passeriformes; family Tyrannidae; genus Pseudotriccus; species Pseudotriccus pelzelni. The sequence continues at coordinate 9,491,317 of JAWMRA010000164.1, read as the reverse complement.
ACAGGAACATATCTTGGCCCTCCTGTGGAAGACAGGCAGAGCTGCCCAGGGAGATGGATTCTAAGTGGAAAAAAACAACAGTGACTTGTACACCCGGCAATCATCCAGAAGTTCAAATACTGGAGGAAGGAACTGGATCCCATGCTTTCTGCACCATGTGCATGGCTGCTGACAAAGGCAAAAGTGATGTAGCTGCAAAAGACACATGCGCACACATTTTAAAACAGAACCTCACCAAATCATCCTACTTAATTTCTGCCAGTGACTCACATATGCATTCGACTGCCTTTGAAATTGAAAAGCTGGAGCAGATGGTGCAGCAGGGACGTCAGGAACCTGAAGAGCAGCCCTGGTGTGACAGGGGAAGGACACTGCGGAGGAGGCAACTTACCTGAGCAACCAGGGCAGGGCTGTTGGCTTCGGAAAGGACAGCACACATGGGCTCCATTTTAACTCCCTATTCCAGTGGACAGCTCTCTTCTTAAAACTGCACGGCTTGACAACTAAAGCAGACAAAAAAGCAAACAACATTCTATCGGAGACTATATTCTGTTGATTTGGCAAGTGCAATGCAGAAGATAACTAACACATGGGACACTTGAACACGCTTCCAGACCACCTCCCTAAGCCAACCCACCTCTGAATCTCTCAACTTTATCATAAACTGCTGTCTATCCTGAAGCTACAAATTAGTTTACCCTGTGCAGTGCAAGAAAAATACTAATTTCAGCAACAATTTTTAATGCCTCTAAATACACAAATAACCAGTTATTTTAACAGAAAATTGTTTTCTTCTCCTAGCAAAAAGAAAAAAAAAAAAAAGGCAAGCCAATTTAAATAGACTATTTTTCTCAGCACAAAATGTAGCTTCTGGCAACTCTTTTCAATATCAAAATATTGAAAAATATCTCATTTTCAGCATCACTTCACTATTTGACAATTTTAATCATGGAAGCCAATACGCAGAAACGATCAGTGTTGATTTCTTACTTCCATCGCATAACTGAAACAAAAATCAGTATAACTAATATAAGTGAACATAAAGACAAGCAGGGTGGCTGAGTACAGACACTACTTTGTCAGGCAAGTTGCAGAGTGCATCCACAATTTAAAACTATTAAACATGAAACCACTGAAAGCAGTTACTATACCAGCTGGATGTTAACATACCATGTTAAGCAAGACTGAAACAAAGTCATATCAAGTCAAGTGCTGTATTCATACCGTACTTCAGAGGTATGCAAAGGCACTGGGAGACAGCAGCATGGCTCAGAGAGACTGAATAAGGGCAGCTTTCCCATGGCCAGTTCCCGAAACATCTGTGCTGATGTAGTCAGTGACCACCCTGGGCTGTGTGTGGCCACCCCAGCTAGGGCTGCTCTCCCCAGGTAAGGCAGGAGAGCAACTCTCCTCAGTGCCCTTTCTCTGCTACTGTGCAAATTTAGCCAGCTCAGAAGGGGTTTAGGCTGAGGCCGGATGAAATGCTCCTGTCCTGCAGCCACCGCTGCCCAGAGGAGGTTCCCCAAGGTGGCTGGTGGAGAACGCCCAGGCAGTGACTCTGCAGGCTCCAGGCCCACCAGGAGAGGGGCTACTGACACCCCAGACCTGCACAGCTCTTCCTGCCGTGCTCATCTGAGCACAGCTTAAGTCTTCACAAGCTACTGCACTACTGTTTTTTCTCCGTAAAAAGTATTGTGCCACTTTTAACACTTTCACACATAAAACTTGTTCTTACGTGAAGTAAAATCAACAGAGCCACGCGCTGCACAAGTATCTACCAGGAGGGACCCTACCAAGATATTCAGGGAAACAATGCCTTAAACACATGAATAAATAAAGGCGAGAAAACTAAATTAACTTAAAAACTTCATTAACGCTATAGGGCATATTTCTGGTTTTGTAAGTGTATATATGCTATAATCTTCAATATTTCTCAAAATACTTGCTTCAACACTAGAAAAATCTATGTGACAAATACTCCATATATTACACATGCAATGAAAATATGTAGTGCTGTTATCCAACAGACTTGAAATCTTAAGTAATTGAGTTCACCTTTCTTACAACGGAGATTGAAATGAAGTCCTGGTTCTCACTTATATGAGGAGTTGCTGGGACTGAATAAATTCCCTCTAGTGCAAACTAAAATCTCAGAAGGAAAGCTGGTCTAACACTAGGTGTTTCTATTAAAGTGAGTCCAGTGCAATCCTCTGAGACAACCAGGATTAAAGTTAAGGTCAGATATTCTGTTTACTGTAATCAAAGGAGGCAATGAGATCCAAAGGAGAAGAAAACCCAAATAAGTTTTTTATGTCTCAAATCAATATTTAAATATTTCATTTAATCATTGAAAAGTATCCACTTCAGTTCTTCACAATATCTTTACATGCCTTCATCTGTCTCATTAAGAAAGCAGATTTTGTTCAAAATCATCTAACATGAAAAATACTGCTAAGTCTATTCATAAAACAGTATTCTATATTTTTATTTTTCAAACAGCAAGTGACCACATTTAAAATGCATCATTTGCAAATATAAATTATCGAACTATTAGTTTAATTAAAAATAAAGCAAAAACATAACTTCCCTTAGTATCACAATACATAGAAGGGTATTATAAACCCAAAAAGACTAAGTTAACCATAAGGAAACAATAACGTCAAAAGTGATGAAACTCATTAAGTCACTTAATGAATAAATCAGTCCTAAGAATACAATACCATTCACCATGATTATGTAAAAAAAAGCAATCTTTCATTGTATTATACAGATAGAACAATCCAATCCTTCATGCCACATTTTGTAAACCATGATATAAATTACACTCACAGTCAAATGAACAGGAAGAATAACTCCCAAAATATTTTAAGTTGCTTTTAGGGCAGAAATAAAGGCAGAAATAGAATCCTTTAAAATATATCAAGTTTAACCAAAAAAATTCATTTGGTCAAGCCTGCTATCCAAATAGTTTTGTTTCCTGCAAAACTATTTTTGTCTTTTTTTGAATTATGAAATTTAAATGTTTCTTTTACATATTAAATGCAAGTCACATGTTGAATTACGTTAAATCCTTTTATATTTGTATCATTTTGCCATGAGACCCGAACATCTTCCATGTACCTACGTGCACACACACACACGCACACACAAACACACATGCACACACACTCCTCTTGGTATCAGGAAATTCCTCATTTCACAGGAATAATGAGACTCACATACTGTTTTCTGTCAGAAACATAAGGAATATACAAATTCATACTCTTCAGGTTCCTATAAAACCATCTCTCACCTATATACATACTTTAACTGATGGAATTCAGGTTACGGTCTTTTGTCTGATAACAAAGGGACGGAATAGATGTTGTAGGATAAAGAAATACTGTATAATAATTGAAATAAACCTACTGTCCTAAATTTATCTATACAAATTATCTTTTTTTTATTATTATTAATTGAAATACAAAGAAGGCATATTGACTTCAGGAAAATAACACTATATCAGAAATTCACTGTAACAGTGTTCCACTATACCATCAGGTTTTTTGTAACACAATTTCTTCTGTACACTAGGTTTTGTACTAATTTCTCTGTCTTCAAATTCATCATATTTTCATATCCAATTCAGCACTATATACTATGCCTTCAAAATAAAAGGAAGTCACTTGCTTTATTTGAATACCAAGTTCCCTCCCAGACAGCAATTAAAGAAAGACAAGACTACAAAGACAAAGTCCAGTATAATTCATTTCTGACAATGAAAATTTCAACCCCTCATACTGTTGCAAAATTCCTCCTACTGAAATGTTTTACTACAATAATAATAATTATAATAATTATAATAATAAAAAGCATACATTACATATAAAAGATACCAGTGTACTAAAAGTGACAGAAGTGGACTAGCAAATCCTTCAAAGCACATATTATATAAATGACTAGCATTTAAAAACATCTCTTTTTCTATAAAATGTAGGTCATATACATTTATAAATCGGGGGAGGTTCTAAAGCAGTGATGACTGTTCAAATAGTAATGCTGCTCTGTACAGTCTAATACCTATTCAATTCAAACTATAAGTTTGACATTTAGTTTATTTATCAGAATAAACCCATCTCATAGCTCATAATTTGAAAAATAAGCCACTCAAATGAAGAGGTGACTCCTAAGTTCACTGTTTATCTGCATATGAAATAAGAAGAGAACTACTCCATTCTATGGGAGGCCCATGTCTCCCCAGTTCAGTATCAGGACTTAAAGACTCCAAATTAAGTAGAGGAACTGTCAGGAATCAGCACAGAAGCAGAATAGTATCTCTTATCCTTTAGAGACACAGCTATTCAACTTTTGCAGTCTTCCTCATCTTGCAGAAGTGCAGCCAAGCCATTCAATTCTTACTCAAAGTGTGTACAGATGAAGCCATAGATCTAAAGACTGTCCTCTCTGTGACTGAAATTGTGCTGTGTAAACAATGTTATATATTCCAGCAGGAGGACATTTGAATTTATTTATAAAAAAATGATAATGAATATTCTTTAACGCAAACAAGGCTACTAACTCCCAAAGGTATTTTTGGAACTTAACCTTATGCTACTTGTCAAGTTAGCACTGTCATGTATTATTGCTTACAAACAGTACATCATCTTATGCCTTCTAACAGAGCAGTACTGTCATCAGTTCATATTTACAGGTTTTTTCGTTTGTTTTAAACAAGCTATAAAAACATTACATACTTTACAGACAATACAAATACTCAAGTCAAACAAATGGAATGCATAACAATAAGAAACGTCATAAAGGAAGACTGACATAAGTCCTTGATTGTCAAGACACATTTATATTTATATATAAACTCTAGCTGTGCAGAATCAAAGATTCAATCATAGGTACATCCTTATTTGATAAATCATATTTACAGCATGGTATTGCATAAAAAAATAAAATAATGTTGTTTACACAATATTACCTTTCCATCCATTGGATTAAGGAAAGCAAGAAACAACTCTTAGAAATGTTTGCTTGCCTTGGTTTGTGTTTCCTACCAAAAGATGTAATTTTAAAAAGGAAACAGAAGGTTTTATAGGTCGAGTAGAGCAAAAGCGACTATAAATTTATTTCCCTGACACGAAGCAAATTAAACTTGAAGGAAAGTTTAAATTTTAACTTAGACACATCTTTTCATTAGCAGTAATACTTTCTTAGTGCTTGTCCTTTGCAAAGTGAGTTTCAGCTAAATGCATTACATGCCTAACATTAACATGCATTACCATAAGTCAAATGAACTTTCAAAGTTACAAGGCTTCATTTGAGTAGAACATTTAACTCTATGAAACTGTGGCATTATTCATTTGCTTCAGTACCAACCATGTAATTTGAAAGTTCACATGTGTACTGGTACCGATGGCATAAGCATATTCCTGCCTGTTAACATTTCCAACCGGATTCCCAGGAGTATTAGGATTTTTCCCTGCAATTTGTAACAGTATTAAAATAAGCAAACAAAGAAGAATAAAAATCAAAGCTCTCAAAGCTGAGAAAATTTAGTTAGCAAATATACATACATAAAGTAATCCAATGCTGCAAAATTCAGAGTAAATTCATCCAAATATTCTGGTTCATTTCAAATAGTTACTACACGATACAAATACTATAAAAATATTCTGATCAGGCGTGGAATATAATGTATCTGTCCTGGTGGAAAGTTTTCATAGGAGAACATGAATACTTTAGAATAAACTCCAAAAGTTACAGTAGAACCCCAATAATTCGCAACAATGTCTCAGAAACCCTTTAAAAATGACAATTTTGAAAATAGCAAAGAAGCAGGCAACAAAAGCAAGGATGTCACATCACGAAATGTACTTTGTTCATTTATTTTGACAACTGTAATTTAGTTTTCAATACTCCTATCTCCCAGTATACTAATGTAGATGCTGTAGTATACTTGGGTGAAGTAGTACAGTATTATTGTATGAGACCTCGCTACAGTACGTTTTAGACCATTGCAGAGAGGTGGGAAGAGACCATCAGGGATGTAGAAACCTACTGGATGCTCTGTTTAGAAGTCAGCGAATTAGCAAGATTTTACTGTACTTCTCAATTTACAGTGAAAAGCTCCCATCATCCAAAAAACTGACAAGTATAATATAAAAATAATACAAGTTGTTATTTCACATGAATACTTCCTTGTCCTATTTTCTTCTTGAAACACAATTTTCCTAAAGACAACACTAGGAGACACAAGATCATAAACATGGTTCTTTTATCGTCCAATTGAAATTGTTTGTTATTCGTAAACCAACATACAGTAATACACATGGTTAAGCCTTCTCCCCAAAACTTGTCATGATTAATTCATTCTCAAATCAAAGGAAGAAAACGTAAATGCCTATTAGTATACCATTACAAGCTGATTCCTTCATTGTCTGTTACATTAATGGTAAAATATATCAAAAGATTCATGCTAAAAGGGACACTGTCAAGTAATTTAGGACCAAAATATGGCCTATTAATAAGTGCGTATATATTTATATATATATATACACGTGTCATGTGTATATATATAGTTTGTTAATAAATGTCATCAGTTTCCTCTTCTTTTTTTTAAAAATTATCACTGCTTTATCACTAGTAGATATCCCCAAAATGTCCACCTTACACACACACATATATTGGGTGCTTACACAACCTTTCATTAAGACTGTCTGTTGTTGGCTCAGGGGAATACACACGCTCACCCCAACCTTGTGCTGACTGGCTGAACAGCATCAGTACAAGAACAGAGCAGAAAACCAAAGCTGCTTTTTTCCAGACATACATGAAAAACTAAAAATAAAATAACAAAAAAAAAAACCCAACCAAACAAAACGAACAGTGACCAGATCAACATGAAGAATGAGCATCTGTAGATTAAAAGCAGCAAAACATGAGCAGTGAAAGATGCTATTAAATAATGTAATTATTAAACAAGAAAGAGCATTTACTGAGTTAAACCTCCCAGAACTACATACACACTTATTCCAGAATGAAAGGGGATGTATTTGGCTAACTCTGCCAGTGCAGAAAGCTTCAAGCATCAGCGGATCAACTACTCACACCACTTTTAATTGTATGTGCGGAAGAACCCTATGAGATAGTCCCTGTGGCTTAGATGGGGATTTCAGAGCCTGTCCTAAGGCACAGAGTGTAGCTGGCATGGCTCAGCAGCAGGCTAGGGAATGAGTTGTGACGTAAGGGATAACAGTTCCTCAGATGATTCCCACTTGGCTGCAGGAAGAGCAAGTTCCTTCACTCTGTACAACAGCTTGCTCCCTCACCCTCCCGTGGAGCAATTCCTAATTGTGGAGATGGCAGGCAGAGAGAGTGACTCCCTCTTACTCCCAAATCACCTTCTCCCAGCAGAGTATCAATGCAGTAACCTTTTCAAATAAAGCTGAGTCAGCCCCCTTAGGGAGAAGGAGGCTTTATTCCTCTTACCTCTCTATGGGGCCAGGACAATGCAGTAATAACCTGGCCTTTTTTTTTTCCTTTCATTCCTTGATGTATTTAACAAATAGTACAATTAATGGCCATCTACTTGCAGCATCAGGGCATGAGAACAAAGATGCCAACGCAATATTATTCAGGCAGCACAAGCAAATATGTCATGGAAATGAAACACTCAAAATATGCATTACAAGAAATGGCTTCCTGGGATATAGGGGCCGTATATGTTATTTCTGTGTAACATAGAACAGAAAGTGAAAAAACCAAACTGACCATAAAGGAAGAAAACCAGAGAGGCATGAATCAGTTTAAAAATACTCTTTCAAAGAAATTTCTTTATGTGTATCACCAATAATCCAAAATGAACTTACTTTTCTCTCCTGATGCCCGCTCTTTAGCTTGGAGTCAAATATTCAGGCAAAACTACTGGTAAGTCATAGCACATTGAAACACCCTATTGTATTATACAGAGGGGTCAACAAATCAAAACAGAACCTTTTTTCTTATACAAAAGTACTAAGAAGCAAGTTTACATAAATAGTATTTCTTGCCAATAAAAGAAGCAAGCTATGGATAATAAATACCCTTTCTCCCTCACTTGTACCAAGTGAAGTTAGTGCTGTAGTAGTGCTACCATGGGGAAAAAGATACAGGGTGGGATCAGTTTCCTGGTAATGAAAATTAAGAACAATCTTGCTACTGCTTTCAGAAGAGGTGGGAACTGTTCTAGGTCCCGCTCAAGTTCTTTCTTAAAAGACAGGATATATTTTAGCCCCTTGAGATTCAGGTTTTTTTCCTACCTGATAGCTTTGTCTGAGAGATACCAGCTAACAACAGCATTGTAAAAGCACGTATGCAATCCTATTTTTAAAAAACCACCATATACATATTTACCTATATATGTGTGTGTGTTTTTCCCTGGTTAATCAGCCTGCATGAGGCTTAAACTGCCTTAAACTACCAGACAGTGTCCCTTTAGGGAAGGTGCAATAGAATGAACATTACAGTTCAAAAATCTGTAACTTGTTAACTTAAACTACACAATAGTTAGGCTACTCAAATCTTACCACCTTAAAAATGCACACAGAACTACTTATCGTACCATACCGTATACTTCAAGACAAAGTACTATTCAAAAAAACATATTTGTGGTACAGGGATAAACTTTGAAGTTTATTTATACTGTGAAATGCAACGAAAACGTCTGATCACTCTCCTAGGCTGCAAAGAGAAATCCTGTTCACTAGCATCGTTCACCGGTTTGGGTTGGTAAAAATTGTAATGACTTCCACTAAGCAAACACTAAAAAAGTAGGGAATCTGAATGCCTGCTTCTTCAGCTTTCAGGGATACTTCAATAAATTTAATGGTCTGAATTGTCAAAATGCCAGACAGAGAATCAAACCAGTTTTTACACCCAATCTCAAACATACTGAAAAGAATTACTGGAGCTGTGTGAGATGAAAATGATGCAACCGTATCAAACCTAAAAATCTTAACATGGTTTTATTCTTTGAGAAATCGAAAACTATCGAGTTGGCTAAGTGCTCTGTGTTAATCGTTATGAGAATGGAGGGTAAGGTACAATTAAGCTTTTAAATCTTGGAACACAACGTTTGTGTAAGCATTTTGCAATTGGGAATGTCATCTACAGAGTATTTTAACTAAAACTTCAAAATCTTGGTATCTGTGTACGAAAAAGTCATTAAAAAGTTACATCTAGATTCAGCTGTACAAAGAAATACACATTACTTCAGGAACGAAGTAAAGGCATCAGCAGTTAGGCATTTTGCTTAAAAAAAGTGTTTAAAGTATTTTAAATTAATTAGAATTTTAAATAGTAGAGTTAGTCTATCAGAATTCATTTTTTTCCCTCCAAACACAACTCAAGGTAATGCAAAGCAGAAATAAAGGGCACATGATCTAAAACTTGTTTTGAGAGACTGAAGATTATTCTTCTAGAAAACACCATCTTTTAAAGCCATATTTGCTTGACCTTCGAAACTTGTTTATTCTGTGTTTAGTACATGTTGATTCCCTGCTGAAGAGCAATGACTATGCTGACAAGCTTAGAAATGACAATGTGAATGATATCAGACAATAACTGTCCTCTCAAAGCATACAAGGAAACCAGCAAGGAAACAATCATGGGGCAAAGTCTTACCTGGGGTTTTTGTTTATTTTAAATTTCATAGAACGAAAAATATTTTCTGGACTCAAACAAGTGAATAATAAACTGCCTTTGGTAGGGGCATCAGCATCAGGCAGTTCAATGACTGGTGGCTAACCGAAAAATTTAAAAAAAAAAAAAAGAAAAGGAAAAAGGAAAAAAAAAAGAAAGAAGCAGTTATTGGTCTTGCTAATATCAGCTTACTTTTGTTTTAACATAGCGCTCTTAAAAGCTGTACAGAACTCCATCTTTTACAGAGCAACCCCCTTTTGACAAACGTGTTCTAAAGTGCCAGTATTATTTACAAAGATTTCTTAGCCAAAAGTCTGGCCTGTTGTGGCATCAGGTGAAGAAGTCATCCCAGCTCTGCTATCATTTACATTCACCAAGGGAAATTCTGGGAAATCAGCACTTGTCCCTGGTCCCCGAAGATTCACCTGTCCATTGGCAGTGCTAAACTGAGATGATATTCCAGCTCTTGCCCCATGGTACTGAGCTCTAAAGGGCTGCTCAAAGGAGCTAATTTGATATGCTTGATGAACAGACTGTGCCTCTGCTTTCTTCTGAGAAGTTACTTGATCCAAGAAGTCCTGTGTAGAGGAGGAAGAAGAATGATTTGCTTCATCACCTGAAAAGGGAAAAGGGTGCTGCGAATCACCAACCATTAGTCCAAAATGAGACTTGTCTGGAGTTGTTCTTAATGGAGAGTTCATTCCTGATCGAAAGCTATTGACAGGTATAGATGTGTAGACCTTCTCCATGGAAGGAAATGCTGGCTGGGTTGTAAGAGTCTGGTTATCAGTCACAAAATTAAGGCTCGGGTTGTTCAAATAGGCATCATTTTGGCTAGTTCTGTCCAAAGCTTGCTGTAAAAACTTTGAGTATTCTTGTAACATACTAGCTTTATCTGATGAGGAAGCTTGAGAGCTTGTTCCAACCGTCTCAGATTGGGTGACCTCAGATACTTCAGAGGAATTGATTGATATACTGGAGGTCACTTCTGTGTCAGCCACACTGAAAGAGATCTCATGTTGTCCATTAGCCTTGTGTGAATAATGATCTAACAGAGTTTGCAGTACCTCATCTGGAATGACATTTTTGTCATGGTTACCTTTAATTTCAACATTCAGTGCCTGTGTGTCTAATATTGAGGCTGTAGCAGTTTCATCAATGACACTGGCCACAGCTGCCTGTGTTACTGAAGGTTGAGATGCTATGGTACTTACATTCAAGGCATATTCTCGACTGTTGTTACTGGCTGCTTGTAGATACCTCTTTTTCTTTAAGAACTGCATTGCATCATCATAATTAGTGCTGCTGTGTACAGGTTTACTGGGCCCTTCCTGTAATGTGTCCACTTGATCAATGTCAGCATTACCCTCAGAGTCCAGTAAACTTTGCTTATCCACAAGATCAAAGGCATACTTTGAAACCTTGCTGTCTTCATATGTAGATAAAGGTGAAATGGTTTGACTTTGCTCGAGTGGCTGTTTTAGACTCCTCTTGTTAACCTTTTTGAGAACAAGCTTAGGTGGGTGTATTTCTCCAGAATTTGCTTCTTCTAAGTGCGTTCCACTGACCGAAGAATGTGGCATCTCAACAGCATACTCCGCTACCATATATTCATCTTTTACTTTAGTACTGGAAGAGTACAAAGGCAAATAGTCATTTTTGTCCTTCTTGTGTTCCGATTTATCTGAACTTTCCTTATCTCCAGATTTTGTTTTCTCTGTTTTCTGCCTTTTCTTCTTTGGCAAGGAGCTGTCTTTCATAGGCGCTGAGAAACCAGAATCTTCCTCCGATGGCAAAAAGCCAACTTTGGTGGCACTTCTGTTCGGTTTCTTCTCGCGGTTCTCATGGCACATACGTTTGTGTTTCAGCACACGATCGGTCCTGGAAAAATACTGAAAAAGATGATGATGGTGATTATCATTACTACTATGGAAAAATAAATATATTAGCACAAAGAAACTTTTTGTTCTAACAAATTTACTTGACAAATCCATCCACTTTACCAATCTCTAATGAAGTGTCAAACAACAGTATACAGTCCATAAAATCAAGCACAGCCAGCACCAAGAATGCTCACTTTAACAGAAAAAACATTTGTTATACATTTATGTGTATGTACATGACTACAGCCCATGGAGAAATCCCTGGCTGCACAACTTGGGAATCTACTGGTGTTTCATTTATCAGTCACGAATTATTTCACCAGATCATCTTACCTGCAAACAATATTCACACTGATAAGGCTTCTCTCCACTGTGAGTTCTTTTGTGCCTTTCCATGTGATACTTCTGAATAAACCTCATACCACATTCATCACAACGAAATGGCTTCTCACCTGATAAAAAACATGTAGCAATGTTAATCTAAGAAAATAAATCAACATTTTTCCATATAATTATCAGGTCAAATACTACATTCTTTATTAGAAGTAGTAAGAGGATTTAGTCTATTGCTAATGAAAAATAACATTGGGCTTGCTCACACCACTGTTTTTCCAATACTCAGTAGATGATGCCTCAAATTGTTTTAAGCTTTTATGCTAAAAAAAGCAAACCATCTTTAAAACTAAATCCTTACCCCTCTTTCTAATGGTGGTGCAGATATATGTCTTACACTTAACAAATGAAGAACTGCAAAGATGCTCTTCCTGAACTGCTGTTACATCATATATTTTTAGGGCAGACTGTTGTATAAAAATACCTCAACTCTCTCACCAGCTCATGAACTCAAACCCTTCCCTTCTAGGAGAGAATTATGCATTTCCAAACTTCGAATATAACATTTTTGAGGGTGCTCTGTATTTTTCCATATTTTTTCCTTTACCTGTATGTAGAATTGAAATAACTGCTTTGAAAAAAAGACTATTACTTTGGTTGGAACCCAAATTTATTTATTTTTTTAAAAACTAATTAAAAATATTTTATTTTAAAAACTAAGCTGAAAACAAGAAACCTCTGTAGCTAAACTGCCATTTGCATACTTACAGATTTCTCATTTTGATTGCTTTGTTTGCTTGGTTTGGTTTTTGATTTTATTCTTTACTTTCATGAAACACTCGTTCAGACAATATGCACTGCCCTGAATTCATCTTCAGTTCTCCCCTTATTTTTCCTCACAAAGAAGCCCTGCAATGATCCTTTCTGAGCTCTATTTTTATTTCTTTTAACTTTTGCCTTACATCTTCCCTCTAATATTCTTTACTTTCTAGGTTTCTCCGACAAAACCTAAAAATTCCAAGTGCATTGAAAAGTTAGTTTTGCTTTTACAGAAGTTCACTAGTATTTAATAGAACTCAGCCTGAACAACGGTGATCTTTCCTCTTAATATTTACTATGAAATCTTTTGGACTGACACAGAGATCAGGGATTGTCTTGGCAGCATCTGTCAACATCCTCTTTGTTCTAGATACTGCACTGCACTGATTTTTGGGATATAAACCATCTAGGCTTTGTTTCCAGAAATATGCAGACTGTTGCTGTTTTCTGAAGTACTTTTATTCTTACTAATTATGTTATGGACTAACTTCATTTAATCACCAATAATTATCAAATCCTAACATTTTAAATTAATTGATTTTATTATTTTAAATGTTGTTAGTGTGTGTATTTCCATTTACAACAGAGTTATTTAGCATATCCTTCTACAAATGGAAATACAGTACCTTAAAATAAGGTGCCAGTATTTACAGAAACTAGAATGAAAAATATCTGTATCACCCACAGATGTGCTCCTAGTCAGACCATTAATGCCCAGAATTTCAACTTCCTTAATTCCAACAATTTCTAAATCTCTCCCTTCGTAAGCCTATGTCCTATTTCCAATTATTAATTCTTACCTCTCCATGTGGCTTCTTAGCCAATCCGTTTCTTAGACTAAATTATTCCAATTTATTCTCTCCTAAATAAAATTATCTCCTTTCCTCAGATCTTTCAGCTTCTTCCATCAGCTCTTTTTTCTACAGGCTCACTCAGCATCCTACCTCTTCTTTCACTTGAATTAGAGACCTTTACCATTTCTTGCTTATTAATAATTACCATAAAACTTTGCTTGTTTTCAGCACTCTCTGTAAGCTGTAATACCTATCATATAATTCTCTCATACCGTCTATAAGCAAATCATTCTCTCTGGCCTATTTCTTAAATTTCAAACTCCAGTTTCATTCTTCACATTCTCTATTTGTTGGACACTCTCATGACCACAGTGTTTTACTCCCATCAAGCCTGTTGAGACTTTATGCATTAAATTCCAATCTATGTCTTCCGTTTTCAGCAAGATAGGGCAAAATCTTTATATCTCATTGTTCTCTTCCATTCCCAAAGTCTACTACTTAATCTTCACTGTTTTCTTTCCCTTTGCTGCACTATTCTACTTAGTGTTTCTTTGGAATTGCCTCTTCCAACAACTCTCCTTTTGTTGTCTCAAAGTTCGCTTTCACACTACCTTAAGTTTTTTCAGAGGAAGGAGCAACTGTTTGGTAATCTATCCTGAGCCTTACAGCAAAATAGCTCAATCTTGTTCTGGCTCTGAACAGCCCTCTAAGGAGCTATCCTGCTCCCAGGAAATGCAGAACACTTTTTTAATACACTTACCTGCAACCTTATCCTCATTTCTGTAAATGAATGGTCACAGAGTTCCTTAACATTTGTCTACTCAAGCTGGCTATTTGCTGGCAGAAGGCTCCCTCAGCTACCTATTCCCATTTCAAGGCTTAAAAAGGGCCAAACAGGGGCTCTGAGGTTTTTTTTGGTGTATTATGACCACCAGCTATTTTGGAGACTTTTAGGAAACATACAAAGGCACTGGTGGCCATGCCTTAACAGCGAGAAAATTCCAAGGACACTGCCCTTGAACTGCTCGGCACAACACAGAAAATGGTATTTTTCAGTAGAATTCCAGAATGCTCTGGAAGTAAGATTAAGAAAAACTTTGTGAAACTGATACCATACTTAATTTTGGCTTTAATCTTCATAAGGAAGATAATGTTAGAAAAAGATTAAAAATTAATATGGAAATACGCTTCCAATAATAATTTCCTAGCAGAAGCCTGAAACTTCAGATGCCTTCTGCAGTTTTGTTGTACTTTTCAAACAGGATCTATGGCAAACAGCCTTTTGCTAATGCATGGAGAATCCAGGACATTTTTCTGAAGTGTCTTGGTGAGTGGGATAGAATTAGATGTATAAAAAGAAGTCAAAATTTAAAAATACAATAATTACTGCATTATTTATGAACACAGCCCATGTGTTTGTCTGTGTTGGCAATCTATTAAAACCCAGCAAGAGAACTGTACATAAAGTGTTGTACAAATATTATGCGTATGAAGGCTGTAACAATTATAAACCCTCAGGCATTTTAAAGTCTAAGCAGACAAAAAACAAATTATAAAATCACAAAGAAGGCAATAAAAAAATCAGCATGACTGAAGAAGAAGGCGCTTGAATCATGAGCCCCATTGCTGTTTTATTTTTTTAAATGCAACCTCAGTTTTTGTGATTACAATGGAAAGTAGGGTGGCTTACACAATTAGGACACATGAACGCATGAGTGAGTAAGGTGTATAGAAACATCTCCAAGCAAAAAGAAAGCAGACATATTAGAAAAAAAAAAAAAGAACATTCAGCATCTTCTGGAACCTAGTAAACTGAAAATATGAAAATATTTGTGTACTAGTGACTCTTCCCTCTCTTACAACTAAAATGGCAATTTTCTGACTCATTAGGGACAAGTTTAGCAGCAGGGTTCTAGCACTGCTGCCCTCCTCTACATACAATCATTCCTAGTACGTGAATTTTGTATTAATGCAATGTCTGCTTTTAGATGCAACTGTTTAATTATTTACACAGAAAAAGGCTGTTCATTGATTGCTTCATTACTCCCTCATAACATTTCATATGAAGGAGCAGTTCAGAGAACCAAATTCAAATCAGACTGGAACTAGCTGGGGCACCTGTAAATTGGGGGTTTGTAACAGGCATAAAATGGGGCTTCTAAGTGTTACCACTGGCTTTGATTGGCTTAAAATTAATCAGGAAAATTTGATAAACATTTTTAAAGGAGTAAGAGACATTCTGCTCTCCATCAGTGTTTCGAACACTACAGAAGCTGGTGCTAAAAGTGATCATTCCCAAAGAAAAAAATGCAAAATAAAAAATAAAAAAACTAAAGTATTCAATTTGTAAGGAACATTCCTTAAAAGGATATGAACAATATAAATAGATCTTTTCTTTACTTCCATCAAAGTGCAACACAGAGCCACTGCTCACCTTCTCGTTACAGAAGCAAGTTGAAAATGCAGCTTTTCTGGATGGGTTTAGTTATGCAGTCCTGAACAACAGAGTAACTACACAAACAGCTAAGGCCCGATAGTGAACACTGTCATATACAGGTGAAAGAACACACAGGCATGCAGAATGCCAATTAGCTACACTATATCTGGGTAAAGCCAAAAATTAAGCACTAGTTAAATACTTTCTAACTAAACGGACTTCAAAAAAGCTTTTTTGCATTCTGGAAGCTGAGTTTTCACATGCTTTCTCCTAGTCATCTACTAGCTGTCACCTAGGAAAACACCCATGATTCAACAATTTAAACACATGCACTATCTTCAATTTTTCTGAGAAACTACCAAACTATACCTCAGAATGCTGAGGAAAGGAGGAAAATATAGTTATCTTAAAAAGTCAGATAACAATATGGTTAATTTGTTAAATGGCACCTTTTCTCTGCTAAACAACGACTAGCATATGTAAGAGCTGGCATAAAAACCTGCAATCCCACCAACACCACCCCCTCCCTCCAAGGCTTAAAATCAACACAGAATTCTCATTAGAGCTAGAAGCTGAATTAAAAAACATAATTAAATCAATTTATAAAATATTTGCAGTCAAGCATTAATTAACTATATTGCCCAGACTCTCATTTTCAAAGCCACGTACAGGGAATAAATCTCATTTGGAAAAAAAAAAAGGAAAAATCTTCTAAAAAATGTTAAGACTGCTCTTAAATTTTTGCCTTTTTTTTGGAGGGGGGCGGGCGGGAGGGCAGATAGATGGAAGAGAGTGAATGAGCATTCTTTTCAAGAATAGTATCTACACAAAGTGGAGGCAGCATGGTTCACTAGTTCAGAGCCAGAGGAAAGACTAGGAGCAGAACAAAGACACTGGACAGAAGAATGGAAGATTCTTCTGTGGCTGACTGGCTGAAGGAAACCTACTTAGTCTGGACTCATGGCAACCTAGGATACAAAAATCCCATAAACAACAGGGCATTTGTGCATGTAACTCCCTGTACACTGCTCTGAAAATTCATTTTGCAGAGTTTTTTCTCCCTCTCAACCCTTACACATGCACACACTGCACTGCGTGTTAGTAGCTTTCATATCCATTTAAATGCTACAGCCAAGAAACACTGTGCACATTCACCAGCTCTGCTTTTCTGAAAAAGAGGCTGAGAAATTGGCATCTAGTCCAAAAGGGACCATATTACAAAATATTTAAAGAGGGATTGAAAGGCCATGCACCAAAATGCCAAAAACCAAACCTGTTAAAGAATGTGGTTCTGTGTGGTGCAACAAGATAAAAAAATAAACTTTGACTCTCTTCAGTTTAAAACTTTGGGCCTTATTTGACCTATACTGCATATTTTTAAACTAAGACTTATTTTTAGAACAGTTCTGAATTAAACCTACAGGAAAAAGCAGGTGAAAAAAAAAAAGCTGATACTAGTACCTTTGGGGTTAGGCATTTTGGCCATTTTAGTCCTGGCACTTTTCCATCAAATTCCAAAACAAACAGACAAACAAACAAACAAATCTATGGAAATGGAATCTGGAAGTCCCCCTTGTCTGAATTAACTTGATACAACAAAAAATAGAACTGCTTAACAAACCTTGACTTTTATGAATGCACAAACTTCAGGATTTGCTGCTGTGGGGCTATTTATAGAAAACTACTTTCAGATCTGCTTACTCGAGTTCATACTCACTTTACAGCCAAAAGGAAAGTGGAGCAAGTTGAAAGCACAAAATTAATTTCTTTTTTAAAGTTTTATAACATGTGTTAAGTTAAAACAAATTCCAACAGGGTTTTAGGCTGCATATTTATTACCAGAAACCTTGCCTGAGTGGGGAAACAGTTTTTAAACACGCCAGTAAAGATACTCAAGGCACTATACTCACCAGTATGAATCTTCTCATGCCTCTGTAGCAGGTACTTCTGTATGAAACGCATGTCGCACTGACTGCACTGAAATGGTTTTTCACCTTGAACAATATAATTCCACATCCATAAGTTAATAACTACACACTGTTGTTTCTGATACCTACTTTTGAGGAATATTAAAATGTCTGTTAAAAAAACCAGCATCTGAGCGAATTCCAAAAATACTCTAATACCAAAAAAAACCCATTAGCCTTACTAAGTATAGGAACTGTGGAGTTCTTTCCATGATCCTAAGAGTCACATTAAGTCTAGCACGGAAGAGTGATCTGGAATGGCTGTAATTTCCTCATGAACAAGATCAATCACGATGCTGGCATAAGACTGCATTCAGGATACTGGCAAGCTATTATAATGGTAAGTACCTTTTTCACTTCTCCAAACCAGAGAGATACCTCATCAGGCAAATAAGCAGCCAGAACACATTTTACAAAGGGGTCAATTTTGCCACTTAGGCTACAAGTCAACCCATTACTTTCTGATAAAGAAAGAAAAGAAACCTTGTAAACAGTTAGGTCTTCTGTTTATTAAACATATGTTGATTCATTTGTTTTTTCTTTTCCTGGTATTCTTTTGACACTTTGGTGCATGGAATCTCTAAGCTTAGATGCCAAGTTAGCTACACTCTTAAAACTGAAATTCGCATAGAGCTGAAAACACTTTTAACATAAGTAAACAACTCTTTATATAGTAGAAAAAAACAAATTTGAAGTCAAGCAGTACCTGTATGAATGAAGACATGTCTCTGTAAATGGTAGTTGGTTCTAAAGGCAGCATTGCAATGCTCACAAACATGAGATTTGTGGGTTTTCAGACCAAGTGATCCATCCTCATTTATTGTAAGGATCTATTTTAAAAAGAGTAAAATTTGTTCTCACACTACCCTCTAAAGGTGTCTTATTAACTAAAAAAAAAAAAACACATTAATTTTTGCGATGCAGAGAATTTAAATATTTCAGGTAAAACAAAGCTAATTTCTACAAAGCTATGCGTTAAGCTTCTAGTGCACATTTTCAATTGCAGTCCAATCCAACTTGTGTCTCGTTGTGTATTAAGAGGTATTTCAACAGGACGGAGGCAAAAGCAGCTCATGGAAAATCAGCTTAGAGCTTCCCTAGAGACAGCTGAGTCACTTTATACGCTACTGTTTACTTTGTCCGTCTGTTGGAAAGGATGCAAAGTAACCAAATCACCTCTGGGCACTAAACCATGGATAATCATATTTTAAAGCAAAAGTGAAAAGTTATATTCTTTTTTCAAATCACAACTCTAAATGTTTGCTAAAAGGCATTAAAACGTAACCAGAATAGTCATATAAATGATCTACATCTACATAATACCAATAGAGGCAAAATTATATTTTAAAAAGCAAAGCCCCAAAGACAAACAACCAAGGAAATAGTATTATTATTCTCCCCTTTCAGGTTTTGCACTCAATAAAGTATTGCTCACTCAATATAACATATTAAAGCATCTCCTTGATGAATTCAACTTGCCACACTCAACTGCTTTGCTGTCAAACAAAGCCACTATTTTCAAATAAAGTTAAAAAACCTTATATTTAAAAAATTGCACTATATCTACCTTATTCAATAAAGCTAATCACAGGCTTTCTCTAATGTGTCAGAAAGGAAAAAAAATCCACCCCAAACCAAAACCCAAACTCTACTATCTCTGGCAAGAGAATAAGAAAACCAATAAACAAATTACATTTCTAAAAGCCTTGTTTAACTGGAAACAGAACTATAAGGAAAAGCTTAAGTAACCTTACATAAAACAGTTTAGTCCCTTGTTATTAACAAAAATGGAAGTCTGCTGGGGAAACACATCTGCAATTTGATTAGCTACAACATTTTAGGTTTTATGATAATGACAGTGATGAGAAAGAGAGAGTCAATAACTGAAACAGTAGCTCTGCAATAGTAGCAAATACTGTAGGATCTACTTAATTTTAAATTCTGCTGCATCAAAACTCAGCAAGAGTGAAAGTCTCGGGCTAACAAATTCTTGTGCATTCACTCTGAAGGACAAGTACATTCATACGTTTGTAAGATTGGTATGTTACAGCTCCAGTCACAGAGAGAGACAGTTGTAAAAGCTCTGTTCTGTAACAACATACAGCTAATGAAACGGACTGAGTCTTTAAAACAAATTTAAATACATGTTATGAAATGCTTTTCATGTATTATGTTGGAATTTTAAAATAATTGTACAGAAAATAACACTTAATGTCACTGTTATCCTAAACCTGGGCTCTTCTACTGCATCTATTCATTGTACCACATCTTAAATGAAGAAAGTTAACTTAGTCAATGCAGCTTCCCTAATAAAAGCAACAAAAAAGCTTGTGCGTGTGTGCGTGCGTGTGCGTACGTGTGTGTGCGTGTGTGTGTGTGTGCGTGGGAGAGGGAAAAGGAGACAGGATTCATAGTAACTAATGATTTTTATCTGATTACTACATTAATATAAGATAGAATTTAAAATGCTTCAGTATGTTAACTGACTTCCATTTGTCAAAGTTCCAGCTGCTGTTTGGAGGGCAAATCGACCCCATTACTCTGGAAATACTAAACTTAAACTGCAGTAGGCTCTCACCTATGTCGGTCCTCCAGCTTTTTTCTGCCTTTCTACTCTGACAAGTCTGAAAAAGGGGAAGAGAGACTGAAAAACAACCTGCTTAACAATTCTCCTGATCATTGTTCAATCTTTTGTCATCTCAAAAGACTAAGCCTGGCAGATTGGGAGATAAAAAGGAAGCATGCAAGTACACGTCTGTAGAAAGAGGGACACATGCCTCTCCTACCTTGCCCTGTTTCCATGGAAGTGATCTGTGGATGTACTCAACCTAGATCTCCTTTTTCTATCAAAGGGAGAAGTGAGAAGAAAATGCACAGGATTTGGAACTTGCTTCCACACCCAATCTGAAGCAATTTCTCAACTTTCCAAGAATACTACAGGTGCAACCTTATTTGACGGTGCTTTGGGGAGGACTGGAGGTCCTGCTCCCAAGGCAACAAAAAGGTTTGGGAGATTTTCTTGGTGTTACAGTGAATTTTCCTTCAATGTATAAAAAATTTGGGTTGATTTCTGAGTAGGCTTATTTTAATGCTGCTGTGTGATAACATATAATGGATTTCTGTCTATCAGAGCAGCCTGTATATGTTTTATTTTAAGTCTGAAGGTTAACACTGATTTGGGGAATTACTAGAAGATACAACACTGCTACCTCATGAGGTGAAATGATTCTGATTTTATCTGAAGTGCTTCTCAACAGAAGAAAATTGTTTTCAGACATACAGGGATACATACTCTTCATGAATGGATCTACAAAACAAATTTTGAAGTAACAAACCAGCAGCTATGGTAAGAATCTCTTGATATAAATAAATACATATATGAAGATGATTATGATCACAGGAATTTTCCCTACCAATAAACTCTTTTATATATATTAGTAAAATTTTAGGATTTTCAAAACTACCGTTTTAGATTTCTTTTTAAAAACTTTTCACTACTATGCATGAAGCATATAAAATTATCAGGCTTACAGAAAAGCACAACTATTACTAGATAGATACAGAGTAATGATTTATAAGTTGTCTACAAAGCTACTGACTCATAATTTAAAAAAAATAAATATTTGGAGAGAGAACTGCCTGGAGAGACAGATGTTAAAATATGTCAAGAGTTCATGTTGCTAAAAAGAGTTCAAAGAAAAACACTGTTATATCAGTTTTGTTTTGGGTCTCTGGTGAACTTCAGAACTGCATCTTTACTGAGCAAACAAACAATTTCCAGCCTAACTACTTCAAATGCTAATGAAATTAGTCATAGTCAACCAAATCTTCAGGTCCTTTTAATCTTGGTTTTGCCAAATCAATGTCTTACTTTTGCTGGTGAACGCTGTTTTCTTTTCTTCTTTTTCTGCAAATCTACTGGCTCTCGTATTTGTTTTTTGTCTCGTTTCTGTTGTTCAGATGCATCAGTAAAGGTAATTTCTTGCTTTACACTGATCTGTTAAGATACCAAGTGCCAGTTTCAGGTAAGGTTCTCACTACAGAAAAGCAATTTTTCAATTTTAGAAGATGACAAACTGCTGAAACAGAAAACCTTTTCCTAAGGGAATTATCTTCTGGCTTCATTCTTTCAGAAATTTAAGTGAAAGGAATAATACGTATCTTAAATAAAAAGGGCACAGTTAATTTCCTCAATGACATTTTGATGTATCCTTTCATTCATCTCCCAAGGTCTTTTTTCCTGACCTGTGGTGATTTTGAGATCAGTTCTTATGTTAAAATCACTTCCATCTGTAAAACCATTCAGTTTTTCATACCTATTTTACTTTAGTCCACGCTGTTGTCAATGCAAGGTTTTACGGAATAGTTTATTATATATTTAAGACAGAAGTATTTTTTAAGAAAAAAAAAAAAGACCAGTTCAAATGAAGTTTTTGGAAAAAAAAAAATCTTCATCTAATGTGAACCTTAGTAAAGACCATGATACTCTTACATTTTTCTAACACCTGAACCACCTGATCTGCAGCTAACAGTGCTACCTTTCTGAAGGTTATTCTTCATGTGTAAGGCTATCTACGTTTATGGTCCTGGTAATTGTCCTTTATGTTTGAAGGGTAACAGTGATGATGTGCTGCATTACAGGCAGATGCTCTGTTTTCAAAAGGAAGTCATCTACATGCTCTCTGGGAAAGCCGAGGTATGCCTTCTATGAGATATCGTGGAGGGGCATATTTATGGTCATGTATGAAGTGTCACAGTCCAACCTGCAGTGTGAATGCAATTGCTAAGCGTCCACATACCTTAAAAACATACAAGATGCTTCCTATAGCAAAAGCAACTAAATAGTACTATAAACAGCATAAACATATATACCTTTAAATAACACTATTTATTCTGGTTTGTAGTTACCCTTGAACATCGGCTATACTTAAAGGAGCACATTTTAATGCATTAGTTCTATGGTAACAGCCTGCTTATAAAATATTTATAAAACAGATACTTAAAGATTATACTTAATTGGCAAAATTTATCCACAGCCAGAGGCAAATGACATTTTCAGAAATAGCGCCCATTCATAAATATTTTGATAATCATAATCCAAACAAGCAATTAATAGATTCTTGCCAGAGTAGGATTAGACTACCAGATCAAGCTTCCTAGTAATTTCTCCAATATTTCACAAAGAAATTGCTTACAGGGACATTAACAGCATACTGCAGCCCTTGAGGAAGTCTATCTTGTGCATCCATTTCATCATCATTTTTTACCGTCTCCTCATGGACCATGAGTTCATCATGTGAAATCATCTCTTGCTGTCGAAGTTCACTTTCCTGTAACACTTCATCTGTTGCAAGAATTTCTTGGTGTGGCATAGTCCGATCTTGAAGCACTGCCTCTTGCCGTTCTCTCGATACTCCAGACTGGTCAGATACTGCACCCATCCCTACCATAGCCCTGGATGACTGCATTTGGTCTATGCCACCACATTTAAGAAATAATCCTCCCAGCTTGTCTTCAATGTTCATTCTTAAGTGCAATTACCTACAAAGAAAGTTTTAATAGTAAACAACTACAATTGGTGCACTTGCTTAAAATTTTTTACTTAAAAACATTCTATAAGAGTTCCAGTCAATACTCGACATAAACACATGCACTCCTAAAATTGATATTGAATAAGAGCCAAAAGTTGGATATTTTGGTGTAACGTGGAAAAATTCTCCTTTCACACACATCCATGTGTATACAATCGAAAGCTTTCAAATAAAAGGTTTCAAACCAAAGTGCCCTCTGACTACTGGCAAAGTTCTGGTAATTAAATGATAGCTCATACCTCCTTCTCATCCCTTAGAAAACTCTTTTTTTTTTCCTGTGTGCCCTTTTTACTCTATTCCCTTTTTCCATTTTGACTGTCTTTTACAAACGCCTCTTTCATTTTGGTCCTGTTCTCCCTATTTCCTTGTCCCTTATGTGCCCTTTCACTGCTGCTACCCCAGGGCATATTGTAGCTGCTGCAACATCTTAACATCCACAAGTGAGAGAAAACTGGGCTGCATCAAAAGCAGAGTGGCCTGCAGGTTGAGGGAGGGGATACACCACTCTCGAGACCCCATCTAGAGTGCTGCATCCAGCCCTGGGGCCACAGAGAAGAAGTATGTGAAACTGCTGGAGCAAGTCCAGAGTAGACCACAAAGATGCTCAGAGGGCTGGAGCATCTCTGCTATGCTGACAGGCTCAGAGAGTTGGGATTGTTCAGCCTGGAAAAGAGAAGGCTCTGGAGAGACCTTATTGCAGCTTTTCAGTACTTAAAAGGGGGTTTATAAGATGGGGACAAACCTTTTAGCAGGGCCTGTTGCAATAAGAAAACAGGTAATAGTTTTAAATTAAGAGATGGTCAATATAGACTAGATATAAGGAAGAATATTTTTGCAATGAGGGTGCTGAAACACTGGCAGGAGTTGCACAGAGAGGTGATAGATGCCCCATCCAGAGAAACATTCAAGGCCAGGTTGGATGGGGTTGAGCAGCCTGATCTAGTTGAAGATGTCCCTGCTCATTGCAGGGGGTTGAACTAGGTGGCGTTTAGAAGTCCCTTCCAGCCCAAACCACTCTGTGAATCTATGAAAATCCAATTTTCTGGCTAAAGGTATATATCGAATAAAGACTACAGAGAGGTCAGAACTGTTCATAAAAAAGGCATTCTCTTTCACCCCCACTAAGCTGGAGCATTAGTAGGAAATATAAATTCCAATCATGAAAAGCAATACCATTAAATTGACTTATGTTACACAGACAGATATAAAATCATAATATTCCAACAAGTGTCATGATGTTATTAATTGGTTTTTAACATAGAGTGGCGAACATTCCAGTGCGAAGCTGGAAGTGGCAGAATCTTTCTCATTCTACTAGTTATTATATATGCAGGATAGTTCTACAGCTCTTCTACTTGGCATACAGGATGTCCAGCCACAGCAGTCAGGCTCCTTCACCCTACTCCCCAGGCACATAACTCCTACCATTCCACAGTGCCCTGGCCTGCTCCTTCAGACACACACACCAACAGACAGACAGAGAAGGCATCCCTCCTCCACTCCTCTATCTTCCCACAGCTGGAGGGCAACATACACATACAAATGCTACAGCAGACACAGAAGTGGGAGCAGAAGCATAGTGGAGCTGGACAACACACAGCAGGCCCAGCCAAAGCACCAGGAAGGGATCTTGGGGAGTATTATGACAGTGTCAGCACCTTTGATTTTGATGCATTCAGAATTATGATACAGATGTGGTGTTGGTATATTGCTGCTCATCAGCTTCAAATTCCACCTCCCTTGGAGCACACTACAGAGAGAGGCTCCATCTCCATTCAAGTCTTAAGTCAGAGGCCGTGCTGCTTTCCCTGCAGCTCACAACGACAATTTATAACCACAGAAATCAGATCTCTCTGCCTAAAACCACCAGGGCCATCACCCTGCAGAACTGCACCACTACAGCCCCCTAACAACATGCAAAAAGACTCGCTCAAACAAATGTACATCAGATCTCTAAATCTCCATTTTCAGTTTGATCCATTTGATCCCCTTCTAAATCATTTTCTTCACCTGGAAAATATTTTGAAAATTCTCAATGTATCTTACACATTTGTGAAGACTTGATACCAAACTACACTGAGTTTACAAAATAGATTGTGTTTTCTCTTTAGTTGAGATCCTAGAGAATACGGTAGGAATGGAACCCACCACCAGAAACAGCTGAAAAATCTCACATCTCATTTAAAAAATTTTTGCATTTTATTTCAAATGTCACTACTGATTCTTAAACTTCTGAAAGTAAAACTAACTCAATTTCTTAAACAAAGAAAAAAAAAACTCACCACACACCCCAACAAAGTAAAAAGCCTCTTAACACCTTCTGATAGCAACTCACATCTTGTATCTCAAAAGTGAAAGAACATTTGTCTCTATTCTTTATCGTAAAAGGTTCTAAACTTCTGAATAAATCAAAGAAAGGCTGACAGACAGGATGGTCTGATTTCTACGAGTTTCAAATAGTTAAGACGCTCGCCAAAGAAAGAAGCTTTTCAGTCAAATACTTCATTAGTTTTAGTAAGCCTTGCTCTGCTGGGAGTCAGGAGGACAGAGTCACCAAGCTAAATCTCTTTACATATGAAAATATCATCAATATTTTTAATATTCTTCCTTCCTATATAAATAGCCCATTTCAGGGACCAAAACTACCTATCACAGGGGAAGAACATGGAAAAACACTTTTCAGAACATTTATGCTTGCAACTGGTCCTTTTCTGTTCTCCTGCAATTCTAAAATAAAAAAGTTTGAAATCATGCTCTTGATTTTCACAGTATTTGTCTTCAAATAAGGACAACAGAAATGCATTAAGAATGCCCTGAGTGAGCTCAGGTGGTGCTGTGTTACAAGTCTACTTTCAAATTAATCCAGTTTAGAGTAAGAGAATGAGATTTCGGATGTCTTCCAGGGAAAACGCAGGTCTGGTATGCCACACAGCCACCTGCAGACATTATATAATCCATGAAGTATTTTTTGGAGGTAACTGGGAAACCATACTGATAGTTTCTCAGCAATTACACAAACAAATAAACAAAACCTGGCACAGCACTAAGGCTGTGTTTTTCCCACCAATGCAGATCTCCCAGAGAGATCTTGCAACAACAGCCTAAAAGAAGAAAACGAGGATTAATTTATCGTCATGTTGGTGTGGAATATCCTGTGCCAAGTAAGGAATGTGAGACAGAACTGAAGTTTTAAGAATCTGCCTCATATGGAGCCATCATTTGATAAGAGATGGTGCAAAAGACCTACGGTCAAGACTGGTTTCTTTTGTAGAGCATTCTAAATATCTAGCTTGAAAGACGGACTCCAAGGAAAATAAACCAATACACCTGCTCATTTCAGCCTTCATCCCAAGTTAATCCATACTCAGGGTACATCTCACACAGACTGTCATTCACTACGCTTTTGTTCCACACTACAGAAATACCACAGCATAAGCTCACTGCAGATTCTCCAAAGGAATGACGTGGACAGGTACTAAAATACAAGAACTCAAGATGCTGAAACACATTCAAGGGAGAACAAACAGTATCAAGCGTGAGAACATGGTGGCCCTAATCTGTCTGCTCAGGTCATTGACAAAAACAGCACAGAAGGTTGTTCCACATGGAGGATGCTGCCACATCACCCTGAAATTAGGTACGAATTCCGGAAGTCCTGGATGTAAAGCTACTTCCTGGCAGGAAGGTAGGCAGACAGAGAAGCTGAGCGTTTAACAGTGCAGAGGAGCCTGCTGCTCTCACCAGCAGAGGCGGGAAGACTCGTGACATGCTGAACCTAAGGACAGCTGGCAGGACACAGCAGCTGCCCAGAGGACAGCCCAGCTGAGTGCTGGTGTTCATAGGTCTTGCTGGTTCTCTCAGTTGCAAAGGATATGGAAAGAGTTTCCTTCTCACCCAGACTAGTAGGTTTAGCAGAGTCATTCAACTAAAAGTGCTCAAGTTGTTCTCCAGTCATGATCTTGAGTCATATCAGAAGTGGTGCAGTGAGTGCACTGCTTATTAAATCAGGCTTTCAAACATCTCGGTTTTCACAGAAAAATAATGAGAACTCATAGGGTTAGGCTGTATATTCTAAATGACTAAACACAATGTAAGCTGCACGACCGCCGCAGGTAATGTTTTAAAACAAAGAACCACAAACAAAAATAGGCTATTAATCCAAAACAAGTAGCATCCCAATTGCAATTAATTCAGTAAAACACATGTAATTTGTCAACTGACACCTTTTGGCTCACATAAAAGGAATCCTATCATTTAAATTGAAGATGAGGCGAAGTGTGCCTGGAAGAATGACAGTGTGATAAAGGATATAAGTTAAAAGCATTCAAACAAGCTCACTTTAGCAAGCCTGCAAAGATTAAATACATATTTTAAGTGCAAGATGCATCTGTGCAATAAAGATCAACTTACTTTGAGATTATCTCTAGGGAAGCTAGAAAAATACAAACCGCATACACACACACACATGCACATTTCTTGGCATAAGACGTTGTGTTTTCCATGGAATTTCAAAACTTCTATTAAGCCTCACCAAGTAATCTCACAATTTTTCTTTGAATGCATATAGTTTCTCTATAAATTGGCAGAAAAAGAGCTGTCAACAAAAGCTCCACAGTATCCATTTTTCTTGGAGAGGTTCTCCAAGCCTTTACTCCAGGACAAGCACCTCACAAGAAGTGTCTACAGGCAGAGCTTCCTGGGTACACAAACGTTTTGGAGGGAAGAGAGGGGGAGGGGAAGGACTGCATAGAAAAGGTCTCATGGGACCCTCTCAGCACCTTCTCTTTTCACAGGGTGCTCCACAGCTGCTTGCAGAACATCCCCATCCAGTGAACCACATAGTTTCATTTCAGAAACCGCTGCTTCGCCAAACCCTAGGGCTGCACTTCAGACCTATTCATTTCAGTAACCCTGACATCAGTTTTTCCAAATACTGGTGCGGTAAGTTGGAGAACTAAGGACTAAAGACAGTATTCCTAATTAAAGAAACAATCATTTAAACAAAAACATACTAAATGAAAAGCATAACAACATTTCAATTCAGAATCAAAAATTAAAACACCACCAAGAGAAAACATTAATTGATTCAAAAAGTCTGCTTAAATGGTGGCTGCCACGAAGTAAAGCTGATCAGAGACCCTGAAGGAAAGCAGCAAAACTTGTTTGCCAGAGGAGTACAACACATGGTCCAGCTCTTTTTCTCTGCTTGGACTGATGGTGGGTAGGAGGTTATTCTGTCTTCTCCCTTCTTTTCTTAAGCAGGCAGTAAAGCATTATTTGACAGAATGAGCAATTACCCAGAGATACAAATTGGGTTCACTTTAAAAATAAAATTCATATGGGCAGGAACACATGAATTCTCTAAGTTAGGACTGAAAAGATCATTTATGAGAGGTGAGAGAAAAAAAATGCTTTAAGGATTAACAGCAGGGACAAAAGATAGAAATCATCTGCAGTTTAATATCTATTTGTAGAACAGAATTAATTTAATGATTTTGCTTTGTTTTTTAAAGTAAGATGGACTTTTCTCTATTTGCAAACAATGTCCTGGAAAAGTCTTTGTTGTTTCAAGACTTATACTTCTCTTTTTAAGTGTTAAAAAGCAGGATTTTTTACTTTCTATATCTGTATCCCACTCCACCTTCTTTCGTATATTATCTTCTCCCTACTTTTCCAAGGGAAAAAGGAGTTAAAGAAGGCTGAGGCAAACAGGGAAAGAAAGTTGTTGAAATTTAATTATTCTTCCGGCTTAAACCTTAGCACCTTCTGAAGGATTATAGCAAAGAATTGAGAGAGAAATAAGGCTTCCATGTACAGCAATAAACTACATTTGACCATATTTCCTAAGATACAACAAACCAAATACAACAGCCAGGATGTACAACAGCAATTCTAACTTGCCTTTAGCAACACGATACTGTTCTGACAAAAACATCCACGTCCAAGATTCCCTCACAAAAGCTGACACTGAGCTCAGTCCGACGCATTATATGGTTTCAGGGTAACCTTACACTGGAAGCAGCCCAATGACATTATTTCAGTTCCACATTTTGGGAAGTCTGCTTTCACTGAAGATAAGACAAGGCAATCTTCCTAATGAACAAATACCTGAAGCTACAGAACACGTGCCTGAGCACATTCCTACCACAGCCTTGCCTCCACAACTGCCTTTGGAAGAATGAGTGCATGCAAAGCCCAAACCACAAAATATATAAAGGTTACGAGTGCAAAATGCACATAGAATAAGCTTTTGAAAACACAATCTGGGGAAACCCTCAGCTTCTTAGGGCTCAACTCTAGGGTCATACTACAATCATTTGTGCTAAACTGCAAACTTAAATGAATAAAAATAAATGAATATACAAACTATACAACTCTCTAAATGAACATTTTTATTTTATCACACAATTTAATTTTTTTCCTTCCCCATTTAAGTGAAATTCGCTTTGGAAAGGTTTATTCTGAAGTTTTAAAAAAACCAATCACTGTATAATCAGAGCAGTTTACTTGCATGACTAGTAACACCTTTCTGAATAGCCAAACTTCTATAAAATCACCTACATCTGATAGGCCATTCCAGTGGGATATTTCCTGTCTTTTCTTATTTTCCCAACTCTCAGTGTTGCAGCTGCAAGAAAATCTGAGACATGGGGTACCTGCTCAAAGGGTAGTGCCCTGCACCTCACCCCCGTCACACCTCCTTGCTGCCTTCCCCGGGCTGAGCACAGCACTGTGCAACTGAGAAGGGAGCTGGGCAAAAACATACCGACAAGAAGAGCCATGAGGTTTTGTCTGGATCAGTGGGACCGAGCACGTCGGGCTTACGGCAGATCCACGGTGAAGAATCAGGGAGGAGGGAACGGGACTGATTCTT
Organism: Pseudotriccus pelzelni; assembly: GCA_035584735.1. Taxonomy (NCBI): domain Eukaryota; kingdom Metazoa; phylum Chordata; class Aves; order Passeriformes; family Tyrannidae; genus Pseudotriccus; species Pseudotriccus pelzelni. The sequence goes on along the minus strand of JAWMRA010000164.1, from coordinate 9,460,953 downwards.
TCAGCAGCGGTCAGTGGCCACATCAGATTAAAGGGTGTTGTGAAACCACTCCACAAATGCAACGTACAGACACAAATGAACACCTTGCAGACAGACATACCCCAGGGCTATGCCAAATTCAGATCAGAGGAAAAAAATGTGTATCTACATTCTCAAATGCTTTCTTCCTAAAAGGAAGCATAGAAGTCACCAATAACTCTGCAATTCCCAATTCCTAATGAAGACAGAGACAGCAATGTGGCTTAATACCATATTTAAACCTACTAACGTTTAAGCATTTCCATGAATAAAACTGCCATCAACATAAACTTCTCCAAAAGAAAGAAAAAAATCAGAACTTAACAGGTTTCTAACATCCACTTTAAATCCCTATCAAGCTATGAGACATGCTAAGTAGTCTCATCACATCAGAAAATATATTTATTTGCATTATTAAAATATGGACATAGCCCAATATAAAAGGAAACACAGCTAGCTTTCACAATATCAAAGGTTCAGTTTTTAACATACTGCAGAAGCCTAGAAAGTAAAAAAGAATACCCTACTTAATGGTTCTAAATAAAGAACAGTAAATAAAATTATCTCTTCTCCCTCCTCAGAAAAATAAGACACAGCTAAAAGAATGACTTTGAAATTAACACACGAGTGTTTCTAAGAATGAATCAGAATGTGTTGACTTGCAAAATGAAAGTAATCAAACATAAATCAGCCTGAAAAGGTTCACAGATCATAAAATCAACACATTCTGAAAGGCAACATATGATACAAGCACCCTTACGACTTGTTGCACAGTTATTTCTAAGTGCTCCATGTTGCTGAACACATGCCAGCACAGGGCCTGATCCCACCAAGATTTACACTCATACTGAGCTGTGAAGAGTCCTATTACAATCAACAGGATTACTCACGGAAAATCAACTTATCATGCATAAAATTATCCATGCGTGAAAATCTTTGCCACCTTTCCTATCCTGAAATCTCTACTCGATCATCACCAGCATAACCATAATCTATTATCAAATGTACCTATTGAGAAGCTTCTAATACTGCATTAACAAAGCCAGGGTTACATGTCAAAATCCACAGGGATGTCACCAATGTAGCAAACACACTTTACATGGCCAAAAAATCATAGGCAACGTTATGGGTTTATCTGAGAAAAAAAAGCCACTGGCTTTGTGGCACTAAATTATAACCTACTAGAAAATAGTTATTTTTGATAATTTATCTGGGAATTTCTGCCACTGTATAGTTAACCTCAAAAGAACAACGCAGAGTTTCTGCCCTTGCACCATGAAACTTCGGCACTCAAAAATGCTCACTCTGGGAACTTCCGATGGCATTTGTATTCAGGAAAACAAGCACTAGACATAACTAAGGCTACCCAGCATCTCCTGAGTACTTTTAGTAATTTATAACTTCAGTCCAACTGGTGAAAATTTTGTGACATTCCACGTATCACATGCCTCAGGCTGCAACTTTATAAAAGTAGTTCAGATAATGTATCTCATGTTTTTACTACTTGATTTAGATAACAGTGCAGTTCTAACACAAAGCTGAGCCAACCTAACAGCTAATGGTCATTGAAAGGAGCAATCCTGATCCCTGCTCCTAACTCTGAGAGACCAGCCTATCTTTTGTGCCTACTCTGATCTCATATAAAGACACACTTGTTTACACTCCAACAGCTTGGCAATTTTTTTTCCCCCAGTTATTAATTTTCTGAGGTTAACTCACTGGCTGGATTTGCCACAAAGGCAGTGTGTCAGAACAGCCCAATACACAGTGCAGGAGTGGACCCTTCTCTGTTCAGCATTCACAGACTAACTCTCTCAGCCCATCTCACGTATTTTCACCTTAAAAATAAACAGAGAAAAAAACCACATTCCTCTTTTAAAAATGTGATTTTTTTTTTTTTTAGAAGCCCTTAAATTCCTTGGATCTCACCACTCCTCTACTATGCAAGTATCTGGGAGGCAACTCTACTCATCACTAGCACTATGATAGTGCTGCTTTACCGAAGATGACAACCCACTGTTGCTCTGTTACACTACTGGCCCAAATGGCAAAGGTCTGTATGTGCATGTGCATACATTCCTCATCCTTGGAGGATAAGGAATTGTCTCGATGGTTGCACTCAGAGGGTTGTGGTCCGTGGCTCAATGTCCAAGTGGATAGCAGTGACGAGTGGGGTTCCTCAGGGGCTGGTAGTGGGACCAGTGCTGTTTAACATCTTGGCTGGTGACATGGACAGTGCGATCTGAAAACACTGAGCTGTGTGGTGTGGCTGACACCCTGGAGGGAAGGGATGCCATCCAGAGGGACCCTGACAGGCTTGAGAGATGGGCCTGTGAGAATCTTGTGAAGTTCAACAAGGCTGAGTGTGAGATCCTGCAAGTGAGTTGCGGTAATCCCAAGCACAAATACAGGCTGGGAACAGAATGGATTGAAAGCAGCCCTACACAGAGGGACCTGAGGGTGTTGGTTGACGAGAAGCTCAACGTGACCCAGCAATGTGTGCTCACAGCCCAGAAAGCCAATTGTGTCCTGAGCTGGATCCAGAGCACCATGGGCAGCAGGTCCAGGGAGGGGATTCCGCCCCTCTGCTCCGCTCTCATGAGACCCCACCTGGAGTGCTGCATCCAGCACCAGGGCCACAACATAAGAAAGATGTGGACCTGCTGGAGTGAGTCCAGAGGAGGCCACAAAGATAATCAGAGGGCTGGAGCACATCTGCTAGGCAGACAGGCTGAGAGAGACAAGGCTGTTCTCCCTGGAGAAGAGAGGACTCCAGGGAACAGCCTTCCAGTACCTAAAAGGGGCCTAGAGGAAAGCTGGAGAGAGACTTTTTACAAGGGCCTGTAGTCATAGGACAAGGGGTAATGGCTTTAAACTGAAAGAAGGAAGGTTTAGATTAGATATTGGGCAGAAATTCTTGACTGTGAGGCCAGCGAGAGACTGTAACAGGCTGACCAGAGAAGCTGTGGATGCTCCATCCCTGGAAGCATTCAAGACTAGGCTGGAAGGGGCTTTGAGAAACCTGATCTAGTGGAGGATGTCCTTGTCCATGGCAGTGGCATTGGAACAAGATGATGATTAAGGTCGCTTCCAACCCAAACCTTCTATGACTCCATACATATGTGTACAAAATTTCTGGTGTTACTTTCCAGATTGCTTTTTTAAAATCCTTAAAATACTATACACTAAAACCCCTGGGAGAATACAAGAATTTGCATGCAAACATACAGAAGTTTCAGGGACTGCCTTCACTAGGGTACCTTGGTTCATCATAATTCACCTTTCCAGCCTACTGGCATCGATTTTTATTTTTTTAATAAAAAGGTCATAAATATACGTACATGTGTGCGTATCTATATATAGATAAATCTTTTTCTACAGCACACTGCATGGAATGCTCCATAAAAAAAATCGGTGACACTAGTGAGATAGTTTATAATATCCTTGCTCCACTTGCTGCAAATGCCAAAATGTGTAAATGAGTCACAGAGCACATGAAGAGAAAACCACTACCATTTGCTACCTTGCAAAATCGGATACATGCCTACACAAGCCATTTCTACCAAAACTTTTTAAAAATAGGTGATCAATAATTATACATTCCACATTTTCTGAGTGCTTATGCTGACACATTTGGGTCAAATTCACCTAAAATGCTGAGTACTCAAGCCTGCAATTAAATCAATTACAACAACACTTTAAAAATACAAAGATAATGCAATGCTGTTATTTAAAAAAAAAATAAAAAAATTCTTAAAGAGCTCAATGGACACCCATACCAAATGAAAACTTTCATCTTACTCACAGACACCAATTCCCTAGCCATAAAATAAGAAATATCCATTGTCTTGCCTTGAGGCATAAAAAAAATACTTGTAATAATAAAAAATGTCCAATATAGGTCACAAGGGTGAACTAACCAGTTTATGGTGCTCCTGCTCCTGCAGCCAGCACAGCTCCTGAGGGGAGAAGGCAGCAGCCCTCAGATGGACAGGTAAGGCTACTCCTATTACTTAGATAACTACTATGAGGGGGTGGGTGAGATGGTGTCAGCTCTCCCAGGACTTAATGACTGATCAGAAAACACAACCAACCAGTGGGTTTCCAACTAACACAGAGTAGCCATATTCTTCGGTGGAGAATCACTAGAAGAATGGGGGCACTCCAATGAAGGAGTGTCATCCAGAAAAGGTAGGCACAACAGTAAGGCTGAAGAGAGAAACACTGGTTACCACCACGATGAAACAGAACTGAGAGAGAGATTTGGCTTCATTTCACAGCTCTGCCACTGCTTTTGGGCACATCTGCTATCTTGGCAAATCCCCCTTCCTTCTTTCCACTTCCTTGTCTCTAAATCAGGTGCAATGACCCACCTAGGATTTAGATGTGAAGTGAGCAGTAGGAACTACCTGTGAGGCCATCGCAAGGCCACTGATAACCACTACAAAAATTTCACAAAGAAATATACTCATTCTGCCTTCAGAGCAGGATTAAGCAGAGCACAGTAAAAGAACACACATCATGCAATGAGAAGAAAGCAAAGTACAGAGCAGCTGCTTATTCAGTTCATGTGCGTTCAAAAAGGTAGGGGCTATTTAGTATCACTAAATATTACTATACTAAGGTATAATATATTAGTGATATAATGAGGATGGTAAAATTAAATGGCATAGGTAAAGCTCAGTGCTGTAATTTTAATGCTTGCATGGTTGACTTATACCTAAAATTGCTCTTTTAAAAGCATGCTTTTCTTGTAATATCTTTACTTCAGCTTCATCGTTTTTTAAGGGGACATCTATGTGCATTAAAGAAAAATAGTAATTACAAAAAAATTCAGGACAATTACTTAATGCATCCAACAAAGACTACATAACATTGGACAATAAGCTAATGAAAGTATAATCAAGAAGGTTTTGATCCAAAAAAAATGGAAGTTAGCTGCAAAAGTGAACTCAGAGATTCTGGAAGACATTCCTCATTTACATACATGACAGCATACAGAAAACTTAAGAGGAAAAAACCAACACTTTTCTAAACCATAAATGAGAGGGACATGAACAACAACAAAACAGATCTTAAGAGAACGCCGGTGATTATTTCTAGATCTTGCTTCAGTATTTGAAAACGTTATTTCAACATGGGCTCTCGGGTTGTGAGAGCAATGCAAGTATTTTAGAATACAAGAACCACTCTCCTAAGTTGCAATTTCAACTTTAGCACACCACCATGCACAAAGCAGGCATTTTCCCCCAAATTTCATTACAGCAAACTTACTTGGGGTAAGATTACATTCTGTGTAACATCTAGAGACAAATTCTGCAAAATATCTTTGGCTCTCTGTGGACTAACTTTTCTCATGGGGATACTGGCAAGGAACACTCCCCTATCTAAACCTGCAGAGGAGGCAGTGTCATACCTCAGGTGGCGTCATTTTTAATGGATATTTACTTCATTGCAGTTGTGTTTCAAACATACCCTTCAACTACCTCAAATAATCCAGTTAATCCAAAACATGATAGAATGAATACCTCTTTAGTAGAAGATTCATTCCAGACAGACAAAGCAAATCCTATGCTTTCTATACTGTGTTTTTCAAACACTACAGTGTTACCTTAAGTGGCCATCTTTCAAACCCATCTGAAAAGATGGGGCCAAAAGTCTGGCCCAGAAGGTCAGAAAGAGCCCTTCGTAAAGCTGAAGATACAGATTTCTATTAACTGCTCCACTCCTCAAACCCCACAGGTCTACTCTACCTACAAAAAAAAAAAAAATCCACCTATTCCACAGGACTAATACACGTAGTAACTAAAAATGACAAAACTAAACATGAAACAGAGAAGAAAAACTACTTCAAGCACATAAATACCTACTTCACTTTTACTAACATAAACACAAGGCAACACACATGTACCATAGTCAGTAGAATAAATAAGCCCATACAAAAGTTCCCTGAGGAAAGAAAAAGAATCACAGGTGACGAAATGTGATCAAAATGCACAAGATATTTCCAAAAAGGTGTTTGCATCCTTCAGAGATGGCAGCAGTATAAGAATATTGAAAAATAGTAAAATGACAATGATTGGGGTATCACTAGGAGCACCACCTTGAACTGTATTAACTGTGAGCAGCCCTTTCTTTCCCTTAATGCACAATGAAAAACAAAGAACAGACAATGCTGTGATGCTCCGTTAGGGAGAGCACTGATCAAAAAAAAAGAAACAAAAAAAGAAAATCTATCACTGTTCTTCAAAGTATTCCAGCAATTACAAACTGGGCACTGGAGCAATTTTCATCAGCGGAGTCAGGGGTTGTTGCGGCCTAACCAGCACTCTCTGATACAACAGCATCAGAACAGTATCAAGCACCTTCACCAAGCATAAACACAAGAGTCAGCACATAAACAGACACGTTAGTATTTAAAGACCGTATGAGATCAGCCAGAGGGGGAAGGAGTAGAAATAAACTCTAAAATCATGGAAGTGAGCAACTAGGTCACTTTCTCAAAACCCCTCTTGGAACACAAGCATGTTACAGACCATGTAAATTTGCCAAGAGTAATCCTTCTGTACAGTTAGGATATTTTTCCCTATTGTTGCAACAAGTTCATCACCTCCCTGCTGATAACCAACACTTGTGGTCAGATTAAATCAGCTAAAAACTATTCCTATCCTGCTTACATAAAATTCCAGAATTGTAAATCAGCCTTTTTTAATCTGGTTGATCCTCACTTCAAAAGAAAAAAGGAAAAAAAAAAAAAAAGGCAAATCAAGTAACTACTAAATCCAGTGTGCTTCTGCTGCGTATCCTTTTCAAAAGACTATCCATAACCCCAGCAAGAACTTCCAGGTAACTCTTTCCCTTGATACTTCAAGGATGGTATGAACAACGAATCCCACTGACTTGTACCACATACCCCAAGGTAATTACTCCTCATTACAGTTTTAAATTTCTCAAACAATTTTCAGGCACTTTTCAGATCAAGGCAAGCCAAAACACAAGTTGCCTAGAAGCTATTTTACAGGAGCAATAATAACAAAGATATGATGGCCCATTAACTAACACTGAAAATAACCCAAAAAATAAAACTCAGACTTCTCAATATTGTACCCTCTTAAATAAAAGGATTGTGGAAATTGGAATCTACCTCAATGACTTTGGTACCCTGCAGCTAATTCACACTAATTAGGTCCTAGAATACACTAAAACAGGAATTCAGATTGATCAAAAGATATGATCTGTCTTTATAATAACTCCTATAATCATTAGGAACAAAAATCTTGAAGGTTCTTGATGCCATTAACTCACAGACCAATAATTAAGAGCTACCATCCCAAACAGATCTAAAATTTCTGAGAACCCATAATCAAATAACTTCATTATGAAGCCAAGTCTCAGTCAAAGACACTCAATACAACCCAGAATACTAAGCAGGCAGGAAACCAATCTGTAAAGTCCAAAAATATACTTACAAGATTCCATGAAATAAAAAAATGTTCTACATTTATGGACTGCTTTCTAGATACTGTTTCCTCATTCAACCATGTTAAGAATCTCAAGTCCTCAAGCCCTGAACATGCTGATGCAGCTGCACTCACCCAGGTTCCCTCAATGCACATATGTGTCCCATGAGGTAACAGGGCAGCAACTTATTATACTATCCTAGAATGGTCTGGGTTGGAATGGACCTTAAAGATCATCTAGTTCCAATCCCCCCATGGGCAGGGACACCTTACACCAAACCAGGCTGCTCAGGGCCCCATCCAACCTGGCCTTGAACACTTCCACGGAGGGGTCACCCTCAGCTTGGGTAGCCCGTTACAGTGTCTCACCACTGTCAAAGTTAAGCATTTCTTCCTAATATCTAACCTAAATCTACCCTGTTTCAATTTACAGACATCCCTCCTTGTTCTATCACTATGCCCACGTACCCAAGAAGCAAGAATCAGAGCCAAACTGCTCTGCTGAACTCATGTCCAAACAAACGTGGGAAATGAAGAGTTGTCCAGGGTTACAGCAAATTTTAGGCACATAAGATGTAACTACAACAGATGACATTTTTTCTACACATGCAGCCATAGTCTCATCACCACCACAACTGTGGAAAGCCCCCTGCCTGTCCTATGACCTATAAGGAATGTAATCCAGGGATGATACAAAGGCACACTAGACAGTAAACTGCAAGGTCATGCAAAGAACTGAGAGATGAGGTTTTCTGTCAGCTTGTCCCTTTACATTGCTGTTCCCTGAAAAGTGACAGTAAACTCACACTTAAAGCTGCATTATATTTGATCCAATACTGTATAGGTAACACTGAGTACAGGTTCCTAACAGGCACCAGCCTGAACATGCCTGGTTTGCATGATCTACTTTTAACTGTCAGATTCAGACAACAAGCCCACTGGTTTTGTCTACAAATTGCCACCTACTCTACATATTCCAGCAAAATACTGTGACAACTGGATGATCATCCTCTGCGTGCTCCTCTTCTATAAACTCTATTTTATTCCACTTCCCAATCCCTTAATTTCATCCTCGGTGATCATAAAAACCCCCACATTTTAAATACATAAAAATTCTTTTCTAGTCATTTAAAAAGAAAACTTCATATTCTCTACTAAGAAAAAACAATATTAAAGCCAAGTGGCTTTCCCTTACTTCCTTACACCCCATAACAATACAAGCTCTCCTGCTCCCCAGAAGACAATCACATAACTTTGAGATCTTTTTGCTGACTCAGATGAAAATTCATCACTAGGTGTAACTGTCAGGTTTACCAGTGACAGAGGAAGCTCCTAAGAACCACAGTCTAATAAAGCTTTCCTCCTTGAGGGATGACAGCAGTCTTTCTCCCATATGAATGATTCATTTTTATTTGATATTGTTAAAGCAATATTCACACAGGGCACCTTCACACTAGACTTCACCTTAAAAAAAATTGGTTATGAGGTCAAAACATAAGCTGAAAACCAATATTCTATGGGCATGTCTGGAAAAATCTGCAAGTGACTGTGGTCTAAAATAATTGTATCACATCTTGGTACCCTGAGGATTCGCCACCTCTCTCTGCACTTGATCTAGTGGTCATTACAAAAATTTTCTTCAAGGTAAGCAGTGTAAGGTTACTCCAGTAAAAAGGGAGTTGGTTGAGTTTACCAACCTATCAAGAACTTCTTTGTAAAAAGAAACTTTACAGAAACAAAAGGAGAACAGTTTTTAAGCTTATGTATATAGCTACTGATTTATCCAGAACTGCTCAGTGCTATAAATGACCCAACTTAAAAGCCTGACAATTGTCATCCATCTCACATATATTTCACTTGACAGAGACTGACATATAACAGTGACTTATGTTAGAAACCACTGTTTAAGTGGTCCAAACCTGAGGAGAATCATGTCTTAGGAGGTCAGCAACGGAGATAGTAATTTGATTCAGAATACTCTTGCTTGAGAAACTCTGAAGTCATTCACAGCATCTGGAAATTCTGACTGTTATAATGCTTACAGACTAAAAAATCGTCCATGGATCCCATGAAATGTACTCATTTCTTGGCTTAAATACTCATTTTGCTCCCTCTGTCCTCCCTTTAAAAAACTGAAGAATGTCTGCAATGCAATACTACAGAATCACTTGTTGAAAGCAAGGCTAAATAGTTTTCACTACCCAAGGAAGCCTGAGAAAGATGGTGAATTTAAAAGCTACTCCTGGCTTTGCCCCTCCCCAGTGACATCCCAGGCACTAACTCACATCATATGCTGCTTATTGTTTGGCAAAATAAACCTCACTTCATGCTGAACACTTCCCATTCCCCATGACTAGAGCTTTAGGCCAGATATCATTATAAATACATGCTACAAGAGCCTTACATACACACACATGTGCATACATGCTTTTTAGGAGCATTATCACCATTTCCTTGTTTTGAATACAATCCCAACAACAGAAAAGAAATCTGGCAAATTTTCAGGGCAATCACACAGAAGTTAACATTCATAGTGTGTAAAAAGTTGCTTTTTCTCCCTTTCTTAAATAGTGCTAATGAACATGTGACTATGTCAAACCTGCCCAGCATCAGTATTTCTCACTTCACCTCTTGCACTAAGGTGACACGACCTGGTCATGCTGTTACTGGCACTTCTATATCTGTGTTGGGGTACATAAGCAGTAAAATCAATACAGATTTTATGGGGAAATTATTACATATACATTTAAGAAATTTGTACAAATTTTTATGAATGGGCATCTTTTAACCTTATAGATGTAGCTGCCATTTGAAACAATTTTAGAGCAGAAGGCTTATCAGTCTCATAGCTGAGCTCACATAGATATCACAACAGCTTTAGGCATGAGTAATATCATATGTTACATCAAGAAACTGCCTTACGGACATTTTACAGGCACCTTGATTTTTGGTTTTGGTTTTTATGTTGGGGGTTTTTTTGGTTTTTTTTCCCCAGCGCAAGAGATCTAGACAGTTTATATTTGATAGGCTGTTCATAAATTATACCCTACTGCTGTTTGCAGGTTAGAACTTCTTCCCACACAGATTTCATTTTATCATCAGACTGTTTAATTCTGCGCTTATAAAAATGTCATCCTAGTCATAAGGGAAGAATTAGGCAGCACTGTCTTAAGGTTTTCTGCACATACCATGACAAGATGCAGATCCTGTGATACTAATATGCCAGTAGAGTATATCAATTGCAAGATCAGGCCATACACACCTGCTGTTATTGAGCTGTGTCTTGCTGTTTTCAGAAGTGCGGTGAAATCATGAAGTAACATAAATTAGTAATACATTAACTACATTACAGTATTCTCACTGTTGCCTCTTGATATCATAGCCTGGAATACATTAACACACTGATAATATCCTAAGAGTACATTAAAAATTATTTCTGAGCAAAAGCAGTACCAGCCTCTACATTATCTCCCAAAATAACATTCTGACAGTGTGGAAGAAGTTATCAGGAGATTCTAACCCTTCTGCGTGCTGTAGATTCCACAGTCTTTCTAAAAGACAGCCAATTTCCCCTTAGGACACACTTATAATCAAGTTTTGTGAGAACATATTACAGATTTTTCCAGATATTTTATCCAACATGCTGAATGATACATGAAAAATATCTCTATATGGAGTCAGGGGAAGTTAACTTAATCACATATAATATTGGAATACTCACATATGTTATTGTGTTTTAATTTGTACAGTAATTTGTAAGTTAAATAGTTTAAAATTTTACCACTTTTGTAGTTTATAGCATTATTGCTGATGTACAAAATATTCTGTTCTAAGCGAATAATAAAAAATTTATATTTAAAATGTATACAGAGTACTAACTAATGAGCTAAACAGATGGGAGTTGTGTTTTAACTTCACTGGAAAGTACTGAAATAAAGTAACTAACAGCATTTGTGTAAGCGAAAATAAATCTCATGAAAATCTGAATGGATTTTCCTTTGTTGGGCAAGAGTTTGTGCTTGCCTTATAGCTATATATTACAGCCAGTGGCTGTATTTTGCTGACATGGCCTGTCAATAGCTATGTTTCAGCTGTTAAAAAATAGTAAATTAAATGTATAAACTCAACACTGTGCAGGGGGTTCTACACAGATTCCAGTTTACAGAAGTGAAAAAAGAAAAGGAAAAAAAATCATGAATCTCAGTAGTCCAAGAAATACAATTTTCCCGAAAGTATTTCTGTCAAAAAACCCTAAACAAATTAAAGTGGAACTTAATCACAGTACTGATCCCTCACGTAAGCCCTGCAACCTGACAGAAGCAGACACCCATGTCTGCTTACATCCACGGAGCTTTTGTGGGACCACATTTGTCTTTAAACACTCAGTTATGCAGATCAGACTGCAAGCTGAAGGCTTGAATCTATTTCATCATTTGAAAGGCAGCTATCATTAGAATGCCAGGCAGAGGCACACAAAGTACTTATTTTAAATAAAACCTATGTATTTCTCTGTTAGACCCATTTAAGAGCCTTCAAAGCAAGAAATATTTCCATTGGTGTTTACTTTTCAGTCCTTGTCCCATTCACTTAATATACAAGACATTTTTAAGTCTGGACAAGAAAGCTGGATGCTTCAGTTTCATGTCTAGGGTAACAGCAGTATTTTTATTTATCACAGACATTATCTCAATGTTACTATTTCTTATTTAACTTCAGTTACTTCACACAGAAAAATGTATGTTATATTAGAGCCAAAATTAAATCAAACTTAATCCCAAATTATGCTAAACCACTTAAAGTGGTTTTGATAGATTAAGGCCCACTCCATCAAGCTGCTCTGTACAGACAGGTCTCCATTTGTAAGAGCCCACACAATCCTCAGCAGAAGAAGACTCTACAAATAACCCATGCACACAAAAAAAAAAAACCCACAAATTTCTAGCAGCAGATACAAAAAACAAAACCACCCTATTTTTCCCCAAAATACCAGAATACAACAAATGCTTCTTCCTCAATAGCACATTTTAAAGTGTTTAAGCTAAATCCCTACACTAACAACAGACACCCTGAACTCCGCTATTTGCAAATTTACATTACTCAACCTGTGGTGCAAAGAACTTACCTAGAAGTGAGCTAAACTCTTTAAGATGTACCATCACCATAATTCACTAGAGCAATATATTCTTAGAATTCTCATAGTTCAATTCCAATACTACTGGTACACAGAAATTCTCAGGTGGAAATAAGAACTTCCAACCTCGATGGTTTTACACCACCAACTGTCTCCAGAATCCAGAACACACACATACTCCACAGCACTTTAAATCCTCATACAAATAAACTTGTGCACACTGAACTGAGAGGGAAAAACATATTTTGAGAAGCTACATGATAATATTCCCCAGGCATGCATTCCTTCAGGTGAACAATTTAGCCTGAAATATAACTTTTCACATTCTGAGTAATTTTTCTTCCATTTTTTTTAATCACTGTGGTTCTTCAAGTAGCTACCTACTTACTTAACAGTTTGATTTCATAATGCATTGTATTAGGGATCTTCCATAAACAGAATACGTTTGCAACAGAGTAGACATGAAACACATATGGACAAGAAGGACAGTACAAAAGCACAGATTACATACACATCTGTTCTCTCAGGTCTCAGCCTCAGGAGTGAAGACAGAAAAAGCACACATGCAAACAACAGCCTAAATGCAAGCGTTCACCCTCATCTCTTTTAGCTTTATTCAGCTAGATGAGCTCACTAACTACATGTATATTTGGGGAAGAGCTGCATGCAGACATCCAGAAACAACTACAAAGCAAACACTTTTGGAAACCAAACACACACATATTCAGCTGCGTATTCACCACGAAAGGCCACGACAATAGTTTTCAGGAAACTGCGCAATTGAAAACTTAATTTTGTTTTCCTAAACAACCTCAAGAAGAGCAGGGTTTGCCTGCCCCTCCTGTGAATGTGTGTGTACCCTGTACCAGGAGCCTGCAGATCCCACGGGATCCACAGGAAGGCTGAGGCCTCAGGAGCTCTGGAGCTTCCGGTGCAGCCAACACTCCTGCAGATGACAGCTGTCACTGGACACAGGCACAGATCCCAGGCACTGGAAGTGGGGCACTGTAAAGCTAACATTGCCCGAAGGTATGCAAACTTCTTAAGTCTAGCGAACCACTAGTTTATCTATACTGCTCCTGAGCATACTATAAGAACACTTGCAAGAATTGATACAGGGTAGCACTCTTTTTCTACCTCCTCCCTTCACCAGGCATATTCGCCAAACACGTGGAAAATGGCTACAAAATTTCCACCACTTGCAACAATGAAATCTGGCACAGGCACTCCAAAATGTGAAAGCCTGACAAAACCCGAGCACCTATTCCCAACAAACCTGTGAAAGTACTACTGAAATTTGTGAGCAAGTGCAGCAAATAAACAAAGCAACTGAGATCCTATTCAAAAGAAAAACCACAGTCCTCGGTCATTCGTCCTGTACCAACGGCAAAGATGCTGTTCATCAGGAGCAGGGCAGCTCTCCCATCTAACACTTCTTGGACCAGAACATCACATGTATGCAGAGAGGTAGGTCATGCTCCAAGTAGACCTTCAAACCAAGACTACAGTTGTGATTACTGGATTCCACATATCTACCTTTTTTTTTTATCATTGTGCAAAATCCCTCACAGCTGCTCCTCTGAACAGTTCCCAAAAACAAAATGATCAGAGAGATGAGTGATGTTGACAACATAAATGTCTTTCCTTTTGACGAACCAGCTTAATGCAGATGTTGCTGCAACTCACCCCAGCTGAGGTTTGGCAGGAATCGGGGGAGGAAAGATGATGAAGAGGGAAAGTGTTTGAAGCCCAACTAGTTTCTCCTCAACTCCTACTGGTCCCCCCTGCACTGCCAAGCCACTTCCAGACTGGCACTTGTTAGCAGCTCCCGACGCTGGGGAGAAGAGGGTGCCTTGCAAAAGCTTCCTCCGAGCCGAGAGGAGACTAGGAGAAGGTTATTCAGAAATAAACCCGAACGGAGTGACTGCTCGCAGGTCGGCACGCTTCAGCTATCTTACACCGGGAACAATGGGGAGGCGGGCAGCCGGAGGATACGGCCCGGGAGCAGGGGCCGGGGGGGGACGCGTTGCCGGCCCGTCCGTCCGTCTGCTCTTTGTCCGTCCGTCCGTCCGTCTGTCAGGCGGCCCCGGCGGCCCCATCCCCGGCGCCCCGGCGCGGCCTGCGCGGCCCCGCGGCTCCCGGCCGGGAGAGCGGGCGGAGCGGGAGCGGCGGGAGCGGCGGGAGCAGCGGGCGGAGGGCGCCCGCCGCCTCCTCATCCCCCGCTCCGCGCCGGCCTCCCCGCGCCGGGGCCAAGCGCGGCCCATGCGGGACGCGCCGCGGCCCCCCCTTCCTTCCTTTCCCTCTCCTCCTCCCTCCCTCCCTCCCTCCGCGCACCGAACGGCCCCGACCGGCCCCGGCTCCCCCCGCTGGCACTTACCGGCCGCAGAGCTGCGAGGAGAAGGCGGCCGGGCCGGGCCGGGCCGGGGTGCGGCGGCGGCGGCGGCTCAGAGCGGCCGTGCCGCGGCCCCGGGCATGGC
>JAWMRA010000164.1:9430357-9445857 GCA_035584735.1 Pseudotriccus pelzelni | reverse complement strand
CGGCAGCGGCGGGGGGAGCCCGGGGGAAGCGGCGGCGGCTCCCTCCTCCTCCTCTTCTTCTTCTTCTTCTTCTTCTTCTTCTTCTTCCTGCTGCTCCGCGGAGCGTCCGCGGGCGGTGACAGCGACACCCGGCCAGAGCGCCGCGCGCGCGCTGCACCACGGGAAACGCGCCCGGAGGACCGGCGGGACGGCAGCGGGAGGAGGAGGAGGAAGGGGAGAACGGGGAGCGGGGCAGCGAGGACGGGAGCGGGATCCCCGCCGGGGCTGCGGCCGCTGGCGGGGCGGGCGGTGCCGGGTTACGCGCGGGTCAGGAGGCCGGCGCGGCCGTGGGAGCGCTGCCCGCGCCGGCCCCGGGCGGAGGCGGGGCGGGAGAGCCCCTTCGGCCTCGGGCCGGGGCTGTCCCCACCGCTCCTTCCGGGGTCGTTCCAGCGCCTTCACTCCCGGCGGAGGTTCCCGGGGGAGAGGGGGCCGGAGCGGCCGCGGTCGGTGCCAGGGAGGAGGCTGAAGTGTCACAGCGTTGGAAGGGACCTCTGGAGATCACCCAGTTCCATCTCCCCCCTCTACCAAGGCAGGATCACCTGGAGCAGGTGACACAGGAACGCCTCCAGGTGGGTTTGGAATGTCTCCAGAGTAAGACTTCAGGCCATCCCTGGGCAGCCTGTTCAGGGCTCTGCTAGCCTCAACGTGAAGAAGTACAGCCCGATCCGGTTCCCCACTGCAGGCCCATCCCACATCCCTCCCGCTGGAGGAGGCCCCAGACCGCCGGTGCCCTTATGGGGGTCCATCGGGCTCCCAGAGCCTCCAAGTCCATCAGAAAGCCCTGACATGAGTTTTCTGCACTGCAGTCTCCTTGATTGTGATGTTCTCCATGACCCCACACTGTAAACTTTCTGAAAAATTGCTGGAGGCAAAATCTTCCAAAAGACCCTGAGTTCCTTGGAGCAGCTCTCCACCCAAACCGGCTGCACATCTGCAGCCTGGGCTGTGCCATGGTGTCGCTTGCACCTCTCAACTTCATCGCTTTTAGGGGTTACCAACTTTTCCACATTTCTCTAAACAAAACCTTTCGCCAGCCACGCACTTAAACACGTGCGTAACTCAATTGCTCTGTGTCACTTGCGTATAATTAAGCATGTGCTTAAGTGCTCCGCTGGATTGAAGCCAAAATCCGCATAAGCTCTGTTGGGTAAAATTGACCAGCTTCGCTGGGCTTAGCTCTGTGAGTCATTCAATCAGCAGCGGCCCAAAGCATTTTGCTACAAGCTTAGTTATTCCCAGGTTGTCCTACAGGATCACCCTGTCCGCGTGACGAGGCTTCTGCCCTTCGTTCAGATCCTGTTAGAAGTGAGACGCATCTGCCTGGTGACTCAGCTTTACCAAGGGTTTCAAGTTCCTTCGGCAGGAGGCATTAATAAGGTTCTGCATCCTCACGCAGGTCAGAGGTTGTGCCATCCAGTTACAGTGTAATAAATTGCATTAAGAAGAGGTTATTAATGACACCAGGACCTAGTGTGAAGGTCTGCCCTGGCTTTATGCAATATGTTTATTTCAAAATAATTGCATCAAGAGGAAGGAGTTAATAAAATGTGTCTACATTTCATGCAGCCCTCTACAATTTCACATGAATACAAGAAGTGTCATTAACCTGCTTTTTGAATAAAATGGGGAACTTTTTTATTTCCAAAACCTGAGCTTTAGAAACTGAGGGAAGATGTACATTTATGCAGCTTTGATTTTTTTTTTTCTTCAAAGACAATTAATTGGGTGACTCTACTCATTTTTACCTGTCAAAAAAATCTTTTGAATTGCATTAAGTCTGAGTTGGGAAGCTCAGCACTAAATCCTTATATTAAAATACACTGAGGAATTAAAGCTTTCTGCAGGGTGAGCACAAGTCTTTCTCCAAGGACATATCAATTGGAACCTGCTTTTCAAAAAAATTTGTTTGGCAATTAACAGCATAATATGAAGAAGAAAGACTGTCTTGTATTTAATGCTAAAAAGCAAGACTCAGCATATTTGACTGCTGTTCATTACTCTCTTACCATTCTTCTGTGCCCTTAATCAAGACATGCTCCAATTTTCACATGCCAGATTGGGTTATGGTGCAGTTGTTTGTGGTGTTTTAAGAGGAACTGAGCACCTATAACTTATCAAATTCAGTGAGAATCTTACAGTGCTTTGTTCATCTGGAAGGTCCCCCCCACCAAGGTAGAGTTGGTGAAGGGATATGTCAAACCTTGGATCTTTGCCTCACATATTTCTTAACTATGGTAGTTTCTCACCAAGTCACTCAGCTGTGGCACTGATGTCCATATTAGTTTTGACACTCATTTAATACTGTGGTATTTATTAATATCGGTGCTTTGACATAACAAAATATAAAAGAAATATATAAACTCAGTAGCTTGAGAAGCTTAAAGGAGCACTTGCATTTTGACCTATATTTTTTTCAATACACTGCTCTGTAAATAGCAGTGCTATTCCCTCGTGAAAAAATTAGTAGTTTTTAATATAGTCTTCCCTCTCCCTTCGGAATTTCAGAAGTTGCCCACCTGTGAGAAACCCTCTAAAAGGCAATGTGTGTGCAGCATGGAGCACAGTACATTTCAGTTTCCTTTTCTTAAGAGGGCTTAAATAATGGAAATTAAAAGGCATTTCTCCCCTTCTTCTTTTTCTTCTCTTTCCTGTATAAATCTAGAAACAAGAAAATGTATGGCTATACATTAAAGAGAGTGGCTTTGGGGAATCACTGGGCAATATGTGTGCATCTTAAAAGGTCTTCAACAGGAAGTGGCTTCAGAAGTAACTGTACAAATCAAGCAGAACCATCACATTTGACCTCTTGCAATGACAAACTGAAGGATTTAATTCAGAAATTTATGCTTCAGGACAGTAACTTCAATTGAAGTGGCAGCTGATCTGGAAAGATCCTGCTTTGAAATTTGAGAGAGAAGCCCACCAGTTAGATATGTTTTTTAGATGGCCTCTTAGCCTAACTCTCAAATTTATGCCTTCATACTTGTCTGACTTCATCAAGCCTGAGTTTCTAATCATTAGTTTTAGCTAGGATTTAAGGACTGCATTTAAGGATTTTTAACTCTGTTTTCCAGGTCTTGCTTTATCCTTGCAACTTTTTATAAATCCCAGTTTTTCAGAAATTATTTTTGTTTGTTTGAAAATACTGTTAGCCTGGGCCTACTGCCCACAGACAGGTAAAACAACAAATATCAAGTGCAGCTTTTTTCACCCACCCCCTCCGTATCCACCTAAACTTTTATCTGTGCCTTTGGAGTGATGTACAAAGTCTAGTGATGTGACCTGACTCTGCCCAAGGTGAAATTTCCTGCTTCTTCTCTGTCCTTCCTCTTGTAAAACAAGGATACAGCATGTCCATCTTCTCCCCTTCCCCATGTGAATGTCACAACTCACAGTTAACAGTTGCATTCCTTCCAACACATACAATTGGCTTTTCTTGAGTAAAACAGAAAAAAAAATCTGTTGGACTACTTATGTCTGTCTGTGGTGACATGATCAGGCCAAAGGAAATGTGAAAAACAATCTGCACTTCAACAATCAATATTTTTACTGAGTATTTGATAACCAAACTAAGTCTTGGAAAAACAGACTGAAGATGATTAGTGAAGAGTTCATGTCAGTAGTTTACATATGGAGAACTCTGCTTGAAAAATATTTATGTTTTAAAAAAGGGTATTTGCAAACAGAATGTTCAAAGCACATGGTAAATCCAAGAGGTGTTAGGGTATGGAAAGACACAGTTCATCTTCCCAAACAATTGCTAAACCTGCCTTTTCTGTACTTACGGAGTCATCAAACAACTGAAGTTAAAACTTTGGTGGTGGATGAGAATAAGTTGACTTTCAGAGATTGCAGATGTGTTCTCCCCACCACACTTGCATTATTCTGCTAATGCAAAAGTTAGTTTTAGTTTTAGTGTCTGTGTGTCTTACCACTCTCTACATGCTGTGCATGACCTGCAATTTTGCATGGAAACCCTTTGACAAAAAATGAGTACCAAATCATAACTGCATAAAGGGACAGTACTCATCCTTAGGACTAAACCCTGAATGGAGTGCAAGAAGTAAATATAAACCAGTTTATTGTAAATGGTTTGTTGCCACAGAAGTGGAGATAAACACTACCCAGTCCTCATCACAGATTTATGTCTTGTTCCCTGTTCAACAGCAGAGCCAAGCTCATGTCTAACTTCAGAAATGCAAATATCCCATTGAATTAGTGTAACTATCAGATACTGAATCAGAAAGAAAATTAAATGCTTTCTTCAGTTTCTCTCTTCCTCTCCCCTCCTTCCTTGGGTCACTAAGGTCACTGTAGCCCTGGTTAGTACTAGTATGTGCCAGTGATCCAACGCATGGTGCTTCAGAAATGCCTAGATGAATGCCTGACATTTCAACAGCGGATGCAATCAGGGAACAATTGCTATTAGAAGCTAGAAAATCACCTTCCATCCATTTCTTTCAATTGGAATATTTCACCAGGGCTTTAACTAGCACAAATATTCAATGTAGAAATTTAATGAGTCCATTGTCTGAGCATCCACTCATTGTCTGTAAATTGCTTCTCTTCATTTCAGCATCCCTGATGGAATTTGTGTTTTAATTGTTTATTTATTTATTTTATAGCAGGCTTTCAATTCAAGATCCCACATAAGCCTGACTCAGTAGAATCTGCCTTGCCCTATATTGATGGCAGGTCAGGAGTTTGTCATAATGCTGCCAGAGCAGTACCTTGTGCTCCTCCTGACATTACTGATGCAGAGAAATGTGGTGGTGTGCAATGTCTCAAAATACCTGTGCAACTGATGCTAATAAACAAAATAATTTATTAGGGGCAATAATGGTCAAAAGAAGAGAGTGTTTGCAAGTCATCCAGCTCTCTTCCTTATTCCCAGAACCTTTTCTGTTCCCAATATGGTTTAGAGGAGAACACTGTTCCACTCCCACCTGGGCCCTAAAGACGTTCTTCGTATCAGGTTAGTTTCTAATGCCGCAAACATGCCTGACTTGACTCATTCATTTATTTTACAATAACACAGCAGCCTGAAGGGCTATAAAACTTGACCTGAAGACAGCACAAAAATCCTGGAGCAAATGAAAAGTTTGATGAGAGATATATCTGTCTGAAAGAAAGAAAGAAAAATAGCAAGTCAGTGTCAGTCAAGGTGGTTTTGTGTAGACAGCAGACATTCAGTTACCTGTAATACGTCTGACTTGGTCCCACATGGCATTCCTGTAAAATTAGCACTATAAATCTCTTAAAAGATTAAAAGAAGAGAGGATGTTTAATGTCCCATGCTGAAATGTCTAATAGACAGAAAAAGCCACAAAAATGATGATAATATAGTACTTGCCTAGCATAAATTGTCAAATGACACAAAGAGGCAGAACTTAGAGAACCAATTTCTTTGCCTTAAAACACAAGTTATAAGCAGAGCAGAAAACCATCTACTCTTAACTTAGATTGGCAGTCTACCTAAGACATTTGAGTTGAATTAACTGCAAATGGGAAAGCAAGAGGGCCTTAAACCCCAGTGTGAACACTTTAGGATTAAGCCTTTCAGAAATAAATGTAAAGGAAGCAAGGGATATTTTGTCTGTAAAAGAGAGAACATCCACACGGGGATTTGGTGGGCTTTAACTATCACAATTTAATGTCACACCTTTACTTAATTCATCTTAATCTTTCCCATGTGTCTGTCCCACTGCAGCTGAGTTCTTTAATTTGAATATTATGGTGGATCTAATTTGAAAGACAGCATTAGCTGAGCCATTTAGCTAAAGGCTTGTCCATTTGGGGAGGTTACTCAGTGCTGAGTGACCAGCTACTTCATACCTACTTAGTGTCAATACTCTTGGTTTACATTATAGTGCTGTGGGCTGTATCACAGCACCTAACACGCACTGAGAATTTGTGCAAGGCAAGTACAGTGTTTTAAATTCAGATTTGCACCTCTTCACAAGTCTAACATTTACCTGGTTAAAGAAGCAAGACTCAAAATTTGCAGAGCAGGTAGGATACCAAGCTGTGATCCAGTGGTAATGGAAGATTGATACTTATCAACCAAAAGTTCAAAGCTAAAACAGGAAAACTTACATATTTAAGCTTATAGATAGACAGATATGCTTATAGTGTGTATTATTCATTCTAGAATATATATTAATATATATGGTGTGTATATATTATTACATATATATATATTAATATATATTGGCAGGGGGCTTGAAACTAGATGGTCTTTCGTGTCCCTTCCAACCCAAAGCATTCTAGGATTCTGTGACTGTTTATGTTTAAGCCCAAGGGGTTGTACATTCCCAGGGTTACAAGGATCAAGCCATTATGCCAAGTGGGATGTTTCCATATTTGAGCAACGTGGAAAGCCTACACAGTACAGAAGCCTGAATCTGTGAAAGCCAGTAAAAGGAAAATCTCTAATCTCAGTTGGCAGTGAAGGAAGGGAAAATGAGAAGGACACAAATGGACCTTTAAAACCAAACCGGGAGAGATTCTTGAAATTATTAAGTTAAAAAAAAAAAAAAAAAAAAAAAAAGCCTTAAAAGGCTGGAATTGGAACCCTGTAAGTTAATTGCTTAACACGGAAAAAAAGGAAGGGTTTTGGGCTTTGCATAAAAACTTAATAAAAACCATAATAGTGTTGCCCTCCCATTACTCCTCTGGTAGTGCTCTCAAAAACTGCATGAGAATAATAAGAAAATGTTAAAACAAAACAGGCTATTAAACATTCTCCAAATTACACAGCACATCCATGACTGTCAGAAGCTGAACCAACTGGGCTGCCAGCAGTGCTGTGCAGCCACACACCTTTGCCTGCAAAATCACCAGCATGGTCTTGCAAACCATTTGAAAGATCGTGTTATGGGCAAGCAAATGAAAATCAGATCTCACTCATCTCTTAGAATTATTGATTATATCAGTAAGCTAAGGAATAAGAAAAGCATGTGTTTACTTTGTCTTACAAAATATATTTAACAATTTACAGTGCCAGAATTTGTCCAGAAGACAGGAGGGTATAGGTGGGAACTTTTCATCAAGGGTATCAGGTTAACAACAAAGGCCTCAGCCTTCCATCCTCAATCTATTTCATGTTGGTTGTTACACTACAGATTGGGAGAAGATAAATGGGATAAACTGGGATATCAGAGACATAAATAGAAAACATAGTAAGTTAGTCAGGCCCCAGAGAGGACTAAAAGAAACCTTAAGGGTCTTTAAAAAATCCAGATGTAATGGTCAAAGAAGGTCGTTGTATCTGCATGAAGGTCTGAATTTAAGAGAAAAGGTCAACTGCTAAGATACATTACAAATGAAAAATGGCCAAGGTACAGCTTTGGGGGGGGGTCTTGGCAGGGAAAGACAAGAAGATAAAGCTGTTGATAAGTTATTTTCTCACGCGCCTTTCGCATAAAGTGAGAGTGAACTAGGTGACATCTCTCTAAGGCCAAAGGAAGAGAACTAAATCTACTTGAAAGTAGTTATAACTAATTTTATTCAAAATACAAGGATGCATTGAATGGAATTGATTTGGACTTGTATCAGACTATTCAACCAGAGCATGAAGGCAGTTCAATATTTAGATTACACCAAGCAAGGAATGACTGAAAGGATGTCTGGGATCCAGGTTCAGCCTCCTCTAGGAGTAAGCTGAAGACAGTGGAGCACAGCTCAGAAGGATGGAGAAAAGTCCTCATACTATGGCTGAGCTACAGGACAGCAACATTTCAGAGGATGGTTTAGTAGGGCAGTACAGTTGTTCACAAGCTGAACATCAGCTGATGTGCAGATCACACTGTTAGGTATGAACAGGCTTAAACATTGTAATACACAAAGGAATCATTTCAATTCAGTCCACACAGCATTGTTGAGAGTTCAGCTGGATGCATTATGTCTGGTTTGGGGCAGGAAAGAGATGGCCCAGTTGGAAAGGTAAGTAAGAATGATAAGAGATACAGAAAACATGATCAAAAAAGGTCTAAGTGAACGGCACTTGTTCCCAAGGAGAATGCTAAAGGGGAAACATGATGAGAGTCTTCAAACATGTAAGAGGCCATTGCACAGACAAGTGGAAAAAGCTGGTTTTCCTGCCCTTGGGAGGTACATAAGATGTGCATTGCAGCAAGAAAGCTTTAGGTTAGGTATTTTTCTGTCTTTCTAATAGCAAAGGTCACAAAACACTGGGAATAGCCTACAGGGCTGTGGAGTCAATAGAGGTCTTTAGAAACAGTTTGGTCAAATATACTGGGAATGCTTTAGGAAGTAACCTAGATCGTGGCCTTTCCCCCCAGGTGCCACCCAGGTCTGTTTTCTGTGTGCAGATAAAATAAGCAAGCAGATAAAATAGGCTGAAGAACAATAAAAAGATAGAATATCTTGACATAGATCTGTAGTACAACCTCAAGCAGACTGCTGTGGTCCAGCCATCTCCAGCCATCTCAGAGACTGGAAACTTCAGAGGATTCAAAGAGCAACAAGTAGGATCAAGGGCATGGCAATTCACAAAAGATCGAAAAGATTTGGATTATTATCTTCAGAGAAAAATGAGGGAGACAGAATAAAAGTACATGAAGTAATGTCTGGTACAGTAAAAAAAACCAAAAACAATAACGGAAGTATACAACAAGAGATTAAAATGGGGGACTTTGCTATGGCACATCCAAATCATGGATGCTAAAACCAAAAGGATTTTGGACAAAAACGGCTTACCAATTTAGGTACAAGTGGTATCTTAAAGTCTATAAAGTCTGCTTCAGCTTTGCCTGACGTCAGACCTTTGCACTGTTCTCTACGGTTGTACCATGCTCTGTTGCAGAAAGGGCGTGCAATGGGGGAAAGCAGCCAAAAAACTGAATTTTCAGATATTTCTCTTCTAAAAAGCATCAAAGGGGTCAAAAAGAGGGGCTGCTTGTTTTTAAGAGGACACTGTTTATCTCAGTAGGCTGAGGACTGGCTGGCCATGCTTGCCCATATGAAAGAACGGGGGACAAGTCTGTTCCAAGCACTCTCTGCCTTAGATATATAACATGTTGTGAGGCAAGAACACTGCTTTGCCCCAAAGCAGTAACTTGAGCAGACTTTGTAAAATTGTAGCCTTGTTATCATCTTAAGACAACTCAGTGTGTGTATCAAGGAGGTGTATCTCGCTGTCTCTGTGTGTCTAGTTTATCCAATAACGAGCAAACAGTGACAAAGGATCTCCAACCCGGATGACAGCACTGACTGCCTAAAAACAGAAGGGCAAAGGTCTTTGTTGCTCAGTCTTACCCACAGTTAACTTAACAAACCCGTTTATTACTGAACAACTCCAGCTATTAAATCTGCAGTTCTCTACACATTTCTGCTGGTGCCTGTGAAGACCTGAACTTGAAGGGGGATCCATGTAAGGAAACATCTCAGAGACATACCAGAAATTTTGCCAGAAATTTGTTTAAAACACAAAGCAAACATCAAGAGACCAATTTCTGGGGAGGAATGTGGTGCTGCATGTAGGCATTAAAAAAAAATGTGACCTTTGTAATGCTGAGACATCACAGTATTTTACATAAGGAGGGAGGTCCCTCCTCAGCTTCTCTCCATGGCTGCACTTTGGTAAGGACGGGATGCTGTCTCTGCTGGTCTCCTAGAGCATCACGCCTGGTGTGGCATTTGTCAAGTCCCTTTCACACTGACATAAGCCTTTAGAAGGTTTTGGTGAGGAATAGGGACGACCGACTGCATCCTGATGGTGACACCCTGAAGAAGGAGAGCACACCCTCACACTTTGTGCCCAGGCACATTCAAAGAGCCTGGGAGGTCAGTCAGGATGCTGGCCCATGTAATGCCAGCTCAGAAAGCCTCCAAAATAGCAATTACCACCTGCTTGGGAAATCCAGGGAGCTTGGCTAAGCCTTAGGGACAATATAAAATGAAGTGGTCAGAAGAACATCAAGATGGTTTGACTGTGGGCTGATGATATCCCAGACAACAAAGGCTGTTTGGTGAGTGCTGCTATCCATCTGCAAAGCAGATGAGAGTTCAAGGCTGAGGGTAATTTAAAAGTCAAATAAATGGTTTAAAATGGCTTGTAGTAAGTAAAACCATGTTTCTTTGTGAAGTAAACTGCCCTTGTTTGCTGGCTGGATGTGTGCACACCAAGCCAGACAGGCAAATGAAGAAAAACTGGTCCCTGGGTGGAAGGAGGGAGTCTTGGCCAGTCTGGGAGGAACTGCAGTAAATGGTGGAACAAAATATCCCATCAGTGCTTCAAGGGGCAAGTGGACAATGGTGGATGAAAGCACATAAAAGGAGGGGACAAACAGTGACAGTGCAAGGTAATGCGCTGGATGTTCTTCTCAGTCAAAGCTGTGGGGAAAAGCACTGTCCCAAGAGCCAGCTTCCCTTTCCCACAGCCCCTCTGGGGACCTGACAAGTGTCACAGAGCAGTTGTGCAGTAGGTTCTAACTGCCAGACAAAGTCAAATCTCAATTTTCAGAAGCCAGAGGCACAGCGGAAATAGACCCTGATAAAATATCTAGTTGATAACCTTGACAAAATAGCAAAACTAAATAAATAAGCAGGAGCAGGAGATTCTGGGTAACTCATTGAATACAAAAGGGCAAAGGCAACAAGGTGACCCAAAATCTATATATCTCGGGGGGGAAAAATAGCTTTATTAAAAAAAAAATCATCATATTATCAAAGCCTCCTTATCAACACCAGTAGATTCAAGCTGACAGGCTGAAATCAATGCCAGCTATTGGAATATGAAGGCATGATAAAAAAGCTACGACTTCCTTTGAAAAATGTATATTTAGATGTAGATCAAGGATACTTTTGTCAGCTTGGCCATTTTTGATCAACTCACTTAGCATATTTAATTAAAGATATGATAGTCAATCTCATTTCTAATTGCATGCAAAGTGGCAATATTTTGCAGATCAGTTCCTGCTTGGGAAATGTGTCTGTTTGTAGTACAGCCCACTTATGTACTAAAATGGCTGCTTTTTCTCCACAGTTTACAGAGAAGTTAACGAAGCTAGAGCTGTCAAAAAATAAAACATCCTCTGCTGTAGCTGTGCATACTAACAAGTAGTCTTAATGCTGGTGAATTTTTCATGTAGAAATCAGTAAGTCAATGTCCTTAAAAAGGAAGAAAACCACACCTTATTTAGTGCCACAGTAGACAAATAAAGTAATTTGTGAGAGATGGTGCAAAAAAATAAAAACACCACAAAGCAAGTTCAAAACACCGCAGAATGTGTTATCAAAGTAAGTTAAGTTGGTAACACAAAAGTTACCTGAATCACAAATCAAGAAAATAAGTGGTGTGGTGTAGCATAGGGTGAGACAGCATCAAAATACCACGTGCAAAAATAGCAAGTGGGCTGGGTTAAAAGAGAAAGAGGATGTCACCGTGTCTTCACCACAGAAACACTGATCATAGGCACATAAAATGGTTAATATTGCAGCTTCAAAGTTTAGTCTAGTGAAAGATGATTTTCATAATAATATAGGGACGTATCCTTTGAAGCTAAAGTAGAAAAAGGCAAAGGTACAGTAATTTCAATTGTCCTTGCAGGAGCAGTATCCTGAAGCCAAGGATGAAGAACAGCGGCTCACATCAGACCAAAATTCCTACAAGGTAGCAGCTCAGGGTATCCAGCCCGCTAAAACACGGAGCAAAAAAACCACAGATATTGTTTACTATTGGACATTGTTAATAGTCTGAACCTGCCAAATTTGTTAACACTTCAAATCATTCCTAAATAATTGCTATTGTGGTACCACCCAACAGGTCCTGCTGGAACTGCAGACCTGCTTGAGCTGGACGTAGCCATCAAAAGCACGAGATGTCTGTCTATCCTCAAGTCTGCTTGTAAAGATGCAACCACCAACAGGAATAAAATGTTCTCTATCTCTTGTTGCTGAATTTGCACATCCTCTCAGTATTCACTGTAAGATATCTATTTTTTATAGCTGCAACCAAATTAACAAATGAAGGAATGTTAACCTTAAATCACTGCAGACAAGGAATCTGGGGAGGAGAGAGGGAGTGCAGGGAGCTGCTGTGATCCTCCCCTGTGATACACCTGACCCCGACCAGCAGCTGCTAGTAAAAGCACCACCTTGCACGGTCAGGCTGTCCCTGTGTGTTTGCATAGTTTCTAGCAAGGGTCATGTATTCAGAAGAAAAAACCCCAAAGCTTCTTTGCACAGTGAAAGCTTTTTCAGACCTATAGTAAAGCCTGTAGCAGCAAACCAGCAGCCATACAAACCACTGCACTTAAATGAACTAGAAGGTTTTCGTGATTCATATCAGATAAATTGTTCCCTTTTCCTCTTAGTAGATCTTAAAGAAATTTGCATCAGAGTGGGCAAAAGAAATCTCAATTACCCTCTAGAAAAGGCGATATTGGTCATCAAACACTGCACTTCCTGTTACTGTCATCACATTGTGGGTAAGAGCTGGCACGAATTGCAGTCTAATTGTTCGTAAAATACTCCATATACAAGGTGCCCCCATTTCATCCCAGAGCTCCTGGCATAGCAGCCAAGCCTCAGAATGTGCTCACACAAGCCCTGTTTGAGGAGCAGTACCCCTGAGCCTGGTTCAAAATGCCACATTGGCTGTTATCCCCTGTACGCTGCTGAATGGGCCATGCCCAGGTCCTGCATCCTCTCCCATGTCGTGTCCCCCCACCCACAGCTCACCAGCATTCCCATCAGATGGAAACTTGCCCCCTGCAATGCAGCCCTCCCCTGTAGCCTCCACACAGCCAGGCACTCCCTCGTGCAGATCATCCTGCCTGTCCCCAGCCTCCCTTCCAACACCTTAAAGCCCTTGCATCACTCTTCAAACTGCTTCCTTCCAGGTGGACAATTCAGACTCCATCATAGCCCACAAAAAGCTACCAGCAACACAGATTTCTTCCCTTGGAACCTTTTCCAACCTGGGAGAGGTGGGATAAGATACTGCCTGCTGTTACACCACTAAGCACACTAACCTGTAGCTGTGTTTTATACTAAATCCAGTCTAAGATTCCCTGGCTTTGCAATTACCAAAGAATAAAAATAGCAAGGATACAGCAAATGGCACCGGGCTACATCTCTGGCACCTGTTTTGTAGTATGAAATAAAGGATTTCTGACAATGATCATGAAGAGGAGCTGTTACCTGGAGAAGCAAGGGACATGTGATTTTGCAAGGAATGAGTCAATAAGAAAAACAGAGGAACCGGAGAACAAAGTGGGAACCAGCTAGCAGGAGCCCCTTTGGAGGTGTCTGACTCCATCAGGCAGCTGCATTCCAGCCCCAGACATTCCTCCAGACAGGGATGATGACAGTCCTTGCTCTCCAGCAGCTCAAGAGAGGCATGGCAAGCAGCTGGACAGCCATAGATGGATGGGGGAAGGAGAAGCCTCCAGGGCCTGGGTTGCACTTGACCACACTCACAGGAAAGGAGGCTCCCAAGGCAGCATTTTCCAATCAGTCACACACTTACCCCGGGAATTATCATAATTGCTGCTGGAGAGCACTGCTTAAACTGCTGGAGAGCCTGGAAGGAGGAGGTTATGAGTAGATGCCATCTGCTGCAGAGCAGGGCAATCCACACAGAGAACAAAATACAGGCCATCTCAGCCCAAAAGAGCCTTACCTATAGGTAAACAATTTTAATTGCGAACTAGTCACATGTTTTATTGCACACACGACCTAAAGCAGCATCCCACAGCAAGTTTTCCCCTCCAAATAAATTCACAACAGCAGGCACCAGGCACTAAACTGGTATGAAATGAAAGTTTTGGGGACCATAGTACACAGAGGGAACCTGCCTTCAGCTTACTGCAGCAGCCGCAGCACCAGGTGGTTTGTCTCTCCATTTCCCCTTCCTCCTCCCATAACTTCTGCAAGAACAGTC
Organism: Pseudotriccus pelzelni; assembly: GCA_035584735.1. NCBI lineage: Eukaryota > Metazoa > Chordata > Aves > Passeriformes > Tyrannidae > Pseudotriccus > Pseudotriccus pelzelni. Next base: position 9,431,909 of record JAWMRA010000164.1, on the reverse strand, counting down.
AGGTTTGCATCTACCCAGCCCCAAAGGATGCTCCAGTGCATTCCCATGGAAAGGTACCCAAGGAGCAGCAGCCTCAGTTTTTGGGGACAGTCCTTACCTTGTGGAGAAGGACCCTTCTTGGAATGTTAGCAAAAGCTGATTTTATTCTCAGCGCAGAGGAACACAAGTCTGAGCCCCTCTTAAAACAGTGTTTAAGGACAACAGCAAGTTACAGTGCATCTCGTATTGGCACCAACTCGCAACCATAAATGACTCAGACGTGATCAAAAGAGGGCAGAGGCTGCCAGTGCCCTGTCCAGGGGATGAGCAGAGGAGACACAGCCCTGGGTGTACACGGGAGCAACACAGATGTGCAGCTCCATGGGCAGCACAGCCACAACTGCCACAGCTTGTGCCTATCTGCCTCGCCCCTGAGCACAGAGACCAACAGCAACCAGGGACAGCCTTTGCCACAGCCCCACCAGCCTTTCATGTGCTGTAGACACCCAGAGTGGAGGCAAATTCTCATGTCCTTGTCTTTCTGCAGCATTTCCAATTCGTCTGCCCCTAACCTACATGTTGGCAGCCCAGTCTAGTGATACATCACTAATCGTTTGCATCAAGCAGACCCATGGGCACGGGGTTGTCGCTAAATGAGCTCCTTCTGAGTCTTAGCATTTATGGCTGCATCCATGCCACCAATGCCACAGCCAGGATGGCACAGGTTCACCCACAGTTTGACTCCTTTTACTGGTCTAAAAAGAATGAGATCATTATCAAGGATGAGCAAAAGAGCATGTCCCAAGGAAAAAGGAGATAACTTCTCAAATAATTGGAGGAAAAATTCAAACAATCAAAAAAACAAAGAAAATGAGGGCTTGACAGTAGCTGAGGTTATGCAAGAAGAGGAAGGGAAGCATCATCTCCCACTCAGCTGGAAGAAGTCAACACAGAAGAGACTGCAGGAAAGCAGAGCACCTGGACTGCACACTCTCTGCCCTGGGGTGTTTTGTTTGTTTTTTTTCTAAACAAGAGGTACAAGTCCAGGCTCTGCTCCTGAAGATCCTGTCAGAGATGGTCCCCAGCCAAGTGGGAAATCCAAAAAGCCTCTCAGAGGAGCCAGAACAAAGCTTTGCATCTGGAGCCACATATGACAGAAAAACTCAGATCAGCCTTCTCCATCTTTGAGGAAGTTTGGATGGGGATGAAAGCATGATGACCAAGACCTGCCTCTTCTCTGACAGATTAGCCATAAGCAAAGAAGATTTTAATTTTCCAGGTCTACAAATAGAAACAGTTTTTCTCACTGACACTGACCAGTAGGAAAAACTTGAGCTGAAGGATTTTGTTTTCAGCGTCAGAGCAAAGACAATGTATCAGCTTGCAAGGCAAGGCCAACACGGAGTGTGCGTTAGATGGCTTTTCTGGGGTTTTAGATGGCTCTTTTGGTTTTCTCTTTTTTTGCTTTCTTTTCTCTTTCTTTCCCCCATGTGAAAAGCGTGCCTTAAATATTTCTCTCTTTTTTTTTTTTTTTTTTTTTTTTTTTGGCTCATTTCATTGTGTGTTTGGGTTT
>JAWMRA010000164.1:9405922-9430347 GCA_035584735.1 Pseudotriccus pelzelni | reverse complement strand
GTGCCTTAAATATTTCTCGCTCTTTTTTTTTTTTTTTTTTTTTGGGCTCAGTTCAGTGTGTATTTGGGTTTCTCCGAAGCAGCCCGCTGGATCAAAAGGCACTCGTTTGAAGGAGGCGCGCAGGGTGGGTTTGCTTTGCGCGCTCCCTCCCGGTGCCGTGTGCGCGGTCACCAGAGCCGTGCCGGGGCGGTGACGCGTGCGGGTGACAGTGACACCCCAACCAGCATCTGCGAGAAGACGCCAAGCTTTGACAGAATCCGCCAGCACGCCAGCAAACACCCAGGAGGCAAACAGCCGCCGAGGCGGCTGCGAACTGCGCGTCTGCGAGGAGAGCCGGGGGGGAGCGGCGATCAGCACAGAGCGCTGCGGGCGCGACGGGGCGGGTTAAGGGAGCGCTGACGAACTCGGGAGCAGGGAGAGATCCCATTGCAAAATAGCGCAGGGGCTGTCGCTTTATCCTGGAGCCTTGACACGCACACACACGGACCCCCCTGGCTTGCAGTGCTGCTTGCACAAGAGCCTCCGACCCGAGGAGTGACGCTGGCTTGGGCGCTGCCTCCAAGCAGCCCCGGGCCAGGCGCGGCGCTGCGATTTGGCTCCGGCAGGAGCGAAGGAGCACAGGTACGGGCAAGATTTATTTTTCCTGTTGGAACACATTCGCCCGCAGATTAACAGCGGCTCTGTGCACAGGGAGCCTGGATACCGCCAGGTGACTCTTCTCTGCCGGCCTGCAGCCGTCCCCGATAGGCAAAACACCTATTCGGCAACAACATCCAGCTCTCCAGCCACTTGTCTGGTTCCTCTGAGATCAGCGTCCTGCTCTTCAAGCCCATGAACCCAGATGCCACTGGGACATTAACCTGAAAACTCTTTTTTTTTTTTTAGGAAGAGAGAAAAAAAAACATTTATAAGGTGGGGGTTCCCTTTCCTAGAGAACAGCAAAGCTGGTGTTTCTGGACCAAATCCAAGAAGGCTCTGTAAAATTTCCAGTTTCTAATTTTTACCAACAAAAAGAGGCCAAAGTCTTCAAAAGCAAACCCACAGCAATCCACTACAGCTTCTGTTCTATTCCTCATTTAGGGGAGACTACATCTGAAAACTAATTATCTCTCTGCAACTCCCTGTGCAGTCAAGGCAGACAGAGAGAGTTCTTCAGGGAGCAATTCCTTCAAAACTGCCAGAAACACCTACCTTGGGATGTGACCGACTCTCTCTCACTCCCAGCACCGAGGGATGCTACATGGAAATTACTCCAGATCCTGTCTTCTGGGACATGTGAGTCAGACTGCACCTTTACACTCAGCACAGCAGCTTGTCCTTCCCAGTATTAGCTCTTCAAACACTTGGAGGTCAAGAAACATCTTTGGTGGGTGTTGACCCAAGGGACTACAACAAAGCTATGATCAGTCAGTGAGAGAAGGCTATATCAAGGTCTGTGTTTTATTTTCCTTTCTTTCCTCAGATTATGGCAACCTAATAACTGGATTTAGAGCTCCCATACAGCCAGGCAACAGTTTGCTTTTCCCTTCACTGGCTCTAGAAATGTCCCTTGGTCGGGGACAGCAGCTGAGACATGAACAGAATATAACATGCTCTTAGGGGCAAGTGGGGGAAGTGCCTCTCTTGCCACATCACCAGCCTGCAGCAGGAGAGGTTCCTCAGAAGTGCACCCTGGTCACTCTGCTACAAAAAAATCAGTGCTGTGGGAGAGCAAATGTTGATGCAGCAGTTGAAGAACTCTTGGACAACCCAATTTGTCACTCACTCTGTAAGGACAATGGGGGGAAAAAAAAGTGACTGCTAGGGACATGGTTCATCAAAGCTAAGCAAGAATCTCTGCCGTTTTTAAACATGAGAAAAACAGCACATTTAAATGGAAACAGAAGAGGAAACAGCAGGAAAACAGACAGTGAGAGTAGAAGCACTGCTGACCATGGCTGCTCAACCCAGCCTGAAAGGCAATCTGTGCTGCCCAGAAGGCTCTTCAGCAAAAAACCACATCTTTCTGGATGACAGGAGAACATCCTTCAAGAGACACCATTCCTGCCTTTCCAGAGCCAATACACAATAAAATGTAATTAAGCTTAAATTTCCAGGGACAGATAATTATGGAGCCACCTGTAAAGAAGCAGTGCCATCCTTGGCAGTGTACATCCAGGAGGCTGGGAGCATTGCTGAGGACTTAAGAGGACTCTGCACAACATAAAGGAGTATATAACTCAGCAACATTTTTTGAGACCCTTTCTATCCATAACTAATAGATAGGAAGAACAGAAAGAAATCAAGGGTGCAATCACAATTTAAGTGAGAGATTAAGGGTTTTGTGCCACCCAATCAATAGAAGCCACCCCAATTTTGTACGCATCAGCATCAGGCAGACTGAACAACTTGGAAGGGATTGAACCAGCATGAAGGGAGGATGAAGGGGAACAGCCATGGAGCTGGGATGTTCAGAACAGAAGCAGTGAAGGAAACGAACTAGTTGCCTGCAGAATGCCACAAAGTGGCTAACACATAAAATCACCTGTTACAACACATTTGCAGGTACAAACCTGGCACAAGGGTGTTACCAACACCTGGTGGAAGGATTCACGTGACAAAGCATTAACACCAAATGGAAGGCAGAAAGGTAAGTGACTAGAGGAGGGGAAGGTTCCCCCTCTGGCAAAGATGATAGGAACAACCTTTGAACCAACAACCACGTTTACCTGCTCAGGCAGCCCAGGACAACTTGCCATCTCACCCCACACAGGCCACTGTAACCTGAGGTCCCGACGCCCAGCTCTGTTGCCCATGACCGGCGCTCTTGCATCCCCCATGTTGCTCCTCAGATGGAAGAAGTAACCCCAACTCTGCTGCTAAGCAGAGACATCTCTTGACCACGACAGGTTCATGTGAATCAGTCCTGGAAGTCAAATTTATAAACATACTCTTCCACCAGCTGGGCCTGCGTTTGCCAAACAAAACCTTGCCCAAACCTCCATCTGGGCTTGCAGAGCTCTGTGGCTTTTTCCCTGTGCTTATCTCCAACCCCGCTCCTATTAACAGCTAATTTCCCTTCTATATCCTTATCTGCCTACTCCAAGAGGGACCTTGCAACGCGAAGGTTAATTAGCTCCCAAAGGCAGGGTCTTACAGCACCTCACCACCCTCTGCTGTCCCAAAACCAGCCAAATCCTGTCAGCACCCCCAAACCCAGAGCCTGCTGCCTCGTGACCTTCCAGGAGCATCTCCATTAGACCCAGCTCCCCAGTCCCTGCGTGCTTGCTGGGGACCACCCGTACCACAATGCAAACACCATCTCACTCCAGTAACTAGTGTAGGGAGAAAGGATAAACTTCACCTGAATGGAGTCGATAATTCTCCAGCACCATCTGCCAAGGAGCACCACTGAGGCTTCTGTCCTGCCACTCACACATTTGCTGGTAAACATCACTTTATTTTACTTATCATCACTTTAATTTAACTCCAGCCCAGGAAGCTCCATAGTGGATGTCAACATGAGAGAAAAAGGAAATGTTTTCAAATTTAAAAGTAATATGAAACCCAGTAAACACTGAATTGCCTTGTAATCCCAATCGTTATATTTGTTGGTAGGAAACAGAAAAGCCTAGCTAAGCACTATGTATTTAGCATTTTAAAGCTAAAAATAGCAGTAACTACATCAGCAGGGAGAAGGAATTTGAACAGAAAGTGAATGATCACCAGCAATTATTTCTGGATATTTTAAGTAAGTGCCCTGAAATTCGAAAAGGCAATGCATGTTCAAATCACTGTCCTGGCTTACAGGAGAAATACAACCAGGTAAAGTATTGGAGAGAGGGGAGAAATGCTAAAACCGACCATAAGGAGAAGTTAGAGGTTAGAAAAAATCAGTTAACTATAAGGAAGCAAGATGTACTCAGGGAAGATTTAACACTGAGAAGGATTTTAGATTTCAAAAGGAGGATTCCTCCTCTCTAGCAGTTTGGCTACCCAGACCAAATGGTGTCTCCTGGTCTACAACTTCCTCATGAGGGGAAGGCACTGATCTCTTCTCTGTGGTGACCAGTGACAGAACACAAGAGAATGGCCAGAAGTTGTGTCAGGGGAGGTTTAGGTTGGATATTAGAAAAAGGTTCTTCACCCAGATGGTGGTTAGTGCTGGAACAGGCTCCCCAGGGAAGTGATCACAGCACCAAGGCTGACAGACCTCAAAAAGTGCTTGGACAGTAACTCTCAGGCCCATGGTGTGACTCTTGGGGATGGTCTTGTGCAGGGCCAGGAGCTGGACTCAATAATTCTTGTGGGTCCCTTCCAACTCAGCATATTTTGTGATTCTGTGAAACAAGCCCACTCCATCAGTGCATATTGCAGACACTTGACGTGGTTCAAAGGTTAATTCACGACTTGCATTCCAAGATACTGGAGAGTTTGGTCAAATTTCAGCAACAGGATAGAATTATAATGTAACACTGTGTTAAACTACACAAGGATATGCTTTTCACTTGATTTGGGAGGATGCTAAAACCGAATCACACTTCGTGTGGACTCTTCATGAGGCACAGCTGTGCATTAGCTCCATCACGAGGATATATTTTCTCCTGAGTCACATACAGGGTACAGCACTAGACACCAGCTGCCTTAAATTAATGCCTGTATCTCCAGATCCATATAGCTTCTTCTCAAGCTTATAGAAATCCCAACATAAGAGATCTCTGAACCATGGACATTGATTTCCAACAAGTATTGGATTTCAGGAGGCATTCCTCAAGGCTGAAAGAAGTCAAATATTTTGTCTGTTTATAAAAAATATATAGTTACAGGGACTGGATAACTATAGGCTTGTCAGTCTGAAATTAATCCCTGGGAAAAGAATAGTTGGTACAGAGTTAAAAGAAATTAACGCCAATCAACATGTTCATGAAAAACAAATCTTGTCAAATTAATTCTCATTTTAAGAGGTTACAGTTTTCTTGATGGAGCAATAGTCTTAATGCAGCAATCCAGCATATCACAGCTCTTCTCACTCCAGTTGGGCTGGTCCTGCTCTTAATCAGAAAGCAGAGAGCCAGCCTAGCATTCCCTAAAATAAACTAAAATCTGGTCAAAGGCTTCAGGATGTAACTGGAAATAGGAACTCTGTGGGGAAGCAGGGTCCTGCCGGGTTCTCACATTGGCTCTATGCTGGTCAGTGTCTTTACTGACAGCCTGGGCAGTAAGAACATTAGTGAGACTATGGGTGAGATGGACGTGGAAAGGATTAGAGAGCCACTGAAGAAGAGGAGGCTGTGCTGCTGGAAAGCAGTGATGAGTCACCTGATGGAAGCAGACAAGGAGCAGTTCCGTGGCTCCGTGTGGCCCCAGTGTGGTCCAGCTGGAGGAAGAGCCACTCCGAAAAACACAAGGAGCAGCTGGTGTAGCTTGAAATGAGCAGGATTACCTTGTGGCTGACACAATCCATGCAGGAGCACAGGGAATGAGACATAGGAGCCGGAATGCTGCTATGGCTGTCGCAATGCCTTCTCCAGTTTGGCAAGTGCAGCTCTGTCATGTGGCTCCAGGGGGATCTTGGTGCAGCACAGGGAGCCCATGGCTCTTCCCTGCTGCTCCCTGAGCATCCAGTATCTACAGGGCCATCAGAGGTGAGCAGGCAGGTGCCACCAGCCCTTTGCTTGGAATCTAATTGCAAACAAGTGAGACTGGAAATTGAGCCTGTGCTTTTAGGCCCCGGAACAACCATCAGGAGATTTGGCCTCTGCCACCAGAGAGCACATGCCTCAGAAAAAGCTCATTCAAAGCAGCACTGGGCCAGGGTGACTTTGCCATCTCTTACACAGGACTGCAGCTTACACAAGTGGCCACAGATCATTCCTTCTGATCATGCAGCTGGCACCACTTCCAAGCAGTTATTAAAAATAAAAAGTACTGCTACCTCATAAACCTTAAAGTGGAGCTCACAGCGGCGTTCGTGTGGTGTGAAAGGCGCCCAAGGAACCTGCACACAAGCTGCAAGTCACAGTGTAATACATGGTGTTATTAACAGCAACCTACAGCAAGACACAAACTCATAACTAAATCCTGCATGGAAATCTGCTCCAGATTAACCATCCCTTTGTATTTAGGATTCTGTTACACCCCGGCTGTTCAATGGCTCTCATACCTCTGCAGGGCAGCAGGGGAGAAGGTGCCCTCTGCCTCCCTCCCGGCACAGCTGTATCCCAGTCCCTGCGAGCTCCTGCTGGAGACCCACAAGAGGGCAGTCGGGGTTGCTTTTTTCCTCCGACTACATCATTTTCCACCTTAACATCCCGGGGAGCCTCACCACAATGTCACCTTTCATCCTCTGCGGCCACTTACAGCTGCTTTCTGAGGAGAATGTCATTGGTGTTATCACATGCCACAATATATACAGGTAACAGAACGTGTTTGCTGCAGATGAAGAAGCTATTTATTAATCCTAGTCCCTGGGATGGTAGTGGTACGAGGGGCAGCCTGTTTTAGAGCTGCATCAGTCAGGAGGCTCCCCAGATGCCACAGCTCATTATGCTGCTGTTTGTAGGATCGGGGTGTCCACAAAGTTTATACTGTGTTTTTGAAGACTGAAGCTGCTTCTCCTGTTTTATTTATTTGGAAAAGTCAAGATGATTGTATTAAGTACAGATATAAAATATGAGAAAAAATTACATCTCTCCTTCTGAGCTGAGGAGAAATATTACACCATTATCAGTGTTGAACTCCAAGACCAGAGTCACCACTACAGGTTTCACTCAGGTATTATCATACACTATCATTAGTATCATATAGCTGCCTTTGACAGCTCTTTCTTACCTCCCCTTACCACCTCCCTCCCTTTTTTTACCTCTCCATAGCAAGGACCACACAGTGCTGCTTTCCCTTTCTCCTGCACAGCCTAGCCTCCAAGTACTGAAGCTTCCCATCTGTTCTCCTCTCCAGTTCCTCCACCCATTCTCTCTGCTCTCCCTCCTGCCTGTTCCCTGTCTCTTTGTCTTCTCCTTACCTCCTCATCCTCTTGTGCATCTCTCCTCAAAAACAGGTCTGTCCTCATATGCAGCTTAATCACCTCCTTGCCTGTCCAATCACAGCACCATCTCCCCTTATCTCAAAAATACTCTGTACTTTCACTGTCTGGAGGTGTTTTTCTCCAAATCCACTCGAAATCCTTTCCAATTTGTCTTTGTTTCATGTTTTAGATACCTTCTACAACCAGTCAGAGCCAGAAGATTCTTTTTGAAGAAATCATAGCATTAAAAAGGCAAGTCCAGGTAAGCCATTCGAAGGCAACAAAAAAGGCAGAGGAGGGAAGGGGGGAAGTTTCTCTGCATTTAACCCTCCAGAAGTCAGAATCGCAAAATCTTTTTGGTTACACCATATCACACGAAGAAGAATCAGAAAACAGCAGCGGGCCTCACAAACCTTAGGGAGATAACCCTGCTCTGAGAAATGCATCACTACGGGGAAGTAGGTGGGAGGCCACCAGGCGGGAGTAGACATGGGCCCTGTGGCAGCAGCAAAGCCACTGCTCACACAGGCGACTGCTTTTACCCGTCATGCACATTTTGTCCTTGCATTTGGCACCAAGGCCTATGCTCCAAGTTTCCCAGCTCCCATTGCGCTTGCTTCCTTTCTTTGCGTTATTACAGAGCAGCTCCATAATGGGGGTTTTTATCACACATTGTGCCTCCCCATAGAGCTCTGGGGGGAAATACAAGACAGAGGCACCAGGGATACAGAGAACAGGGGTCACAACGAAACAAGGATTAGAGCCCTGCCCTCCCACTGTATGACAAGTGTGGGGAATTAAGACAACTTCCTTCCCTGTAATCCCTTCGGCAACATTAGAAAGTGTTTGTCGTTTCTCGAACTAAAATGCACAAAGGAATTTCTGTGGCAGGGAGAGTGACACAAGAAAACAAGGTCTCCCATTGTCAGATGCAGCGCTCCCAGTCCAGCCCAGCTGCTCTGGGACTTCAGCCTTGCTCTGCTGGCTCTGCTGTGTGTTTGGCCACGGCTACCACTTTCCTCTGGCTCACCTGCACAAGGCAAAGTTCTCAGTGTGGACTCGAGTGCCAGGATCTGCTCCGCGCCTGCCAAGGTAGTCCCTGCACACAGCTGCTGGGTTAGCGCTGCTTGGGCTGATGTGCCAGATACTGAAACAACACAACATTAAAAAAAGCATTCATAAAACCACTCTGTCTTTCCATTTCAGCTGGCTCCCCTCACCCCAGCTACATTCCAGGACTAGGCAACAGTAGCAACTCAAATGCACGGACAAGTCAAGGTCCCGCCAGTAATGGGAAAGGTCAGAGATGGCATGAGCAGTGATAATCCACCCAGCAAAGCTTCCTGGGACAGGAGTGACAGGATCAGCAAATCAGATGATCCAGGCAGGTAAACACTTTCACATACAAACATTTTGCTAAGATTGAGTTTAAATGGTCTTCCTTCCTGCTACTGTTCTCAAGACCTCTTGCCAATTCTTGATTTGAACTGAAGGAAGCTCACTGAGGCAAAGTGGATCAAGTCACAGGAGTTAAATCCACACTGTAACTAGAAAAATGCACATTTTACAAAGTGTGCATGTGTCACATGGGCACTGTAACCCACATGGAAACAGCCGTTAACTAGCTGCTTTCACCTTAAAAAGTTAAAAGGCTAAGAGGACAAACCCCCACTGTTTGCCAAGATCCCCAAGTACATACATCACATGCAATGCTTTTCTAGAAACACAGAGGTAAAAGCAATAAAGATACTGTAAATTATCCTTAATTCGCCTTTCACCCAATTTCTGTCAAATAATGCAAACTGTTTTCAAACACATCTTCTCCCACCTAGGTGAAGATATAGATGAAATTCAGACAGCTGACTCATAACAAGCACCTAGTTTTGGCCTTAGCACTACGTTCTTCACCTAAAAGACAAGCTGCGCACAATTTACTGAATTTTAAACCCAAATTTGGAGGCCACTTGAGAGCTAAGATGGACAAGAACTGATTTCCAGAAATCAGTTTCCAGCAGTTTTCAGAACTGGAAGACAAGTGCTTTTACAAAAAACAATGTAACAAAAATATCAAAGAGCAATTTTATTAATCTTTTTTTTTTGGCACAAAACTTACAAGAACCATTTTGTTCCCTTCTTAAATTTAGTAGAACTACCAAGGAAAAAAAAAGGCATACTAATACATTTAATGAGCTGTACAGCAAGTGACATGTGGAAAGAGGCACCAGAAAGATCTACCAAAAATCAAAGTGCATGAAAAATACCTACTCTGAGCGCCTCATGGTATTGTATTAAGGCACCACTCCTTTAGAAGGTTTACTGAATACATCAAGTGTGCAACTTCTTGGTTTGGAATGTAAGAGTCCTTCAGCCTGTATCAGAACCGGATACTGCAGCCTCTGCATGGGAACAACACTTCTCTTTGTAAATGTTAAATGGAGAGGCCTCTTCCTGCCCAACATCATCTCTCAGCCAGGTGTGTCACTGTCTTATGCTTTGAAAAAGCCAACACAAGTTATCAGAGTGACCAGCATTTTACTTCAGAGTTTTAAGCTGTAGTGTACACCAGACCTATGAATTCTTTACAATGGTTTTATAGAAAAGAAATGCTGCAGAGACAAAAGTAACATGGGACATATCAGGAGCTACATTTAGATAGTTTTATCAAAAGAACATGTAAGCACTTTCTGGAGTATCTCTTAAAAAAAAATAAATCTGAGTAGTGTTATAAGCCAGAATAATTAAATACACTTTTCAACAGAATATTACAAAGCTTCCTCCATGACTAGCAATCAAATCTGACAATTCCACAAGACTTCAGGAACTTTCAGTACGGATGTAGAAAAAGCCCAATATTAAGACAGCAGTGATTTTCATAATTAGAAACATCTAATGCAAATACCTGTAACTGCAAATCATGTCATACAGGTGTGTATATACACACATACACACACACACTGAAACATCATTACATGGGCCAAATAGACACCTTGGTTCATTGTGGATTCTGCACATTGCTGCTCTGAAGTACTACAGAAGCTGCAGGTTTTTTACTTCAGCACCTTCATTAGGAACTATCTGTTTAAGAAGCAAACCACTTCAGTTACAAGAAGGTGCCACAGGCCAGATTCACATCTACTGTAAACAGATTCCAAACAACCAAACAGAAGTTGCATCTGCTTCTTACCAGCTTTGACTTTGGTTTTGCTGCTCAGCTGGATCACCAGTCTCCTTTACTCGCAGAAAGAAGTTTAATAAGAAATCAATGCCCGTATCAAAACTGAAGTGGGAACCAGTAAATGCAGAATACTGTTATCAAACCACTATACAACACCTCTACTGTAGAGAGTTTCAAACATCTCAGGAGCTTGAGACTGCTTAACCTGAACTCTGAAAAAGTATTTTTCTCTATGGACATGCAAAGGCATTTAAATATGAACTCTAGGAATTACAATATTTCATTTTTTGTCCTCTTATGGTGTAAACCTCGAGAACACAACTGTGCCCCATTATAAAACCAAACAACCCTTGAGCATTAAAAATTCTAAACAGCAAGGGCTGGAAAGAAGGGCATCTGGAAGTGATCTACACATTACAGAGCATGGTGTTTCACAAGTCTCAGAACAGTTCAGTTCATACTTGTTGGGATAACTTTCCCTATACCTTTGTCCCAATACAGAGCTGTAGTTTTCAGTAACTCTTTTACCCGTGCATTATTTGCTCCCACATATAAAACATGCCACAGAAGTGGCAGTCAGGGCTAAACATTTAACAACATGTCCTTTTTATCCTTTATTAACAATTACATTTATTTCATGATTTGTATGTAAGTCATGTAGCAACTTAACATTGGTGTTATGCACTGTGCTTCCATTCTCTGGCACTTGGAGGAGAAATTCATTTCCAGACAATCACATCTTGCTGAAGCATTCCTTTGCATTTGTCCAAACTTGAATTCCCTTTAAACAAAAAAAAAAAAATTAAAAAATCAATAGGTGGGAATATACTTTATTTGCAAACCTCACCCACAGACTTTCTTCTACAGAAGACTCTGCTAAGAAGTCCCATAGAACTTCACACAAGAATATGGCAGAGAACACAATGAAATTGAACCATACTGTCTACCTTCTATATATATAAATATATACACACACATACCCCACCATTAATATCTCACTGAGTTCAAGTAAGATGGAATATGTGGGAGGTTTTATGTTAGTGATTTCCAATCTTCTGTGACTGCCACGTTCCTAGTTATTGAAAGTCTGCATCTGTCCCCCTGCTGATATGATAAATACACTGGCCTGGTCTTTCACAAGCCAAACATACCTTTTTGCACATGCTAATCTGCATAACGGCATAGCTTATAAGTGCCTCCTTCAAATCGTGATTCTTTTGCTCCTTAAACCGTTCAATGTCAGCCCAGGCACTTTTCACAAAGTCCCTGAAATTAAAAGCAATTATTTCTGTTAGTAAGTGTTATAAAAATTCCATCCTCAGCTCACCTTCCTTCTTCTGGACCCTCAGCAGAGAAGCTGTGTGTGACAGTGAGTAAACCCAGTCCTGCAATTATTATGCATCTTTTGGTGTCCTCATTTAATAACTGGTACTACCACCTAATTCTCCATCTTATTCTTAAGGTTTTTAACTTAAAGAATCAGTTTCACAGGATGGATTAGGATGTTTGTTTGGTGGGTTTTTTTCCCAGGAAGCATCACTGCCATAGAACCAGCATAAGTCAGAATACACCTTTTTCTTCAGATTCCTTTGGGGTAACTAAATCTTTATACAGACATTGAGCACACAACATTGCATATGTTTCTTTTTCAACTGCCAAGGCAGAATCTTCATCTTCCCAATGTGAAAACTTAGGATGTGAGACTATCAAGTACAGCAAACACTTACAATGCAAATTTAACTTGGACAATTCACTTTAGAAATTAATTTTGGTTTGGTGATGTGTGGTCAGGTCTCTTTAACTAAAATGGAGGCAGATATCTGTAATTCATGCTTTCATTCGTGCTGGACTTTACATACAAGGCAAGTATTCACTTGAAAATTGCTTCCAGAGCTACAAAAGCACATCTCCAATACATCTGTCAAAATGATTAAGAAATGGCATTTACTGAGTGTCTTGTTGTTTTGAACTGTTCATGAACCGGTCTTATCTTTGCAGCTCCAATGCTAACATATTAGGAGATACCACGTTTACCCCTCGTGTTATATGACAAACATGCTTTGACACAATCACATCGCCTTAGGAATGTTAGCTCCTATTTTTCATTTTTGCATTCCTGAAGAAAATTTCATTAGAGCACCAAGAAGCCGTTACTCAAACACAATTCACCAGAGCTTCTAATCTCTTTCAAACAGGAGTTAGTTGTGCAGCAGAATACGAGCTCAGGACTCGTACACGTAAACCAAACCAAATACCGTATTTGAAGCAAATCAGCTTTTGAGTCTCAGCCTACTCAGCTGCGGACCCACAAGCCCACCTGCTAAATATATTACTAGTTGAACATAAAAGCATGCAAGTCAGCCATTAGAGTGGGCTCAGTAACTGGGAAAGTAATCAGGTTTTACATAAGCCATACACTCAGCCCAGAAGCTAACTGCATGTACTGCACTTTATTTCACAACTTGCAGCTGACAGGAGCTTTTATAGACAGCTCATAAACACCAAGAATATATTAAAAACACTTATAAAATGCAAACACCTTCAAGAGCATCCAGTCAAGGACTTTTGCTAAGACAAGCCCTGTGTTTTCTTTGAAACAGTCAAGCCTGTTTACCTGCCCTCCAGATTTTTAGACTTCAATTGCTCTTCTCCTTCCTGTATCTGCTCTTCTAGAACCTTTATCTTGGCTTCTCTCTGCTCAGGGGTTTCCTGGCCAAAGAGCTTGCTGGTCATCCCCTTCAGGGAGAAAGTTCTCACAGTCTACAAAAAACAAAGACACGTTAGATTTGGAATTCCTGAGCACAGCCACAAGACATCATCAGGTGATTTTTACCAGCATTTGTGCTTATTATTTGACTGATTTTTTGCTTTAACTTCCATTTCCTTAATTGATAGGTAGCTATGCTGGCTCAAATTAGACCAAGCAAAGTGGTGAGGAAGTAATTCGATGTTCAAACTCTTTAAGGCTTATAGAGATAAACTTTCAGAGCAGTCTTCCTACTGAAGTAGGAAAGAAATTAAAAGAAAGGCCATAAAAGAGTTACATTTAGAACATTAACAGATCCAAGAGCAACATTAAGAATTGTAAGAAATTGTCAGTTACCATTTTCAGGTAATATTTTAGATAACATTACCTTCCATATAAAAGGGGCTAACACTACATATCAGTAACACCCACCATTCAAAAGGCAAAGGAAGCCTTTTAGAATTCCCAGCATTTTGATCTTTAGGATAGAGATGTCTGTGTTATTCTGCTCAAGTCATATTTACTTCAACTGTTTACTTGCTCAGTATTCAATAAAAGAAGTTTGGCACAAACAGCTTATGTCACTAAGAACCAAGTTACTTTAAACCTCAGATGTCTAGAGCTCATATGATACTGCTTCTCATAAACAGCAGTCAGCATGCTGGTGCCATTTAAATGTCATTCTAAGTAACTTGGCTCAAATAAAAAATAAATTTAAAAAAGAGGCATCTTGGAGAAGAAAGTGGAAAAAGACTCACTCCTGTTGCCAGCTCCTCACACTGCTGTTTCTTAGATGTTAAGTCCTGTGCAGCCATTTCCAAATCATATTGCATTAGTTCATGTTTCCTGCAAACTGCCCTGAAAAGTAAGTAATGAAAGATCTGTCACATAATCCTCTGTTTTACTACATTTCCCTTCATGTAAATTTTTAAAATGGCATCATGTCTTGTTTGTTTTTTGACAGGAAGCACCTCCAGTTACTTATCTAGCTCAGATTTAACAGCCTTATCACAGACGGCATAACTCAGCAAATGGTGTAGTTAAGCAAGTTTGGATCAAAGTAAATAAAGTTCTTAGTGCAGCAGCATTCTGCTCCTCTTCTCAGACTCATTGTAAGACACACTGAGCAATACAAGCCCTACCACCCACTTAAGGACACCACTGTAAAATAGTTTTATTCAAAATACAGAAAAATCACACCTTTGACAAAAAGGTACTTGGAGACGGTACCTGTCACAGCAGCAATCTATCAGTCAATCATGGAATTCCTGACGTTCTATTTTTTAAACAATGAAACAAGAAACTGTTCCTAGATTCACACAGTGCTTTTCATCTGGAAAAGAGGAGTTTCCTCTGACCACCTGCACTAAGTCCCAGTCCTGTGTGGGCTGCTGATGCTACATCCGTACTCCACTGCCGGATGCACATCCATCTCCCAGGAGAGGCTACAAGTGCTCTGGGCTCCCACACAGCAGCCGTCACACTCACCAGCCCAATTCCCTACAGCACTACTGGACCTCTCCAAGAGGTTCAGAGCCAGCCCTCTGAAAGCACGATAGCTTTAGGCAAAAGTCTTATAGCATAAAGCAATTTGCTTTTGTGTCCACACTTGTAAGGGATGACTGCTTGATAAAGACTAAAGTAAAACAAAACCAAACAAAGAAATCGGTATTTACACGCACAATACTGTACAGCAGATGAAAGTTATATGGGGCAGTTTGAAAGTTTCTGGAATTTATAATGGCTGTAGCAGCTCTGTTTGGCCTATCTCATCTGAAAGCTGAAGCTTTCAGCACCTTGGGGCACTATTACACCGGAAGTCAAGGAAACAGTGGAACCAGAGGAATAAAAGCATTTACTTCCACAGTATACAGATTTTAACATTTCTGTCTTTTCTCTATTAATCAGCTCAGTTCTCATTTGTATTGCCACTCACATGGCAACCAAATACGAGTAAGCAAAGTAAGAGAGGATAACATGGCGACTCCACAACATTGAAATTTCCCCTTTTCAGAGAGCAGAAGAAGATACCAAACTAAATTCAACATCAACACAACATTAAAAAATGGACTACAGCTTCCATTTGAGCTAAAGACTTCTGTACATACCGTAGTGCTTCTGCATAGAAGAGATATTCTTTCAGCTGATCTGCATAGTGTTCCTCTTCTTCCAGAATGTCATCAATAGAAGCTGCATATCTAGGGAAAACCAGTCATAGTTAAATATAAAGTTGCTAAATTTAACCTTTAAGGATAACACATGCAGTAACAAGGGAGGACACATGTCTAACAGAAACACCAGTCACAAAATAAAACAGTGAGGGATACTTCGAGAAAGGCTTTTTTCCCTTTGTTTTTAATTAAACTCTGAATCAGCTAATGCAAACATTCTTGTGGGCCTGTTTCTTTGGTTGTTACTACAATCAATCTTTTGACAAGTACAAAATCTATCATAAGTTTCCTGCTGAAGATCAGACAGTTTTTCTTACAGGAAAGAAAAAATTTATTCCTTTTCTTCATAGGCAGCACCAAGGCAAAAAAAAAAAAAAGACATGGTGCAGAAGAAATCCTGCAAGGCTTAAAGCATTAAGGCACAGGAATGTGAACACAATATCTTTTGAAAAGCGAAGAGGCTGCTTTCATGGGTCACTATTCAGCCCAAGTACCAGATATCTCACAGTGGTGCTCTGAACACAACAACATTAAATCTCTTCAGCTCCTTCAAAGTCTATTGCTTTGTCTGCTCTGTAAGTCCAGCACATCAATTCAGAGCAACAGGAAGTTTAACCCTCCTTTTAGGGACAAATCTGGAGTGCAAATGCTTGGACCAACTCTGCAGCTCTTGCACTTAGTAAGAGATTTGTTATTTAGGCTGTATCTCCTAAAATGGCAAAAAGCACTTTATTTTTCTAGTTTATACTGTTTATTTGACAGTATTTAGTAGGTTCTTGCTAACCAAGACTGTCTGGGACACATTTGCAGTGACAGGCCTACAGCTAAAGAGGTAACTGCACATCTCGCTTGGCACAGCAACAGAAATCAGATGCCATTTTAGCCAGTGACACGGGGCACAAGTCACTGGAGAAAAACCGAATGAATGAGATCCCACCACAAATACTTTCATCCATTCCACTAACTCAGATTCTCAAGTATGTGGGAATCCTTTGCACATCTGCAGGCTCTCTGAACCGAGCATATGCCAGCAACCAGCACAATGTGACCTAAATGTTAATTACAGCACCTCTTGGCTTTTAAGTTTTTGCAAAATCCTTGAGTTTTTTTCCCTTTTTCCCTGTGCCTCTCCAGTAACTGGCTCTATGGAAGAAGTGTCAGCGTTTCTAACTGAAAGGGACCTGGTTACATGAATTTGCTAAGTTTGCAAGTGTGATAAGTTGTTTTGATGCTCTGCAAAATCAAACACACAGCACATCCAGGAAAAGCCCTACCAAGGCTATTGGTGCTGAATACATAGCATATGAAGTGGCCAGCAACAGCAGATCAGTTTATGTAGAAGGGATAGAAGAACAGGAAGAACAAGAATCCACATTATAAATCAAAGTAATGAGTAAGTCCAAACTCGCAAAACTTGTTAAAAAATACACTTGTTCTTAAAAAAAATCCTACAGCCACACAGGTCATAAATGGCTTACCCTCTCTATTTTTAAGTCCTGAAGTGTAATAATTTTAATATAGTGGTTAAGATTTCTCAGGGCAGCAGATGGACCAGATTTCCAGTTCAAGTAAGATCTGCATTCAGGGCAGTGCTAGAGCTCATTGTGGCATTACAACTTTCAGGGGAAAAAAAACCCCAACCAAGAAATCACACCAAACAAAATCCTACCTTACCTAGACAGGGTTTTCATAATCAGCTTTATTTGACAAAAAAAAAAAAAAAAAGTAGTAAGACAAGCTACATTTCTGACTGCCTAAATTTAGGCAAATCAGGGAAAATGTTAAGGAGAAATGCTGCAATAAGTTCTAAAGGTACCTAACATGTTCTCACCCTTCGTGGGAACTGTCAGCTAAACCCCTGTTTTACTTTAGACTGGTTCCACCTGTAATGACAGTCTAGCTGATGCAGAGATAAAGGGTCACTCATTAATAACACAAAGGACAGAAATCAAAGGTCTGGCATTGTTTTCTTTCATCTTTAACGACCAGAATTACAGCCATTCACTCCAACTTTCTCAGCATACTCTGTCACTTCAGCAAGCCTTATCCTGTAAAACAGTACACATCCAGAGCGCTTCGGGATGTCTTCTCCAAACATTAAGCAGTTATAGATCATACTAGGCAATAACAACTCAAAAATTTAAATAAACATCTAGCAAAGACTACAGCATATGGGGTAGACAGAGATTAATTAGATTAGTCTTGAAGTTTAACATCTATATTAGGCAACCTTCTTGAAGTAGCTTTCTGTTGCAATAAACTCCTGCCTAATGTTATGGGAATGATAACTGAACTGGTAAGTTATACTTTCAAGAGATCGTAGATATGAACCTTACTGGCAGGAGAGACCACATGGGTCACTGAATGATTTCCTGAATCTCACAGCTGCCACTTCTTGCTTGATTGTCACTAAGGGATTACTGTTATAGGAGAGTGTCAGAGCAGAGGAGATGACAGACAAGGAAAGCTACCCCAGGCTTCATGCAGTGATTTAAGTTACCCAGAATAGCAGTTACCCACTGCCTTCAGTCTGGATCTTTAGCCCTAACTGTGTTACAGACAGAAATATTAAATACATTGGATGTGTGGACAGGGTTCAGCCTCCTGACTGAGAAGTGAGTCAAACTTGTTTAATTTCTAGGTGTTTGACATCTTGGTGTGGTGTATCCGAACCACTGAAAACCTACTTTTGATTCCTTAGCCCCACTATATCATGCCATTTTTTCATAATCTCTTCAATTTCCACCTCTACTTCAATTTTCTTTCTCCTGAAAGCAGAACACATTCTCCATTTCTTTTTTCTCACCAGAGCCCTCTGCCTAAAATATATTATAGATTGTCTTGGATGCAAACTACCATATTAGCCAAAACACAGAATTGTGAATAAATTATTCAGTGGGGCTCAAATTCTTAAAGATCTGATAAACTCAGAATTATTCTGAAGAAGCTGAGCGTGTGGCTCTTCAAACTCTTCCATTTGACAAGGCCAATAACAACTGATATCTTGATAACTTGACACTATCAATAACAACCAGGCAGTAGTACATATGTAAATCTGCACTGTAAACTAAACCTGGTAACTTTCTTTCCACACAAATTACATTTTATCGGTAAAAATACTGTATGAATCGTGAAACACCTTCCATTTCTTGCTGGAGTTGTTATTTATCTGTTCTGTGCGATTACAGAGGAGGAATAAGAGTGGTAAGAAATGTTGTTTCACTTACTATACATGACCACCTGAAAGGCAGAAAGCATGAGCCTATACACCACTTCTGTGAGCACTCTCGCGTGCCAGACTCTTATTTTGAAGGCTGTGCTTCGTTTACTCTGCCAACTGACTCTAAAGATGCAAAGAAGGAGGATTCAATGCAAAGAGGGAGGATTCTTTATTATATCCAGTCAGTGTTTGTTTCAAGTATCCACTGGAGTTTTGGTCCCAATTAATTAAATTTCTTAGTTCTCTGTAATTAAGTCCAAAGCTGTGTACCATCTACTGCATGGCACAAACTGCTGCTATCAAAACCAAATGGATCTCATCAGGTCTGCAGTACATTAAAGTCGTATTCCACCAGTTTCTGGCATAGTAGCTTAAAAGGAAAACTGGAAGAAATCCAAACACTTCTACAGTTTCAAAATAATAATAAAAAAAGAAACCCCTCTGGTTCTCCTGAGACTTTTTGAGCTACTTAATACAGTATATGGATGCTAAAACTGTGCCTGCATCCAAGTCACAAAAACACTGTATACCTAAAAACAATGCAGCCCCAACTTTCTCGGTACTCATATGTACTTTAGGATTGAGGGAAAAGAGAGGAAAGAGGGAGAGTTCCACATCTGGCTTACATCAAACTATCAGATATTCAGTCAGTACTTACACATCCATGTGGTGGCCAGCACTCTGCAACCCATCCCCCATCTCCTTTTCTATTGCACTCCACTCACTGTAGGAAAAACAAACGAGAAACAACATCACACATCAAGGGTAAGAGAAGTTAATAAGCTGCATCCTGTATACAGTTTCTTTCCAGGTGACACCCGAATGGAAACTACCTCAAAGTTAGACTTGGTCAAACTGTTTTCTTTCTCTAAGGAGCAGCACTAACAATGTGGCAAGGCTATTTATGGCACTCCGTTAAACAACTGTCCCTAAACTCATCGTCACAAATACATTTAGTTTGAGATTGCTTTTGAGCAGAAAGTCTTGTTCAAAAAGCTGGAACTCTATTTAAAACAAAACCAACCAAACAAAACCAAATCACCTAGCACTCAATATAAATGGGGCAGGGGACACGGACAATGATCAACTTTCTAAAACAGATTTTGGTCTAACTTACTCAGCAAGAAGAAACTAAGCTTTCCAGACTTAAAACACGTCAGATAGAAGCCTCTCATACCAAAAACCACAGGGCAGGATTTGACTTTTGTAAGCTTTTTACTTCTCCTGAAGCCATTTGATGTATATAGCTGTTTTCACAGTAGACTGTTGTTTAGTTCTATTCATTAAAAAAATATCAACTTGCAACTGTCTCTTTATTATTACAACCACCTAGTTATGTTAGAGAGATTATTTAGATCAAGAAAGAAACAGAGCTACAATAAAGATGGAAAGAGACTTGTTCTGGACATCCTGGCATGTACACTGCAATTTTAATTGTGTTCTCAGCTTTATGACATCTTATTGGAGTTCTTAGTTAGAAGAATTATACCCACAACTCTTTTTACAAGGAAAAAAGGAGAGGTTCCCCTTATATTTCACATAATTTATGTGTAATGCATCTATTCTGTCCTTCATTTTTTCATAAACATTCCACTCTGCTGATGTTGACATTTGTTTGTCTTTGTGTTATTACAGAACTACACCTAATTTCATTTTAAAACCCCCAATGAGAAAGACATCTGCAATCCATTAACCCAGAGAATTAAATTTAGCACTTGAACAGTGTGTAGAAGCAGGAGGTTTCCCTTAACCAGAAGTTTAGATTCTTTAATTCTCCAGTGAGATGGAAAACTTGAGCATGCAATTCACTCATATAAATCAAAAAAACGATTGGCAAATTCACTTTAAAAAGCTCCTAAAATCGGGTAGATATAATTGTTGATTTTTAACCACTGAAAGTACCTAGAAGCTTTTAAGAGACAACTGCATAAAGACAGATGGGGAATTACTTTCTGAAGAAACAAAATGCCAACGCAGCAGCAAAAGACCCAAAGGTCTGGCATACAAAACAAAAAAATAGTCTTCCACTAGAGACTTAGCTCAGCAGATCTGGAGATTGCTCTATGCAACACAGAAATCTCATTAGTACTGCAATACAGAGCTTTTCAAGATAGACAGTGAAATGCTTCAGATATACTTTTCAAAAGTATAACAACATAACCAACAAATTCCCTTCTCTCTCCCCACATCTGTCTTTGTATGTATTTAAAAACTGGATGAACTCTTACCTGAATACTCTTCCATAGTTGCCATGGACTTTATAGACACCATACAGTCGGTCTGCTACCCTCTAAAATGTTTTAGAGAGAGGTTTTGATCATCAGTATTAAGTACAATTGCTCTGTGAAAGCCCACATACAAATTCCAAGCTAAAGCCCTAATATTCTTACACAGGTAAACAAGATTAGGCCTAAATCTAATCTAAGCGACTACTGAAAGAAAAATCAACAGCATTAATGTCAGAAGACTGAAGTCGCAATCGAGGCTATATTGAAAAGTTAGCATTTGAAGTATTTCTTTGGAAGTGCTCGATTATAGGATATGCCTATGGAGACCATAAATAACCAAGTTCCCTCCAGTTTTTGATCAACAAATATAAGGCATCCTTTATCTGAATAATGCCAAATTTATATACACACTTCTTAACTTATCGATGGCAACACATCAAGATTGTAGAGAAATCTTTGGTAAAATTCTAACAAGTGACTTGATTTTTCTGCCCAGCTCAGTGAAGTGAGGGAAAGGAAATAAGCAATCTGCTGCAGGACTTACTGCTCAAGATAGATGTCAGTTCAGCTGTTTGGAGTGTCAGTGCCTGCTGCAGCCAGCACTACAATGCTGGCAACAACCTCAGAAGAAAAGACAAGTGTACACTCTGAAGTGTGAGATGTAATCCAGATAATGCCCTTGGAATTATGATGTACCAGCAAATGAGAGTGAAGTTCTGCAAGAGCTACCACTGTTATTACGTCTGTCACAGCAGTAAAAAGGGAATGTAAGCGAATTGCCCAACAGATCACACACACCCAGCCCTGAGAGAACAGGACTGTCTGTAGAACACGAGTGATTAATCCTCTCAAGAACCTCAACTCAAAAGGGCAATCCATTACCATCTTCTCTGCTGCACAACTTCCATCAAAAATTAAATCCCTGTTGAACTTGCTAAAAAGTATCGTGCTCTCATTATTGGAACTGTAATTTCCTATTTCCTTTATGTGACTTTAAAAAAATAACCATCTTCCACTCTCAGCCCATAGAGTATCTTGATGCATGACATTATTGTTCTCATCATTAGAAAGACTATTATTCATTACAGATTGAAGAACAAGCCAAAAACAGAAAAAACGTACTGGGAAGCATATAGGATTCATGCTACAAGCTCTGGAAAGCAAAGTATTATATGTCTGACCAGAAAACTGGTACTTTGGGGCCCAGCCCAGCCCAGACATCCAGCAAAAGCAACTCATCTGCTGTGCAGAGAGCAGCAGACAACTCGATCCTCTTTGAAACACCCCCCTGTGATACATGGACATCACAGGAGAGGGCACATTAGCAACATGCACTGTCAAACTCAACCACTGTATCTGGAACTTTTCCTCCTCCCAGATCCATACAGTCAGTGCCCCCACCCCTTGCTGTCTCCTGCTCCACACTGCAAAGACAGACTCCCTCCGGCAAAACTGCCCTCATTCTAGAACACATACACCACTTCTCTTGACTAAACAAGAAATACTGCCTTATAAATAAATCATACTATTTGTCACGACACACATGGGAAATACTTACAGCTCTGACTCGCAGAAGGTGTGAGATGACAGACTGCAGTTCATCGCTATAGTGTTTTAGCTCAGTAAATCTCCTGGGAGCAGGAAACAGATAGTACATCATTAGCCATCATGAAAGCAAGCTTTCACAGCATGCTCGACACAGCCACAATGCCACAGCCAGGGAGATGGAGCCTGGCCTGTGCTGGAGTGGAATTAGCTGAAGACTCCCAGAGAAGGGACTGCAAAGTTTAATATTCCCCCAAAGCGAACAACCCAACACTTGCGTAACTCCTGTTTTTTCATATGCAAATGTTGAAGGTTCAGATCAATTTAAGAAATAACATTTCATGAAATAAAAGTGGTTAGCTGAAGTTAGCATCACTGTTTTGCTGTTTGGGTTTGTTTTTGAGGTTTTTTTAATGGGATTTATAAAAGCAAGGGTTAGTGAACAGGAAAGCTTCAAATGAGTACAAAGCCAAAATCTTCTGAAGCGTATTTCCTAATACAAGCACATTCACATTTCTGACCTGGCAAAGACAACTTACTTTCAAGCTGCCATCTAGCCAATTTTGTGCATAGCTCTTCAGGAGTTCAGGGAAGCATTCACGATTCCCACAATTCCTCTAAGGCTAATCCATACAGTAACTGTAACATTTATATATGAAACCCTGTTGAGACTTGTACCTGCACAGGAGTCATGTATGGCTAAAAGCCATCAAACCACTACATCTTAACAAGGTACCAGACAGGTAACCCCTTGCAAGTGACCACGTGCACACTGCTGGCCTGTCACTTCTGAAGAAGAGCCATTTTGTCAGCCTGCCCAGTTAAGCCTTGGAGGCAGTTTAAGCTGATACTTTTAGCTCACACTAATGACTTTGCCACAGCCTTGCTAGTGACAGGTAACCAATTAAACCACAGCAACAGCCTCTTGTGTACATATAAACCCTCCCTACTACACACAAGTCTAACCCATGACCTACTTTGGTACACAATAAAGTATTTATTTCATCCAGAAGGGAAGGCAGAAACAGCTTTACTGAAATTTATAAACATTTATCTTAAAATAAACACAGAAGAACGCAACTAGAATTAAAGAATGGGAGTCTAAGATTAGCCTTCCAGGTTGATATTCAAGAAGGAAAAAGAAATTTCATCTCTCCTCCCACCACAGGCACACAGTCAGGCTTTGTATTTCAGAATAGCTTGTACCCAAGGGGTCTTACTGAAATGAGTCGGGTCACTTGTTTTGGGTGACCAAGTATGAAATTCCAGGGTTTTTCATTTAACACCTCTTCCTCCCCTGCCAGGAAGTCTTCCCCTAAAATATTCTCATCCTTACATTCAGGAAGTAGATCTTTTATTATGATTTCTAAGATTTGCGATTTCCAAGAAGCATCTTTTGTAAGGTTATGACACACACAGGGTTAAAATACATAAAAATATTTAAAAGCTAGCAGAGAAAGTGTATGGGAAAAAGAAATGCAGTCATTGATCTGCACAGTGGGATTTAGAGAGCAATCTTTTCAGTTTACACTTTATAAAGTATGCACCAGGGCTGCATGTCAGACAGCTGCAGACACGTACAGTGAAGATACTTGAAATAATTGAACTAAAAACAAAAAGATTAAAAAGCATGCCTTCAGCTCAGGAAGACTCCCCTTTCCACTCCAGAAATTTATAATGAAAAGTTTTATTTATCTTGCTCTGTGGCAAGAAATCTTTTAGGAATGCTGTACTCCCTGAAGGCAAGAGTCAGGAACCTAAGAGGACTTTCTGTATCCTGGAATCCAGCAGCAATACCTCTTCTCCCTTACAAATTCCTCCTCCATTAAAAAATAAAATAATTTTTAAAAATGACTACTTCTGAAGCAAGCTGTTTTCTTTTTACTGTTTCAGAAAAGCATAAACCAAAGTGCTGCTATCTTTCCTCAATCTTCTGCGAAGGTTGAAAATTTTAAAAACATAATTTTTTAGAAAACCTGTTTTTAAGGGGTATTGCAGATCAAAGATTTCTTTCTTAAGTATTTGCTTAAGTCCTACTCACTGTTCTTGTAAAAAAACTTACATAATTATAATGCAATTTCCAAACTGAGTTCAGTAAGGCACACATAGGGATGTTTACTTTCCCGTGCATCATAACAGTACCAGTGTGAAACAAGACAGTTTTGAAACTCAGTAACTGAGGCTTTTTCAACTAGCACTTTTCACTTGGTTTTACTTGTTTTACAGGGAGCCCCTGGTGGCCTAGTGGTTAGATTACGGGACCTTCACCGCCAAGGCCAAGGGTTCGATTCCCAGCCAGGGACACTCCCCGGGCAGGTGGAGCTCGTTAGCCCTGTA
>JAWMRA010000164.1:9361309-9405822 GCA_035584735.1 Pseudotriccus pelzelni | reverse complement strand
ATCCAATGCGCAGGCTGGAAGGTGTAAAGACCTTCCCCGGTTCTTCGTTCACGAAGACTGGCCATTACTTACTTACTTGTTTTACAACCTTACCAACAGTCGAGATACCTAATTAAGCTATTAAATAGAACTTCAGACACAAATGAAGAACTGATTGGTCACACTAGTGTAGGAGCACCACCAGGTCTCTTAAAAATATCTTTTATGACACTGCAAAACAAGAAATTTTGATTTACAGTAGACAGCATTTCAATATAAATTATTTACTTTGTGCATTTTACTTGGCAGTACTCCTCCCTGCATCAGTGAGGGCAGTGCCACTCTCCTGTTTTGTGAAGGAAGACACTACAAGAACAGAACTGTTCACTAAAAGAACAAGCCACCTGTCTAAGTAACCAGACAAAAATAAAGAAGAGCTACTTAAAAAAAAAAAAAAAAGTTTTCCTTAGGAAAGGATTTAGTGTTTTCTAAAGAAATCTTTCACAAAAAGAAACCCCAGCTACTGTTTTGATTAAAGCACACAAAGAGAACAAAGGGATAGGCACCATGAGGCCAAATCAAAGAGGTCTGCAGTAGATACAAATTTACCTCTGAATAATCAGAACACCATATTTTTAATCACCATTTAATTCCACCATTAAAAACATAAATTGCTTCCCACAGGAGAAGGTTTAGTTTCCCGTCTACACTTGACCTGGAGGAGCAGCCTTGTTCCAGCTGTGTCAAGCTCCTCACATTGCTAAGCTGAGGGGTGCAACTTCACAGCACCCCAAGGCAATCCAGACCAGGAGCTTCACCTGAACCCCTCCTACTCAAGGAACCTGAAAGCCTACACCCCACACAGCAGTCACACCTCGTTTCAGCAAGGTTAGCTCGCTGAACCACTTCACCACCAGCCACACAAGCACCAAAGGTTAATACAGAAGCACAAGGCATCATATTCCAGGCAGCTCAAGCGTGAGTGTGCTGGGCAGAGCAAGGCACTATCCCTCCTGTTAAGAGCCACATGTGCTACGCTAAAAGGCTATCCCTGATTTTATTAAAAAAACCCAACCAACCAACCAACAAAAAAGCCCAAACAAACAAAAAAACCTTGACTTCTGCTCATCAGTTAGTTATTTGTTAAACAACTTGTATCCCGCAATTCCATTTGGAAGCTCCTGTAGCTGGCAGAATACAACAGAAAACATTTGCCACGTCTCTCAAGCACTGTGAAGGCTCTACCGAGACACAGACACCTGGGAACTGTTTTCCTTACAAGCCCTTTCTCATGGTATCCTTGCATTAACTCTTTTCCTGCTTTTTAACAAGCCACTTCTCACAACGGTTTTGATTTCTGAAACACTGTTACCTCAAAAGACAACAACAGGATATTCCTTAAACAGTCTTGTCCACCTATGCCTACAGTCAGACTTCTGGGAAGGTTTCCCTGCTGTGAGAACAGGAAAAGCTAACTCCTACCATCCATAGAGGAAGATGATTGAGAATGAAGCTTTCAAACAAGGGGCCAATTTCACCTGCAGGCATAGAGAGAATTTCTGTCTGCCGATCTCATCCATGAATGTTTCCTTTTATATTGAACCCGGCCTAAAAGCTTCCTTGCTGCCACAGAAGGGAGGGACTGGACCAATTCGCAGGAAAGTCTATAAAGAGGTTCAGAAAGGTATGTACCCTCTAAGTCCTTAATACAGTACGCAGAGATTGTATGGAAGTACAAAGGAAACAGACAACAGAAAACAGTCAGGGTTGTGGGCTCTCCCTAAATAGCATCTCCTATTGCCACTGCTGTACAGCAGAAGAACACAGAAGGGCACTTGGTAGGGGTTTCCTTGGCTTAGGGATGGCCAACAGCAACATCTCTTGGCCCTACTGGTGCACGCTGATGTTTCTAACTATTGCAGAAGTTATACCTAACATCATTTTACCCCTTCCCACATCACCCAGGGTGTGATGAACCTCCCACTAAATACCCTGATGATTCTGAGCAGTTTTTCCATCCAGCAGATTGCTCTAGTGTCTGTCCTAGAGCTTCCTAAACCATAAAGGAGCTGAACTGACCTCTGGACTTCCAAAAGCATCTGTGAAAATTGGCAGCTTGAAGGGAACTATGAACAGCTACACCAGGGTGTGTGCATCCCGAACTGCACACCAGCAGACTTTTGGAAAGACCTACTATCAATCTGTATTCTGTTCACGCTTGGAAAGATTTCTTTGCAAACAGTTATTAACAGGTTCTTCTGCTGAGTCTGAGTTTGGGTGTTTTTTTTGTTGCTTCCTTTTAGTCTAGCTAAAAGTAAATACTCATTTTGCATAAAGTGATGGAATTTTTCTAAATGCTTCCTGCTTCTAGAAGCAGGATTTATCAAACCTTTTCATACTACCTCCTTACTGGGCTTCTGTTAAGATTTGAAGTGCAGAAAGATAATTTCTCTTTTCTGAATTTACACTGAAGAGAGAGAATAGTCTGTCACCTGAAGTTATAGAGGTAACTGAAAAAGGAAAGGGAGGGAAGAAGTATGTGGAATCTTACTTGTCTGGGTTTTTCACTCTGAATGTTGCATTAAGAGCTTTTAATCTGGAATCTGCCTGAAAGAGGGGAAAAAAAGCTTTGTTAATTTAATGCAATTAAATTTCAGTGACAAAAAAACCTCAGCCTTTGGCAGCACCATTAGAAAAAAAATCCTGCCTTCCCAGCATATTTAAATCTTCAAACACTGAACAAGTTGACACTTGCTGCCCTGCATGTCAGATATTTTTATTAAAAAGTCAAAAAACTAAGCTATTTTTGTGAATATGATGTAAACAGTAACCACTAAAATTAAGCTGGTATAATCCAAATCCCACAAAAATAGTCCCTTCTTAAAATGCTGTGCAAATCATGGAGTTAAGATACACAACCCTGCATTCTTTTTAGATGAAGCAATTAGGTAACATAAGACCATATGGACAAGCTATTTTATATTTTTCAAACCAAATAAAACCAGTGGTAGAGTGACCTCTACATGCTCCTTATTACTAGGAACAGTTCCCCAGTGAAATCAAAATCTTATATATGGTGTTCCCTTATTTTATGACTTGCTTTACAGAAAATATGTAATTTGTATATCAGAATAAAACCATTTTAATGCAATGTTCTTCTCTATAGTAAAGCATATATAAATCTCTACAGAATAAAGTTCAATACCTAATTAAAAAGGTAATTGACTGCTTTAGTTTTTGATATGTTGGTTTACTAATGACTGCAACAGCAGTATGGAACCTTGCTAAGGAGGTGAAGGGTTTTTTTCCCAGTTTAATTGAATATTAACTTGTGCAATGGGTATTTACTCTTAATAAGACACTAATACAGACAAAAGATCCCAGCCTCATCCACAGAGGTCCCAATCACCACAACTCTTCATTTCTACAATGCATTTTATACACAGCTCACTCAGGGCTCATCTACACTGCAGGAAAACTCCAAATCAGGGTAAATGGCTGGACTTCGCTTTTGATCAAAACATCCTTCTCTTCAGTAAATGGAAAATAAACACCCCTTGTGAGGTGATTTCCTACAGTGGTCTCTTTAGCTAACAGGCTGTGCCACAGCTGTGAGCAGTGAGTTACTTAAGCAGTACTTGTTAGTGCCGCTGTATGACATAGGAATATTTTGTGCACTGTTATAGCCAACTCCGGGCTTGAAGAGCTATTTTGAGTTTGACAGTGAAGGGAACACAGTGTTTTCCCAAACCAAGAGAGTCTTGCCTGTAGAGCCCTTGCAATAACCTCTACAGATGAGACAGGCACAATTTGAGACTGTTTCATCTCCTGCTGCATTTGGGCTGAGCAGAAGATACCCCATAACTAACCTGGAGAAAGGGAGGCTCGCGGGCAACCTTAACGCTCTCTACAACTACCTCAAAGGAGGTTATAGCGAGGTGGACACTGGTCTCCTCTCACACATAACAAGCAATAGGATGAGAGGAAGTGGCCTTAAGTTGCAAAAGGGGAAGTTTAGATTGGATACTAGAAAAAATGTCTTCACAAAAAGGGTTGTCAAGCACAGGATCAGGCTGCCCAGGGAAGTGATGGAGTCACCTCCAAGGCATTTAAAAGGCATGTTGACGTGGCGCTCAGGGACATGGTTTAGTGGTGGACTTTTGGGAGAGTCAGATTAACTTTAGCTGTCCTTCCAGTGACCAAACCATCAAAACAACCCTCAGGACTGATGCTGGGAGAAAACTGTTTCACTGTCACCACTGCAAGTGGCAGTTCTCTAAGAGTGTCTTGCAAAGGGAAGACAAGGCAGCATGGGAAAGCATGTCCCAGACAGCACAAGGAACACAAAATCCTGCTGGATTTCCAAGTCTCAGCCTTCATGCTCTTTTTCAGAGTGCTTCAGGTGCTTGTATGGTCTAGGATCTTCACTGCTATACACACGAGTCAACACACAAGCCAGTTACATTTCGGGTTGTTCACACACACCTACGTGTACTCCTCGTACACCCTCTCACATTATCGGAGTCCATTCCTCTAAGTAGCTATTTCAAAAAACACTATTTACGTTCAAACAGCAGTCACCAAAGCTACTGACCTGGGACAGCATGCACATTCAACAAGTTTACACTTGGAAAGGATCACTTCCAAACCTACAGGTGTAGGGCAAGCTTTTTGTCTTTTGTCATAGAACACGCAGCGGTCTGAAGCAAGAGTTCAGTAAAGCACTGTCAGGCAGGAAGCACAATCCTGCCAACACTTAACCATCTAAGTAGGGCTACTTCCTTCTTGCCAATCGCAGCACAGTAACTCCCACACACCACTTCTGAGCATTTGCACCAGAGTTGAGCTTCTAGAAAAACATCTGTCCAGTCTTAGAACTGATTTAAGACTAATACGCACAAGCATTTTAGAGATTAACTCCCCATCAAATGAAGTACAGTAGAGGAGTTTTCAGACAGTTAATTCCTACTATGATCCTATAATCACTTAAGTAAACCAAAGAGAGAGGGGAATTTTCCCCTTCCTAAAGGAAAGGTTAAACTCCCAAGTGACAAATCCCTTAAATATAAAATTAAGTGTTGGGGGAGGGAGGGGGGAAAGGCATGATTTAATGATACAGTTGGCAGAATAAACAAAGTCTCCAACATCAACATTCAGCTGTAACATGCTACACTGCATTAATGCCAAATTTAAAGTTTAGTTAGCCTGGTTCAAACTCTTTCAGACAAAAGACACATCCTGCTTTAATGCAGAGGCAACAGCAACATGTAAACCAGTGGTCTGAATTGCAGTCTAAGACATTTAGGGAATGGAGATTTTTCCTCCAGTGTAGTGATAAATCTTGAGGGTTTATGCTTCAGATGTAGAATAAAGGAAAGATCCTCTTTAACAGGCTTTTGAAAAAGTTATTTCTCTTTCCTAAGGAAACCAGAACTGTAAAAGGGAAACTCTACACAATCAAATCCAGAAGGAAAGCAGGACTTGCTCATCTGTCATTTAATCTACAGTGTGGTTTCAGGTAGGCAAACAGTCTCACCATTCTGCTACGAGTTTTCACACACCACTGTGTGCACCCCTGAACATACCCTGCCAGTACAAACCTTCTGAACTCCTGTGAGTGTAAGCTGAAATAAAGATGTGCTGACTAGGAACACACAGCTCCAAAGCTTTACACTGTTTGCACTGTGAATAGCAGCAATATGCAAAACCTACTGTGATGGAAGAGAATTATTGTCAACTTATGTTATAAACAGTAAGTGTCAGTATCAAAGCCCCTTGGACACTGAGGATAAGAGCACCAGGGATTTTCTTTAGCTCTCACTATTTAGAATAATTCCTCATAATCCACCTAGTTTTCAGTTGTGATTTCATGAGAGCAGATCACATTACAATGAAACAAAAAGCTCAGTATTTGTCTCCATACAGTAACTCTTCCAGACACAGCCCAGCAATCTATCAGCTTCTCAGATTCTTGACCTGTACAGACACACGACCTTTGATCATTTATTCCTGCAAGTCTTCTACCAGTTTACCCAGCCATGAACTCAATGATGTCAATGGGGATAGGATTACTCCAAAATACATTCTGTTAAACAGTTAAGGGGCACCAAATCCATCTGTCTTAGTCCCGTTCAGCAACTTCTCCTTGTAAAGAAGTCTTACAATTCAGACCTCTTTGCTTACCTTTTCTTTTTTTTTTTTGACACCTTGCACCTCTCACCAGGCTAAATCTGACACCCACCTTCAAAATGACGCTAAACTAAAGTGGCAACATAAAAAAGCACTGCTATGGGCTTAAGTTCGTTACTTTTAAAGCCTGTAAGGATCATAATTCTCAATTTCTAGAAGAATTACACAGACACATAACAAGCCTGCTAGAGAACTTAACAACTGCAATCCTACCTATCACATGCAAAAAGCATCACTGTTTTTTGCAGTTACAAGTGTACATAAAGCAATGCATTTAACTCATTCTTACAGCAAACAGCCTTTCATAAATAGCCTAAAACATTTGCTGGAATATGTCTGTGTCACAGCAGGCATGAGACAATTACAGTAATTACCTTTAACTGAAATCCAGTCTCATTCACCATTTCTTTCCACCCACCTTCCTAAAAATACAGGAAAATAATGGTCAGTTAGAGTAATTTAAGAGTGCTGTAGCTTTTGCAAGTCCCTATTTGAGAGCCTATATCAAAAGAGTTTCTCCAGTAAGCCTGTCTTATGCCTCAGCTACCCTTCCCATGTCTTACCAAGATTCTGGCTTAAGAATAACCAACCATTACGTTGTGCTTACACGCTAATCTCCCCCCAGAACACTCTTCTCTTCAGTACTCAATTACCTCATTCCATCAAGTGGGGGCAGGAGCCACACAGCTCTGTCTAAAGAAGTAGCTCAGGCCTTTAGAAAGAAGAGTTGCCTTTGGGATTATCAGCAGCTCCAAGGACCTTTGCAGCTCGAAGCAAAGTGCAGAGAACATATAGGTGACAACAGTTCATGTGCACATGCTGGCACCTGGCTCAGGTTTGTGGTTGGTTTTCCCCTCTTTTCAGTTCTTATACACTGGTTCACCTACACACTATACTGTGCTGTGGCAAACATAGCTGCTCAGTCCACTATCTGGGAATCTCTCATCAAAGTACAATAAAAAAAAAGAGCCATCCAACATCACCTTCAGTTGAAAAATGCATAATGTAGTGCTTAAGCTGACAATTGGACCACAACTTATGAGACAATGATCATGATCCAAACCTCAAAGCTACAGAAACTGTGGATATCCAAAGAGTGAACTGGAAGCCAGTACTGTCTCCGCAGCCAGCAGTACAGCATGTTTACTATTTCAGCTTTAGTCCTGTGGAAGCCTTCCCAACCAACATGCATTAAGTTCCCAACATGCTGTTTCAAAGAGGTAGAAATTTTCTCTTAGAAGCCTTAAAGCTTGACTGGAAAAAAGTCATGAGGTACATTAGAAGGGTAACTGTACAACTGTAGTGGGCTGTTAGGAAACTTTTAGCTGGACAAGCCTTTTCCACCTCAAGGTTATTCACACTGTCCCTCCTTCCTCCTGACACAGAACAAGCTATGGGTCAACAGAAGGGAAGAAGAGCAATAGTACATTGTCTGAAATAAATAATCACTAAATAATGTACTTAGAAATAACTTTACCTGCGTTAAAAATGAAAAAAAGATTTTGTCTTGGCAAAGAACAGGATGTGAAGCCACACGTAACAAGAAGTTTTCCAAACCAATTCTTCTTCTTTCCACAAAATCAGGATCCATGTTATCTGCTGATAGCTTATGCCAAACAAAGTCAGCCTAGTTAAACAGAAGAGTGTCAATAGTAAATAAATAACAAACAAAACAAAGCAAGCTGCAGCTTCAGCTTCCTTACCCTTTTTTCTGGCAAAGGTGGAACAACAATATGCGGGTAAGTAACGGACAAATAATTCCTCAGCAACTCAAATTCACTGTAACGTCGCCACAGGGACTCCACTGGTGCACACTGTCCCTCACTCTGGGACTCAACAGCTCTGAAAGATAAAGCAGCAAATTTGAGAATTAGTAAGCTATCACCCATTCCCTCAAACCAGCAGTACAAACAGAGCGAAGGCCCCAAGAATACTGATTACTGAGTAACTTGCTCATAACCTGAAGGAACCTTAATTAATTTCATGTCTACACACTTAATTTAAAAATATTTGTAATTTCAGCATGATAGCACTCAAATTTTTTAGGAACACAGGAAAAATCAATGCATTTACACACCAAAAACAAACAGGTAGATCACAGTCAAGTAAAGAGGCACACAGATGACTTAGTTCACATCACTGCAGAATTAGACATATTTCTACTGGAACTATGTTAGGCTCCAAAACAGCACAATTTCATGAGCAGCTGAAGGATACAGACTATTATAAGAAGGAATCACTTCAGAAGATAAAAATTGTCTTGCATGCAACAGCTAAAATAGTTACAAACAGAACCTTAATAATATTAAGTAATTTTAACGGATATTTTTAGAAAAACACAGCAAATTTCAACGTACTTCCAAGGTTTTGTTCAAAGTAGTAACTTTTTATATTTAAGGACCAAGGACATCAACTAGATAGAGTAAGCAGGTACAAAATTGATGCATCTGAAAAATTTGTTGAAAACTTAAAACCATCATGACCTAGCAAGGTATTGAAGGATTTTATGTTACTAAAAAAGGAGAAATCATGAAATACTGTGGAATTGAAAAATAATACAAAAATTTAACAAGAAAAATCATTTTTCACACAATACATTTAAAGCAACAGAAACTCTTTCCAATATTGTAAAATAAAAATTGGGTCAGTAACGCTTCTTGGCAATTAGCATCAGCTGTCTCTTTCAAAGGCTGAACAACCCCATCTCTCTCAGCCTCTTCCTGCATGTCAGACACTCCAAGCCCACCATCATCCTCATGGCCCTTCACTGGACTTGCTTCAGTAAGTCCACATCCTCTTTGTGCTGGAAGCTCAGAACTGGGCACAGTAAGTTATGAACTTCAAGTAGTTACTCATATGGTACTCAGCAGAATTGACTGCTACGTTATTTCTTCCAGCTGAAGTCAGGTTATGCAGTTTTTGAATTCATGAGAACATTCTAAAGTTTTAAAAGCACCTAAGTAGCACACAAATTATTGATTTTTTTTAAGCTATTCTTAACCTACAAGGTTGGACTTCTAATGACCTTGCTGAAAAATAAACAATCCCACTCTAAAGCAGCCTTACATCTTGAGGTAGATAGAAATAATGTAATACAGATTTATGCAAAAGATATTTTCTTTATTGAGTAAGATAGAACGACTTTTGTATATCTACTCTTGCCTTGAGGAAAGGACATTTATCCAGGTGACTGAATTTGTAGAGGAAAAAAACTTCAGAAGGAAGAAATAAAATGGATGTACTCAGAGCATTCAACCAAGCTGCTGCAGATTAAAACTGTTTGACAGTGACTCAAGGAGAAAAGGTTAACACACTGCTGTCAGCCACTAAAACTGCACTGCCAACACCCCATAGCATTCTTCCCTAGAGTATTTCGACTCAATGAAGTTGCAACTGCAGATACAGAGTTCTGAAGAGGGTAAGCTCAACTTAGCACTGGACTGACAGGCTGTGCAGCATTCCTCCCCACACTAATATTGCACAGTTTAAATATTGCAAGACCACTTCAGCTCAGAGCAGGTATCTAGTGATTGAACTACTGCTGAGTAAAAAGTAAACTGAATAGATAAGGAATTGAGCTACTATGCCTCGAAAGATTAATTGTTTAGTTGAAGGCTGAAGGCACACACCTTACATTCCTAGAGGAGAAACTCCCAGCAGGGTTTGGTAAACAATCAATTCAACCAATTCAAGACACTCACACAGAAGTACTTCAGTATTACAGATCCTTTTAATCTCCAGCTTCAGCAGCTATCAACCAGCTGCACAGACTTACACCATGGGTTTCAAGAGCACTACTTTCACATGGGTTATCATCAACCCTTAAGCAAGACGGACACCACCAATACATCCTAGGATTATGTGGCCCTGTCTGAGAACACAACTGCACAAGCAAACATTAATAAGGAGACAAGAAAAACACAGGTCAGGGCTGCCCTGAGGATCCAGCCAATATCCCAGGAGGACCCATCTGTGCTGCAGACAAAGATGCTGCTGTGACAGCAGGAAGACACCAGAAACTCACCCAGAGCTCAGCAGATACACTGAACAGAATGAAGAAGACTGCAACCACCTTTACCCAAACGCAGGAGTATCTCAGAGATTCAGATTTCAGATCTGGTACAACAAGTTCACCACAGTATAATGGATGTTCTATCAGACAAAAATGAGACGAAGAAAAGAAACCAAACTGCAGGAGGCACTTGGTCCATTGCTATTAAATGTCTCTGTCACTCCTAAGCATAACATTTCCTGGTCACAGCAAATGCAACCCTAGGACTGGCACAGGAGTTGT
Source organism: Pseudotriccus pelzelni (assembly GCA_035584735.1). NCBI lineage: Eukaryota > Metazoa > Chordata > Aves > Passeriformes > Tyrannidae > Pseudotriccus > Pseudotriccus pelzelni. The sequence goes on along the minus strand of JAWMRA010000164.1, from coordinate 9,395,360 downwards.
ATTTAACCAGTTCTTCTTTCCTGTACTGATTTCTCTATAATATGGGAGTTTCATAATTAATTTTTTTCTAAAATGTAACTAAAGTTTAAGACTCAGTGCATCGCCTCGTAACTAGAGACAGGCTCGGTGTGTGCATCCTAGTGACATTTATGGCAGCCTTGCACACTTCAAACACACAGTAGACCTACAGAGACTTAAGAACTTACCAACAAAGGCTGACTGCAAGAACAGTTCAGTTGTTTTTTTTTAAATACCATTCTTATTTTTCTTGTCAGTATGAGCTCCTAAGGAGAAGTACTCCTAGTTGCAATTATTTTTCATCTCCACATACCTTATTCTTTGGGCTTACACTGCCATAGGCAACTTCAAATATAAAGTTTTCTACTTCCCAAATACAAGGTACTTAGGAAAGTTCATTTGTCTGTTTCATTCCAACACAGAGTGTGCTTAATTACTGTCTTCTGCCTCTAACCAAACCCATTCCCAATGCAGTGCAAGTCTGATCTTAAATATATCACTGCCTGAATAACCTGTAACATCAATGAGGTCAGCACAGAGAAGAATGAAAAGGAGTTTCTGGCCCAGACATTCCTACTCTGTGTTCAAGTGCACTGCTGCAGAAACACAGCTTCACAAGACATCACAAAAGAACCCCCTCGATTTTTGTTGGGATGCATTTGTAAGTGGGCTCAGTATATCACTCTCATTTCAGATACAATTACAGTAATCTTCATTAGATAAAGTCAGGCAGCTTGTTGCTCTGCCTTAACTCATCCTGCTTTGGCTTGCCATTCCTCCACACATCCATTTTTTGTCAAGGCAGCTTTATCATGTAAACGTTGATCTGTATTTTTCTTAGAACTCCCAATTTCTTCAGTCAAGAGAATCACATTATCTTTTAATAAGTTTCAATTGTTTTAACACCACAAATATGAGAAAAGAACTAAAGAATAGTGCTCTGCCATAAACTAACAGTAGAAAAAGAAATGTAAAGACAGTTTTCTTGATTCCAAAGTGACTTCACAGATTCAAGTCTGTTTGGGGAACTACATATACTCGACTTCCATACTATAGATTACAGGTTAGAAGCAAATGCACTTATGTTTCACATTCTTATCCTATAGATATTGAAGGAAGGCAAATACACCGATAAGATCATCACATATTTTCATAGTGCAGCAGTCCATTCATCATTTGCAAGGGTTCAGGTCAACGCGCCATCACTAAGCTGTCACTGTAAGAGTTCACAGCCTTCTGACAGGAAAACATTCCAGTGTAAATTATGCTCTTAGTGCTCTGTAACTGTTTGGCAGAGTTAATTATAAATTAGGAGAAACAAAGATCATTTGGAGACTCAGCTGTGCAAAAAACTTTTTCAAGTTTTGCATCAGCTTTGCTTTTCTTAGAATGAACAAGAACACATCGGTTATTTCAAAAATCATAGTAGTAACATCTCAAACCCACACACATATATAAGCATTAGGCAGAAAACTAAATAATAATCAACATTTTTTAAAGGTCATTTAGGACTTCAACACGTCAGCAGGGAAGGACCACAGCTTTACAGAGAAGCCTAGTCCTAAGCCAGCACAAACCATTACCTTGTTACTTGAAGTTTTATGTCCATACGGGGCCTCAAGAACTCCAGAAGGAAGGAAGCAGACTGGCAGACTAGATCATGCCACTCACTTGCATCTTCCCTGCCCACACTGAAGACATCAAGGAAGTTTAGTAGATCTAAAGCCTACTGCCAATTTGTTCTGACAAAGCAGATGTGTAGACAACAGGCTAGGCTTCCCTCAGTCTAAGTTAATCAAGCTTTACAACCCTTATGAGGAACACAAAAGCTTCACAATTCACGCTGAAGAAAAAGATTAAATTACTAACAGAGAATCCTGAAGGTCAGATCTGCCTATGTAGTTGGCTCTTTCTTAACTAGACAGCATCCAATACAATCTCCTCACCGTAGTCCGTGTTAAGCAACCTGACATTATTGCTCTTCTCAGATCATACTCACATCCTTTGTTCTAGCATGTATTTATTCTACCTTAGAAGTGCAAATGCTGTCTTTTACAATCGCAGTTGTTACTTTATCTTCATCACGAGGGCACCTATGTAGCACCAAACTAAGAAGCCATGCTTCTTGAATTAACTTATTTAAATAAATTTACTGCTTACACCCAGGCTTACAGTAAAGCTGCCAGATTCCGCTTTCCAGAGCACACAGCACTGCACAGTTGAGTAAAGGAGGTGAGCAGCAAAGTTCTTTGCAAAGCTGGGGTGCAAAATCACTGCACAGCCCTCAGTTCAGAGCCTGCGCCCACACCACGGCCTTTCAAATGAGGTAATAAGAGTTTGAAACTGCATGGATGGATTTGGGACAGGCAAGTAAGATTAGAGAGTTTTGTTGGTTTTTTTTTAATCACACAAAAAACGTCTCCACCTGGTTACACGAGGCCATAAAATATCACCAATTACAAGAACATTTCTCCCCAGGAACCCCATTTCAGAAAGGAAGTAGAAATCCACAAAGGTACTCATTACACTCAATACCTTCACTACCATCTAATTTTTTAGACCGCGTTATGAACTCCCCCATTAAATGCAAGTATTGCGGACCAGTTTCAATTAAGATTATGATCACTTGTTGACATTCAGTCAAACTTCTCAATTTGTTTTGGTTCTAAAAACACAATATAATACTTGTACAGTCTTCAGGCAGGAAAACCATATGTTTTCCCTTTAAGTACAGTTTTAACAATGCAAGTTATTCATTCAATGAACCAATCTGCCAGAAAAAATTAAAAAGACAAAATTGAAACCTTCGGTTTTTACATTCGTAACTGATGTTATCATAACCGATTCAAAGATTACATTACTCCCTGTAATGTTCATTTGCCTTAATTCAAAGTGCCAATGTGAAAACTTTAGCCCATCTAATTAACCTCTTCTCACTTCCCGTTTATAACCAATTACCTCAAATGAGCCATTAAACAATTCTGAGTGCAATAAAAAGACGAACGGCTGCAAAACATTAAATCAGGCGAGAAGGAAATACATTTCCTTATAAAAGCCCTCCCCTCTTAGGCGGTACAAGCATTAACTTTGCTTCCAGCCTTTGACCTTCCAGTGTACGAGAAGTGACACTTCCACTCCCCTGCAGTGGGCAAGGTTCACTCTCTGTGCAGAGGAACACCACTTTTCTCACTAGCTACTTAGAAATGGTCTCTGTATTCAGGCCTCTCAGACGGTGGATATCAAATGATTGCTCTTCTACCTGGCAAGCTGTATGACAAAGAAGCACTTCTCTTGCTATGGGGTTTTTCACAGCCAGCTGATTCTTTGGTTTTTTACACTTCACCCACTTTGCTGTATTTAATCAAAATATACATTTACTAGGCAGATTAATTATTCATACCATAAATCAAATAAAAATCAACAGTAAGTTTGCAAATCCTCTGTCCTCTTTCACCTCTCAGCTCTCTCCATGGTTATAGCTCATGCTGAATTTAGACTTTCTTTTTTCCTAATACCTCTTTTGGAGGGAGCAGACAAGTTTTCCTGACTCTCAATGACAAAAATCTGCCTTTTGCTGTTTTATCAGAAGACAACATACTTCTGAGGGCTTTCATCCTGTGCCTTTCCCCAAGAAACCCACGAGTGTGTTTTTCACCTAGCCCAGCATGGAATGGGAGACTTTGGGAATGGTATTCAACCGAAACATAACAGAGGAAAACTCCTGAAGTCCCACGGTGCAGCCCTGCTACCACTGAACTGTGGCCTGGCTGGCTACTGATTTACAAGTTCATTTCTCCCACAGGAACTTTCTTTAGAAGTTCTTACACTTCGAATGGGCAACGCAAGGTCTTAACAGAGAAGCAGGTATCAATCCTGCCACAGTCTAACTACTAGAAAAATTGCCAAATACTGAAAACAGAAATAAGATTAGTAACTTCCAGTCATACTGGGGGAGTAAAAAGGAAATATGCTGAGCCACTTGTCAAATTACTTCAAGAGGAAGTGAAGACTAGTAGGGCTGGAAACCAGGGATCCTGCTATTAAGTAGTGACATACCAGGCTGCACAAAGTTGTGCTACTTTATCCTAAAGCCACATTTAAAACAAACCAAAAATATACACTCTAGTCATCATATTTTTTGATCACGAAGGCCAGACTAGAGGTCTTAAAGTGAGCAGGATGGAAACAAAGTGAACTACATGGGAAGTATCCTACTACTACACAAGAAATGGTTTACTTTAAAGGAGAACAGGCAAAAAAGGCATTCCCCAAATGCCCTGTAATTAAAAGTGCATCAAAACAGATCACTTACAGAGCAGCTCTGCATTCTGACTGATTTTCAGTTCTGTCATGAAAAATAACAGGTACAAGAGCAGGAGTCACAGGTTTATACTATCTCAGTTCTTGTCGTTTCATGCAGATTCTGATATAAGACACAGTTGCCTAAAATTCTAACAAGCAAGGTGAATTTAGATAAGGTCTTGGATATTTGCAATCTCCCTTATGGAAAGCAAGTCATAGGCTGAGCATTTATGTCTCAAGAAGGAATATTTAACTACAAATCTTAATTATAAGAATTTGTGCTTGCCTTAATGCCATTTCCCAAAAAGAGGTGGAAGTGTCCCCTGTTCTTACAGGGAGAATATAAAAACTAAGCTATTTTTAAATAACTGCATGGTTTAAGAGAAGCTGTGAAACAAACTGACATCATGACTAATTGAACAGGGAATAGTTCCCCACAAAAATCTAATTAGCAAACGCAGAAAGGTGTAAACCAAGAATATAGGAAATGCTTTCAAGAAGCACAACGTTTGGAATTTGCTGAGGCTCTGTGGTCTACGGGAATGGAATTTTTGTTTCAAAGAAACCCATCTACATCAAGGTATAACATAACTTAAAAAAAAATCATAAAAGTCACATGAAAATATGAGCATAGTAACAAATCTTTTCATTTTGAAAAGAAAACATAAGCAACACCATCACTTGCATTTTGAAAACATTTTCATCAGCATTAGTGAAACTTACATGTTAAAAGTTTAAACACTTAGCTCCTGTTCTGTAACAAATACACAGGGGTCATAATTGCACCCATCTTGTGTCTCTTACTCACCCAGATACAATTCTTCAATTAAAACTGAAATTCAATCCTGGATAGAAGTAACGGTGGAACCCCAGTTCACATAAACGTAATGCAACTATTATTAAGTGGTCTTCCTTTTATATTACTATAAACAGTTTTATTCTTCAGCTACAGAATATCCTATTACCCACAGACAAATTGCTGTAAGCCCACCTACAGCTACAGGCTCAGCAGGAAGCACATTTAATGGCCACCACTTATATTTATGCAAGAAATTTTGCCTTCTCAGCAAAAGGAAAAGAGAACCCATTTTATTAGAGATGTGACAAACCCACATTTTCATTTCCGTTCTGCGACAAACGTGTCTCGGTATTTGCTGACCACAGAATAAATGAGAAATTGCCATCTGAGCAGCAAAATACAGTTTTGCCACTGCAGAAGAACAACTGGGCAAGACCAGCAGGAGCGAGTGTAAAGTAACACAAGGATGACTGGGAAAGGACATGCAGTCAGCATGTTCTGGGGCTGCATAAAGCTGCCCCCAGCATACACTTCACATCATAGTTAGACACCAGTGATTCCAGTTTTCTTCTCTTTCCCTTCAGAAATATTATTACAAGAAAAATAACTCTTATTTTACATAAGAAGATGTGACCTTTACTATCAATACACTTTAAAAGTATTTTTTAAGCATCTGAGCAACTGCCAAATAACTACAATATTTGAAAAATGTAATATATGTCTATTTTGGATTTCATTCTGTAACTTTAACAAAAATACAGTAAACATATCCCAGTAGGTCTGCAGTCAGTTTGATTGGCATGTTCAGTAGTTAAACAAGCTAAGAAGCCTTTTAAATTGGAACTCTTCAGAGCCTTTGCAAAATGCAACTGCTTTGTTTCAGAATGTTTTATCTGTACAGTGGATCATTCCCAAGGCAAGGCCCAAAGGTTAAAAGTGGTAATATAAAGAAGAGAGAAGCAAAACTCCTAATAAAGTCTAATTCTGAAATTCTTGCTTCAGCTGAGTAACATGATCCTGCATAACAGGAGTCATCCGTGACTGTTTGGGAAGTTAGGATAAGCTAGAAAAGATTTTAATGCTTTGTTCATTACTCAATACTTGAAATTTTAAGTTGTCTTTGTGGTACTGAGCATGTTTACCAAAGAAGTATTATTAATCTTGTTAACATAAGAAGACCGAAAGCAATAAGTTCTCCAGTGGAAGTTCAAGGCAGTATGAAGAAAGGAAACAGTTAATTAACCTCAACCCTCAGACCATCTACAGGGAGGATGTGATGATCAGATCAAGCAAAACACTTCAAATATTAGCAGAACAGTAAATTTTCACCACATGACATAAGTCATGAGACTTCTTTATTTTCTTGTGATCTCCAGCAAGCTTAATCATTACATTAAACCTCTCTCACATACCTCATAAACATGTGTACAAATTTGTCCAAACTATGTCTAAGAAATAACCAAGCAGTTGTTGACACCATATTAAAGCAACAACTTTCAAGCACGCATTTTCCCAACTAGCTCCAAATCAAGAATTACAGTACAGTTACACAACACCAGCACTAGTACTGAACTGGAGATCAGCTGCCAAGTTTTCACAGGAAAAGATCCTCCACAGTGGGTTGATAACCACATGACAAAGCACAAACCAGCTAAATTCTCTCATCAACTGTACCTGAATATTTTTAGGAGTGGAAGGAAGGAAAATCTGTTTAGAATGGCACATCCATGTACTCTGAGAGCGAGCTCTTATCACCCACCTAGTCTCAATGAGATAAGCAGTGTATGTTTCTTGTATGTTCATGGCATTCCTCCCAGTCCGTTTTTCAGCTTCTGAAACAGTGATTTCCATTTTCTTTGCCAAACAGTCTTCCATCTTTTTAGAGGAGGAAAATAAAGATTCATGCAACATTAACCACACAAGGCAAAGGCTACTAACCCTGCCTCCCCTTCTCCCACACCACATTTGTTCAAATAAGACAGCTCTCAGTGGGATAAAGGCTTTGACAGGACTTCGTTTTATACCTGCGTTCTCTATCACATATGCAAGTGAAAACAGAAAACTTGCTTTGGGGAGAAAAGAGCAAAGTCAGCAAACTGACAACTTTAGGCACCAAAAATCACCATGAGCCAAGAAAAATACAGAAAGGAAAAGTACTTTTCTTTACAGGTAACAAAGTAACCTTCTTAAAAACAAACAAATAAAGAAACAAACAAAGCCCAGTACTTTCTATCCAAACACTTCCCAACTACCGGTGAATTCCTCCTCAGGACACCCGGGACGTGTAACCACCTCTCCCCTTTCACAGGAAACACAATACATCCGAACCGAGATGTTTTTCTTTTAATCTCTCAGAAGAGGATCGTTATCTTTTACACATTTGCGGCCAGGAACCAGTCAGGGCCACACGCCCACCCTGGAAAGGCAGAGCTGCACTGCGCAAGGAGGGGGGATTAATTTAATTTGTGAAATTAAGGGGGAGGGGGAAATAAAAAAGGTAATTGATAATAACCAATAACAATCTGACACTAGGGACGAGGACAGAGAGTGCACAAAGCTCTGACAGAGGCCAGACCGGGTTTGGAAGCAGAGCCGCTCAGCTCAGAGGGTCGGGCTGCACAGCTCTGCCAGGAAGGGCTCGGCCCCGGGCAGGCGGACGAAGGGCTCATCCCACCTGTAGCCCCTTCCCGCGGCGGCGGGCAGCGCTGGGCACCGCCCGGACCGGCCTCCCCGCGCACCGCCGCCCCCCCCGCCTGGCCCGGCCAGAGCGCTCAGGAAAGGCCGGTGCTCGCCCCGGCCGAGCAGGCCCGGGGCGCGGAACACCGTCCCTCCGCCACCGCCCCCCTCACCCTCACCCTCACCGCGGCCGCGGGCTGCTCCGGGGCCGACAGGGCGCCGTCCTCCTCTTCGTCCTCCTCCTCCTCGTCGTCCTCCTCCTCCTCCTCCTCCTCGGGGCGGCTGCCGCTCGGCTCGGGCTCGGCGCTCTCCATGGGGCTCGGGGGCTCGGCCGCGGCGCTGCGCGCAGGCGCTCAGCCCGGCTCCGGGCAAACCCATGGCCGGTCCTAGAGCCGGGCCGGGCCGGGGTGTGTCCGCGGGGCCGGCCCCGGGTGCCGCCGCCCGCCGTGCCCGCCGCCACGCCCGGTGCCGGGGCGCTGCCGGCCTACGGCCCGCCCTGGTGCCCGCGGGGGGCTCGGTAGTGCCCCCCTGCACCGACACCCCCCGTCGTGACCGTGCTCCGCCGCCTTGAGCCTCCCGTCCGGGACGGGGACAGAGCTTCCCCTGACCGCCCACCCTCGGCCTCACAGCTGTCAACGTTTATTTCTAAGATTTGTGTGTGGCGTTGTTCCAGTCTCTAGTTCTCAGGTCATCCAAGAGTTTCTCACGCCTTTCCATGCTTGGATTTTTTGACAGCCTGTGTTGATCTAGCAAATAGCACACCTTAAACAAACAAAAAATATATCTATGCCATATTAGCAGGAAATATTTCAGATATTTTCCTGTCTTTCGTCTGTAGCAGGAGTTGTCAGTCCTCTTTACACAGTCTCTTTCAGCAGCCAACAACTTTCCCACAGGATGTTTGTTAGCTTTGGGCAGCTCGGGTTATTTTTCTTTAAAGCCCACCAGCTCGTTATTTCCCCACTCTCAATCCTTTACTAGTAGAGAAGGACTCAATCGTGCTGCATTCCTTACCCTACCAGATGCCCAGCCTTTTTTCCATCAGCTCCCTCCCGGCGGTGGCATGACACCCAGAAGGGCATTCTCCTGCTCACCATCTCTGCGGGCCAACACCCAAGCATGTCGCATCCTGCCATGCTTCGCCAGGAAGGACCTGAGTGGTTAAAATTTGCCGAGATCCGCTCTGGGGAAGCCTCTGTCATTATTTATTAAAAGCCCCAACCGTCTTGTCTCTTCTCGTTAAGCAGGAACAAACCTTCCTGTGCATTTCTGTCATTCCTAGCCTGTGTTTTTGGAGAGACATACAGCAAGTCCGCCCAGCAGCTCCTACAGAACATCAGTTAATGTATCACACACTATACACAAATACACCTTCATTATTGCAGCCTTTGGGTTTATTCCCTCATGATCCCGTGGTACCTACACAGTCCTTGTGTGGCTGGCAAACTGGATGAAGAGATTGTTCCTGCTTATTCCTTGTACTCGAAACACCGTTTTGGACACTCAGGAACAGCGCCCTTGTTCCCTGGTTTACATATCACATCATTCCCTTGAGACTTCCCATTTTTGCACCAGATTCATGTCCTTTGATTCAGCACTACACCCTTTATTATTCTCATGTAGCTTTTTTCTTTTCCTGTCCTTTTCAAACTCAGGTTAAAGGCCACCTCAGGGGATTACAGAGTTGATATTATATGTTTCTTTGCTTTGCCTTTTTTCTGCTTTGCGTAGGAAACGTGGTTTTTTCAGTGTTGACCAGAGCTGAATTTGCATACATTTTTCATCCAAAATTTAATCTTTTTCTTTCAACAACAATTAAAATAAATCTCAAAATCCCCTTTGAAGATCCCATGAATTAATATTTGGCGTCTGGTTTCTATTCTGTTGTCTTCAATGTTTATTCAACTTTTTCCTCAGATTGTTTGAACAGATACCTCAATCTGTCCTTTCCCACCCCTCCACCACTGTAGCTGGATAGAGTTCCCCAAGCTTTTCCACAAAAGGCTTTCCTAAAACAAAAGTTTTTTACAAGTATGTGAACTGTGATTTGTCCCCTGAATAGGACTGATTTAAGATTTGTTTTCTAAACCCAAAGTCCAGTTTAGATGTAAAAGCACGATTGCACGTTGTAAGGCACAGTCTGTTTTCCATTAGGGTATGGTTTTCTTATGTTTACTCAAGATGTACATTAAGATACATACCTTGTATCAATTACACTTGCATTTGCAGCATGCACATACTGAATTTTTTCTGATCCGTATCAGTGATATAATGGAAATATTTATGTGAAGCTCATGCAGGATATTGTATCTTGTACTAAATGTTGTTATTATGGAAACAACATCATCAATAAAATTCAGTAATATTTTGTGGGTCTAACATTCTATGATTTCAAAAACTATTTTCACCTTTGAATTTTCTTCATAGTAGTAACAGTTGTGGAGAAGAGTTAAAACACTACGGATATAGAAGGAGAATAGTGATAGAACTGCCCAAATCAAGTTGACCAGCAGCCTGGGCAGCCCTTATGTACATTATAGCCTGGGGAGCTTTAGATGAGAGTGAGATCTCCTGAGAAACTAGTGTGCAATGGAGAGACCTTCAATAAGCACCCAAGTCTCCCTCAAAGTGCTCTTCCTCAGCTACATTTTCGTACCTCAGCCTGCAAAGTGGGCTAACAATATTTTCCCATAGCACAGTACTGCTCTCAGGAGAACTTCCAGGACTTGTGCTAGTTTGGTCAAAATAAGCTTTAGTGTTTCCCCCCTAAGCTAGGCACAACCATAGCCAGGGCCTCTTTAGTTTCCCTCTTATCAGGATATGAGTCCAATTTCCTGCAGGTCACTCTAACCAGGACACTCTCCTGCTCATCAACAACTTCACTAGGCAGCATGACTCATTCTTCAACCTTAAGAAGGCAAACTCAGCTTCCTACCTATAAGTCCCTTCAGCCTCTGAAGCTGTCCTGACTCACATCACAGCCTCTGGAAAACGGTGAGCTCCATCTTTTTCCATCCTGAAGTCTGTCCTTTTGAATCCTACTGTTACTCCAGATAAACTGCTTTTTGACAGAGGAAAGCTAAGCAAGGTATATTACCTTATAAATTAGCTTCCTAGTGCTTTATGTAAGGTTATATGTGTTACCTTTCCTTGGATCTTTTGACAGCCTGTGTTGCTCTAGCAAATAACACACCTTAAACAAACAAACAAAAAAGCCATATTAATGGGAAATATTTCACAACGACCTTGTCACAACACTATCAGTATCTTCATTTAGAGTTCCTCATCCCTTCAGCCTTTTAGAAGTAGTTAGAATTAAAAGATAATACAACTACCATCAACAACCACCACTTTGCTACTGAGACCTTAAACAAAAACACCTAAAGCAGCAGCTCTGCTTTGCATCTATCCTGCAACACCCACAGCCTTTCAGTAACCTCAGGAAGAGAGAGTAAACCAGCCAATATTCCCGCAGACTGTGCAGTGTCTGGCTGTGCCGGCGCTTGAAAGCAATGGGGTACAGTACAGAGGAGATTCATGGAGCAACACAGCTGGAGCTGAGGGCCCACCATCCACACCACACACATTTTAGCTGATGATTTTTAAGGTGCCTCTAGCCTGCTTCCAGGGATTGGTCACCCTTCACACCTTCCAGCTTGGCTGCTACCAAAAAAAAAAAATCAATGTGTGCCCTGCCTTAAGCCTGCCTTGTAGCATAAGCCAAAGCAGGAAGGCCAGAAGTTTTTCTTCTAAAGCGCATTCCTGATCCATGGTTGAGGCACCTGGATCCTATCATAGTTTTACTACCAATAATAATAGTACAAAGATCATGAGTCAGGCTGTCAAAATGCTCCTACAGGCTAATTCCTCCAGAACCAAAGGTGTTTGCTATCTAGAGGTGTCTGACAGCTGAAGTGATGCCTGCTTGTGCTGTTGGTCTTCAAAGGCTGATCCTCACTGAAGACCCTGGCATCTGACTGCATGTGATGTCCTTAGTATGATGGATGCAGCAGAAAACAGTGCTTGCTTAGGATCCTTAAGAAAACACAGAAGAGGAGTGAACGTCAAGGAACTGTCAGTAAAAGGCATGTAGTAGGTGCTTCAGCATGGAATACTGCAGGAGGAAAAGTAGTTGAGTTCAGGCTCCTCATAGACATATTTCTATCATCTAAATATCTGTGTGAAACAATCACTGAACAGCAGGGAAATCAAAATTTTGTTAATTTTTCAGAAGAAAAAAAGCTCCTGGAAAGATAAGCAGAGAGTAGAAGAGATATGGGTGCAGGAAATCACTCAATTCCACTCAGTCTGAAATTGGTAGGTTTCCATCCCCTTCAGCTGCAGCAGATCTGGTTCCACAAATACACACACAAAGACCAAAACTAATCCACATTTTTGAAAGAATCTGTACAAACACATTGATAGTATGAATGAAAACTTAATGAAAGGGGTTTCAAAAGCAGCTTGAAGTGAGCTGTGAGAAAACTCTAAACTTCAGAGGAAGAAAGCCAGAATATTTGGGACAGAATTGAAGAGAAAGAACCCAACAAACCAACTCAGTAACACTGTAAATGATAGAGGTGGTAGACCTTTACTTAATCTTGACGCAGCATTGATCAAGGAACCTGTTGCACTCAATCTATGAGAAGTTAGAAGTTAGGCCGGTGTTTCTGGACTATGCAAAGACTCCAATAAAAGTCAGGCATCACAGAAAGTGTAATTATCATTCATGGCTATCAAAATGAGCATTAACTGAGAGGCAGGGGCATGGGGAAGTTGGCAGGGCTGAGGAGACTTGGTTGAGGCAACGCAGACAAGGCCACCTGTGGCCGGAGGAGGTATGGCCGTGTCCCTCAGAATGCAATGCTGATTTTGATTGCTCATGCTCCTTGTGCTACCTGATCATCAAAGGTTACCACACAATCACTGGGACAAGCTGTAGCAAGAGAATGGAAAATACCAAAGGTATTTTTCATGGTATTTTTCCTTAGCTTAATGCAGGATGGAGGTGGTGGCTGGATTGCATCCACCCTGCAGGATGCCCATCTTTCTCAGGCAACTGTTGCTGACGGCGCAGTGAAACCAAGGTCATGCTTGTACAATGCAGAAGTGATGACATTTCTGGGGTTTGATTAACTGCCAGGACAACTTGGTGGTAGTTCAATATGATCACACAATAAATGCACATAAATTAAGCATATGGATTTGTGCTCACTAGTAGAAGCTAAGTCCCGATCCTATCAGGTAGCTGTTTTCCTTAGACCTGTCATTTAATACTTCAAAGTATAAAATTAATACTCCTCATAACAAAACCACTCATGGGACTCATCTAAAGCCCAACATAACTACTGATATAAACAGATTAAAAAAGAACAATGCAGAAGCCACAGATATTAGTCCAGTCATATAATGTGCAGGAAATCAAGAGGGCCAAGGGAACATCTCCTGATTGCACAAGTAAACCCAACACCTTTTGCTGTAGTCAGTCATTTTAAACCCAGTGCCTCTGCTATGAACTCTGGGGTCTAGAGGGCAAGGAGGAGGTCCAGGGAAGCTTGGGAGCGTTGGCCCTTGCATTACCACTGTCTTGGGCATGATTACATGGTTCCCTTCTCTCCCTTCACATTCCTATCACATGAAGGTGATCTTAACCCCTGGGAAGAGTAATCAGTTAGACTCACCTGGGTCTGGCACACATCCATTGTGACATTACCCTGCACAGGGCTATTTAGTGCTCATGTTGGAGCTTCAGCTCTCTTGCTTGATTGCTGAGCCTTGCCTCCCACGGTGGAAATCCAGGCTTTTTGCAACCTTCTTTTAAATATATGTTATATTGTTTCAGGTGTCCAACGTCTTATTTTACTTCTCTAGTAAATATCTTCCAGCTCCTAAACCAGAACTTTGGGAAAACTTCTCCCACAATGCAACTTAAAAATCACCCTGCAGAGACCTTACGTTCCTCAGCTTAAATCCAGCCGTCAGTGTGCCTTGAGTTATGAGGCTGTCCAGACCACTAATAGAGAAGCGGGGGAATTTACACCAAAAGGAATAAACAAGCTAACAATAAAAATAACCATTTATCTCTTCTTCCTCCCCAGTGTCTTACTCAAAAGGTCACTGTGTTCTTTCGTGGAAGCAAAGCTCTATAATGTGAGTTTAGACACTTCAGGCTAAGTCCCAGAGTTCTTACTCACTTTCCCCCAAGTAACTTTGGTGGATTTTTAGTATGAATTTTTTTCCTTGGATAAGGTCTAAGAAATAATGAGGGTTTCCAGAACAGAGCTATTAGTCAGAGAAAAGTGCAGGTCAGTGGGGCACGTGCTGTGGGGGTCCCCACTTAACTTGGTGTGACTCATGGCATAGTACTAGGAAAGAAACAAGCTCCTAGCCTCCCTTTCTTCCTATTTTGCGGATAAGATTTGCTTATAGTAGCCTCAGCTCAGTGGACTGAAAATGCAGGTTACAGGAGGGTATATCTAGCTCTGTGCAGTCTTACACAGAGGCTGAACTGACAGGTTCCCCCTGTGCAGAAAGCAGCCTGCAGAGCCCAGTGTCCAGTTTAGGAAAGCAAACCCCTGCCCATGTCATCAAGGCACCATGTTTTACCAAGCAGCAGGTCTAACACCATCTAGAAATAAGAACAACTGTTTGGAAAGAGCGGGACACGCATTGCTTCCCAAAAGTTTCCCCTTGCACAGCTTCCTGTAGAAACCGCACTGTCTTGTAAAGTTGTCTGCATGGGACATCTACTGCTTTTGCTCTCATTTCAGGGAGAACTGGCCCCAAATCTCGCCCTAAGATTATTCTGCAGAAAGGATGAAGCATTTTACAATGTTCAGTTTGGCCCAGAAGTTATTTAGGATTGCCTGGAATTTTGGAAACTGCAGCTCCCACAGCTCAGGGTCCCTGGCTTCAGTGACATTGTGCAGGCTTCCTGCTGCCTTCCCAAGTTCTGCTGCTAAAAAAATAATACCCCATGCTTCCCTTTCACTTCCAAATCATACAGCATGTTTTGTCAATGTCCACCATTGTTTACAGCCCCTCTGGGCTCCTGCTGGGGACATTATTTCTCTCCAAGTTTTATAGGCAGTGGGGGACTCTTCCTGATTTTAAAGAGGGCTCCCATAGATCATGAATAATCTGTGACATTGCTAACACAAGCCGTTATGCAGTTGTCTTGTAACTCCCAGAAGAACTCATATCTGAAAATCCAACTGGCAGTCTGAGCAGTCCGCGGGCATTTTGAAATGCTCTGAATCCAAAAGAGGAGAGTTGGCAGGTCACCCCAAGAAACCACTGTGCACACAGCAGTTCCAGTATGCTTACTGGAAAATAATGTGTTTCTGAAAGTTTGCTGAACATCTGCTTGTCCTTAGTCCTCAAAGGCCATACTTCATCTGTGGTACCTCGGGCCAGCCCATCTCTTCTTGACTGATAGTACATAGCACACTGCAAGCTGCCCAGTTGGATGCAAAGACAGCCAAGTGAGGGAGGGCATTGTCACACCTTGCCTGGGGCTGGAGCCAGTGTCTTGTGGGGCTGTGGCCACGAGGCAGCTCCCCTGGTCAAGCAGACCTTTCTAGGCTTGTTCTTCCAATATGTTCTCTGTGTACACCAGGTGGTATCTTCCCTTGGGGTATCCACCTAACTTTCTGCTCTGTTACCCCAGGGACATACAGCCATTTCCCTGTGGAGGGCAGGCTGAGTTGACTTGCACCTGGGCACCCTGAAGAAACCAGCAGCAGACCAAGCATCTCTCTGCAGAGGCCAAGCGACTCTCTGCCATGCTTGTGTCACTAACGCACAGGAGACACACTTTATCAGCTGTGTCTGTACCTCATCTAATGTGTCCCCTTTTTCCCTTTTAAACACAGAAGGGAAAAGAGATACCTTTATTTAATTCCATAACAGAATAGTTTATATAAATAGTTTACAAAACAACTGGGTGCAGACTATCAGAAAGATGGATACAAAGGGCCTTCAAGTCCAATAGGGCAAAACATTCACCTGTAATGATCATGCATACACACGAGCATATATAGATACACCTAATATCCACCTCAAACTGATTAATGAACTAACAGGTGAATTGTAAAATGGGTAAAGAAAAAGCAGGTTATTTACTGAATTAGAATCCAGTGTATGCATTAAAAATTAGTCAATGTATTTATCAGTAACTATAAAACTTGCTTTTTTTTGGCTGCATAAAACCTTAATAACTACATCTCTTTCTCTGCCACACTCGAATACATTGATCTGAAGGATTGGGGTAGATCATAGGGCAAGAGTTTGAGGATTTTACTCCTCCTTTTGGCACTGATTGATTGTGTTAACAACCAAGGCAAGACAGAATTCTGCTACATTTCACAGTTTCCCTTTTGTAAGAGGGATAATATTTCTTACAAGTTTTGTAGAGCAGTTTAGATCTTGGGGAGAAATGCTCTATGTTATTATTTTAGGCCCTGCTTCAGGAAAACATAATGTTTAAATCCTGCTGCTTTAATGGGTTGAAAGCACCTACTTTAGGCTAAGCTTATATTGATGTGGTCTTTCTGGAAAAGCTGCCCTAAAACTTCTAATTATCTTTATTAAAAATGTAGCCCATTGAAGCTCACTTAAATGATAATTTCTAAAAGAGAGGGGGAAAGTAGTGAATTAATTGCAGCTCAGCATATTAAAGCGTTACCTTTTGTGCTTTATTCAGATGAGAGAGTCATGCAGGAGTACCCATGCCTTTTTGATTAGATGCACACAGCAGACTTTAGGTCCCCTTCAAAGATCCTTGGGCCGTGTGGAGCCAGGAGCAACTCCGCACTGTCATCAGAAAAAAAAAAAATCAAACTCTTTTTCTCAGAGCCTGGCTCCTTCACCCACCTCCCCCCTCCCATATTTGTATATATTTCGAGAGGAGAGTCAGACTTAGTTTGTTCATAAACTGCAGTTCCTGGGCGGACCTCACGCACAGCTGGGTTTTAGCGGCTGGATCCGCCTTCCCGGCAAGCCTGGCTGGGAGCCTCGCGAACTCGGGGCTCCGGGCTTGACAGCAGAATCGCAGGAGACCGGCTCCACCGAGGGAAGATGAATTGGTCAAAGCCGTGAAACCAGGTTTCTTGTTGCAAGTGGGATCCAGAAATGGGTTACCGAAGGAGTCCGAGTCTGCTTCCCTTACTGCTGCTCTCCTTCTGTGAGTAGAAAAATGTTTCTGGTTAGGCAATGTTAAGCAACATACTCTGAGAAGTCGTTTATTTTTCCTTCCCCCAGCAAAACAGCTAATCTTTGATTTCTCCCCTGACAGCAATTAGCCAGAGGATTGGAAATAGCTGAGAGTTTAGTAGAATACGCTGCTGCAACTGCATCAGCTGCATATTGCTCTTATGGCGAAGGGCGAGCGATCTCTCGGTGGAAAGTGCTGCGTGCTTGCTTGGAGCAGCTCGCAGATGTCAGTGTTTACAGTGCAAAAATATATATAGGTCAGCATTACTTGTTGGAAGTTTTTATTTTATTGTGGGAGATTAAAAGCAACTGAAGTGCACCGCTGAATGATCTGGCTTCGACAGTGTCCAGATGTGGTGAAGTTTTCAGCTTAGAACTTTTATCAGCCCTGGTTTATGTGCAGAATTAATCGAACTATTAAAGAAGGGAAGAAGTGGGGAGAGGGGGAGGAGAAGTGTCTTTGCAACAACATCTGGTTATTCGGCAAACCTTTCCAGCACTTACGTAAAGATTTCTTTGTAATAAGTGCCCTGTTTCAGTTTTGATAGCACTTCTTCAATACCGTGATAAAACCCTCCAGCAGCACTTGAAAATGTGCCCATCCGTGGTTTAACTTTTCTTGTTTATATCTTGATGATTGTTTCATAACAGGGAATGGATTTGTGTATAAGTGAGTGTTATATACACATCTCCTAAGTATGTGTGTGTGTCTTTCTGTATATACAGAGCCTATGTATGTGTATACATGCATATATCCCTATATAGTGTAAATTTATATATTTGCATGGACACTGACACTTTTTAAAGTGAATTCTGACAAACACAAACCCGTTCCCCTTGCTATAGAAATTTCAATGCAACTAGGATTGCTTCTTTTCTCAAAGCAAGGAAGTAGGAGGATTACACCACCAGTATTTCTGCATCCAAATGAAATAACTGGGGGCAGGGATCTGTATCTGTATTCACTTTACATGGGTCCCCCTATCTACAAGAACAGGGAATAAAAGAATGAACGGTCAGTAATTTGTGTGTAGGCAAACACAACACTGGGGGCAACTGTTGTAGCAGAGAGAACCAGATGGGGAGATTTAGGACACAAAATCTGATTGATTTTTCAAAAAGTTATGGAGGTATATAGTATTCATTACTGTATACCCTAAAGTCTGGTTTGAAATGCAGGATGCTATACCGATAACATCCTGCTAACTTAATCGCATTTGGAGCAGAAATTACTACAAGGTATTATTTAAAGCACAGTCCTGGGTTGTTTTTGGTAAGAAAGAAGACCACTAATTATCCTTCAGAAATACCTAATTTTGGAGTTATTTAACTTATGGTTTCCTTTTTCTGAAAGGCAAGGTTTTAATCTGAAAAAAGCCAAACCAAAACATATCATGATTACTAAGTTCATTTGAAAGGTTATGTGAGTGATATGATGACAAAATTTGCCTCTGCATGGGGAAAAAAAAAATAAGCCCAGTCTTGCTCTCTGTGATTCAGCTCACCAGTGATAGATGTTTTCTGAGACTACATCCACTTCCCTTGCATTTACTGATAAGATTGACCCTGCAGTCATTCTGAGACAGTAAAAGTACCCTGGGAGCCCACTTTGCATCGACATTAAAAGAGAAAGGAACAGCAAGTTCCCCAAATAGACAGAATATATGCATTCAGCTGTTCTTCAAGCAACAAATCATACCACTCATCCAGCCTCTCTTTTAAGAGTGACAGTGCTAGCCCGGTGACAGCAGCAAACTTGCTCCTCTTAGCGCAGAGATTTAAGACTTGCCATTGAGAACATGGCTCAGACTCCAGCTAAGCATCTTTAGGGACTTTGCTGCTCTCCCTAAGAGTTCACAGCAGGGCAGCAGAGACTCCAGTCTGTGCCTGTCTCTATGCCGTGAATCACCAACGTGGTGAAGTGGCCATCACACAGCACCTCTGACCACACATTTCATACACAATGAAATAAAGAGCTGTAGTCTGACAGACCTCTGTATTTCCCTAATTCTCCCTGACCAGCCCCAGCAAGGCTTCAAAATATCCACCCTTAAACTTCTCCCCAATAGCAGTGGCTGCTGGAGGGCAACATTTTTGCATGACTTTCTCAGCAGAAGCAGCAGACAGGAGCTGTTAGCACTGCCGCTAACACAAACCCTCATGCAGGTGAGCAGAGAATCCTTCCAAGGCAGGCCTGAACTTAGCTGGCCTGGGACAAAACAAATGCAAGGATCATTCAGAACTGGAAAACTGTCTTACGATGTGGGAGAGTGAAGGCTCAGTTTGGCCAGAAGGGAGCTGGAAGGTGAGCGAGCCATCTACAGCCAGGTCCCAGAGAGATGCTTTCTGGCAGAGGATTTCCTCTTCTATGGAGCAGTGGAAAAACAAGACACACACTGGAAGCTAAAATGGGGTGCTTTTGTGTTAGAGCACAACACAGTAAAGTTGTTTCCAGCAAGTAATTACTCAGAGTGGGGTCATGGTGGATTTCTGTTGCTCAAAGCCTTCAAGACTGCAAGACTATCTGCTTGGAACTATAACCCGTACAGAAGCTACAGACTTGAAATCAGAATTACTGTATTGTGCACATGGAAGCACTACAGCCTTAAAGTTAAGAATTAGGAGTTTTCCTGCCCTGTTTTATATCAGCATTGGAAAGTCTCCCTTGTGCTCTACCTGTTAGGAACAGGGCTCACATCTGGCCAAGCAGTCATGGGACTGAACAGAGTCTCTTCTCACAGAGAGGACAACAAAGAACCACAACCCTCTGACTTGTGGAAGCAACCTCAGGAGTGTGAGCTAAGTGTCACTGGTGTGGCAACAGCTCTCAGGGCGTGAAGAGACCCAGCAGAGGGTCTTTGGACATCCAACCTCCAAAAGAGGAGATGAAACTCAAAATCTGGCAGGGCATTTAGTGCTTCCGTGGGAGAGAGAGCTGTGCCCCATGGGATTTGATGTAGCTCCAAAGTAAGAAAAAGAAGACTTTTGAAATGAGGGGAGGTTGCACTTCTGCTGCCCCAAGTCCAGATCTCGCACTTTCTGGTGTTTGGGTTTGCTTCCCCATAACTCAGTCTTCTATTAAAATGTTGGTCCACTAAAATATCCTAACATTTTTGCCTAGTCTCCTGGGGTCTCTTTTTCATGGTCCCTCATGGAACTTTGATGGCTGTACAGAGAGTGCATTTGAGGGTTATCTCCTGGTAGACAGTGGCTCTCTGAAGCCATATGCTCTTTCCTGCTTACACAAACTCTTCCCCCAGTGAGCCTCTTCAGCTAAATATATAGAGCGTATATAATTCATAAATCAGGACAGGGAGCTCCCGGGCTGTCAGAAAAACATCTCTGGCTTTTGATCTGCCCAAGAAATCTCTGACCTATCCCAGGCTCCTTAGGCAGCTTGTTCAAGAAGTTGGCCTCCTATTTCTGAGGTCAGCAGAGCTAAAACCAGGGGTTGTAGTGCCACCAAAACGCCAGCCCGCTCCTCAGGCAGGGGAGCCATTGGGATTGCACCCCAACACCAACGTATGCACAATTCAGGAACACGGGGCCAAATGTGAGCTGGTGAGAGGACAGGAGAAGAAAGAGGACAAAGGAGGAGTCACCCTCCATTTCACAGGCAAATACATCCTTTTGCAGAAAGGGGCTCTGCAGGTTCAAGGCTAAGCTGGGGCAGCTGAGCAAACCTCTTCTCCCAGTCTTTGCAGCATGTGGATGTGTGTGCTACCTACCCCAGGACACAGGACTGCAGGGTTGGTTATTACAATCCTTCTCAAGTAGCACCGTGTTTTGCTTTAGTGTTGATTTAAGCCAGCTAAAACACCAAGGAAGAAATTATTCCCTCAAAACAAACCAAGGGGCTGCAAGGGCCCCACGCTGGCTGGGTGTAAGTAGCTCAGTTGGGAGCAGGCAGAGCATCCCACTGCCTGAAGGAGAAACTTATGTGTCCTAGCACGAGGCTAAATAAGAACAAAGCTGGAACAAATTCTCCAGTTAAGAAATGAAAGGGGAAAACACAAGAAAAACCCTGACAATGCAGAACCAGAGTCCTCTGCAGTGTTGCAAGTGGCAAGAGACTCAGCAAGGAAAGCAATGGATTATTTTGAATTCAGCTTTACACTTCTCCAAATCCAATACTACTGTTTCAGTCTGGTGTAACTTAGATTAACTGAAGGTTAAGAGGACTGGCAGTGTACAGCTATGTCAGATTTATGAAAACTGGCATTTCTTCTCCCCTTGCACCTCCAGCTTTTCTCAGGCTTCAGACAGGCTGATCATCATTAAAGCCACTCAAATCTGTGTTATGGTGGGCGGCTTTGTGGAGGAAAGGCCTTTTTGAAATATAATTCCACAGCCCCCAAAAAACTCCCATATGAAAAAAACACAAACTTACAGTAAAACTGATGCTTAGCAGTGTTTTACTGGTGTTATCACTATTTAATGATAGTCACAAAGACATTTTTGTGTACTAGTAGTAAATAAATTCAGCCAGCTGCAATCATGATACTTGTTACTCCCATTAGAGATGGAATTCTGGACAGTTGTACTCCACATACTCACTGAATATGCAGAAAGCAAGCATTGGCATTAAAAACAGGTGACTAGGGACTTTTATTCTGAGAAAATATTCAGCTCTACTGCCTGTACTCCACAGCTTTATATTGTTCCGTGTTTTGCTCTGTCGAGTTTATTTCCTCAGGACATTGTTTTCCTCTCCCCTTAGTGATAACTCTTTGCAATAACATTTGCTTTCTGCCGGGCTCCACAGTGTTGCAACTTGCCATAAACTAATGAACTCTCCCATAGATTGTCATGTTTTCAAGGAAGTGCAACATCTGATCTTTTTATTAAAAAAAACCAGTCCCACCAAGGAGACAAAATCAGCAGCTCCCACACACTTCGCTCTTTTCACATCCCATGTTTAGAGCTGTGTGCCAAGAGAAAGCCTCGTGCTGGAAGGGGCCTCCACGCAGAGGGGAGATAACACCACTGATGGCTGCCTGCCCTATCAAACCTGAGGATTACAGCTACATTATCTCCATGCTGGACCCCTACTGTGGGATAACATTTCCTTAGGGATCTCCAAGGGGAAGTGAAGGGATGGCTGAAAGCTGTCTTGGCCCTGCTTGCATGCACATCCCTGAATTCAGAGTCAACTTTTGTCATCCTGCCTCTGGAAAGGATCTGTAGCATCCATCAGAGTCTTATCTCTTCTTCATCAGTTGGTTCATCGTTTTACTATAGTCTATGTAGGGTTGAAACTCTCCTGCCAGCTGCTGGTAACTGTCAAAATTTTAGGAGAAGTGGGAGAGCCTGCTTATCGTGCAATCCCCTCTGCAGCCCATGCTCCCACCAATTACACCGCTCCAGGACTTACCCTTTCATGGAGCTGTTCCACTGCAGTGTTTTCCTTCCCATTGATAAGCCAGGAACATTCCTGACAAACGACAGCTGATTTATACTACAGCAAATGCATCCTGGCGTTGGGGTGATGAATGTGTCCAGCTGTGCACCGCAGCCCGCCAGTCTGCACTGGATGGGGGCAACCGCCTGTGTGAACTCCAGCAGACCAAGGACATGCCTCAGCCCAGTGCTACCTGTGACTACACAAGGTTCTTTGGATTCAAGATTAAAACATTAATTTTTTTTTAAAGTACCTTTTCAGTACTTGCACTGTGTGATTAGAAGCTGTCGTGGGGACTCGATGTGCAGTTCCAGCGGTGGCAGCTGCTGAGTGTCACTTTTCAAAGCCCTGTGCTCCAGTTCCACCCCTGCCACTCTCAAAGTAGGCAACAACTCTCAAAGTGGCTGAAGCAACATCATACTGGGCGTGCTCTGCCTGTGGAAAGACCTGTCATCTTGCCACGCTGTGGATGGAGATGTTCCCTTTAGCTCTATGTTATTTATTCTCCACTTGACCCAAAATTCCAGTCCTTCTAGATAAGTAGATGTCCAAAGAAAACAGTGCCCAGCAGCTTCCACCCTGGCTCC
Source organism: Pseudotriccus pelzelni (assembly GCA_035584735.1). Taxonomy (NCBI): domain Eukaryota; kingdom Metazoa; phylum Chordata; class Aves; order Passeriformes; family Tyrannidae; genus Pseudotriccus; species Pseudotriccus pelzelni. Next base: position 9,372,364 of record JAWMRA010000164.1, on the reverse strand, counting down.
AGAATCAGTTCTGATGAGGCCTAAAGGTTTCTGAAAGAAATGCCAGCCTGCCTTCACTCAGCCTGCAAAGAGCTGTTGTCCTGCCCTTGCAACATCTGATGGCAAGTCCTCTGGCCATGCCTGGGAGCTGGAGAGTCCAGGACCACCACAGCCCACTAATGCATGCCCTGCACACAAAGCAGTACACAGACGAGTTTGCACCAGCAATGGGAACTAGCACAACCATGACAGCCAGCAAACAAGGCTGGTTTATTACCGTGTTCTGGGGTCCAGGCAGGGCTAAGCCCTGAAAAAACCCCTGAGAGCTGACACTGACTCATATTGCCCCAATATCTGAGTCTCTCCTAATCATTTCAGTTCCTCCAACACCCCCGTGAAGATGTTCCCTCTGGGAACAACACATATCTTTGCATCTGGGAGGCCCAGAGACATCTGCTGAAGTTCCTGGCTACTAAGAAAGGCCTTTTTCTTAGATCAACAATGCAAAACCCTGGGATTTTGATACTGAACCCTTCTCACTTCAGCCATCCCAAACCAGAAGGCTTGGCCGTGTCCTGCATTTCTATAGTGCACCATGCACCCTATCAGAAAGATGCTATTGTCAACGTGAATTCATGCTGTGTCCAGCACTGAAAATCCAGAGAAGAATTTCTCCTCTTTTCCTGCAAAATCGGTAGCTCAGACCCCTTCCTGGAAACAGTTCTTGGGAGTGCCATGACTGCAAGTGCTTCTGGTGTCTTTACAATTAACACTGGTATAGATATTTCTTTAGAAAGATCCATTGCTGTTTTCAGGTGGATTGTTTAATAAAATGCTGTCCATGGAGAATGAATGCCTGTGTCCCCAACGAGTGTTTGACAGAGCAGGTTGCCAGTCAATGCAGCTGGGACACTATGAGGAACATCTGTTTGATGTTGATTGATAAAACCTCCTGTCTAGGAGACTCTAAACATCAGCATCCAGCATGAAAGAAATTGAATCAGCTGCTGTCTTGCTGTGTAAAGCATTTTTTCCATGCTAGATCTGTCCCAAAATTAGCCCCAACCAGTCCATGATAGCAAACAAGACCCTTCCTTCTTACAATGGGAAGTGACACACAGAGCCGTAAGCTTGAGAAGTTGAATGAATCATCCCTCTTCAAATAGACCCAGGGTACAAGCATGCACAGAAATAAGACCAATGGATCCCCTGGGAGCTCAGTTCCTGCCATGTCTTTAATATGTCAGAAGGCACTCGATGGAAGAAAATGGTTGCAGATGTTCCCACCAGAGGCAGAGGTCGTTTGCTTGGGGGTGCAATCTCAGCACACGTTTACTGTGGGTTTTTGCCTTTGCCCTGCACTCACCTACTGTAAAACAGTGTCACAAGCCTCTGAGCTTTCCTTTCACCCTTGCCAGGGCTGTCAGCTCTGCAACAGGCCGTAGCTTGGGAGGCATTTCTGGGGCAGAAGTGTTGCTCAGCAGTATTCAGACTCACCGTGTTTCAGAAGGTGTCCAGAGGCAGGACGCTGAGTTGAAAAAGCAGTGCACTACTGCAAAATGACGAGATCTCGGAGCAGAAGATGGTGAATAGAGAACATCCCCCTCTTCATCATTTCCTCCGTGTTGGAGGAGCAGCGTTACCCCCTGCACCTCATCCCCTCCAGCTGTCAAGTCTCTCTGGAGCTGTGCTGCAGCTCTGCCCAGTGGCTGGGACTTGCAGGAACCTTGTCCTTCTCCTGCAAGTGGGATCTCTTGAGGTGCATCACAAAGACAAGAAAGCTCCTGTTACTCTTATGTGCAGAGAAAAAGCACTTTAGGCTCTGTCAACAGGACTCTTTGTTCCATTGCTGAAAAAAATTCCTTTCCAAACCCCTGCTCCTTCTGCCCTCCTGCCATAGCTCTCTTCTACTTAAGAAAATGGAAAATGCTGAAGTTGAATTCAACCCTATTGGACAGTGCTTTTTGGTAGATTACAACACAAGCTCTCTAAAAGATATTTTAAATAGATCAAGAAAAACATGAAAGAGAAGAACACATCATCTATTTACACGCTAAATGTGGGACACTTACGAGAAGGGAAAAAGTTTTTGTGTCTGTAATCCAGGCTAGCATCAAGTTCAAGTTCCCTCTGACAGCACAAATTATTTAATTACTGTTAGATCCAGTCTAAATGAGGGCAAAACTCAACTCTACATAACAATTTTAGCAGACATAAAGAACTGGCAGTGCTGGTACAAGCTGATGACAGCACATGGATGGAAAGTTAACAGAGCATCCCTGTCCTGGCAGCTTGTCGCAGAGTCCCTTGCAAGCCCCACTGGATCTGATTCCTCGGGAATCAAAGTAATAGAAATGCAAAAAATATAAACTAGTCGATCACAAAAAGTCCAACCCAGACAAGAAGAGCAGCTCCAGTCTAATGTCTCTTTGTGGGCTCATCAAAGACCTTCTAGCAGATGGCAAACCGAATGTGTGCCAGGAATTTCAAACACTCCTCAGGAAGTTCATCTAAATCATCAGTAAACCATTTGCACTTAAAACAGAGCGAACGCCACTGCCCAAATGTGACCCAGATAATGTTTCTGATGTGTTTACCTATTTGGACGATATCTTTAAATTTCAGTTCCATCTATTCACAGAGATCCAGGATTCCTGCGGAGCCTGAAAAATGTACACAAAACTGAATTCCAGAGCATACTATGATGATAATAGTAAAAAAACCCTGACTGCCATGCAATAGTTTTACTTGAACTTGTAGTTTAGACAGAGCAACCAACTTGCAGCTCATGTGCTTTTTCTCCTTGGTCATTGCTGCAGCTTTTTAAGTGTGAAAAAGGATACTCCTCTTTGCAACATCTTCCTGACAATGAGCTGCAGAAGCTCCAGTGAAATGGGATATAAGACAGACTCTTGGTACCTCTGCAGAAGCAAGAGCAACAAAAATGATGGCAGCAGCAGTGTGGAGTTGGTTGACTCTTGCCATTAACCTCCCAGTCCTGCAAGTTCTCTAAAATACTCAGCAATTTCTGCAGCGACTTGAGACAGGATGAGCTCAAACCAGCTGCATGTGGTCAGACTGTGACTCCTTCTTCCAAGCAGTGTGGGAGGTGGGAAAAGGGACTTATTTTTAAGAGAAGAATTCAGTGAAAACCAGATCACTACAAAGTGCTCTTCAAAGGGCTGAAATCTCAGAGCCCTCTGAAAACATGACATGCAAATCTGCCAATATCAGAAGGCACTTTCCACAGGGGATGTGGCGGCGTAGCCCTCTGCAGACCCCACTGGCAGCCCACGCACACCATGCCATGACATATGCTAATGCATTTCTTCACCCTGCAAAGCCCCAGATAAACAGGGGTGCTGGCAGAGCTGCTAAAACTACTTATGAACTGCTGAAACTCAGCATTTCCTCACCTCATCATACCCTGAATAAATTGCTTTCCATCTGACAAGGAGAAATGGCATGTTCCCATCACACGCTGTCTGGGCTGGTGGGAGTTGCTGGGGCTGTGGGGTCGTGAAGTGATCCTGGTACAGGTGACCACACGGGACTTCCAGAATACATGGGCTGACCCCTGGCTGTGGGTTCTTTTCCTCCCAGACCCAAACTTGTTCAGGCTGTGCTGCTGGCTTGCCTTGCTCTCTCAAGGCTTTTCCAGTACAACACATGGGTAGAAAGGACAGCATAAGATAGGAAAAATAAAGGAATGGGGTCATAGCCTAGACAGGTCTGATACAGCAATTCACCTTATTTGGACTTAGCTTTTTGCCCAGGTGAAGCAGGTGCTTGGCTGCCATAGGGGCTTAATGAAAAATAATGCAACTAACACACAACCAGGTAACCCCCAGCCACCAACTTTATACTGATGTTTCAGTGAAGTGCACTGGTGAAATGGATCCAGAAATACAGAAAATTTTCAAACATTGCTGAATGTTCCAGACACTGAGGAACAACATGTGAAATAGTGCAAGACCACTACTGTTTTATCCATTCCACATTCCACCATCCTCCGATCAATGTCTCTGGGTGCAAACTAGTGTTAATGGGGAGGATGTTGGTCATAACACCAGAAAGAAAGAGCTCCTGGGAGAGTTTGAGTTCGGAATCTAATGGGCTATAATTTTCGCATCACCTGTTACTTCCAAAGCTCAGCAAGGGAGAACATCTCCTTGTCATATTGGGCTGGGTTCTGCTGGGGTTCAGGACCTCAGGACTTGCCTTGTTTTTCAAACTTTAATGCCAGACTTTCTTTGGTGAATAATTTTCACATTTGAAGGAGTTACCGAGCTTTTACCCAGACAAGCAATTGTGACACATTTCAAGGGGCAGCAGAAATCCACAAAGCTGCTTAAAGATGTTTACGTAAAATAAGCTTCATCTTAATAATTTTTGCTTGTAAGACAGTGTCATGTTCTATGTGCAATTTTTCCATAACTCTTTTCTAATGGGTTACATGAGAGCTTGGATGCAAAGTAGCCATGAGGAGACAGGGAAGATCCTCCAGGAATTGCTTTGCATGTGGAAATGGATTTCAGTTCAGCCACTTCAGAGCAATTTTTTGTTTACTTTCCACTGACATGAAATCAGCCACGATTGCATCGCATGCGGGATTGCTTAGCCAGTTACATAATGCTTAATAAATCCAAGAGAAATAATATAAAACACATCACCCAGTCTGGGAAGCGGAACAGTATCTCGGTCAGTGTCACTAACCCGCCCGGGCCTGGCATTGCCAGGGGGTTGGGGGGTGCAGGGTTGCGCTGCTGCATGATAGATGCGATTAGCAAAAATGCTTGTGGCGTGTGTAGGAGCCTCGAAGGCAGACAGATTGCGTGGGCAGACTGTGTGTAATGGTGAGGGTCTATCAGAAAGCAGAGGTCACACTCCCACAGGGAGGGCAGCTCAGCCCATCCCGCAGGGCAAGGCAGGCACGTGCTCGCCCAGCTCCAGCTGTATCTGCCACTCGTTTAAGGAATTACCTCACCCTAATAATTTTCCTCTGAATACTTCATAAAATCATAACGGCCCTGTAAACAGAGAGAGCAAAATTAGGTGATTAATTATTTACCACAGATTATTTCTGCAGTGGCATGTGGAAGGGAGAGAGAGAACATTTCACTGGTGGTCCCCAGGGAGCTAGAGGGAAGGGAGAAGACCCAGGACAGGGTTGCCAGGATAAACACAAAACTGTGGTGGCCACTTACATCCAAAAACTGCGGTGTGCAGGAAGACTGCAGATGCTCTGCAGTGCCAGCGCCTTGGCTCTCCCAGGAAAGTTGTCCAGCCCATGGGTGTATCTCTCCAGGTACGCTCCACTGCTCTGCACAGAGCAGCTCTTGGCCTCCTTTCCCACATTTCCCTGCCTTCTTTGCTCCCCCGCTTTGCCTCCAGTCCCAGAGGAGACCTGCTGATGTCTTCACCCACGCTGTGGCTAACTTCCAGCAGAGGAAAAGCTAGGAATGAAGGGGTTAATTACTACAGGCACAGCTCAAGCCAAGCCTGTAAGTGACTCCCTATTGCTATTTCAAAAAAAGGCTTGCCTGGAAAGGGAAAGGAAAAAAAAAAAAAAGAGAAAAAGAGGTTTACTTTACAACCATCATTATTTCATCTGCAGAGTTTATACAATGGAAAATAAAAGCCAGGGTACCCGAAGTCAAATAATTTCTGTTTCATTAATGGTATGGAAATCGTTTTGTTTTTATAGGGGAAAAACAAATGTGAACTTGATGTGTGTGAGTATGTGTGTGTGTGTATGTGCGCGCATGCAGCTCCCTCCGTTGCAAAGGGCAGAGCAGTGAAATCCAGAAATAAAAAATGACTCAGAGGCCGTAGGATCTATGAGTCAGTTGAGCTGTTGTTGTTTTTAAACACAAGTGAGAGCACAGTATGGCAAATAATTGCCCCTGCAGTCCCCCCCACCGCAGGTGTCCATCCCAGCCCAGCCACTGGGGCAGCATGCTGCTCCCTGCCAGCCCCCAGCTGGACACCAGCCGAACCCAGGCTCAGCACCCCCAGAGCCCCGGGATCCAGGCAAGGGCCCAAAGGGATGGAGCTGGGACTCTCCCCGCAGGAGCAGCTCTGGGGCTCAGAAAGTGAAATCTGGGAAGGAAACTTGAGATCTTGTCAAGTGGATGGAGGAGACAAGTGGCTCTGAGGGCGGACGGAGGAGCCCTGTCATTGCCCACAGGCGCAGACATCAACTGACCAAAATCAAGGGGAAACTGCTCTGACCAAATTCTCCCTGCCAAGTGCCAGGAATCACCTCACTGGCCCCTGGCACTCCGTCTTGCCTGGATGCTGCCAGCTTTGTTAAGGTGCAACCCTGGGATACGTCTGTATGAAATGTCCCTACACCCCAAATGCAGAGTCATTGTGCTGACACATAGAAAACTTGTGAAAGGGACACAAGAAATGTCAGAGATTACCAAAGCAGAAGTACGGACAATAATCTGCAGAGCTCCTCTCTACCCAGGGTGAAGTTAGATCATGATGTAATTAAAGCATCTGAAGGAGATTGGGGGAGCCTGCTTGGTACGATCCATACCCATTTTACTTTGTAATGGGACTAAGCAGTATTTGCTAAACACTTAATTTAAAGGGATATTTTCACAAAGGAAAAATAAGTGGTGGAATAAGTCAGTTACCAGCCTGTTTGAAGAAGGTCCAAGCAAACCAGAAATATATACTGCATGTCTTCCTGGCACTGGGAAGCACTGATGTCTAATGCAATCAAAATCAGTCCCTTTTTATCCACCAGGAAACATTTCTGGCTCATTCCTTGCTCCATACTGTACTCTGCCAAGTACAGTATTTATAACGTAGGGAGATGTGGGACCACATACCTGAGGGCAGAGCCTGGTCCTCTTATCCAAAGGCAGCCTGTGCACTGCTGGATTTCCTGGCAGAGCCAGTGGCTTATGCCTTGCAGAGGCAAAAAATAGGATAATAAGTTTTTTCAGCTCCATTTGGTCTGCTCTATCTCTCCCATGAAGATAAAGTGTAAAACACATGGCTGGAGAAGAGCAGCCCAAACCTAAAAATGTCTTTGATTCAGCAGCAGAAAGTAGCACCAGACCCCACCACCGGAGAACAGAAGTGTGCTGGAGGAAGCCAAGCTGCTTCCGAAATAAAAGTACAGCATTTTGAAGTCTGGTTCTGGGGAGATTCTGCAGCGCAGCAGGATGCCACAAGACCAGGCTCATTCCAACAGCTCAAGCTGGACCTGACTGCAAGAAATCTGGGACCTCTGATAAACAGGTCATGCCAGGCAACTGCAAAGGGAACTTCTGACCCGTATAGGATCTCCTGGCAATAAGGACATAGGAATTACCTTGATGCGCATCTGTGGCACTGGGTGTTTCTTTGTGGAGGAGGCAGCTCAGGAGAACACCAAAGACCTGGTGCTCTCACATGGGTCAGCAAGAGAGCAGAGACCATCAGCTCTGCTGTTGGTTTAGTCTGAAAAACAAAGTACTGCATTTATAAAAGGGAAGGAATTTGTTTGTTCTCATAATAATTTTATGAGAGGCTCTGTTATTGCACAGTTGTGTCATTACCCATGGATGAAAGCCCAAGGTAAAGCCTAATCCTAAACTTGGCGGCAGACAAAAGACTTGCCACTGAACCCAGGATCACTAAGGTGGGAAAGCAGCTCCCAGTGCAGGCTGGATTTCCATCAGGACACCTACTCGCCTGTTTCCAGGAGCAACATATCTGCAGGGTCGAGGTGGAAGTGCTCCCCAGTCCTGCATTTTCATGTGCTGCTGGTTACAGAAAGCTGCAGACCATCTCAACTAATCTCCATGGCCGTAGTCTCTCCAAGTGCAAAGCCTGGGGATTACAGGTTGACCTGCACAGAAAAGATGCTGCAGAGAGCTCCCAGAGCCACCACAGTAACTGCAAGCTGGGCAGCCCTCTGTGAATGCTGAGTTAGTGTCAGCCCCATTCCAGGGTACTTGGAGATACACACAAAAGAGGGGCTAGGTAAAGCGTTTGTGACCTGAAAATTTCAATTTTCCTTTGTCATTGAGAAATACAAACAATGTAAGCGTAATTATCACATCAAGACAGAGCATAATCTGAAAGTTGTATAATGGAAGTCCTGGGTGGCAGAGGCCTTGCTCCCCTTCCACCTTGGGAAGAGGAAAGCTGGGGATCTCATGCCAAGCACCTTTCCTTAAGCCTCTATGATGTTTAGGTGTTTTGAAAAAGCATGTCAGGGACAATACGTGAGAACTGAAAGTGTTCATTGCCTGCACATGCCATTGCTTGGGCTGCAGAGCATTTTCTCCTCTGCTATAGCAAATGCACCTCCATGCACCCCAAGCTTGCTCCTTAGTGATTTTCCTTCCATGGGGACCGCAGTGTGCAGAAAACTGGAGCCAGAGGTGGGTGGTGGGTGACCTACCTGCTCTCTGGGAATGCACTGGTAGAGAGGGGCTAACAAAAGCCCCTTGCTGTATTCTTACAGCTGCAGTAAGAGCAGCTGAGCCCCTGGCAAACGAGCAAAGAGCTCATCTGTTGCGGGCTGACTACTTCTGTGGCTGCAGCATGGGATTGGTATGAAATTCCCTTGGAGAGCTGTTTTCAATGACTCTTTTATGGGGGAAGAGGATGGGTTATTGACTGCAGCAGTGGTGCTTCAATGGGCTTTGCAGGTGGCCAAGCAGAGAGCGGGGATGCCGTGTGGGCAATGAGAGAAGGGAGGGCTTTCCCAACACGCATGAAAAAATATCTGAATATCCTTGGGTGGTGGTATCACCCCCACTGCTCTTGCAAGAGAGACAAAGGCACTTCTGGCATCATTTTTCCTTTATTTCTTGACTTGAAAATCATCTCATATTCTCTCAGTAACCTCTCCAGGGTCCCAGTTATAGATACCAGAAGATTTGATCCCGCTCTCATGCACAGGAGAACAAGCCTTCCTATTGATGGTAAGCCAAGCTCGCTGTGAGCCCACCTATCGGTGACTTCAAACCATCTTTCCAACTGTCGTTCCACAGTAACTTTGACTAACTGTACTATTTATTGGCTCACATCACATCCTTATGGCTTCAATTTATTTTTGGAAAACTCAACCCGCATTTAATTAGTTTATAGTTTGTTCCAAGTCTTGCTTATCCAGATTTTTTTTCTTTTTTAGCTTTTTTTTTTTTTCTTGAAGTTTGTGTTTTGATGTTTAGCATTTGCCTTGGCAACATCTGGAACCCGTTTATGGAAGTGTATTGTTACTTTTACTGCTCGTGCAGCTTTATTAAATCATCTGACTATTAATATTGAAAGTGTTCATCTGGGTCTAATCAGGGCCAAGATGAGTGATGTGGCAGTTAAATTGTACCTACGAGCTAATGGTTCAAGGACACAAAGTCCTGAAGAAGCTTGTAGTGGAGTGGGCTTTGTGCTCTTCTTTTTAGCTTCCTAGGAGAAGAATGAAGGGGGGGAGGTTGGGAAAAGAAGAGATATTCCTGCTCTGACCTTTCTTGCAGAGCAGATAACAGAATCACAGCCTGAGCTAGTTTAGAACAATTTGTCTCCAAAGAATTTTGTCCAGTTACCGCTATATTTCTGGATCTCGTTTTCATATTTAACTCTTTCATCTGGTTTCTCCGCTGCACAGCACAGGCAACTGCCAAGTCAAGATCCCCACCAGGCACAGCAGGACAACACTGCTGGGGCTGGCATTTTGCCCTGACATCTCAAGTAAACCCTTTACATAAATAAGGAAATACATACCTGGTAGGTGTAAATACATAAATAACAAACCTCATCTTGTACTACCAACATCCACAGTCTGGATTTGTCCTTTTGCTGCTCCTCTGCCGGGCCCCCAGGTATCCCCAGGTGACGGTGCTGAGCCCCCAGTCCTGCACAAGCCTGCTGCAAGCACAGCACGAGCCATGGCAAGGATGGGTTGGTTTCTATCCCACCCCCAAAACTCTCATTGTCCGGAGGAGTTTTGCCTGGGATTCTGCAAGCTCTGTCTTGGCAGAGCGAAGCGGGGAGGTGAGGGCAGATCATGCTAGATGCAAGTGCTTCAAATCCCAGCTGAAGCTGTGGTTTTGGCTAACCCTTGGATGGATGTGGGGCATTGGACCTGTTGAGGTCACCACAAAATCGCAGGGCACTTTAGCAGAGCCAGAGAAGCCCCCTGGATAGGGGGATGCTGAACAAGAGGTTGTGGGCAATATCTTCACCCACTCTGCTCTCAGCTCCCCCACCACCTGGCACAACATGAACCCTGCTGAGCTGCACTTTAAGCCTGGCATCGGTCACCTAAAAATTTCCTCCTTCGAGCCTTCAGATGTAATAGGCTTTTCCTCTACAGCCAGGTTTTTCCCCTCTGCTATTAACCTTGGCCCTACGTACGAGGCCACAGGAGCTTGTAAATGGTTTATTTCTGTGTAGGAGCCTTCCAACACCTCTTTATGAGGGTCGCAGGGAGTGGGATCTGTGCCGTTGAGGGAAGCAGGGCAGGCACATGAGGTGCTGTCAGAGCAGTATGTGTGCCCTGGATTTGGGAAGCAGAGATGTTAAAAACCCCTTTTTGCTATTGAGACAGTATTGAAGAGGGTCCTTAGGCTTGGCTGTGGACCACAGGCAGGTGATAGATCTGGCCGCTGGAGGTCCTGCAGGTTGTTCACAGACCTGGGGGTGCCCGTGGGTGTGTTCCTGGATCAACAGGGCCCTGCTTGCAGGGGCTGAGGCTTCGCAAGCCAGAGCCAGGAATTTTGCAATTTGTTTCTTCTTCAGACTAACAGCTGGTGATGGAAAACCCTATGATGGCTGTTGCAGCACAGGGAGCCATGACTGGCTTTTCTACAGGGGCTGGGAGCACCCAAGCACTGCTGGGAGCACTGGTGACATGGCAGACAGAGAAGCACGGATGGCCCAAACCTTCAAAAAATTAGCTGCTGTAGTTCAGGTTCATACCTGAACAATTTAGAGTGTATATATTTAAGTAAAAAAAGTATAACTACTCGTTTCTACATAAGCCACTTTGTGGCTTGTTTGGCTTTTTTCTTTTTTTTTTTTTTTTTTGCTTTTTTTTTTTAAATAAATTTAAAAGCCTAAAAA
>JAWMRA010000164.1:9304761-9361209 GCA_035584735.1 Pseudotriccus pelzelni | reverse complement strand
GGAGGGCTATAGAATACATAGATTTGGGTTACACCCATCCAGTGATGAATTGGTCCCAGCTGTTCTAACTAGGACAGCATGTTTAAGCCATTTACTTACATCCAATCACCAGAGAGCAGAGAGAAGAGATGCCTCTCTGCTACCCCACATAAGGAAGTTGTAGGCAGCGATGAGGTCAGACTTTAGTGTCCTCGCTAAGGCATTAAAACTCCAACGACTCTATGTTCAAACTGTGCTGTGATATCATGTCAGACTAGTTTAGTTCTTCCAAGTTTCAGTGCTTATCATGAGGCAAAAGTGTCTGGCTGAAACAAATTGTCTCTGCACGATATTAACAGAAGTACTCTAAGGAACTGTTTCTTTTCTTGAAAAACTCTAATGCAATATAGGAACACAGTTTGTTAAAGAGAATGAGTCATCTAAGTTAATATATAAAAGTGTTGTATTTTTCCCTGAAATATTTTCCTTTTTTTTTTTTTTTTTTAAATAATGGGTAACATTTTGGTGTTTCTTTCTTCTCACCACATTTGTCTTCCTTAAAACATATTTTCAGTGCTCTGTAAGACTTTATTAGGTTCACCATCTTGGAAAGCAGAAAAACTACTGTGCGTTTGCCAATAACTTTTCTCAGAATTTATTTCACACTCCTAATTACAAAACAATTTTATAAAATCAGATGCATCAGGCCTTTCTGTCTGGAAGGCTTTTTCACTGAGATGTGTGTTCATGACCAAGAAGAAAACAACGAGGATGAAACATGACAAACTATTACATGAAAAATTAATACTATTGGTATTACGCTGCTCACTTGATTTGAAACCCTGGCCTGACAAAGTTTGATGCCAAACCCACATTTTCCACAGCAGAACCAGTACATCACTCTGCCAGTGTTGGGGTGGATTGACTGGAGATAGACAAGTGCAGGCTGCCACAAAAGCCTGACTTGTGTTCCCAGGCCATTTTAAATGAAATCACCTCCTGTTAAAATTCCATTTATGCCTGACAGCCATTTTACATTTGGGCTTAAGGCTGATTGATTTTTTTATACTATCCACTGGTTTGTGGAGAGTAGCAAGAACATTCTTGAATAAAAGAGTGCTCAACCTTGAACTTGAAAATTCATTGTTCTTGTGCAGTTTTTGGCAGCAGGTCCCCTCTTGCACACAGCAGACTGACCATAGTTACAAGCCATTGCCATATTTTCTCAAGTCACTGCCTCCAAAAGATGTTACCACATTCTAAATGTCATATTATATTGCTGGTTTTACAGAATGCTTGGCTTTTTTTTTTTTTTTTTTTTTTTTTAAAGACATTTAACAGCCTTAAAACAGGAAGTTTAAATTTAGCTGGGATTTATCCCTTAACCAAGCATGGTTCATGCGCCCTTTCTATAAAAATAGAGATAATGTTATGCCTGTGAGATACAGGCAGAGCAGCTCCCCACAGGCAGCAGTTATTGCTGCAGCAGATCCAGGGCTCTAGAGGCAGGAGAGCATCTGATGCTGCGATGGGGCAGAGCTGGCAATGGAGCCCTGGAGGGAGCAGCCCCCGTTGTCCCAGAGCTTGGGAAGTCTCAGCCCATCGTTTCTTATAAAAACACAGATCCTCAGGGTGGCAAACACACTTCTCAGGTGGCAAACACACTTCCCAGCTTGGGCTCATTGAATAGGCAGAGGGAGGACAAGGAGACAGCAGGAGAGAAGGAAGCTATCCCAGCCTGGCCATGCATCCCTCCCCAGCACCTCTCCTCCTGCTGGGAGGGGAATAAATGAAGTCTTCAGGCATGCAGAGAGCCGGGGACGACCCTTTTTGAACACCGCGTGTACTCAGGATGAGGGGAAATGCCAATCTGAGCCTAGGTTGTAGAGGAAGAAGTCAATTTCCCCTTGATGATGAAGGGTACAGGAAACAGAGGGAAAACGTGGCTCTCTGAGCCTTCCCAGGCTCCACAAAGCTCTTGTCCGGTGGGACTTGCCTACGCACCACCAGCATCCCCTCATCTCCTCCAGGCTTTGGTGTAATACAGAGCACATTTGACCGAGCAAGGGAGCAAAACTGCTCCAACCAAAATAGGCTGGATATTAGGAAGAAATTTGTTATGGAGAGAGTAATCAGACATTAGAATGGGCTACCCAGGGAGGTGTTGGATTCACCGCCCATGCAGGTTTTTAAGATAAGACTGGATGTGGCACTTGGTGCCAAGGTCTGGTAACCACGGTGGTGGTGGATCGAGGGTTGGACTTGTTGATGTCAGAGGTCTTTTCCAACCTGGTTAATTCTATTCTATGATTATAAAACGAAAGCTAAAAAAAAGTGCATGGAGCGATAGGGTCAGTTCAGTCTCCTTCTCCACTATTTGTGTGAACTACCGAAAGGGCCCCACTCCGGGCAAGCACATCCCTGCTCACCCTCCGCCCCCTCTCTGCCCCTGCAGCCTGCAGTGCCGACGCTCGCCGCAGCCTGAAGACCAACCTGTGCAAGTGGTGCGACTCCACATCTCCGGCCTGTGAGGAGAAGGTGTGCTACAGCAACTGCAACCTCAACTCCTACTGTGAGGACCCCTACGAGATCTGCGTGGCCATATGGTGAGAGGAAATTCTCGTTGTCAGGGGGAGTCGTGGGGGAAGAAGGAGTTCACCGGGTGGGAGCTCATGGAAATGCACATGCATGTACCCCTGTGCTTGGATTACCGCCCATTGAACTAATTCAGGACTTTCTCTTCCTCTTTCTTTGGCTCTACTATAATTAAAATTACAATTCACTGTAAAAAAAACCTTTTTGGTCTGCCGTATAATTCATACCAGTTTATTTTCTAAATAAATTAAGCATTTAAGTACCTGACACAAAGCGTGGCAAGTTTGCTGTGGGACCTCTAAAACCCCATAAACCTCTGAATTTAGCTTTACGAGCTGAACCCAAGAGCAAACCGGCAACCCTGACCTCCAAACCTATGATGTGCTTCTGCATCAGGCTGGCAAAACCTTGGTTCACATGCAGAGGTGCAGCTGAGGTCTGTCCCCATCCGGCACATGGATATCTGAGCTGACACCAAACTGGGCTTTAACACACTGGGTTCAACCCACCTCTTTCCTATCCCCTGGAAAACCCCTTTTCTGCTCCTGTGGGAGGTGCCTGGAAAGGAAATGCAATCTTGCATTTTAGGCCGAGCGTGTACTGCATGATTTGGCCCGGAAGAGTGCCTCCCCCAGCTTTTTGGTCCTCATGAACAAAACTGAAAAAACACCCATTTTGGGTCTGCCCCAAAGTGATTTTCCTCCTCTTTCCCTTTTAATTTGGCTGCCGAAGTGAAAGCCAGCCAAGCACTTATCGCTAGGCTTTATCTCAACCTGCTAATTAGCTTGAATGCTGAACGCCAGCTTTCAGTAGGAGTTTGCCTCAACATAATTGTTGCATTATGGACTTTTAAAAAAGCAAAACACAACAAGAAACCCAAACAAACAAACAACAAAACCTACCCCCTGCCTCAAATTCCCCTACACCCATGGAGAAGCCACCTTAAATCCTGGGTAGGCAGTCCAACATCACAATGGTTTTTCCTATTGACAGCCTACAGGCAAAAGCAGCATGAATCCCCACACCAGGAAATGTCGGGATGCACGGGATGGAACCCACACCCTGCATCATATGGAGTGAGGCAGCTACAGAGTCACAAATAACCTGCCTACCCCTCCCAGTGTCTCACATCCCATTCTAAGGTCCACCCAGAGAATAAGATCCCTGCAGGCAGGGCTCACCTCCAAGCCAGCTTTGCTGCTCCTTGCTCACTTGCCGAGGCATATTTGGATCATCTGAGCTTGTCCTGCATAGCAATTGCAGTCACAACAGCAGCTTTGCCTCCATGGTCTTGAGCAACATGCTTACATCCTACAGGCGCCCAACCCTGGCAGCCCATAGAGAAGGGTTTGCACCCTCCTAGGACTCTTCAGCTGGAAGTTCCTCTGTCAAATTACCTGGTAGCTCAAAAAAAACCTTGGGGAGCACTGAAATCAGTGGACTTCATCAGGGAGAGGGTGACTTTCCCTGGCTTTTATATGTGACTTCCCAACTGACCTCAGAGACATTGTGAAGCCTCTCCATACCTTCCCCCTCTCTCTTTTCGTGGCAAAGTCAGGAAGAAGAGAGTGTCCCTGGAAAAGTAATTGATGGTTGTAATTTCCTTTGAACATCCCCAAGAGTAGCTGCAGTGCTCTCCAGCCACCCCTAGCCCATGCAGGGCCAGTCATTCCCCATGCCCTGGTAACATGAAAAGCGCTGGGTTACCCTGCCTCCTCTGGGGAAGGCTCCAGTGGAAGAGGATGCCCTGTGTATTATCTGGGGCACAATTTCCCTTTCACTAACACCAGCCCACACTTCTCCACTGCACAGGGGAAATCTGGGCAGCAGAGACCCACAGCCTCTGCTGAGGCACAGGTGTTGTGACTTGTATTGCAGCAGAGGTGACATGCAAAGTGGGGCCTGTCATTTTGGTGGTTTTCCTTAGGACCATACAGCCCCAAAACCTGCTGGCCTAGCAGCTGGTGTAAGTAAAAGGGGAATTTTGACCCAGATAATGCACAGGGCACTCAGCTTTAGGGTTGGCAGTACCTGATCCAAGATGCGATTATGAACTGGTGAATTATCTACTGGAAACAATCAGAGTCTCTGGCTTTCATCCTACTATTGGCGTGTGCCAAACATTTTTCTTTTCAGCAAAGAGACAAAGGGCTCTAGCACAACCCCTCCAAAAGCGCATGTAATTAGAATTACACCAGAGCTGCTGCAAACAAGTTGTTCCCTATGCAGCTTAAAACGATCTCAGAACCAGGCTTAAGGTGACAGGCAGGTGGCACAAAGGCTGAGCTGCCAGACTAAGGCTGCGTCGGTTCGTTTGTAACATGCAGGAGACAGGACAATGAGAGCATCAGGATCAGCACACTCTGCCACAACCCCCACCGGCCCATCGAGAACCTCATGGTCCCCAACTACAACACCTCTCGCTGCATCATGGCCCCCCAGCCCAGCGAGGACGGGGTAATGTACATCTGTGGCTGCGTGGATGAGCAGGAGTGCAACGACAAACTCATCTTCGAAAACCACACCAACGGTGAGTGCTTTTGTTCGTGTTATTTATGGGGGGACCAGCACCCAGTGCCAATGACAAATCACTTGTATTTCCAGCAGAGCGGGAGATGCAACGGCAGAAGGGGCTTTTTCAGCATCTTCTTTGAGCTCCCTGTATAAAAGCCAGTTAAAATCCGTACCCCATTACTGAGCCCAGATTTTTGCCTGTAGCCAAAGCATCCTTCCATGCAATACCTCCAGCTTTTGTCTGGAAACATTAGGTGATGGAAAATCCACTGTATCTCTCGGTGGGCTGTGCCTTTCAGCACAGGGTGAATCAACTGGGGAACCCAAGGGCTGATGTAACCCAGTGTGAGTCAATGCTCCAAAAGCTTTAAATAAATCATGTCAGAGCAAATCCTGCCCCAGAACACATCCACGGGAACTGCTGGAATCGACCACAGCTGTAACCCAAAAAGGTGGAAGTGCCAGGGCTCAGGGCTTGGCACATGGTGGTGCCTCCCCTGCCGCTCTCCTGGGGATCCCCGCAGTGGAGTTTCTCTCAGGCAGGGATGGCTGGAGCCATCCTGGTGCTGCAAACACATGTGAGCGTGGCTTGGCATGCCTGCGGATGCTTCTGCAGATGGCTGGAGATCCAACAGGAGCTGTAAATCCACAGGAGGGAAAACTAAGAAGCAGCCCATTTCTGTACCTCAGAGGGGTCATATACTTTGGAAACTCTTCCAGCCAGATACTTAGCCTTTGGGGGCTTGTCCAAACCTCCCTAAGTCCAAATAAACCAGGTTTATCCAAGTGTCCATCAAGAATCTGACCTGTAACAAAAGCAAAGTATAACTCCTCCAGTTTTCCATAATCACAGAACAAGGAAATGCTGAAAATAAGCCTCAGCAGAACCTGCAAGCCAGATGCATAGCTTTCCTGCAACACAAGTTAAAAAGAAAAACATCACATAAAATGCAAATTCTCTGAACAAACAAGCCACTTTCAATGAAGGCAAATGATGCCAAATTTGGCAGCTCTTTGCTGCTTCCCCAGCCAAACATAACAGGTACACACACTTCTAGGGAGAGATAGTCAAATCCCAAAGCTGGGATGTGTAATTTCACACAAAAATGACAACTGGCTCATTGGAAATGCCGCCCCCAGTGAAGGCTCCATAACCACCCTCCTCTTGCCAGCCAGTATGGAAAAGTGCTGAAAGTCATAGAGGGAGCAGTGCAGGCCTTCAACGATTCCCTCCTCTTTGATTTGGGTCATGGGGCCAGCTTGGCAAGCCCCAGGCTCACGGGCCCCATTCTTTACATCCTTTTCTTCTGCTTTAAGGAATCATTTGCATTTTAAATATTAACTTCTGGTCATATTCAATGGTATAGACAACACCTGAGCAGAGAAATACCTAATACAGACAAGCACTTTTCGGTTGGCTGAAGCAGGCAGGTTTTTTCCTGTTTCTTGATTGCTTAAGCCCTGCTTTCAGGCCTGGGCTGATGGGTGGCACTGCCCTCGCACTGGGGCTGCAGGGACTCCGTTAGGGCTCAGAGGCCACCCTAATGAACACACAGAGGCACCATTTCCTAAAGCTGCGCACGCAGGAGCCCAGCAGACACCCTGGGGAGGTACTGGGTAGGGTGGAGCATGCCAAGTCCTTTCCACCTCTGCTCCAGCTGAGACTGGCCCTGGCGCTCCATCTCCCCTCAGCAGGGATGAAAAGACCCCCGCAGCGATGCTCAACAAGGTGTGAGTTTACAGACCTGTGGTTATTGCCAGAGCAGCTACATTTGCTCTCTGTAGAAGGGATCTAAGCCCTGCTGCAACCCCTGCATATCAAAAGACTTCCGCCAGGATGGGGCATCCTCATGAAGGAATTACCTCAAGTTGTGTTAACTTCCCCTTTTCAAGGCTCGTGCACGCAACTCCCTTAAAAATATCTTCTCTTTCTTCAGAGTTTCAAAGACGGGATCCGAAGCATCAGGTAAATCCATTAAAGCAGTAGGTGATATCCAGGCCTAATGCTTTCCAAAATAAACATATTCCTCAGTTAGTTATTGATTTATATCAGTTTAGGTTGATCTTGTGGTTTAAACCTGATGCCTATTTTAGAAACGCTTTCACAGCCTTGCAGAAATTAGCTGCAGCACATTTTTTTGAAATTTGCCAAGGAAAATAGCTAAACGCTCTGTTTTTCCAGAACCTGAATTATGATCTGCACACACTGAGGTCAAGCAGCGAGAGTTTTGCTTATGGAATGATTCTTATCCCTCTTCCCCTGGGTTATTATACTTGGCAGAAAAACCTCTGAGTAAGATTTTACTTGAATATCTCTACTGAAGTCAGCATGTTTATTCCAGGAATTGTGAACATCAAAGGATCAGACAATTATATGTTGTGTGAGGGTTATGGCTTTGTGTGCGTGTTGTGTGTCCCCCCCGCCCCCCATCTGAAGGGGTTTTAAAAGAAACAAAACAAAAGCAGCCATGCCCTGGCAGATGATGGGCTTGGTGTCGTGACAGAGTGTGGAAGGAGATGCCAACACTGGCAGACAGCAGTGAAGAGATGCTCCTTTACTCTAATTATCGTGGAAAGCATCACAGTGCTCTCCTGGGCTGGGTGGTCCTGCCCACCCCCAGCATCCATCCCTTCTGGCTCTCTGTGTGTCAGAGGGTCCAGAAAAGCTCCAGCCCCAGACCCCCTCAGAGATTGGCTGTGTTTGAGGCTTGCCTTGGATTTATCACTGTTATTTCCACCCCAGCTCCCCAAGCTGTGAGTGCAAGTGGCACCTGGGAGCCCCAAAAGGCAGCAGAGCCGTTTAGGCGGCAGCAGCAGGATCTCATGTGCTGCACTGCCCAACTCGAGCGATGCTGGCCTGCATCCCGGACCCTCGGTTGATAAATTGAGCTAAATTTGAGACCAAAACTAAGCATCCCCCTCACTAACTGCCTTCATCTGGGTTCTGTGCTGGGCTGGGTTTGTGTGGCCCCGCAAAGGGCTGTGCTTCATTAACAGCTTCGCATATTTTCCTCCTACGCGTGATGAAAACGAGCTGTTGCAGACCCACGGCTGCAGCAGCACCTCGCCTTTGCTTTCCTCCCCGCAGGCTACTCCATGCTGCAGAGCAAAGAGGTGATCCCGGTGGCTGCCATCAGCCTCCTGCCCCCACTGCTGGTGGCGGTGATGATCACGGTGATATTTTACCTCTGCCGCACACAGAAGCGGCGCAAGAGAGCCAAGGCGTGGGGTGGGAAACCGGGACAGCCTCCGACGCTGCCGGAGCCAGGGAGGATGACGGAGCGGGAGGAGAAGTTGTCCGTGCTGATGGATGAGAACCCGGTCGGTGCCAGCCCCAGCTGTGCCAGCAGTCACCCCACGGAGCTGCTCCCCATCGAGCTGGACGAGATGGTGGGCAAAGGGCAGTTCGCAGAGGTGTGGAGGGCCAAGCTGAGCCACAGCCGCTCGGGGCAGTACGAGACGGTGGCCGTGAAGATCTTCCCCTGCGAGGAGTACTCCTCCTGGAAGAACGAGAGCCAGATCTTCACCGACACCAGCCTCAAGCACGACAGCGTCCTGCAGTTCCTCACTGCCGAGGACCGGGGCACGGGGCCGCGCCGAGAGTACTGGCTCATCACTGCCTACCACAGCCGGGGCAACCTCAAGGACTACCTGTCCCGCCACGTCCTGAGCTGGATGGACCTGCAGAAGATGGCGGGCTCCCTGGTGAGCGGGGTGGCCCACCTGCACAGCGACTACACTGCCTGTGGCCGGCCAAAGATCCCCATCGCCCACCGGGACATCAAGAGCACAAACGTCCTGGTGAAGAACGAGCAGGAGTGTGTGCTCTGTGACTTCGGCATCGCCATACGCCTCGACCCTTCCCTCACAGTGGATGACTTTGCCAACAGCGGGCAGGCAAGTATGGCCCACCAACCCTCTCTGGAGGACCCTTTGCAAGCCACCCCTGGTTGTCATGTGGCCACGGTCCTCGCCCACCTTCCTAATGCCTCTCTCCTATTTGCGAGTAGGTGGGCACCGCCAGGTACATGGCCCCAGAGGTCCTGGAGTCCAGGGTGAACCTGGAAGACCTGGAGTCTTTCAAGCAGATGGATGTCTACTCCATGGCCCTTGTTTTGTGGGAAATGGCCTCCAGATGTGAAGTGGTAGGAGGTAGGAGCACTGCACTGTGGTTGCCATGCGCCTTTTTGCTCCCTTACTCACACATCCCCACTGATGGCCCAGGAACTGATTTGGGGTGGCTCAAGTCTCTGCAGGGGTGCCAAAAGCTGGTGGCAGATCCCTGCCCTGGCTGCCTGCTCTATGTGCTGTGGCTCAAGGGAGTGGCTCAGTGGTCAAGGAGGATGGGTTCCCAGGGCATCACCTGGTCCAGGCCCTGCTCAAAGCCAACCAGCCACTGTGTCACATCCAAGCCTGTGCCAGTGATGCAAACCAAACCAAGCAGGAAGAGCCAAAGGTGCCTCCCCCTCCTCAACCATTTTTTCTTCAGACAACACCAGAAAGTTAGGCTGCAGTGGGGACCCACAAGCCCTAGACTCAGGCACTTCCCAGAGCTGCATCCTGGCACCTGAAATTGAGTGTAGCAAACCAGTTCATTAACTGCCCTGGTGTTGGTCCCTAACTGCCTTCTGCCTGCTCCGTTCTTTCCTTTCCTTCCATATCCCACCAGCTTGCAATACACACCCACTGGGCTGCAAGAATCTCCAACCCTTGGCAAGAAAGCTGTCCCAGTTGCCCTGCACACGCCATGTCCGGTATTGGGGGGCCCTTGCCTGGCTCAGATGGCCTGTGCATCCTTTCTTCCCAAGCCACCATCCCAGCCATCCTTCCCCACTCATCTCTCACCTGCATTCATATCCAGGCAGGAGCTGGAAGAAACCAGGGTGGCCTCTCACCTCTGCAACAGGCAGTTTCTCCCTGGCTTCCCACAACACAGAGTTGCTGTTCTGGAAGTGCCATTTCTCCTTGAAGCCAGTCCATGCCTGCAGCAGGAATCTAAATGCTGGTATCATAGTCACCCCTCCCATCTTTCACCAGCACAACACTTTTTACCTGCTCAAAATATGTATCACTCAAAGACAAAATCAGGTCCTTTGTAGTTCACCTCTTGGGTTCAGGGAGGTGGTCAGATGGTTCCTCGGTGCTGTCTCTGAAAACAACCTTTATGTGAAAGCTCAGAATTGTGTTTCTGTGTTCAAATTCTCAATTTTTTCCAGATCTGTTTATCTTTGCAGACTGCAAAAAACAAGCATAATCTTATCCGGTGGACCATACCAAAACAAAGCAAGGAATGCACTAAAAACATCCTGTAATGCTGCTGTTGATTCCTTGCAGAGGTGAAGAATTATGAGCTGCCTTTTGGGTCGAAAGTCCAGGAGCAGCCCTGTGTAGACACCATGAGGGACATCGTGCTGCATGGCAGAGGCCGACCCGAGATCCCAAGCAGCTGGCTGGTGCACCAGGTAAGCTGGGAGCAACTAGAAAAGAGTAACCCACATTGTCCTACTTGACTAAACCGGTCTGAAAAATTATTAAGGTTATAATCAAAGGAAAAATGGGCAGAACCCCTGGGCTCTACTTCCAGCTCCACTGTGGCTGGCTGGGCCCACATAAACCCCACTAGACTCATTTCCCTGGTGTATAAAAGCCACCGGCCAGGAGTACAGCATAATTTGTTGATCGACAGCCATGATCAGGAAGCATTTTGTGTGCCAGGTGATGGTTTTCAGTTACCTTGAGGATAACAGCAAAATGGAGCACTTCAGTGGAAGCTCTTCTCACAAAACAGTAAATCATGAGTCCACCCCACTTCTCCCCTAAACAACTTATCCAGCAGTCTCTAGCTCAGGAAATATGCATCCCTGGCACACAGCCATTCACAGCAGGTACAGGAGGGAAAGCAAGTGCATCCAGCCTTCTGTCTGCTTGGTTGTGGAGGTTTCAAACTCAAAATTACCTCTAACATGAGAGAAGGATTTCCATTCCTACAAGGAAAGCAAACTAGAAAGCATCTCCTTCATGTGAAACACCCAGGGAACACGTATAAAGCTGAGAGCAGGGACCCTGCTAGGCTCAGGGGTCAGGTTTTGCAAGGGAAGTCTTTCACCAGCCTTCAGAGGGTCTAAAAGTATGTCAGCACAGAAAGCATAACCCAGTGCTCTAGAACAGCAGCACTTCAGCAGTGATGAGATGTGCTCTGTTAAAACCATCCACAAGCACATTGAGACCAAACAGCTACAGAAGCAGTTCCCTCCTGGCCCTGACAGGATCCTCTTTCCCAGGACCAGTGCCTTCTTCCACGCGCCAGGGACACGAGGGGTAACAGGCACACTGGCCATGACTTTCATGTCTTGTGAAAAAACACCATCTGCTGATCAGCAATCCCATTCACCTGAAAAACAAGCTGAAACATCAAGCCTGCCGGCTTTCAGAGCCTTGCAGTGTTCAGTGCATCGTTTTGCAATATCCACCCATAAAACACTGCCACTGCCTTCGCTCTGCCAGAGTGGCACACAGAGGCAGACTTTTCAAAGGGAAAGATACAATTTCGTGACCTCAGGAGGCCACGTGTTCCCTACAATATCTCCTCTCAAAAACATGTTTGTCCAAAGACTCACAGCTGTCCTGACTGACCAAAGCTGCAAACAGCATCAAATGAATCCGTGGTTTCTGCTGCACCCCCAGGGAGTTCATCAGTCAGCCAGTCCATGTCAGAAGTTCACCCAGCCTTTTTTTCGACGAAGGCAAATACAGGAACTTCAAATCAGCACTGCCACATATTTGAAGCCTTTGAGTATTCATCTCAGACATTCAACTCCCAGGGTCTCTGATAAACTTTGAAACCACAGGAAAAATATACAGAGGCTTGGGTTGTGAAAAATCACACTGATAGAGCCTGGCCATAACTGTGCTGCTCCCTGGGCTGAGGGGAGGCTGACTGCAGTCACCTCCCAGAAACAACATTGCTGTAGTTGGGTTGGTTCAGCACAGAAACAGAGCAAGGCTTTTAGGGAGGGAACTTTTATTAGACCAGCTGATGGTCAGTGGGGAAGAGGAACAGAAAAGCTACGTTGTGTTCCTGAAAGTTTGCCCCTGACTAATCTTGGCTAATCTAATAAACATCTCCTTTAAAGCCTGGCTTTACAGCATTTTCTGGGCATTTTGCAGCCGTTCTCCCCAGGATGAGGAATTGGGCAGCACCATCTGCTGGGAAGCTGCAGAAAGCCACCAGCTTGTGCCACTTCTGGGGTCAGAGCTGGCTTCCTGTGGGAGGAGGCGTTGGGTGACACCAAGAAACTGTGACAAGTCACTCACCTCAATGGGCAGCACCCTCAGACGTTCCCAACAATGAAAATAAGTTTGCTGCAGAGCTCCAGATGTTACTTCCATGTTTCAACCATCAGGATTGCTCTCAGTCAAGCGAGGACCTACGTGTCTGGCCATGGTTTGATTTTCAGCAAGAGTCAGCATTAACTTCCCTTGCAGGGCTGACTCACCCAGCAGCAGCTCCAGGGCAACTGTTTCCAAGTCTGCACAACAAAGACAGCTGAAGAGATTTATCCCAAAGTTTCCCAGATAACTTACAACCCCCTTACACCCATGCTTCTACCTTGTTTCACACCTCAACACATTAAAAAAAAAAAAAAAAAAAAAAGAGGAAAAAAGAAAAAAGTTGGTTAGGCCAGGTAAATTCCTGGATCTGGTTCACCAAGCAGCTGAATAGATGGATGCACTGGCCACAACTGGAGGGCTGCTGCAGGACAGGAAGGAGCAGTGGAAGCTTAAGTCAGTATCGCCAGTAAAAATTACTTTTACAACTCAGCAACCTTTGGAAAAACTGATATCAAATATAAAAGCCAAACTAAGTCCTTTCGTAAGCGAAACAAGGTGCTCCAGTTGAACCATTCAAAAGAGCATCATCGCAACGGACAAAGCAAACTACAAATAAGTGTCTTGATTTCAGGGAAAAATAAGCACAGAAAATCTAATGACTAAACCATTTGACAGTGCCATGCTCTGTTTGAGAACAGGCTTACTTTAAAAGCTTCGCCTAAGCTAGCTCATTTTTGCATGTAATCAATTATCCTCAAATCCTTTCAACTAAGCTAATAAACGAGTGACGTCAGAGGTACTGAAACACACCATCTGTCAGTTTTACTGCACAACCCTGTTCTCTCCAATCTGTGTCCATTATGGAAGATTTAGTACAATGGACCTTAGCAGAAAGGTCCAAAAGGACAGATGACACTGACCCTACATGTCTGTAGGACTTGCATTCCCCTCCTGTCTGGGTCCACATGAAGACTTCAGGGTTCTCTCACAATTGCAAATTAAGAAATACACAAAACCCACTGAAAAACATGAAGCTTTATTTAGAATAATGATTTTTCCACTCTGTTCCAACCTTAGTTGACAATGATGCCAAAAGCAATAGCACATGATAGGAATTACATGGGCAAAGGAAGGTTCAAAACAGCTTCTGGTGCTAGCTGTGTTACTAACTTAAGAGTGGGAAAAATACCAGCTGAATACTACCATTTATTTTGCTTCTAAGTCCAAAATATTGACTCTTGTCAGAGCACTACACAATTGGACCAAAAAAATAGTATTTCAGGGAAGCATAAGCATTGTAACTGAGAGGAACTACATGTGTTCTGGAGCACACTGGGAAGCATCCAAGCCCACCTCAACCAAAACACTATTTTGCGATGAGAGAACAAGGTTCAGCTGCACAACGCAATGAGTATTTGGCACAGTGCACCCTTTCAGAATGCCACTAGAACTCACCCCACCCATCCCCTCCCTTCAGGTGTAACAGTCAGGGCACAGGCTGGAACCCAGAGCCCTGGGCTTACCCATCATCCTGCAGGTCACCATCTGCACCTCCCCTGTCCCTCCTGATTTTAGGATGCTCTGAATGGTCAAGGCTGAGACAGGAGATGGAGGGCCTGTTTCCTTCCACCCCACTTGCCACAAACTTACCAAGGCTGTTTGCTCTTGGCCAAAACCAGCCTTTATGCAGGAGGCTGTCAGAAGTCGCAGTAAAACGCTGTTAGGTCAGCTCCTCTTCCTCCTGCCCTCAGATCCTAATTTGAGCCCTTCTGCCTGCAGGGGATGCGCTTTCTGTGCGACACCATCACGGAGTGCTGGGACCACGACCCTGAGGCTCGGCTCACCGCCCACTGCGTGGCCGAGCGCTTCAACCTGATGGCACAAATGGACTGCGACGACATCCTCAACAACAACACGGACAACGAGGCCAGCAAAACATCTTCTCCGGATGGGGAGCACCAGGACAGCGATGGGAGCACGAATATGCAGTGATACAGCAGGCAAAAACCCTCATCACGAGGAACAAGAGGATAAGGGAGAAGCATTTAGCTCATGAGGGAAAAAAAACCCCAAAACAAACTTCGCTGTGTTTTTCAAAGTGGAACTAAGATCTAGTACATAACTTATTTATTAGATCTGTTTCCTCCTGCAGATATGGTGAACTGTGAAATCAATACTTTGGTTACAGTGCAACATTATATATGAACTGATTTTGTACTTACTTTAAATGTATAATGATGCCAAAGCATTCTTTTTATTATTTTTTAAAATAATAATGTTTAATCTTTTATTAATAAGCACCTGAATTCCATGTCTATCTTTTTTAAGTCCTCTTATATTGCCATCATGAGTTCCCTTTCTAACTGTTTAATCTGCAGAGAACAAGACAATTTTCCTTTTTTAATGGCCTACACACAAACCCCCTGTTGTAGCATCAAAAAAAATCCATCTTGAAATGTAACATACCCTCAGTGGACAAAACACTAGCACATGAGAAAGTTATTCATCGATCAGAGTCCCTAATATTGTGCAAAGATACACAATAATCCACTCTGAAAAAGCCTGATATGCTGCAACTCCAACACGCCTTTTCTCATTGGTGAATTCCTGAGAGTCCTTGATAGTTAGGTGGGTGTGCGAAGTTTCTTTGATAGAAATAAGTCACCAGTGTAGACACCACTGCTTCACACAAAAAACTCCCCATGCAGGACATGCAGACAACTCCTTCCCCCATCAGACCAGTTTCCAGCCTCCTCTAGGCAGATCTGTGCTACAATAACAGTGTCAACACAAAGGTGTTGACTAATTCTTCTTGCAACTCTTGCACCCCTCTGCTGGGTTACCCCAGTTGAGGAAATGTGATCAGACAGAACGGAGACCTTTATTCCCATAATCACCACACCAAGCCACGCTGACTCTGTTCTAGAAAGCAATTAAGGAAAAGTAAGTTATAACTTGCTCCAAACCCTGGCACTGCGCAAATTCTTCCACCCTTTGGAGCAAAAGGGAATAAAAACCATAGGTGTTCCTAATCCCTGTACTCCCATACCTGACACGTACACAGGGGTGTATCTTTCAGGATAGCACTGGAGAGGAATTCCTTGCTTGTCACCATCCAGCTGCCCTGAAACGGGGAAAGGAGTAAACTCTACAGCAGCCACGAGCTTTCTACAGCCGAGGCTCCAAATGTGGAGCAGGGGAGCAGATCTGCAGGGGTGGTTTGGTTTTCTAAACAGCACCAGCCCATACACATAGCTTTTCCTCTCTAGCTATTGTTTCCATCTCTTTGGACCGTTTCCACAGCTCCTATATTAAAAACCTAGAACCAAATTATCTCTAAATCCTTCAAAGGACAGAAGGTGAATGAACTAGGTTACATGAAATTTAAATAACAAAAATTTTGCTTAGCTACCACATATAAATCTCCACCTGCAACTGTGACCACACGTGTCATTCTCACTAATCTTGACCTGGCTACCTCCTGTCATCTTACAATTTTTCAAGTTAACCCTTTTCTCTTGAATCACATCATCCCCAGTTCCCCACGGACACACTTTTTCCACCCACCTGACTTCAGTCTCATTTCCTTAATACATTAACCACTGCTCTAAGCCATGGGGTGGCTTTTCTGTCAGTAATATAAAAACCACAGGAACACACGGAACTCCCCTCAGACTGTCCGATCTTTCTTTCCCATAATGTTTCATGCAGAATTTCCATACCAAGTTTCGCACCAAGTTGTTTGGATACACTCATAAATATGTTTACTTGGTCTTCCAAGTTTGGTTCAAGAGGCTTTAAAAGGCACCCTGACCAATTCTTCCCACAGGTGACAGGGACAGAGGGACCAGCCTGTGTAAACCAGACACTGAAAGCTGCGTCTGATTCTGATGGCTGAAACCCAGATTTTCCTGGGGAGACACAGACTTCATCCTAGGCTTAATAGTTTACACTGTAAATATGCTGAAAACTTAATCCATTCCCCTCCTTTTTGCATAAAACCTCGAACAACCTGATTTGCATATTGCTTTTTTTTCCATAAAACACAAATCCATCAGGATCACACGCCTGAATGCCTGCATTAAATAGGAGCGTCTTGTCACACTCTGTTTTCCATGAGCAGCAGGCTGCACAGCACCTCTGAAGAGAGCCACTTATTTAAGCTCCAAGATCTGTTTACAAACTCAGGGAGCCTAAAACCACTGAGATCAATCAGAATTTCACTCTTAAATTCAGTGGAGCCCAATGAGGCCAAAAAGAAGGAAGGGAACATAAGCGAAAGTCCTACATTTTGCCATGCTCCCTTTTGAACACACTGGGGTTCTAGCAAATGTCTACATAGAAAGCAGCCGTGAGCCCTTCCCTGCGCTCCAGAAGGTACAAGATGGAAACAACAGCAGTTACGCAAGAGAATCAAATCTGGTCAGAGTTAAAAATACATCCATTAGTCCACAGGGTGCTTGCAATTCCCAGAAGAATCACAATTTAAGCTGGATGTACGGTGGCTGTTGTTTTTTTTTATAACTGTTTTCAATTATGTCCTTTGTTTTCAGAAGTAGAAATCTGCATCCTAACTAAATCCACATCAGGAACCATTCCAGTTCTGGTGATCATTGGAGCAAAGGAAGGTTTTACCTTCTTTTTTCCTAGCAGCATCCCCACGTTAAAAAAAAAATCATTTCATGTGTTTTATAAAGCTACTTGTTCAGCATGGGTCTATTTTAACTAAACAAAATCAGTAACAGCTTTCCTAGTGTGAAACCACAAGCATACCAGCTGAGGGAGGAAGAGAAATAACTTGACTAATAATGTTATATAAGGAACACAAATGGGTTTATGGTCAACACAGGACCTTTTCAGTCTGATTTACCGCCATCACCTTGACAAATTCCCAAATCAAAATTTTAAGCAGAGCTCAGTGACTGAGTCATAACTCTCTATTTTGGTAAGCACAAGTTTGATCCCTGGAGTTTGCTCAGCTGAAAAAGGTTTATTTTTGCCCTGATCACTACAGTGTTAAAAGTTGGACCTTGCACCACAGCCCCTGCTGTTTAAATCAAATGTTCCAAGTGACACAGATAAAACACCTCTGAAACATACACATTTTTTTTCCTCTACCACCCCCAGTTTGGTGCAGGTACCAATCACCCATGGAGGAAATTCATGTTATACCATGATTCCTACCCCAAATCCTGGAATAGGCAAGGAGTGCACCCCAAATGTACCACAGACCCAGAAACAAGGAGGAACTAATCCCACTGTTTTAATTTTTATTTTTATTCCTGGTTAAACATGAAAATGCCCAATGGATATCCAAAACTATCATAACAGGATGGTTGGACAGAATGTCACAAATAAGACAAGAAGGGCTTCAAACATTCTTCTGCTGGAGAAAATAGTTCCTACTTGAGCACATAGTGCCAAAATATCCCACTTTTGGGACCAAGGAAAGCCCAGACAGATCTCCAGCATAAAAGATAATGACAACCTGCTCTTTCCAGTCACCTGATTTCTAGGAAAGCAGACAGAACAAATGAATCATTTTTTAGCTTTATTATCCCCTGCCCGCCCCCCCCACTTCTCACAAATGGACTATGACTCGCATTGAGATCTCAGTGCATTTCACAGCAAAAAGAAAAAAAAAATACAAGAGGATCAAAACAGTTGTGCATAAACCCAACTTTTTTTTTTTTTTTTGCATGATTTACAGTTTGTGTTGAAAGTTAACATGGTTATTTAAACCTTCTGATGCATTCTTACACTTGCATCTCCTCTATGGAAAATGTCTTACCAGATCACACACTTGTGAGTTCTCATAATGCTGGATCAGGTGCAACCATTGCCATGGCTGGGAAGTGGCAGATAATGTTATATACACTGATTGGAAGACTACATCAGAAGAAAGAACAGAGTAAGGCACCACTGTTGGAAAAATTAAGGTAGCTTGTAGTTACAACAATAACGAAAGCCATAATAAGTACTATTCTTAATTGCCAGCAATTCTTAGACTTCAATAAAATAGTTATTTAAAAAAAAAAAAAGGATGTTTGTACCTGAATACAGTTTCCTGATATCTGATTGTGTTTCAAACCAATACCCATTCCTCACCATAATCAGTTGTTTGTTTTTTTGTTTTTATGGTAAGATGAAAAACCAGGACCTATAGTCCATGTATTCAAGGTGACATTTCACTGCTTTGCTCTGAACAACACCACAGGAAAAAAACCAAAGCAATCCAAAGGACAGTTTGTAACACTGATACTTCATCTCTGAGATGACTAGATGGGCAGAAAAAGTTAAATACAAAAAATGTACGTTTTCTGTTCATTTTGAAAGCCTTAGTCCTCGGGAAGAGAAGTTGGAGGAGAAAAAACCAGGCCAAACCTCATTACTTTATAACTTGAGAAAAATCAGTCACTCAAAGAGATTTAATAAAATTAGAGTTGAAAAGTGTTCAAATTACTTTTCCAATTCAAGTCAATTATTTCAAGTATATTAAAATGTTTCAGAGGAAAAATTTCTCCATGGTTACACATCTAATTGCTTTTATAAATCCATAAAAAAGAAAAGTAGTCTCTACATATATTCCATATTCCTCCAATGCATGCACACGTTCTCTCCGAAGAAAAGGTCGTCATGATCCAGTTGTTTCTTAATACTGATTTCGGGCACATCTTCCAAACACCCCTCCAGTTTTTGCCAAGAAGGTTAATTACTGGGCATAAAAGCAGCAATTTTTTGTTGCTCTTGTCTACATTGGTACTGAGAAGGTTTGAGTTATTAAAGAGCTTGTTGTAGATTCCAAAAGAGTCCCTATGTCACTCCAAAATCCAACAGGTCTCTCTCTTCTCTTAGGCAGCTTTTGCAGTGAGATCTACTTAGAAGAATCTTACACAATGCAGATAAAATACCTTGGGTCATACAAAAAACAAGGTCGTTGAATGTACCTGCCAAGTTTGTCTCTACAACTTGGATTTTACCTTTTTTTTAAATAGCTTTAAAGTGCCCTAGTATAGTTATTACTTTATGCTCATTTAAACTTGCACAATTACATAAAAAGGGGACACTCAGTGTGATTACTGTGTTTTGAAAGACAGAGGAAAAGGAGAGGAAAACCAGGAAACTGATCTTAAAGCAGTTTTTTTTCTAGTTAGTGTCCGTTTGCTGAGTTTGTGCAGCAGAGACCGTTTTCCACAGGGGTTTATGATAAACCCAGCCATCTCCCTGCAATTTGAACAGAAAACATGGTTATAGTAATGACTGTGCCCTGAGAGAATTCTCTTCACACGACTATTAGGCTGATAACTGTGAAAACCAGAGAAACATAGCTTATACCTTCAACTCCCACAGACTAAGGCACAGAGGTGAACACTGCAGGCTTCTGACACTACTTCAGAACATGTGCAGGCTCTTGCCGAGCCACAGCACTCTCTGGGAGTTGACTGCACTTGTAATTAACCCAGTCAAAGAGCCACTTGTCTCCACTCCGTGATCCAAATTACTTTAAGAAGCCAAATAAGCAGCCAGAAGAGAAGCAGCTACCCAGGATTATCAGCTCTACCACAGACCAACTGCTCACCTAGAAATGAAGTACCTCAGGATTAAGTTTAAACATTTTCTGACTATGTCTGTGTGGACTATGTCCTTAACCCTTACTAAATCATGCATATGGGAAGAAGTAGTGAAATTACATTACTGCTGTGTAACAGGCAAACATTTTGATGCAAGGGAATCACAGAATCAAAGTGTTTGGGAAGTGAAGAATAAAGTCACACCTTTACATGTTAAGGAGCTTTTATGTTACCTTACTCCTATGGATCCCATGGACCTAAACTATAAGATCTAAGGCCAAAATTCTCTATTCTGACAGGACACAGACCCACATGTGGAGCTGCTTTCATAATAGCTCTACTCCTGCCTTCATCTATGTCTAAATGCTTGGGAACGTACATCTTTAAGGAAGTATTTAGTACACCAAGGTGTTTCTGTTTCAGCACGAAGCCTCTCTTCGTTCCTCTGTCGTTCTTCAAGGGCTCGCTTGTGCTCTGTGGCCTTATCAATGTCTCCATCCCGCAGAGACTCTGTCACATGCTGCCACAGCCTCCTGCAAAACAAATGGGTAAGTTTACTGTTCAAAAGTTTCCTCAGCCTGCCCCCTCAAACTACAGGATCACCGCAAGCAGCTCTCTCAGAACAGGAGCATTCCCTCCCCTCACTCGTGACAAACCAGCCCAGGTCCAAGTGCAATGCTGTAGTGCAGGTAAGGGCTCACAGCTGTGCCAGCAACTGGGAGTAGGTAGGAACGGCTCTGAGATTTTGGCAGTGCCAATCTGATGTCTGTTTGCCAACCCTCTAAAGCTGCTATGGAAGTGTTATTCAACAAGCAGTTTCTTGTGAGGATGTCCCTTGTCAGGAACTGCCCTGCTGTGCAGCTGACGGCTAAAAACAAAAAAAAAAAAAAAAAAAGGAGGCTCTGTTCTAGCAGGCACTTTGTGAACTTGAAAAAAGATCTGTTCATGAATAAGAGACAAGATAAACAATTATGTGCCTGCACTTGGTTTTTGCACTTTTTACTGTGCTCTTGGCTTTTATTTTTAAAACCATGAAAAATTAAGATCACTGCTGCTAAGCACTATGTACAAATTGTTTCTACAGTTTGCAGGTTTTGCTAAAGCACTCACCAGACTGCTCAGGGCAAAAAGGGTCAGACAGGAGCAAGCGCATACTCTACCTAGATTCAAAGGGTCCTTGCTTCTCCAGGGGCCGGACTCGTTTTCTTGTCACAGTCAGCTTTGTCAAGTCCACATATTTTGTCTCCCCGTTGCTGTAGGTGAACTCAAGCACACTGTTCCACTCCCCCTGCACTCTGCACACCACCGTGTTCGTTGCGTTCTGCTTCACTTCACCCGTGACTCTAGCAAAGAAATTTGGTTTTAAAAGCCCATGTCTAAAGACACCCGAGGACTATTGATTGCACAATCACTCAATCCTGGATGAGTTTGCAAATTTGTCACACTGCCTTGAAAAACATTAGCTCCTTCAATTAAATTTGCATGGGGAAAGTCAAAGAGCAAAGTGACTTTGACTCGCTGCTCTAGTTCCCTTCATGTTGCCCAGGAAACTCCATTTTTGGCTTTACCTTAAGCTTATTTCAAACCTTTTACGGGAATTGAAAAGATAAAGAAACTAACACAGGCTGGTTCTCATGTAACAAGCAGTTGATCATTGCCACTTGAAACATCAGATCAGACACATAGTTCAGACTTTTTTTAATAAAAACTAAACTTTCTAGCAAGAATATATCTCATGACAGAAGGCAGAAGAACAAGTAGGAAACTATGAATCAGGAGAACTGCTTTTGTTTCCTGTCCCTTCCACAGAAACCTCTGCCAATAACAAGATAGGAAACATGTCTTTCTAACATGCTGTATTTCATTCAAGGTGTTGCACAGTGCTCAAGTATCACCATAATTACACACACTGATGCGTATTTTTCTCTTCAACATAAAGACCTGTCCAAAGACCTTCTGACACCCACTCCATCCTGACCCAGTTGTGAAGCACTTATTGGCAAGCAAATGACCACCCTCAAACAGAATTTTTCTCCTGGAAACAGAAGGGTTTGCACATTACGCAAAACAGATTTGAGACATTCTCACTTGTAAGGGGCTGCAGGGCTCACAAATGATGCTATCTCCAGCTCCCATTAAACTGCAATTACCTGTACCCAAGCTCCTTAAAACACACCACTCTCCAGCTCCCCTTCATGCATTTCATCAGCACTTGCAAAAAGCACAGGCTTACATCTCCTTCCACACTTCCATCCTGAGCAGCTAAGAACAGCTGACTTGCACACCACAGCTACATACAGGGGAGTGGGAAAGTAGCACCTCTGTGCTCCCACCCTGTGTATGATGCCACACTCAGAGGAAGAAGGGAGCACAGGACACCAATCCCACTTCCCTTTTTCCACATGCACTGGTCACTCCCTGCTGTGTCTGCACTGACCTGGCATCAAAATAGAGAAATGAATCTCTCAAGCAATGAAACAAGGATAACAGGTCAGACCTTTCAGCACAGAGAGACTGGATGCCAGTCAAATCAGACCTGCAGGGAATCTCCAGGGCAAGCGGGGAAAGCTCACAGCCAGCTCACAGCAGGAGGCAGCAGCCAGCACTTCTGCCACATCGTGGTCCAGCAGCTTAAACCTAATTTAACCTCACTAAAAGTATCTTTTAAAAACCCTCAAACAGACTCATAAATATGTGCTGCTCATACACAGCTTTCCATCATTTTAAGCAATAAAAGCACATTTACAACTTTTATTTTTTGTGGAAGGTAACAAGCACTAACAATTACTAAAACCAACTGAAAGAGTGAGTGTCAAGCAAGCAGCCTTCATTTTGTGATCCTTTTCATCCCGTGAATTCCACACCTCACCAAAGCTACTGCACATGTTGGAGTCCCTGTTCTCCTCCCAAGAGATCCACAAACAGCCTGAATCCACAGGATGCCAGAGACCAGCCCAGTCAGACTCTGCAATTACATCTTCACAACTTGAAGATTTGATTTTTTCAAAGCATTGGGTGGTAACAACAGAATACTGACATCTAGTATTTTAACATCAATCATGAAATTACTGTCTCTGCTCAGCTTAAACAGCGCTGTATCACTCACTAAGGTGCAGTGTTGACCTGCTCCATTAAACTCTCATTACAACCTGTATTTCTCCAAGCTGCTTTGCTCTGTGACACACACCCATTCCCAGCATTGCAGACCACAGTATCTGCCTGAACTAGTACTAGTGATAAAAATCTGGCAGCAGTTATTTGTAAGCTTGGCATTACTGATACATGCCTAGCTGCTTATTATCATTATCCTCTATTTCAGCCAGCTAAAGAGGTACAGGACCAAGGAGCCAATATCCAGCTGAGGTCTAACAAGAAGGGTCACTCTACAAAAAAATCTATACCATTGCTATAGCAACTCACTTGCGCTCTGGGTAACCATGACAACACTGCTGCTTCCCCATCAAGAGATTCTTTTGGCAATGTCCAATCATCACCATGTCAAATTTTCAATAGTTACAGTACCTTGAACAGATCTCTCTTTAAAAAGCCTCTACATCTGTGACTAATTTCAGAGACAAATAACAAAACAGTTTCCAGAATTAAATCACTGAAGTAAAATTAATCCTATCACTCATGTTTTACGGCACAGGAGGAGCTATCGCAAGGTGGAAGATACATTGTAATCAACGGGAAAAAAATCCCAAATGATGTGTCACTTTCAAATTGCCTCAAGTGAAACAGAATTACAGGAAAGCTTCAGTTCTGCAGCTGCCATTGGGACAGGGGAGTTATACTTCCAAGTTAAATTCAAGGCATGTGTGGGAATTCATGGGGCAAGGTGAGGGGTTCTGTATTCTTCAAGCAACAAATACAGCCTTACCCTACTGTTTCAGGAAAATGGTTTAGAGAATTACCATTTTTGCCTTCAAAACCAGTAATTTTACCTAGAGATTTTCTATAAACTGTACTTAAACTTGACAGCCTTAGGTTTCTTACCTAGAAATCCTAGGACAATGATCCCTGCAGTGCACTTACAATATACGTTGCAAACAACATGTAAACCTTTAAGACAGTGAGATCCATCTCATTTCAAACAAACAAACCAACAAAAAACCAAACTTTCTCACCGATGCAATTTGCCACCATAGAAGGGTTTGGTGTGGAAGTTAATACTTGCAGAATACCCAGTCTTTGCACAGTTTATGTTGACTTTTCCTCCCAGTTCTACCCAGGGAACAGTTAAAATTGACCGAGCGTATGCGCAGGGCAGAGAGAACGTGTATTCTTCCCCGTGTTCCAAGAGACTTAGGATACCTGTGTGGAGAAATACAAGAATCCTTGAATCAGCACCACTGGCACAAAAGGTCAAGTTTTTGAAACACAGTCAATCCAACCTCTGACTACTGTTCCTCACAGCCCCTCACACCAAAAAATAAAATAAAATTTAAAACAAAAAAACAAACACAAAAGTGACATTTATTAGATTCTAGATACAAGCGTTTTCCTGAAAGTACTAACCTGAGTAACATGCATTTATGATTCTTTTGGAGAAAAAACACTTATCCCAGCAATACTGCTCCACAAAGCACAATACTGTGCTGTGCACACACTTCTCAGTAGTACGTAAAAGGGCTGGTCACTCTCTTACTGATGGCTCTGGAGCACAGCAAGACAAGACTTGCACTGACAAAAGGAAATAACAAATGAATTCCCTGAACTGCAGATCCTGAGGAAGGCTAATACTCCTGTTTTATCTCCCTATAATACACCTTACCCTACCTGAAGGCAGGTAGCAGAGACAACTCTCTTTACTGCACCTCTCTGTCAAGATAAACCCAACTCTTGCCTGACAGTAGCTTTTGCAATAAATATCAAGAATCTCATAAAACAGTAGAATTTTTCTTTGAGTTTTAAGATATGTGGATTTGTTTCACTCCTATAAAAAAACCCAAAAACACAAGATCCACCTCTTGCCATCACAAGACCGTAGCACAACACCTGACTGCTGCCTGCCTCAGCCTGTGCCCCTGGAGCACAGGATCACTGCATGCCTCACATCAGTGTGAACAACACGACAAATTCTGAAAACTTATGATCTGATTTGAGAAAGGCCCTAGAGGAGATATCAGCTTCAGAGATTACCTGGTACAGCCAAAGCATTGAGATGTGCCCTCCACATCCCCTACCATTCCCTTGTCCAGTGCATAGTTTACATGAAAGTGCCTGGAATGCCCAGTTACTGGGCAATATACACAGGGGACACAGAATGGGAGAGGCTGTCTCATCTCCTGCAGTAAATACTAGTACCAAAAAAAGAAATTACAGTTAAAGGGCAGTTATCCTTCTCTGTCCCTAAAGGATCCAATTTTTCAAGTTGAAGAAAATCAAAATGTGCATAGTAAGATACACTAACTGCAATACAGGGAGATGTAGCAACATGTCTGTTTAGCAAATGTCCGATGCAAATTTGTTCATAAATATCAGTTTACATCACAGTAACTGCCCTTTGGTTTAAAAGTCAACATTTTATTTCCAAATATAATCCTGATTTTTGGCAAAGTATAAACCTATCTATTTTTCCACCCCATATGAAAATTTGCTGTTTACACAATGATGACTTGTAGCATCTTCTGTAATTTGTAAAAGGTAGAAATAAAGGAAGACATCACCAGTGATTATATACAAAGTCTTGCAGATCACAGAGATTAGAGGAAAACCAGGAAAAAAAAAATCT
Organism: Pseudotriccus pelzelni; assembly: GCA_035584735.1. Lineage (NCBI taxonomy): Eukaryota > Metazoa > Chordata > Aves > Passeriformes > Tyrannidae > Pseudotriccus > Pseudotriccus pelzelni. The sequence continues at coordinate 9,335,484 of JAWMRA010000164.1, read as the reverse complement.
ACAAACCCACTGACATCTTCTGCAAGCAGATTATTATAATTTTAAGCCTTTGAAACAGAACTACTGAGCAGTATTCCCCTACCAGAGGAATATAACATCAAATCTGCTATCAAACTAATATTTTAACAACCGTCTAAAATGGCAGAAGTTACACTTACCCTCGCCAACCATCGTCACTCCTATTGACATTCCTAAGAATTTACTCTTTGTCCAGACGTGGGCATTGACACACATCTTTCTCTCCACACACTCAGCATAAAACCCTGAGACAGGAGGATGGTGGGACACTTGCTCGGCTACAAATTTTACTGTGTAGTAGTCCAGCTCTGCTTGGCCTTCCACATCTTTAGACAGATTTACGTGCTCCGAGGGGGAGTGAGGAGGGAAGTTACCACTTGCATCAGTAGCTACGTCACTCTTCGGCATCCTCCAGGAGCAGTGGAACGTCTCCCCAATGATGGGATTGTAGGGTTTCTTTGCAATGGCTCCTTTGCGGCCCTCGTGGAACGAGGTGAGATAATACTCAACGAAGCGGATCATCCTCTCCTCGGGGGTGGTGCCGTTCGTGATTGCGATGAAGAGATCTGGGTGGGACATGAAGTCCGCGTACATCTCCAACAGCGACCGCTTCTCCAAAATAAACGTGGGAAGAACCACCTGGAACACAAGAAAACCCAGAAGGCTGTAGTAAGTAAAACAAAAGAGACAGGCATTTTATAAGGGTAGCTCCTGAGACAAGGATTTCGTCCTGTTTTGGACACCACACATTCAGACTGAACTTTCTTGTCCCTCTTGTAAGATGTGAGCAAAATAGAGTGATCAGAGGTTCCAGAAAAGCAATCTGCAAGGCAAAAAAGCCCAGTGAGTACTATTAGGACCGGAGATGCTGAAAGGGATTGAGCATCAGTAAATAAAAACAACCTAAAAAACCAAATCATAAAACAGCTGCAAAGAGATAACGTGTCCCACATGCCTGCAGAGGAGAAAACAAGAACGAAGGAACTCAAACTACAGCAAGGAAGGTTCAGAGCAGAGGTTAGAAGAGGATTTGTCTAATAGAGATGAAAGCAGCCAAGCTATGCCAGCTCCGGAAAGCTTGCAGAATCTCTCTCACCACAGCAACTAAAACAAGCATCCATGAGAAGTAGCACAGCATAGGTTGACCCCGTACCTCTGAGCAGAGGCACCTTATACTTTCCCAGTTACATTCACCACAAGAAAAAACAGCAGTTCTGTCCTTTGCTGCACCAAAAGCAATACTGTGGAGTGAGAGGCTGTGGGTATAATCAGCCTTTTCCTTCCCACTAGTGGGAACTAATCCCAGATAACTAACTGTTGTAATATATAGCAATATATATATATAGCAATACAGGGTGTCTCAACCATGGCATCAGGACAACCCATTTAAATCAGCTGCACCCAAAGAGAAAGAGCACAGACCTAAGACTTAATAAACATGTCAGTTAAACTGAATACACTTGCCATGTTGTTGCAACACCAACCTGGAGTATTAAAGTGTCCTTTCACTTCAGTACCCTGATACTCTGCCTGCTCTGAACTAAAGATAATTACACACAGCCAAAAGTCACAACTGGAAGACAGGCTTGACAATTTGTTCCAACTAAGAGAAAAAGATATCCCAAATCCAATCCCCAATATAAGTGAAATAATGACTTAATCAATTCCTGGTTAAGCAGCAAGTGTTTAAGTTTGACCCACAGACAGTGGGTCTTCTTTTTCCCCCCCTCAAGTTGTGAAATGTAAGCTGCCCAATACAAGTGTTTCTAGGGGCTATATAGCTAGTGCCCCCAAAATAATTTAAAAAAAATAATTATAATCCGTAATTTCAAGAGAGAGAGTGTTTTCCTCATTCCATGGCACTCTAAAATTCTTTTTTTCTTTAAAAGTGCCTAGTGCTTATGGTAAGAAGTCTTTACAGGACTGAATTGAACTTAAGCTGGTAGCAGCCTGATTTTCTCAGATTTACTGCCCAAGTTGTCCAGTAGGAACTGAGTGTTAATTTTTCCAAGCAGCTTGTTTTGATATTTGCACTCAAGTGTCAAGTCCAATTCTCTCCAGTGTAACTTCTCTTGTGTCTGCTTGTGAGCAAACACAGAAATGAGAACAGCAAAGAGGCGTAAACAAGTGTGGGAGGATCAGTAATGAGGAACCAAAAGAAAACTGCTTTTCAGAAGCAGCATGAATACGGCTGTAGGGTTATGCAAGTTGTGTGAAAAAGCATTATCAAGACAGAAAAGAGATCATAGAAGGAAAGCAGAAAGAAAAATATGAGAAGGCTGTAAAAAACAGCATGAAGAGATTCAGGTGCAATCGCAGGAAAGAAAACAGGCCATTACAGGAACGGCAACAAAAACATCATAGAACACACAAAAAGAAGGTAATAGAGAAGATATGGTCAGTAGCATTAAAGAAAATCTACCTCCTCAGCCCATTTCTCTTAAACCTGCCTCAAACTGGGACATCGCATCTTGGGACCTGAAGTTGCTCCAGGACACAATTTAATATAAAGCACAATATTGTTCAATAGAGAAGTTGAGTTGAAAATGATACTTCACTTTTACTGCAGCCAGTCTTCACACTTCAGTTATACTTACTCTTGTTAAGTCCATGCCCAGTTTCAGCTGAGACAAGAGATGCAAGATAACACTGCGCTGCTCTTCCACCGCTCCTAGATCATCTTCTTTATCATCACAGATATCCTCCAGCTCCTCATCTGGACTTATTTCTTCAGGTTCCTGGAATAAAAACCATAAACTCAGCTCAAAGATGCGACTGGCCAGAGAGTATTAAAAAAGGACTTCATATTGTATTTAACTGTCCATGTATGAAAAAAGACTAAATAAACCCCTGCGGAGAGCTACACAATGGAATCTACTCCCAAGATAAACAACTGCTAAAGAATTTGAAGGGATATTAGGATAACTCAGTGCAGATTCCATCTAGAGGATTCAGGCTAAGATTTCTCACCACCTCTCACAACGGATCATGGGGGAAAAAAACAACTTAAAAGAAATCATGACCTGCTTTCCTTTGAGTTTTATGAGCTCACAGAATGGCAAGTATCTAGCACATACACAGAAACGGCAAAGCAAAAACTACCAGAAATTCCAACCACCTCAATAACACCCCTCCGCCTCCACACTATTTCAGCCTTTCCAGTGTTGCCATCATTATTCCAGCAGCTGTATCAAATGGTAGTTACTAATTACATGACTGCCATCCTGCCTGGTATCTCAGTTGCTCTTCACGAGCATTATCATATTGCTGCTAGTGAAGGAAACAATGTAACAGTGAAGGAAAAAAGAAAAGTAACTGTGAGTAGTTTCATAAAGCAACAACAAAACCCCATACATACACACACTACACGCGCTGGTCGCCAGTATAACTAAAGCGGACAGATTAGTAGAAATTACATCAGCACCATTTTAACAACCCTCACACCACAAGCTGAAAGTCAAACGCTTCAGGCAGAAGGGACGATGGTATTCCTGGGGCTCTGCGCTGCATCCTCCTGGGGCAAACAGCTGGAGGGAGGCAGATGCAGAAGGAAGAGGTGCTGAATGCCCCAGGAAGGCAGCAATATGCCTCTGCCTAAGCAAAGCCATTTGTCCTGGAGCAGCTGCCCTGCCTGGAGGCATATTTATGAACACTCAACCACCCAAAACTTGGGGCCAAGCCCTCACACAGCACTCAAATCCTGATGAAAAGTGCAGTATCACAAAGGTGACTCCTTTCCAAGCATGCTATGCCGTTCGCTGTCGTAACTAAGGCAGGTGAAAATATCCACAAGCAGTGATAACACCAGTCCTATCCCACATATATATTAAGTACTCAAGCTGTAACTTGTTTAATCATTGGAAGGAAGAAATTATGTGATTTAGTTGAAAGGTCATAGCTTTGTTTCATCTTTTCTTTTTTTAATGTAATAGTAACTACTCTGACCCATTTAAAAAACTAAACAGCAGCAACTGAAAAAATTGTTTTCCATTTCAATTTTGCTCCAAGACCGACAGCCCAGTGCTGCTGCAGAGACATAAACTGGCACATTATCTTTTCTCAGTGACACAGTCTCAGCCAAACAACTGTGTGAAACCAACTAGCATAAGGAGAAAGTAATTATGATTTTTTAGCTTAGTTAGGAAAACATGTTCATGATAATCCCTGCTGTTTTTTACTTTAGTATTTTGCAATTCAAATCCATTTTGTCAGTTATAATGATACAGACTGTAGCTGATAATGATACAGACTGTAGCTGTATTTCAAATACATTAAGCCATCCTGAAGTCAAGTGACGAGAGTTGTCCAGATTAAGAAAAATTGATGCAGAAAGACCTAGAAAAAAAAGACGGAGATGCCATAGCTGGAGACCAGCAATTTTGTCTTTTGTCTGCTTAGGCAGTTCTTCTTGGGCCCATTTTGAGAGTGTCATGAATTTCAGTTAGGTTTTTTGCACTTCATTATTTACTTGGTTTAGATCAAAATGCAAGGGAATACTGCCTATTTCAACACCTTGCATTACCATCCCAACTGGCTTCCTCCATTTGATGTTTAATTACATAAAGCAGCAAAAAGCATTGAAAAAACACGGTGGAGAGTTTCTTTTACTGCAACTGGACTCACTCCTCCTCCAGCACAGCTAATCAAAATTATAACTATCATTAAATCATTTTCCAATAATATGACTGAACCATTCACAGATATTCCTCTAAATAATTCCCCACAGAAATCAGATGTTCACATTACCTTACCCTTGTTAGCTCACAGGGCTCTGCAATGGATTGCTCTTCTCTGACAGATGCTGGTTTGTTTATCTCTGCTGGGAAATTCTGAGCTGCTCCATTTTTGAAGTGGTTTGCCAGAGAGATCTTCGGTTCCAACCAACTGATTGTCGTTCCTGAAGCAAAAGAAAGTTTGCGCTGAAGCTTGCTCATCCTCTGCAAGGTCAGTAAACAGCAGTTTTTCACAAAAGAGATATTTTTTATGGAATAAGCTGAAAGCAGCCAATTCCTCCTGCAGCCAATGCCTCCAGCAGCCACTAAACAAAGGTGGTGCAATGAGACACCACCTTCAGTGATCATTAGCACAAACACTGCGATTGGCGAGCTGTAATACATGCAACTTGGACTGGAGAAACTAGTTGGTGTCATGAAAGGTGTAATCAGACACTACAGGAGGAACCCAGTATCACAGGAATGTTAAGTAACCCTTACAATTTTCTTTAACTGGCACCAAAACAAAAAAATCGGCTTTTCACTTATCAGCTTCTCAAACTCAGCCCAGTTCTACATTAAAAAGAGAGAAAGCAGAAGTTTTGTTGTCAGTGTTTTCTCTGGAGAAGGTGCTCGTCTTTTCTCAGCTGCAGAAAAGGCAAGCACACGCTGTTGAATAAATAATAGTTGTCAAAAAAAAAAAAAAAGGCTGCAGGGCTTGGAAGGCTATTACCCACCTGATGATTCCAGCATCTCCAGTTACTCCCAGCTAATTTATTAGAACATATCGGGTTCCTCATTAATAATATAAATGTTCCATTCTTTTTCAAAGGGTAATAAATGTACAGGTGATTCCAATCAGTTTTTACTGAAGAATACACAAACTGACGAACCATCTTGGCTGTGTTGCAAACACAGAAATTCTTAGGAAACCTGAATTTCTACCACCAGAGAGAAGTTCCCTGTGCTTGGGAATCTATACTATATAATACACAATCCTTTATTTCCAGACCCCTGTTACCAGGAACTAGGTCACATCCTCAACCACAACAGGCAGAGTAAACTTAATTCAGATAAACAGCAGCATTTCTACCAGGAAAATAGTCCAGCTTTACTATGAAGCCAAGACAACTTTTCCCACAGCAGTTTATTTTCATAGTCGATTACTCATTAATATGTTACATAATAAGAAACAAGAATTCCTGAGCAGTTTAAGCTATTTACACAGAAGTTTCAAAAGAGTAAAAAAATAAGATGCTCAGAACGTCACTGTCACACTCATCTTTTAGAAAAGGTTTTGCTTGTCTTTAAAACCTCTTCATGACACCTGCTTTCTCAGCTTTAACTTTCAAACACACTAATCTCTAACTGCATATTCTAGGCTGCACTTAATCCATACTCACTGCTTCTATATTAGCTTGAATTTAACAAATAGCCTCCTTTTTATATTCCCTATCAGCTACATCTAAAACAACCTTATTTATTATGTGCTCTTTAATTTTTGCCCTTAGGAGGGCATTTTTAAAAGATTTGAGCTACCAGTTGTGTTTTAATCATAAAATCATAGAATCACAATCTTTGTGAATGGACAAGATACCACCTTAATACTTCCCTTTCACTGGAAGATCATATTCAAATCTGCTCACAGGCACAAGCTATTCTCCTCACTTGTGATCTCCTCCTCCCTAAAAGTCTTCAACCCATTTCTTTCTAAACTTTTGTCATCACTTCCCCTGTGCTACAACACAGACCTCCCAGAGCATAGAATCTTTATTTCTAACAGTGTTCTTCAAGAGTTCCTTTGGTGGTTTTTGTCCTCTAACAATTTATAGCAAAATGGAATTCTTACATAATTTCTAATTCTTGTTTTTTAAGCCTGACAAGCACTTGTCCAAGACATTCTTCCCAGTCAAGCACCACTTCAACAGACTCAAAAATACTTTCTTCCACTTCGCGTTTAAACTGATGTTAAGTTAGACAAATCTCCATCACTTTCCCCTGCACCTCCATCATATCTAGGTGAAGCATGATGACCTGCTTTTCTGATCGTACTAAGATTCTATAGTGCTTGTACGTATTTCATTACATAGAACAGTTCGATTTAAAACTTGTCAGTTTTCATGTTATGTTCTCCTACATTTAAATACAGAAAAGCCTCCTGTAGCATTTGAATTAAGCTACAACTCTTATTCTTTCTATATTAACTCGTGAACCCTCCAAAAAGGCTCTGTCAGTTGAACCAGAAGTATCCCTCCTGAGTTAAGAGGAGAAATCTAAGCTAAATAGATCTTCATCATGATGATGATGGTAATAATCATAATAATAATGTTCTTTGCATTCCTTGAATGAAGAAGAGTATTATGGTGTCTCTACAAAGGCCACAGCACGGGGGAGTGTGAAAGGCTGCAGAAAGGAACATGCATTCTTTTAGTGGTCCGTTTTTAACTCTGGCCCCAGTAATGCATGATCCAATCTGCTGATCCTCCCCTCTCCATGTCCTTAGGATATCACCAGAAATCTTCAAGACTTGGACATCTCCAAGCAGTTCTTTTAGATTTGGCGATTAACAGGCAGATACCAACTGAATAGCAGTGAACTAAGCTGCTACACGTACAGTTTAAAAAATTATAAACCTACAACAACACTTGTCAAAAAAAAAACAAAAACAAAACCAAAAAAACCACAAAGCTACCTTCTTAAGTTGTTACAGTGGTGCTCACTGGACCCTACTTATGTCCCCAGACACAAGTCAAAAAACCATCTTAGTAGTGCACATGTGAAAATGTCAAAACAAAAGTACTTCTCATGTGCAACTCCCACTGTTATCCATCAACAGTCAAAAAAATTCTAAGGGAATAGGAAGAGTTCTTTCAGTGTGAGTAACTTCAGAGTTCGGACAAAGGTTTGGAAAGGTACCATCCAGTTTTTCATTTTTAAAATGAAATGTTGAACTGAAATACAGCAAAAAAGTTAATTCATCCTATTCACATATTCTCTTTTAATGCCTGTGGTGAAATTACAATCATAAACTCTTTTAATATAATTTTAATACTTTTATGTGACATATTTTTTCACCTTAAAAGCTAGACTAATTATAGTTCTAACATAATATGCCCTGGCAAAGCAGGCACCACAAATATGATAGGAATATAGGAAAGATCAGGCAAGAGACAACTTACGAGTACACTCTGTTACATAATTACCATATCTACAGATCTGTTGTGCAAGAAAAGCATTTGAAAATCCTCAAAAGCTTTTTGCTCACAAAAAGCTACAAAGCAAACACATGAAAAAAGGCACAATAAAATGCAGAATTTACAAACAATGAACACATTCAGTTCCATACACAGCACATGAATTAGGTAGAACAATTCTGCTAAGCCCCTACTTGCATAGAAGTGATCAATTGTGCAGACAGGGCAACATATTTGTCTGCTGTCTGTGAATGAACACACTCCACACACATGAGCAGTAAGGTCTGGGGTTTGCAGGGGGTTTGTTTGTTGGGATGGTCAGCTGTTTATTAAAAGAAAAATTTTTTTTTCTTAAACTTTAAGCAATTTGCATTGGCTTACAAGTCTGTTCTGGTCTCAGAATGGAATGCAACACTTGTCTTAGGCCATGGTTTAGACTAGGAGAGTAACTCAAAACAATAATATTGATACATTAATAGTATTAATAATAACCTGTGCAAATGTAGAGCTGTTTTAATGTTTAACTAGAAATGGAAGCTACACGAATGTAAATGTTTATAATAGGTATTTGGTGTGCAATAAAAAAACCAAACAAACCTATGACATTCGACAGAATTGTATTGGACACTATATATCCTAATTTCTGGGATCCCACAAAATTCCTACTCTACTGTTACTTTTCATGAGAGGTCAGTACATCCCAAAGGCAGCCTTTGGGATGTGCTGCCTTATGTAGCTTTATTCTGCTGCAAGATGCTGTACAACAATTAGATGTCATATTTATGCAGCTGCTGCCACAGACTTCTTGATAGAACACACTATATATATATAAAAAAAAAAACATATATATAACGTGCATGAAGTTCCACCCAACACTAGCAAGTTAGGCTCTGGAAAAACTCACAAGAAGCCAGTTTTCATTGCTCGCATGAAAATGGATTCAGTGGAAGAAACCTTTCTGCAAGAAGGGAAGGATTTGTATTTGTTACAGAGTTCTGCTCTCTGTGAGCACCTATACCCACCTGCTGGTAAGGATCCCTTTTGCTGAGAAGCATGTTGTAACTGGAGAATATGGAAACAGTCATTTAAGCAGTTCATGGTTGCCATGGAAGTTGCTTTGAGCATTAACAGGTCTTGATCCAAGGACGTAAGGTGACCAGAGACAGGAAGGCATTCTATGCTCCTGATCAAGTCTCTCTGCTGGCCTTCAGCCTGAGACATCATCTGCCAAACAAAACAGTCACTTATCAGGGGGTGGAAGTGCTGTGTGATAAGTGCTCAGCTGTGCACACAGAGGATCCCAAATGATTTCATGACAATAATAAAACAACAAGGTAACAGATGTATGGTAAGGTAACTGTACTTTGTTTTCCTGATGCAGCCTACTACAGAGTCATTAAATGCAGAATGAAATTCCCATGGCAATACATGGCACCTTATTAACAAGCAAAAGAATAATCAGAGTCATTCAAAAGAGAAGGAATTTGAACATGATACCTGCTGCAACAAATATCAAAAACTTTCATGCCTAGTTGACAGGGAGGGGGGGAACCCCACATGCACTCTGTGTGAGGAGTAATTAAGCTCTGTGCTCTGCACAGACTGGAAAAAAGACCTACTATCTATGGATATCAAGATCTTTTCACTCCCTACAAGAAGAGATGCAGCACTTTAAAGGAAAAAAACATATTACTCATTTTGGCTCAAACCATAAAGGATTATCATTTACTGCCTGCAGTGACACCCCACTCAGGATCACTATCTTACCATGTACTTCGCAGAAATGGAAAAAAGCCAGCAGAATTTTCACCTTCATTATGCGTTCAAATTGCAGCTGTCCTGTTGTCATTGTCCACCTTGCTTTCCCTCCCAAGCTCCTTTCTGCCCTTACACAGAGCTCCACACCCCTAAATCACAGAATCTGTAACACCACATTTGCCCATATGAAGTACAGGGGCAAAGCACAACAGCCATCAAGCAACACTTAGAGAAACTAAATATTAGCTGATTTTTGAATCACAGGACTCAAACTCCTTTACTAGCATGTGAACTCCTACACCTGCTAGTCCCCTTGCTGGGGAGGAACAACAAATATGAATGTAACTGGACAGCACTACTCTGTAATCATTACATGTTCTGGCAATTGAGTTAAATGTAAAGACAGACTCATTTAGCAGAGCAGCAGCAGAATTTCTTTAAAGAACCTAAGGTGCATTAATGCATTTAACTGCTATGGCACTATGTAGCTTGTTAATTCTCCAATCCTAGCAGTATTTTATTGGATTTTTTTTTCAGTACCTCTGCCTGCAATCCCTTCTAGGAGCTGTTTTAAGATTTTATGCAATACTTAAGGAACATGTATTCATCCAAGGTCACGGTATGTGGTATTTGGAATATTTAAGGGCTTGGCTACGTAGAATGTGAATGTACAGAGCACTGGCTCTTTGGAAGTGGTTTAACTGTGCAGAGTCAGCCTTAGAGCTGACAGGGCACAAAGTTAGTAAAACAATTATATACAGCCTTGCCTATGCAAACACACCACTGCTATCACAACATGTGTCTCCTTTTCCTCCAGTCACAAACATGATAAGTCTTGGTGTGAAGTTTTTTCCCAACACTTTGAAAGTGTGTTGGACTAAAAAAACCAAAATCCACAGACAATCATGACAATCCTTCTGGTAACCTTCACTGTTAGTAATTACTATGTGGTAGGACCCAAGCACTTCATTCCAGCATCAGGTCAGACAACAGGACAAGCCATGCTATGCTGAGCATTGCAATTCAAATCGGCCCATCTCCCCTTTTGAAGAACATACTTTGAACAGTCCTAAGTTTTTTCCTATTTATTCACTCAAATTTGAAAAAAAAAAAAAAAATAGTGCAAGAAGAGGAAAAGCACCGTGACTAAAAATGCAGTATCGATGAAAAGTTTACAGGCAATTGTTCTCACTTTGCAAACACATACATCTGCATTTAGTGCAAGTCAGCATAAAAATCCTCCTAAATCTCTTGCTTTGCGAGGTATCCAAGTCAGCAGTGTGACACATATTCAGCCAAGAACAAAGGAAAGTAAAAGGGAAAGAGGCTGACAGAAGACCCAGCTATAGTGCAATTCATAGGAAAACCAAAAAAGGTCACCATGCAGCAAGCAGATCCTTTGAAAGAGAAGTTGCTCTTCCCACAGTTTCTCAAACAGGATTTTTAAGTATTGAAGCTGTGTCATGCTCAGGTGTAACAGGCGTGTACCTGCCCTTGAAGTATTTCAACTATACCTTTTAAAAAAAAGTAGGCATTGTATCCAATAAGCATTTTAGCTTTAAAAAAAGGCAAGCAAATTAACAATGAGAAAAGCTGCTACTACTGAGGATTCTTCTTCTGTACAGGTCAAAAAATTTTTGAAGTTGATAAATAATCATGTGGTGTCTCCCAACTCAGTAGCAATCAAAAGAGAGCATAAATAGTTTCCTGTGCTCTTTGCAATGCCAAGAAAAATCATTCCACTTTACTTCCCACCCAGTGAGAATCCAAATTAGAGAATGCAAGCCACTGCTTCAGTGCTTTAGCTCACACACACTTCCCTTTCCTCCCTAAAATTTTGAATGCCATATCACCTTTTGAAAAGTCAAAAAGTGAAAAAGCCATTTCTGAAACACTATCTCACTTAAAGGCAGCTTCTCAAACATCAAAATACAACACCAAAAAAAGAAACACTGCTCAGAGAGCTATTGGCATGAATTCTATAAATATTAATGCTATATTCTGTATTGTCACTGTTTTCATGCAATAGGTAGGAAGGTGAAAGTATTATTTAAGTTCACCAAATGTTGTAAGTGTTGCACCACACAACTAAGAAGTAACTTGATGAATCAAACTAAAAAGCAACCACCTGTAAGGCTTCAGTTCTAAAATGAATTTGGAAGACAAACTTCTCTTTCACAAAATAAAGCAGATGAAACAGCTTACAAAACACAGAAGCCAGAGGAATGCCAAAATTTTTCCTGAGTACCTGGCAGGACTTCACATGTCTCTGCATTAGTACTATTGGAGACTTTACTGCTATTAGAGGATAAAAACAGGATGTCAGCAGTTACCCTTTTGCAAGACATCTGCAAGAATAGTCTGCTGCGGACAGAGTAATTCAAAGATTCTAAGGTCTAAGATCTACCCAGTAAATATTCACAAGTTAAATCAACCACTAGTCAGTCTGTTCTGTCAGTCAAGATGGAAAAGTAATTATTTCTGGTTTTTCCCCCAAAATAGACTACATCTGAACATGTAGTGGAAAAAAAAAAAAAAAAAGGCAGGCTTCTGAACTGCTCTCTCTTCCATCACATCCATCCCTAGACAATTTGTCCAAATTAATCAGCACGCCAGAAAGTGCTATTAGTATTCTTAAACATCAATCATGACCAACTTCTCCTTAGTCATAGGAGATAAAAGCACAGCTTAGTCAGTTCTTCTGTAGCTTAACATGGGAAGAAAAGTGTACAGTAGCATTACAGTATATGATGTCATACTTCCTCCTTAAGGATATTCCCTTGTCATTTCTAGTGCCAGGACTCACAAGGAAGAGAACATGCATAGTTCTATCTTCAGCATCAGGATACTACTGCAGAGCACAAAAATCACAGAATATACACCACATACCTCTACAATTAGCCAAGGCAAGTTCCTTATCCTCACACAGCTGTGCAGTAATAGCTTAGGACATGCTACTGACAAATCATCCAGCTAAGAACAGCAGGTTTCTCCACAATCCTACAAATAACACGACAGCTCTCTTAAAAAAATTTAAGATAATTTAAAGCGTACAAACCTCTCTAACATCTACAAGGTGATCTGGCTGCATAAGGGGAACTCTTTTTCCTGCTGGCAATCTGTGATGTCCAACATTGAAGAAGGAAACTGCATTTTGACTGGGTCTTCTCTGCACACCAGGAGAGTTGGCACTTCCTTGGGATGCAAGAGAGAAGCTGCGAGATTTCAGAGGAGGGTTGTTCTAGTGAATAAATAAGCATATTGAGAAACATTCACCATTAATCCTAATAATCAACAAATGTTCTAATACGAAAGATACAGCAGAACAGCTTAATTCTTAATTTTTTAAAGAGCACGGACAGATGACAAAGCCCTAATAATGTATTAGTAGCAACTGCTAAATATTTTGCACTGCCTGCTGCCAGTTGCCCTGTTTTACAGTCTAATTACGATCAATCTGTGAAATGGGATTGATCAATACAAATCACTTATCTGACTTGAAAATCAGTCCTTGATGTGCAACAGTACCAGAAATTGACTCCTAACAGATCCTGAAAGAATAGAGCTAACATTTAAGAAAATGGAATTTTGTTTAGAACTACTAATTGAACTTATCTATTACAACAAAGCCAGCTATAAGATGTTGATTGTAACTGAAATGCAAAGCTTTATTCAGGTATCAGAACAGGTGTTATGGCAATTGGGAGGTTCTATAAAATACACTGTATTTGCAACCACCACATTGTTGGTTAGCAACAGTACGCAGATATAGTGTTCAGGACTTGCTTCTCAAACATGGGAATTCATCCTAAATTTATATTTGGGCTGCTGAGTGGTTTTTAGAAGAAAAGTAAAGGTTAAAAGAAAAAAGGCAAAGCTCCCAAAATGGAATGGCTTTAACAGCACGAAGTTCTGTTTCCTCATCCATAAAAAAAAAAAAACAGACCAACACAAAAAAACACAAAGCCACTGGAAAAATACTAGGCTAATACTCTGATTTTTCATCTCTGCACCCTGTTCAAACACCAGCTCAGCATCACCTGCTCAGAGAGGACCACTCAGCTCTTCAGAAGCTAATGGGTTTCGCTCTGTTTCATTCCTAGAGCATATTTCTATTACAAGTCAGAAAAATGTTCTTTGACATAAATTTCAAGCCCAAACATAGGCCCTTTCATAATATTTGTCTTAGATGGCAGAATAGTTGTATTTGCAATTATTTCTGCCCACGAAAATATCAGTCATACCTTTCCAATAGCTTCGGTGTGATGCTGTGTGCAGATCTGTAGCCTGCTAACCCAGTGCTGCCGTTCTTTAGCATCAGTTGCTAACAAAAGCAAACCAAAAGGATTATGTCTGAAGACATTGCAAAGTAGGAGCAAAAAAGACTGTTTCATGCTTTAAAACAGATTTTAACAGTGCAAAGTAATATTTTTTTTTAATCTAAAACTTGTTCACATGTAATAACTATAATACTAAAGCGAGTTCAGCATAAATAATATATACTTTTTCTTTCTTGTTGTTTCTTTGTTACCAAATTAATTGGGAAAAAAACTCAAACTATAACTCCTCTCACACATATTGTCATCTAACAACATGAACATTTTTCTGGAATAAAAGTAAGGTACCTTGAATTAGAAAATGACGGCAAACCTACAAAGAAAGGAATATTGAAGTTGCTAGCCCAGATTTCTGTAGCCTACAAAATTGGAGAATGGGATTTTAGAGCCACCACAAGGCAGGTTAACAAACCAAACATTAGGAATATTGCAGTTCTCTGCAAGCATCTACACAGTGCTGTTACCTACAATGATTTAGAAAACTTTGAATCAGCACAATTTGAGGACACTATACATGGAGATTAAACCCCACTCTACACATACGAAGTTCACAGTCTTCTGAAGATCATGAAACCCAAACATTATGGAACTATCAACAAAGACAGACCGTTTCTAACAGAAGACAACAGTTTTGCACACAATTCCCACTGCAGCAGTCTGCCAAACAACTTCTCTCTCCTGGGCCCTGCAGCCAAGGCCAGCCAAGCAGCCACAGGTGAGAGCCAGGACTGTCCCCTAGTGGAAGAATCCCCCACCCAAGAATCCAGGTCCTACCTCTTAGTTTATACTGCTCCCCGCTGGCAGCGTTGACTGTGAAGGTGTGAGAGTCCTCGTCACTGGGTGAAATGACAGCCCCAGCCAGCTGCAGGGTACCTCTGGGCTTTAGATGTCTGGACTGCTCATTCACAAAGTACTCCAGCAGGCCAGCATCGTTGTTTAACACAAAAAACCTGCAATGATAACAAAGAAAATACACTATATAAAACCTGCTCCTTTTCCTTTTTTTTTTTTTTTTTTTTTTTGTGGAGGTGGCGGTACTGGGAGAAGTCAATACTTTCATTACATGTTGGCACAGATGGCACTGGGACTTAACGACTTGAGTCAGGCAATTGGCCAGTATGGTATGCTAAGGACATGTCTATCCAGTACCAATTTGGTTGCATTGTGTTGCTCTAGTAACAGGAAGCCTGACCAGAGAATTTCACCCGACACAGAAAATCAAGTTATTGCAGGCCAGACAGATATCCTGCAGAACTAAAGGGAAAAGCCTGTTTGAGTTTGAATTTGCAGTAAAGAAGACTTTATTTTTTTTTTAATGATGGCATGACTTAGCATAAAGTTGAAGACTCAACAGGAAATACAAAGACAATATTTTTTAATGGAAAAGGACAAAAATCTAATGCTGTGCATGCTTTTCACTCGTACAAGCTTAGTTACAAGCCACCAAATGAATTAACTGCTTCCTACTTCCTATGCCTTTTTTTTTCATGCCTTAATACAAATATAATTCATGTGCACATTAGCTTAATCTATACTGAGAAAAGCATAAGACTCCAGCAAAAACTTTGTCTAAGAGAAATAGGGAAATCCAAGTATTGTTAAAAAAAACTGAAACCTGTTCATTTAGATGCTGCAAAGACCAACATTACCAAAAAGCACCATAAAAGACTTACCGATATTGCCAACCAGTGACAAGATTGGTGTATTTCATTAAGTAGCCATAAATATTTTCCATGTGATCACTACCAAAAGAGAGAGAAAAGCAATCAGCCAACACCAAACATATTTTAGATCTTCCCAGCTTCTGATCATCATCATCTATTCTCAAACGATGAATTTTCATCTTCGTATTTAGAATGTCACTATTATTTTAATAAAGCTGCACTTAACAGATTTCCTCGTCTCGTTCCTAAAACAATTTCTTAAAGACATTTTAACTATATTTACTAAATTCCAAATAATTTCAAATCATAATTAGCTTCAGCAATAGTTTTTGTATTCAAGAGGCACTTCTGGACACATTTTTACAAGTCTCAAGTAATTAAAGACTTGGTATCCATGCTGCTTCTGCTTCCTGCTCCCTCTTCTAAGCAAGCTTTGTGTTTTTGGACTCCTGAACAAAATTAACTTTCACAAGCTTTTTAACAGAACCTTGATCATGGTCACCAACCGAAACAGTCTGTAGGTGCTCCTACACCAGTGTGGTGTTATTAATCCCTAATGGTGTTATTAATCCCTACTGCCCAGCACCCTTCTCCCTGCACAAACCGCCACGCTCCCGAGCAGATGTTCTACAGAACACAACATGCAGGTGCAGGTCACATCAACATATTCTGAAATCTAAAGCAGGAGCCAAAACTTCTCCTCCTCTGGCTTGACAGGAAAATCAGGTAGTTTCTTTTTAACAGACTGATCTTGCAACATCCACCAAAAATGAGAATCCATTTAAGTCATTCTGGCATCGCATATCACTACAGGCAAAACACATTACTGCTTCTGAAAATCAGTTCCCCTAAATAAGGCTTACAAGTGCAATGGCTACAAACTACTCTAAGATCACAGTTTAAAGACCTGTTTTATGCTTTATGTTCCCACAGTTCTAGAATTGTCACCTCAACGCCCTCGCCTCTAACAGCAAGGCAAAATCCTACAGTGAAGAACACACTCTTACTAGACAACTCAGGTCTCCAGCATGAGGAGTTCCTATTATTCCAATGAAGAATTGAAACAATGATCCAAATATCAGATATTATTTGTTTGTTTTTCAATTGTATTTAATCTTCTTTAGATTTCAAGTTCAAATTTCGGTAGCTCATAGTATGTTGAAGATTAAATGAAATGATTTAGAGTCCAGTGGAGCAGAAGCCTGTCTTAGTCATAAAAAGCTCAAAGTAGCCTCATATCAGTGAAAGGGGTAAGGGGGGGAAAAACAGGATTACTACAGCCAAGGGATCATCTCAATTAGTGGGTTTTGGTTGCAAACATAGTTGGACTAAGTACGGGAGTAAATTTCAAATAACAGTTGAAGCGGGTTTCTATACCTCATTTATACCCAGTGTCAGTATCACCAGATTAATTAGATACCTGACAATTCGATAAATGTCATGTTACACCGTTTCATCCTAAGGGAAGCTATTTAGGGTGACATTAATGAAAATAGCAACAGAGTCATCACTCCAGTTCCCTATTACTACTCAAACAAAACATGCAAGAATGTATATTTTTGAGGAAAAAACAAGTTGCTGATTTTGAATGTTACATTTAAAAGCAAAAATATATGTTGTAGCTACTACTGCAACAATCAGTATTGCAGTAATATCCTTCAATGGAGAGCAGCCAGCCGGACTATCTAGGAATTTAATTTTTAATAGCTCATTAAGTGGTACTACAGATAAAAATAAAACCAAGGAGAGCAGAGGGTGTTCAGGCTACCGTGCATTTTAAATGTATGAAAAGCTAAAGGAGACATAATCAAACTTATCCTCTGCAGACGCCTCTCATTTGTTATTATTGGCATACAAGGGAAGTACAGTTTAGACTTCCTTGCTGTCTTAATTTAGCTGAAAGTTATGAGATTGCACAGTCATAAAAATGTATGAGCTTGGGTTTTAATCGTCTGAAAATTGTCCCTAGCCACAGCTAATTGTTTTCCGGTTTTAGCAAATGCAAGCTTCACCCCTGCTCTTCAGTGAGACACCGTACACAACCCTCCAATTCAGGCTGGAGCCATTGCACTCTCCCAGTAACTACAGTGCCTAAATCACAGCAACCTTTAATAGAACCCAAGAAAAATGAGAAAAGTAACTTCAGACTGCAATGAATACAGCAGACCTATGTGTATGGCCTGTGGAAGTCCATTCATCTGACAACGGGAAACTAAACCGTCTTTGATTAAAATCATTTGACCATTTTTCTTTTTGAGTGTGGCATATAAGATAGCTGATTTTGTCAGTCTTTAGAAAAAGTAAAAAGACACTGTAGCAGAGAGTGCAGCTCTCCTGGTGATGTACTTTCACATCAAATATCCACTTGACTACATTTTGCCTTCCTCCACATGTTCCTCTTCCCTTGGATTTCCACTTTGACTATACCCAAACTTCTCCCAATGTCTCCTCCTCAATAACTTGTACCTCTAGCCTCACGAGTCCCAAAAGTTGGAGGGTTCAACTGAAAGGCTTTGAAAACATCCCCCCAGAGAAGCCTGAGGAAGTGACTGAGGACAAACAAGCCAGTCACCCCCAGCACTGTGGGCACTGCCAAGCTGAAAGGAGCACATTGCAGCAAATGAACACGAGTGTGTGATGTTAAACACTCTGACCAGCTTTGTTCCAGAATCCCTACCTCTGCACACAGGGCGTCCCCAAAACCCATGTCTCAAACAGAGGAGCTATAACTCAATGGACAAGGTGAAGCCCAGAAGTACATTCAGCAGGTACCTCCCATTCACTGCCAGGGATGAAAGACTAAGCTGTGGGAGATTAGGAGGACAACAGAAGAGCCAAAGTCCAAAGAGATGGATGGAGCATGAGAAGAGGTCCCTGCCAAATGAGCTGCCTCTTGGACAATATTGATTAAATTATTTTCCTTTTTAATTGTGTTCATGCATCTGCATTAGAACTGCACAAACCCAAACCACTGTATTTAGCTTTCACCCTGCCAAAAGCTGGGCAAACTTTCAGCACCCATGCCAATAACAGACAGTCTGCCTGGCAAGGGGAAAGAAAAACTTGGCTGATACTCAAAACATTTCCCTTGACAGTATAAGGGCTGAGAGGTAAACAAATAACCCAATATAGGAGTAAAAGCACAGACCTTATAGGCACGACTCAGATTATCTGAGTACAAATTCCCACAACACATTGGGAAGGGAATTTTCAACATTTAAACTAAGGCTTATATTTAAATAACAATTTTATACACTGAAGAAATCTAAATCCAGTCTGCAAATTGCAATTCATAAAAAGTAAATTCCATAACTGCACACAACACATGACAGAACTACAGTAAACCTCCTAATCTTCTCAGTAAGCACTAGTATTTTCCTATGAATACTGAAAAATATTCTCAGTATTACTTATGAACAAGGCCAGGGATTATAACCAGAGTATTTCTTCAAGAATTTTAAGATGAGTGTCTCCACAGTAAAAGTTAAATTAAGATATTTGTTTCTGCTAAAGCAGTATTGTTAAAAAAAACAACAACAACAACAAAAAAAAAACCAACAAAAAAACCCAACAAAAACAACAAAAAAAAACACCTCACAGAAAACCCAGTAATATTTTACTAGTATGGAATTAACAGCAAAGCTCTACAGAGCACTACAAAAGGCTTTTAAGATGGTAGACTCTGGGAACAGGAGGTTGAGGTTCAGGCAGTGGCTCTACTCACAGATAATCACAGTTTGTAAAATATGAGTAAGGTTTTCCTTAAAGCACTTACTGTTGTTTCATTAGAAACGGTGCTGGTAAAACCTGTTTCAAAGTCACCCATGTACTTCAGAAGCCTTCACAATTCCCCACACTGGGGTTTTTGACTTCTAGGAAACAGATTTTGGAAGTTAACTTGACACAAAACACTGAACAACTTGTCTCGGCACTGACACTGAAGCCTGGCTACACTGGAATTTTTCCCTACTTTACCAAGACCTTTACATTCACAGTGCTGCCTACTTGCATGCACACGTACCCATGGGTACATGTATCTTTCCGTAGCCAAGATGCTGTTGTTGCTATTCAAAATGCTCACCGCAGTCTCAGATTGTCAGAGGAACAGCAACAATGAGTCAACAACTCCTAAGGGTCCTATTTCTGTTGAAATTCACATGTCCTGTCGAAGGAAGGAAATGTTGTAACAGACATGTCATAGCCTTAAGAATTAAAAAAAAATAAAATTTATTTCAACTTTGCTGGTCTACTTTAAGTGACTACTTTAAGTGACTACACTATACAAATCACAACCCAGGAAAAAATTATGCAGAAACTTGTCTCAGAAATATCTACACAACCACCAGCTCCCAAAATCTGGAGTTATTTCCAAAAGGCTGAACACCACTGAACTTGACTTGCTTAGTTTATAAATATTATGAGATGGACTGAAACTGTCCACCTAAGCAAATGATAGAATTCTATGGACAATTACACAAGCAGTGGCACAAAATTACACCCATCTAGAAAGCCATTACACGATAGTTCCAATGTCCTTCAGATGATTTTAATTTTGCTGGGACACAGACTGCACCACGTGGAATACTTTGAGCAGCCAAGTCTCTGAAGACCCAACAGCTGCCTGAAGAGCAGAGGCAGCTGCCAAAAGCTTCCCCACAGACTTGCGTAAGGCCTGACTACAAGCAGCAGCCGAGTACGTGTGGATTTGCTTACAGCAGGAGGGATGGCCAGGAGTCTGGAGCCCATGCAGATGTCAGGGAGGGCTCCTGAAGGGGGATCCAACCCATGCAGATGTGAGCTCCAACATTATCACAATGCCTTAGGACCCTGGCCAAGGGAGGACACTTCTTTCTACTGAGCTCACAAACTCTGGTCAAAGAGACCACCTTCATATTAAAAGCTATCAAAGCACAAAGAAAAGAAAACAAAGGAACTGGGATTGTAAGAGTGCAAAACAATTAGTGATTTTGACTACACACTTTGGAAAAAGCAATAACCATTTTCACTGAACTTGTTCGCCTCAACCTGCCCACAGGCTTACTGTTGGCAACAGCCTGCTTTTTGCTCACTGAGCACTGCAAAGTGCTTGTCTAAAATGTACTGATTCCCCTTTTCCTTACACAGAGAGGAAGTGTCAGAGATAGTAAAAAAGGGGAAAAAACCCCAAACAACTACGTCAGCAATAGACACTTTGGGCATATATTCTGCAACTGCAAAGATCACTTGCCCTCAAGAGAAAACCACCAAGTTAAGCACACTCCAGTCTCACAGCTCAGTGGTGCAAGTGCAGTCTCCCCAGTACAGCCAACAGGACAAGGCAGAAGCCTCAGTTGCGTACATCAATACATTACCTCTGCTTTTCCAAACAGCTTTTGGAAGAAAGAAAAAAAAAAACCCTAAGCTTACTGTGCAATTCATCAGCAGTGCCCTACAGTGAACTGTAAAGTGGCAGCAGAGCTCCTGATCTTCATGTGTTTGACTACTCAGGTATAAATTTAGAAACCAAAAATTCCAGTGCAAGGAAAAGAGGTCCAACACTACCACAGGAACATCAACAGTAGACCCTGGGGATGCTTCAGAACACCACTTGGCTGCAAGCATGCTAGCAACACGCACACCCTCATCAGATATAAAACTGATCCTAACACATACTCCTGTAAATCCTTGGGAGTACACTCATTGGAAGAGCAGTGCGGGCTTGCCAGGAAGAAAGGGTGTGGCAGAGCCATCAGCTTTCCATGAGCCATCAGCTTTCCATGAGCCATCATGGCACTGCCCAGGCCTCCTGCCCAGGGCTGGAGGGGCTCTCCCACAGCCCAGCCTCCCCAACCCCTGCTATCAACACAGTAGTTGTGTCTGCACCTCAAGCTCTACCAATACTAGTTCTCAAGGGCAATGTAAAATCAAGCTTACAGGGTGTTTTTTTTTAAACCATCTTAACTAAACTTGTACTTGATTCTCCTCTTTTTTGCGTTAATGGGACAGGTCAATGATACACAAATGTAACACTTTTGCAGAGTACCAAATGGAAAAAAGAAAATGGATAATATTTAATTAAGAAGTAGCAAATGCTGCTCTCACTGAACAACTGTAAAACTGATTATTTAACTAATTCATAATTTACAGAGCTCTTTAGCTCTCACAATACATCTGCCTGGAAAAAACTGCAGCGAGATTCACCTAAGCAATTTGTCTCACACATACATGAACTCCTCAAGTCAGCAAGAACTCCACTCACATACAATTTATTTATGGATTTGCGTCAGCAGAATAGAACTGAAAGTGGACCCAAGAGTCAGTAGCCAACCCTGCAGATTTTTCTGCAATGATAACGCTGGAAAAAAATAACTGTAGATTCAGCCAGCAACATTTCGGAGCTGGAGCATACAAAAAAGAAGCACTTCTAAAGGTCAGAACTACCCACTTGATACGTCTGGCAAACGATTGTTGCCTGCACCTTTGCTACAATTTATATTACCAGTTTACACCAGCACACCATAATGCACAGTTTCACATTACTGTTACAAAACTCAAAACTTCCAACTGATGTCTAATTTCAGAAACCTCAAGCAGTCAACTTAAAGCTGTTCTGCCCTGTGAACAGTACTGACATAACACAGACAAGGCAAACACTGATGGACGAGGATCTTGGCAGTGTTTGACAATCTGCTACCCATGACACCTCAGAAGGCAGTGGGTCCTGGTAAGCACTATCCACAGGAAGTGGTGGAGTAAACCTCCATATCACTTAGTTACTCCTAGGCACAATCCAACATAGGTCAGCTTGCTACACATTCCAACCCAGGGCATTTCACTCTGCTTCTAGTCTAGTAGCTCTTACCCTATCAGAAATATACAGGTATGCCTTTGCAGGTTTGAGGTTGGTTTTTGTTTTTTTTTTTGGATCGCGACTTTTAAAAGATTATACTAACACATACACATTGCTGCCCCGGACTCTGCAGCAATAAAACACTGAAATGAAAGTTAATATACTGATCGGCTACCTCAGATTTTTGCGACATTTCAGATTCAATACTGAGCATAACAATTTCTTACCACCTTTCAAGCAGGCAAGAACACACTTACTTGACTGTTGTCAATTAATGTTACCTAAATATTCAGAAATACAGGTAAAAACCTGTGTGAGTCACAAGACTCAAGAAGTAGTGGCTACTACTGTGAAGTCCAGCTGGCAAACAGTTACAAGTGGCTCATTTCAGGAGTCAACACAACTAAATGCCTTCTAGTTGACCAGTGGACCAGCACGTGCTCTCTGCAACCTCTCAGGTCAGACCAAACCTAGGGGAGCAGTCAGGATGCAGTAGTGTTGGTCGCCTTTCCAAATTATACTATAATTCTTGGACACGGACAAATTAACCAAAAATATTCCTACCTTTAAATTGAGGCATAAGATGTTAGGACCGTTTAAACTCTAATGAAGAAAGCATGTATTAACCACCCATGATTACGACAACACAAAGAGAGCAGGACTGCTTTCTTGTATAGTGCTTTAAGTGGACAGCAATTCCCTGAGAAGAGGTTATTCAGAAGTGCTCCTTTTCATCATGCAGTGAGTATCAGGTATTATTCATTTGTCACACTCATGCACTAGTAATGAATTTTCTTGTGGTTTTCTTCTCTTGTGCTTGCCATGGACACTTACGAAGGAGTCATATACTGAACAATAAAAGGACGAAAACATTATCATTCCATTTTGCATGTAGAGAACTGAGGCACAGTGAATTTTCAGCCTCTATAACTTTGAAACAGTTGCAGCCCACATTTTATTTTATTCGTACATTCAAATCACAGCTTCTGCTGGTTTCAGCTGCAGCCATGACCCTCTGAAAGTTCTGCAAAATCAGAGCCAACTGTTCCAAACCAGGCATCCAAGAAAAAGAGGAACACGGTTCGTGATCACACAGGAAAACCAGTTTTAATAATATATGACTATTACCACAGAGGAAGTCGGAGCCAAGGTCAGAAACCAGCTCCTTAATACAGCACCCTGCAGTTCTGCCCAGCAGATCTCATGCTTTCTGATGCATCTCCATGCAATAAACGAAACCAACTTTCCCAGTGCAAGCTGGGCTCTTTGGGAAACTGATCTGGCAATGCCTAAACATTAACCAAGATTAAAGATTTCCAGCCTCATTGAAAGCTCTGGAATTTATACCTGGAAAGAAACAGAAAAAACACATACCCATAGCCAAAAGCCTTCCCCCGAACTGACATTCCTGCTCCTAAGTAGGCTGTCAACTACAAGACTGGCAGCTTAACACACATGAAGAAACAGCATTTTTTACTATCCAACTTCAGCCCATCCTCCCTTCCCATTTCAGCTTTAAACACACAGTGCAGAACATCTGAAAAGGTACAAGCTTTGCAAGCACCCTGAAAAGAAAGTTGTCTGGCAGCACTGCCAGCAGGCAGCGATCCCCTACAAGAATTCATCAGCACAGGCAGGTGATCAGAGGGCACGTCATGGCACGATCCTTAAGTAAACAGGGGTCATCACACTTGTGCCTTAATTTTCACAGCCCAGTGAGTAAGCACATGAACCTTCCCAGGATAACCTAACAGCAGCAGCTGGTGCTTTCTGCTCCTGCACTAAGCAATGTGATTAGGTCAGGCACATGCACTTTGTTTTTCATCTTCTCTCTGGGGAGAGAATGTGTGTGCTGAAGCAGGATGTTAATGTTGTAGGCAATTTAATTAACTCTCTGATACTAATTGCATTAGAAAAGGTGAAGTTGAAAAATACTCTTTGCACTTAGTGACGGATAGACATTTATAACAGCCATTACCTCCTGCAGAAACCTATTCCATGGAAAGCACAAATTATTTGGTATTTAAGAGCTACTTAAAAGTTCCTACATCTTCAGTTTAGCTTCATTTAAACTCTAGAAGAAATCCCAGCATGACCACAAGTATGCTGTGATGCCAAAACCAACTCCCACATGTGAAAAGTGCTGCCTGTCCAACATAGGAAGACTCTGAGAAGCAGGAGAGGGACAATGCTCTTGGCAGTTGCTCACTGAGGAGCCACAGGACTAGAGAAGGGAACCCAGACCTTGTCACCTGGTTCAGGAATTGAGCTCATATTCCCTACTATGAACACCAATCAAGACGAAGCTCCTGTTTAAATTACCAAACCTGTTTCCCCAACTCTATCCACTTACGACCCCTCACACCAGGATTTACTTGTCTTAATTTACAATACATGTGAGCTTCCATCTGCTCTAACGCCATTATTCCAAGTTTAAATACATGTGTGAACACAAATAGCTCACTTGCCTTTTGAGAAGTGCCTGGAGCTTCAGCAACTGTAAAATCAGCTGGGTAAAAGATGACCTCAACATTTTAATAACACAGAATGGATGCTGAGATGGATAAAACAGGCTGATCACTTTAAATATGAGCTTCGTGTCTATTCTAATGAGCAAATTATGTGAAGTGCAGCATTTCCAAATTAGTGTTATAAGCATGGTATACTCTTTAAGCAGAGTCAAATGAGGATAAAGAAATTCAGGCACCAGGTTTTTCAGCCAGTTCCCTCCAGCATATCAAACAAATGTGACAGCGGTCCTAATCTCATTTTCAGATATAAAAAGGAACACATAAAATTGCAGAAATAAATTCCAAAATTCAGAGCAACCACTTGAGAAAATCTTCTTTTCAGCCTTCAGAATCACACTGCAAAAGGCCTTCAACAAGTCAAAGTGAGTAGCGTAGGCTTTCTGAAGGCAGTGCTGAGGTATCTCCACAGATCATCAGAAACAGAAGCAAGGAATATCACCTACTTTGACACAGGCTTGACATAAAAGCCACCAGCCAACCCAAAAGATGCCAACACAAAAGCCATCTCCCTTGGCAGCTGGCACCTCTGTGTGACAATGCCAGTAGGTTCTTAGGACAGCAGGGTACTGAGGAAGTGGGGTGGGCTGCAAGAGCAGGGGAAAGTCAAAACAGCAACCCTTGCCAGACCTCCCACCTGGGACATGACACTGCAAAATCACAGCCTCTCTCTCCCTCTGCAGCTGTGCATCACAAAGAGGGGGTTTACAGTTATTGATTACAGCAAATATACACAGATTTCACGTAGGATCTCAAAGAATTTTGTTTCAAGCGGTGCAAAAAGAAAACCCAGAACAAGGGACGTGGGTAGTAAAAAAGGAAGCAGTAGGAGTACCAGCATCAGAGAGAACTGTCCTAGGATGACACTAAGATTTACCTGAAGGTTTTGGGGGGGTTCCTTTTCTTCTACTTAACAAGTGATAGCGACCTAAACTTAAATTCTGGCCTGCTCTCAGGAGCCACTTAATTAGATCAGTTCACAGTCCCTGTTGCAGTCTAAGGAAGAATTTGATGCCCAGACAAGAACAGAAGACCAGCAAGGGAGAGGTTTGCAACACCAAGCATTTGAACACTGTGCTGATATTACCTCCTGTATCTGTTTCTAACCAAGCTGGTTTCAGCTTTATAGGCCAAACAGGTGAAATTTATCCTCCCAATATAAAATATTCACGGAAATCACTAGAAACACATAGAAACTAGAAACACACTCAACACCTCTTCTTCCATCTGACATCAGTGACATGCCCAATACAAAGGATCCTTATCAATGTCCACTCAAGAAGACTGTATCAGTTTCAAGACACTCTTTTTTACTACTAATTAGATCACTTTGGCAAGATAGCATGAATAAAAATCAAATACTTCCACAGTCTAGCTCAGTTTCACATGCTCAGCTTATTCGTGTTTAAGTGCAAAGCACGGTCAGTCACCCTCAGAAAACTGGGATCAAACTCAGAAATAAGCATTGTCTTTAAAACGCATTTCATAGGAGATCACTGTATGAAGAGGAGTTCATGATCATCTCAAAATGCAGAATTAAAATATATTCACGTGTTCCAGTTACCAGTTCTTCTGTTACACTATCACATGCTGATCTGCTTAAACACAGAAGATTGAATTAAGGTCAGTAACTGTTTACTCTCTTTTTTTAGTATTTATGAGGAGTGCTTGCATAGTATCAACTGCAAAACCAAGCCCTTAAAAGAAGACTGGTGACCATTCCACTTGAGTCATGTCATCCATTTGCATTCAATGCAAAAAAATTTAGTGTTCCTCTTTTGTCAAAACTCTCTCTCTGCTCTCATTTTCTCTTGCTCCCGCCTAAAAGCCACATGGAATAACTTTGCAAGAGAATTCTGCCTTAACTTAATAACCTTATTAAATGACAAGCCACACAGCATGAGGAAACCTCTTACTGGCCATGATCACCACTAGTAAGAAAAAAAAGAAAGGAAATCCCAACTAATAAAAAGTACTGTCAGTCTAGGAAGTTTAGTCCTTGAAGCTGCTTTCACCCAAATGGCTTTATATACTAACTGACAATTGTGAATAACCCTGCTGCAGCACTCAGATAAACTCTCAGGACCAGCTAACTAAACTTAACTTGCTTCCTTAAAAAAAGAGCAAAAGACGCAATCTGTAGCATTTTATAGCCATAATTGGCTAAATCCATAGCAAGATGCTAAACTCACTTCTGAAATAAGGAAGAAAGGCAGCTATCTGCAAAAATACATGCAGAACTGAAAAGCAAACAGGTTTTGAAACATAACTTGTAAGCTTCAAAACCAGCAATCATTTGATAAATTCATAAACATTTTTAATTTATTTCTACCAGCAAGGGAAGAAATGCTGAGAATCCTTTTAATAGCAGCTAAATTGATTTATGTATCTGAGAGCAGAGCCACTAAGAAAAACATAAGAGGGCATTTGCATGTCTCCAACCAGGAAAGACTACCCTGTTTCACTAGTCAACCACAGCACTTTGAACTTCTCATTTTGTAGATAAATGAGAACCAGTAATTGAAAGTCAATTCTCTCAAAATTATCTGAAAGCCCCTCAAGCCAGGCTGACAGGACTTGTTACACCTCTCTGGCATATATTCTGATCAGCTCTCCATTTAGCTCATAGACAGAGATTCTGCTTTCTGTTTGAGACATTTTTTACGCTGTTTGAACGAATACAAATCACATGTCATAGGCATACCTGCCAAACCTGCCACCTTTCTCTCACTGCTTTGAAACTACTCTTGTTCATTTAACCTAGAGCAAGGCAAAACCCAAATGAAGATGGTCAAGAGTTAAGGCAGAACTGCTGAATGCAAATAATTCTTTATATGAGTAAGGCTATACTTACTTCTCAGCTTGGTTACTGCTAAAAAAAAAGAAAACGTTATAATCTTAAATTACTTTATCAAGTTATCTTTTAATAATTTGAAGTTACTCAGAAGTCTCTCCTCCTGGTAACTGCTTTTCTAAATGAAAACAGGTTCAAGAGTTTAGTGTGCAGCACACCCTCTCAGTCTCTCTTTATCTACTTAAACCCAAGTTAACATTTGGGCTGTTCCTGACCCCAGTGAGGCAAATGCAGCCAAGGGTTGGTTGCTCTCAGACACTCTCTGACCCTGATTATATATATATATATATATATATATATATGCACAAGAAAACAAGATCATTTCCTGTCAGATGGCTAAAAGAGCAGTCTAAACTCACCAGTACACAGGCCACAAGCAGGAAGTCTGATGAGAAATTCAGCTGTATCGCCACATCACCTCAAGTGTCTGGCAGCCTCTGGCTGTCTCTTCTCCACCATGATAAATATTTGGTCTAACTGTATCACAGCTATTTAAAAATCTCCCTATTAGCTCTTACTAAAATATAAAGTTAGACTTTCTGCTTCATTCTTTATTTTCTAGACTTCACTCTGTGCTGAGGATGTGTGACTTTCCACCTCTTTGAGAGATTCAGCAGTGCTGGAGGTTTATTTTCTGTCTGTAGTCTCAATTCTCCCATTTGGATCATTAACGTATCAAGTACCTGTTGTCCCATTTGTCTGACAACTATGCTAGAGCTGTTTTGACAAGATGCTTCACCAAGTAGAGCGCTAAACTTCTGTACCAGGCCTGGGCTGCATGAAGCAAGTACTTTAGGACCATTCTCCTGCCAAGCTGTGTGACCACAAACTGCTCACACTCTGAGCTAGAAAAGTAAAGATCCAACTTCCACCAAAAGTTCCATATTTCTAAAACCCGTACTTCAGACACTGATTCCCAAGAGAGCAGAGATTAACAGAGAGCTATCTCAAGTGTCCACAGGAATGCCATTAGTATATTAAATCTGTTCCAATATACTAGAAATAAATAAGAAAGACTAATTTGCACAAGAGTATTAGAGCAAATTAAATGAGATATTGAGGAATAACACGGACAGTTCCCACCTAGAGCTGTCAAGCTAACTGGCTAACACTAAGAGTCAGTTCAACTTTCATCCTACAAGTCACAGTACCAAAAGAAGAAACAAAGACTTAGGTGGATAATTGTTAAAATTGGAATTTCACTGCATAGGACTGAACTGCGACCACCATCTCAAACATACTACAGCAAAAAGGCATCCAGGCAAATCAGGTATCTCATCCCTCTCATTACCTCCAATTCCACACAAAAATATAAAATACTTCCATCTTGAGTGCATAAACTAACTCCTGTGTTTCACATGTGAAACACATGAGCAGTAAGTGTGTGCTTGGTTACAGTAATAGCAATTTTCTTTAGAAAATTCAGTTCTACCTGAATCCAGAGTCTAAAAAAAAAAAAAAGCTTAAAAGCAACTGGAAACAGCAGATAAGGCAACCAATAACTAAATCTGACAATTACCTTTCCCTGTTTAGCAGCCTGAAATATTCACCCTGAAATCACCACTTCTCTTCCAGACAGTCACCAGAAAAGTAAATTACTCGTGACCCAGATTCTCAGCAATGACCGAGCTGTTCACTCCCTATTAAGAGCACCAGGCTCTCGGTTCCTGCACAGCCTAGGCCTGGGTGCTTCTTCCTCTGAGCCATCCCATGTCCCTCTGTCCCGCTGGGCGCAGGCAGATGTACCACGCTCCGGCTCTGCTGTCTCCACACGCAGGGAACAGCAAGCCAGCCCATCTGGGATGGCAGATGACGGCTTTGGGGAGTCTCCCTTTGAAGGAGAAGTGTATAAACTTCACGTAACAGCAGCACAGCAACATGGCAGAACTCCAGTCAAGGATGAGAGACCTAGGAGCAGATATTTGGAAATCTCTAAAGCGATGCCTTAGAGAGACAGCGTGTGAGTAGGAATATGTTCGAACAGAAAGTACACTGAGAAAAAATACATGGAACCCCCCAAATCTCTCCAACACACAGGCAAATAATTCAGACTAATGCTGCGTGCTCAGCTTCTTCGGCTTTCTCAGCTCTCTTCTGCTGTACTTGCTGTACCTAAGTAATCACCTCGATTTATGCTAAGCGCAGCCGTTCTTAAAACAAGTCAGATAAGACACTCCGTACATACACAGTTTTGCTATCAGCAACAAACAGAAAGCACCAATAAAAAAATAAAAGACTGCCATTAAGTTGACACAGCGAGCTAAAACTCGGCACAAAGTTTGGCTTTTCTGGAAAGGCTGGAAAGCGACTAAGAGTCGTCGTCCCCCCCCTCCCGCCCCAACAACTTTAAACCGCGCTCTGCAAAGGGGGATAGAGGCTCTGAGAGGCGGGAGCACAGGCACATCATCCCCCGGCAGCTTTGTGCTGATACAGGAGAGCGGGAGCCGCCCGCGGGCTCCACAGGGACGCTGGACACCGGCACACGGGGAGCCCGAGTGCCCCCGCCCCGCACCCGGCGGTGCCGCGGGTGCCGAGGGGCTGCAGCCGGGGCAGCCGCGCCGCCCACCCGCCCCAGGGCAGCGCTGCCGGGCCCGCCGCCGCTCACCGCGCCCCACGCCCACCTGTACTGCCAGCCCTTGCTGCCGCGGCCGCCGCCGCTCCTGCCGCCGCTCTGCCCCGCCGGCGGCGGCGGCGCCTCCGTCTTGCCCTCGCCCTCCGGCCCCTTCATGGCCGCCGCGGGGTCCGCGCCCTGCATGGCGCCGCTCCGGCCGCCCCTCAGCGGCGCCCCCGGCCCCGGCGCACGGAGCGAGCCCGCCCCATGCGGGCGGC
>JAWMRA010000164.1:9289913-9304661 GCA_035584735.1 Pseudotriccus pelzelni | reverse complement strand
GGGCTGCGATGGCGGCGGCCGCCGGCACCTCCGCGTCCCGCTCGGCTGCGCCGGGCTGGGCTGGGCTGGGCTGGGCTGGGCCGGCCGGGCTCCAGCACGGCCGCGCTGGGATGGGCGATCCCGCCCTCCCGCTCCCTCACCCGGCCCGGCCCCCCCGCCCCTTCCGGGTCAGCGCCGCCGCCATGTTTAGTGCGGGCAGCGGTCGCGAAACTGCGGGAGAGCCCCGGGGGAAAAGGGGGATTTTCCTCAAACCCTTCACGTGTGGTGAGGCTGTCAGCGCCCTTGAACGGCTCGCATCAAAGGGGTTACGGAATGACAGCCTGTATTAATAGCATCGTGGCAGGTTAAGGTTCGGGGTTTGCCGGTGGTTGTACCTGACCGCAAAAGCGCATTCAAAGCAGTACGCTAATTCAAAGGAACAGCCTAACAAGCTCTAATCCCTAACAAAAGTTAGCTCGAGATAATCGTTCAGTGCACATAGAGTACACTTCTTACCCAATAGGTGTCCCTATGGAGAGAACACAGATTCAGCACATCCGCTGGTCGCAGAAGTTACTGATGGAGTCTTTCCTAACTTCCAACTCGGCATATTCTATTATTCTATGATCTTTCTCATTTTTAACTTATATATGCTTTCATACTCTTATATTCTTAACTTACATAACTTTTATACTACTACTTTACATTCAGGTGTGGCTTGAGTGACTTTAGTCATACGTCGTAGTGAAGGTTGCCTTGGTGGCAGGTATCTCGGGCTAGTCCCGAGTTAACTGTGGGATGGGGACATCTGTCTGTCCAAGGAGAGTAATTTTGTCATGTTTGCTGATTCAATAGCAGGACATCTTCCATTATCTCCCTTGGTTTTCAGCTGCTGTGTGGCTCATCAGCTAGGAAGTACCACCAAGTTCCTTTCTCTGCAGGGGTTTTGACAGAGCCCAGCCGAGGTGTCTCCCTTTTGCTCCACCCTCCATTTAGTCCCCCTAAGATTCTGTAGTGGGTGGCCAGGTATGCTGACCACATTCCATCCAGGGAGTAGCAACCGTATTTTCCCCTATAATTTCCGTAACGGTAATCTCACCGTAAAGGTAATCTTACCTCCAGTCATTTTCCCACATCAGGGCTACAGGAATTCTCCGCCCAAAATGAGAGCGGACTGACAGGAGCAAGGGATCTGAGCTGTGTTGTATATAGTGGGGATGTGCCAGCTGGGTCTGTTGTCACAGAGACCCATAAAACAGGCTCAAAACCACCACTTCATGCACCAAGCAATGCCATGGCATGGCCTCAAGAGGAAACCGCTTTTTTCCCTTCTATTTTTTGTCCCAATTACTGCATTTTTCCTTCTTGGAATGACAGCAGAGCTGACTGGGAGAGATTGGTCTGGTTGTGTGTAATCTTTCAGGCCAGGCATGGCTTTTGGACAACCCAAACTTCACTGTGTTATATCTTAAAATCAGGGGCAGAGAATCCTCATTCTAGCTTTAATCAATCTGCACATGAAGAAGAGGAAGGCAGAATCAGGCACGACTGTGGTTAGTGAGGTTGTAGTTTTGCTCCAGGTCTCATCCAAACTCCCTCCTCCACTCTCCAGCTCTTATTATACACCTGTGATACTGTAAACAACCATGACGCAAAAGCTGCTAAAAATTCCCTGTGTGAGAATCATACATAGAAGCAAAAATGTAAAGGAGAGTATATTTCATACAAATAGTTTATTTACCTACAGCATCTCCCCTGGCAGCAGCTGCCCTGGCCTTGAAAGCTGCCCTGGCCTTCCCATCTCTTGCCAGCACTTTCCCAGTGACATTCAAAACCTCTTTGCCTTTGGCCACCAAATGGCGACAGCACCATATGAGCATTGTGTCTTTAAAATATATTTACAAGCTTTATTCTGGCTCTAAATTTGCACATATCCACCCCTCCCTGCCAAGCACACAAATTCCACTATCAGATAGCAGATGCCTGTGGCACCTCCACCTAGAATTCTCTTACAGGGTTGTAAGATATTACCAATGCACAGACATAAAACCCACCATTTCTGCCTTTTTAGAAGCACACTTGCCTCTGCAGGTAATAAAACAAACAAACAAAAACAAAACAAAAGCTTTCTCATCTACATTTTCCTCCTGTGGACCTGCAGGTGAACAGACCAGCAGAGTAACATTGTCCATCTGACAAAATTTTGGCCAGACCTACATTTTTCTTCCCCTCCAAACGTGTTAGTTCCTGCTCTGCCAATCACTTCACGTTTCTACTGAAAATACAACATAATCGTAATGCATGCCAATACCCCTGAAATTTCCTACTGAAATTTTACTGGGAAAATTTGAAGCAAAAGAAACTCAGGCAAGAATTCCACTTGTGTGCTTTATTTCCCCACTGCTTGAGGACAACCGGTCCCAGCAGAGATATAGCTTCACCCATGCTGGACCTCTGTAACCATCACATGTGGTCAGCAGGATGTTCCTCCACCCAGAACGTCTCCAACAGCCCAGACAGGCCAGCGATCCTTAGCTCGTGTTTCTGCAGCCCGGGAGCACTGGACGGTGAACTCCACCTCTCTTTCTCCATGCAATTAGTTTTTTTTCTCTTTAAAAAGGCACTGCACGTGCAGTACCAGAGACTCTCGTAAGATGGCATTGACGAAATGCTGAATAGCACAGAAAGGCTGACCACTCAACCATGTTTACTAAGGGCTTACACACTTCAAGCTTCCTTTTCTCTTTAGTGTGTGGGTGCTACTAATTATAGCTTGTGTTCAGTTCACTGCTCTCTTCACTTTCTGGTTATAATTCAGTAGTTCAAAATGCCCCAGATCCTACCCTGGCCTTTGCGAGTGCAGCAGAGGGTGAGCATTGGGGTCCCGCAGCTGTGCCCTGCCTGCAGCCTGCCAAAGCCTTGCCACTGGCTGGGAATTCCTGGTCTGGAGGAAGAAATGGGGAAGAGCTGCAGCTCTGGAGGAGAAACATGTGAGTAGGATAACATATGTTTACCAACATTTGTCAAATCAAAATCCTTGTAAACCTGATTATGGCTACAAGCTGAAGTGGATTGTATTTTATTATAAATCAGGTTAAAACAAATGTGCCAAATTTTCATTCATCATTCTGTTTATATCAGGAAACTGACCAGGATCTTATCAAACCCAGAACAACTCTTGTTGATTTCTTTCAAAGTTTATACTCTGGCTATACACAGAATTATAGAATCATAGAATGACTTGAATTGGAAAGGACCCTAAAAATCATCTCACTGGAACCTTGCACCAGACCAGGTTTTTCAGAGTTCCATTCAACCTGGCCTTAAGCACTTTCAGGGATGAGGTATCTACAACTTCTCTGGGCAACCTGTGCCAACGCCTCACTACCCTCACAGTGAAGACTTTCTTTCTGATATCGAATGTAAACCTCCTCTCTTTCATTTTAAAGCCATTTAACATGCTTAGCATTTCTTCAGATCAGTATCATTTCCTCAGAGCAGCAAGATCTATTCATGTTCAAAGAGTAAAAGCTCTAAATGTCAGCACATTTCTCATCACTGTGTCCTTTAAAAAAAGTGTAATATTAAAAAAAAAATAATACAAGTTTTCTACCACTCCCTGGTTGATCAGACTGGATTTTTTTCCTGACCTAATAAGTATCTTTGGATGAGACCAAGTTTAACAGTTTTAAATCTGTGTTCCACTCTGGTATCTGGGCGACAGATACTATTGCCACATCACTATTGCTGTTCCTGTCTGCTAAGGGAGCTACGTCCTCTACAGGCTTGTGGAGGAATGGCATCAAACCTGGGAAAAGAAAGCCAAAAGTGCAGCCTGCCTTCACTGCACGAGAAGTGCGACTTCTCATAATCATTGCTGAACTGGGGGAGCTGCTGGGCGATGAGAGAATGGCACACAAGTAACATTGCTAGCAAAACTTCTCATCTGCATTTTTTATTTGAACGATTGTTATTGGGGTAGATTCCTTCTCAAGGCAACTGATACTTCTGATACTACTATTAACTGATACTGTTAATAGTCTTGGGAAGCAATGTTTTCTGGTCTCTTCTGGGTAATGAACATGAAAGAACTTCCTATGCTTGCCAAGAATAAAAGATGCTTGCCTGCTAAAACAGTAGGTGCCGTGACACAGGAACAAGAAAGGAA
This sequence comes from Pseudotriccus pelzelni, assembly GCA_035584735.1. Lineage (NCBI taxonomy): Eukaryota > Metazoa > Chordata > Aves > Passeriformes > Tyrannidae > Pseudotriccus > Pseudotriccus pelzelni. The sequence continues at coordinate 9,300,514 of JAWMRA010000164.1, read as the reverse complement.
ATTTGGTTAAAATAAACAGCCTTTCTCCTTCAACACACTGAGCACATGGCTGTATTCTCCTGACTGTAGGTGAAAATGGCCAGTAAGGTCAGGTGAATGTAGCACAAATTATTTCACTCACCAGAGTATTTAATATTGTGAATGTTTTGATTGTGGGGCTTTACAGATATCACTGATTCCCTGGGTCTGTGGCTTTGCTGTAATTTGACACGTGTATGAAACACTGGATTTCTGGTGCTTGCTTTTAATGGTTTTAATTAATCCTTCTGTAGTTTTAACAATTCAAAACCCTTTTCCATTTGGGATTTTCAATCACTGCCAATCATCTCCTGATTTCCTTGGTATTCCCTATCAGTCCCTATCAATCCTGCTGTAATGCAGGTGCAGCTGAAAGCAGCAAACTTACACATCACAGCAGCTCACATTGCCTACAAAATTTTCCTCCCTGTCCATGACCCATTTACATCCTTCCCACTCACATTTGACACCGTTTTGAGCTGCACTCAGTGTGACTTTGCATTGAGTCATGCTCCAGGGTCCAGCATTGCCTCAACCCTACAAAGACCAGACATGGAAATGGAAACTGGGGCAGCAGCTAAGGGTCGATCTGGCTGGAAGCTGGGAGTGTAATCCCAGTAGTTTCTGCCCTGTGAGACACCCTCTGAGGAAAGGACAGTGCCTTGGGAACTTAATGAAGAATGGGACTGAAGGACCTTGCATCTGCCTCCGGAGAGGTTTCTTTGGAGTTTTGCTGCCTGTGTAATTTTTTCTTTAATGCTTTTGTTTGGAGGGTAGCATGACACAGCCTAGAGCTGTCATCCTCATCACAACAGCCATGTAGCTGCAAAAGTATCAGAAGCAACACTGCTCTGGAGCCATCACACAAGACTGAAGAGCACGGCATCCCATCCCTCTCAACCCCGGCAAACAACTCGGCCCAGTGCCCAGCCTCACCACCTGGAACTGTCAAAGCACTTGCACTGTCTTGGAGGGCCTTCCAAGTCCCCACACAGACTAAAGCTTGTCCTGGAGAGGCAGCTCGTCAGCACCAGCAGGACATAACTGTTATAATCAGAGTTCAAGATGTTTCTGTAGCCATACCATGGAAGAGCCCTGTGTTTCAACCCCTTTCCCTGCCCTTGCATCACTTCCCAGTATACATAGCTTTAATCTGGCGGTGTGCTGGAGCTGCTACTGACAGCCGGATACGTATCCCAGATCTTTCCCAAGTGCCAATCCTTTGCTTGCTCAAGTCACACAGGGATGCCTCCCTGGCCTTTTCTCTCCAACTCATGCACAGGCAGAACTCAGGGTATTTCCTCACCACCCACTGTGGCTAGGTGCAGGCTGTTCTAGCACAAAGGGCAATGCCTGGAGCCTGTCACCTCTGTCTGGTCCTTCTGCACCATGGAAGGGTTTTTCTTCTGCCTTGCCTCAAAATCCCTGGGGTGATCCTTACCTGGACTCCTCACCCTGAGCTCAAGGGGATCTTTTCCACCAAGTTACTCACCTCAACAGAGAGTGAAATGGGAACTTCCTCTAGATAGTCTCCTACTTAAGCCCTTTGTGTGAGAAATTCTAGAATTCAAAAACACACATTTGGCTGCTTAGGGCCTGATTTATTCTTCATAAAATGTAGAAACGTGTGAGTCCATCACAGAGGAGTCAGCCCTGCAGCACTGGGGGGCCACCTAGCAGGTTCTCTGCGTAGGCAGAGTGAGCAGGCACCAAATGAACTAGACTGGATCACATCTCAAGAACATATGGACTTGCTGCTGGGAGAGGAGTCCAAGGAAAGCACATTCCCTTACCACCACCTGGGTCCTGGCTGTGCTCAGCTGGAACAAGGGGTCACATGCTGTGGTTGCATTTGAGGGGCTTTGCAGCTTTTTCATCCCTCTCATGGCCATCTCCAGCCCTTCTCTAGAGACTTTTTCTGCCCTACACTATGGCACAACATGGCATTCCTGCCTTCAGCTGTTCTGCACCTCACTGTTAGGACTCCTTTTCTCCATGATTCTCAATATCCTGAAAAACTAATGTGTTTTTATTAATGTGTTATCTAACCTTAAGAGCTGCTGAGCGAGTTCAGTTCTTCAGTCACCGGCCCTTTCTCCCAGATGCTTTTCTGTGCCACACTTCACTCCTACACACTTTTCCTGAGTGGTTTCTATGGCAACATGATTATCTCTCCATCTGCTGTAAATCTCCATTATCATGTTTAGAGGCTTGTTATCTCAGTTAAAAATGCCATTTCCAGGTGTATCATGTTAACGAGTTCAGTTTGGAAATCAAGCCAAAGCACTTGGTAATTTCTGTGGGCAAACCTACATAATCCATAGTTTGACTGCTGTGTTTCCATATAAGCTCTGCTTTAAGGATACTGATACCAAGGTGTTATTATCATATGCCCTACTTGTACCTGCACACTCTGATCAGTTCTGGATTTACTTCAAAATTTCTAAATTATATCCCTTCTTCTCACTGCAGTCTGTGCTGCATACAGAGTCAGTATATTTGGTTTCTGGAAAGTCTTTGTAGGTCAGTTGCCTGGAGTTTGATATCTATTTTATAGAAAATTAACTCTAAGTTACCAGTACTGTTTCTCTCTGGCAAATGCATTTTTCAGTTCTGCTATAATCCTGTTGCTTCTCCTGAAAAACTTCTCTGTTGAATTACAGACAGTCCAAAGGAGTACAGATGGTTTACAATTGACCTCTCAGTCTGTTCTGCTTGAATTCCTTAAATTACTTGGAATTATGTAGATTTCTGTAGGGCTAAAATCCAATCTTGTTTTCTGCTAAGTACCTTGTTGGAGAACTAATTTAAGTGTGAAAACAAAAAAGTTCTTCCTATATAATCTGATCAGAACCTGCAGCAGGAAATTCAACTAATGAAATAAGTGGAGTAAAAACTTCACTCTTGATTTGTTTTCTAGATCCCAAGAGTCAGTAAAAGCAGACTGCAAGAAGTCCATGTGGAAGCTGTAAAGCTGTCAGCTCTTAGGGACACAAACTGACATTGTTTATTTGTACCTGACATCCAGGAAGAGCTTTTTTGATATATTACATGCTACCCCAGTATAAATGGTTATTATTTGCTGTCAATAATTAAAATTAATTAAGCACATAAACTGCATTTAAAACCACGCAAATATTCCATTTAGAATACAATTCAGGGAAAGCATATGTGCAAAAAATTTCCAGTGGAAGATGAAGGGGTCCATGATATCCAAATAATTTTGATGCCAGTGCAGTCCATCAGCCTGTCTAGTGTAAGGTTAAGGTCAGGTGTGGTCCTTGCTGTTTGGGCAGAGCTGAAGTGGTAGGTTTTTATGGTCTGCAAACCTCAACAAGGGAAAGGTTTCCGTGGATACTCAGAACAGGTGAGCTCCTCGCACACACCCAGGCCGAAATTTGGAACCCTTGTTCTAAACTCCAGACCTACCTCAACTTTAACTTTACATATAGTTTCACAGGTGAGGAAATTTAATGTTTGAGTTCTGCTGACAGGTGCCCATAAGGTTAAAAAAAAACGAAAAACACTTTAATTTTCAGCTTCCCTTCCCCTAAACTCTGAAGCCTTCATTCCTTAGGATGCCGAGGAGTGTTACTCTCTGGTCACCACCAAGGGAGTGCAAAATTTCTGCTTTGCTTTCAAGACAGAACAGGCTCCTTGAATCTTACTTCATAGGATGCAATCAGTGCAGGACATCTCAGGAATATGCAGAAAGTCTAGCGAAAAAAAGGAGAAGATATGCAGAAAAGAACATGCGGAGAAAACTGTCCTTCAAACACCCAAAGTTAAAGGTACAGCTCAAAATCAAAAAACAACCCTAGACCTGCACAGGGAAGCAAAACAGAAACATAAAGGTTTTAGCTGCATGATTGCAAAGGAAACAGAGGAAAGTATTGCCCACAACAACAGCAGTGGAGATTCCTAAAAACTAAAGGAATATATTGCTTCAGACTCCAGAAGAAAAAAATATAGAACTAACCACAGAGAGCAGAGACAGCACGATTAATGGGCTAAAGGGCATGGATATGGAAATTACTGTGTGCCAGCCACAAAACTCGAGGGCTCTCTACCTTTCACTTCTGAAAACTGAATTATCTCTATCACTGAAGTCTTTAAGTTTATTTAGAGGAAATGTTAGCTATGAGTAACAGAAGACATGAAAGGAAGGAGAAAATGGGTTAAAGTGTAGGCAAGGCACATTATGTGTAGACCAGCCCAATATCTTTCTTTGATAAGATAATGGCACAGAGGAACAAAGGAAAAATAATAAATCCTATCAACCTGGACTTTGGTAAAGCATTTGATTTGGTATTACCTAGATAATTATTATTTAAACTCAGGAAGATGAGAATTAGCATAAGCTCTATAAAATGAGAAAGCAGGAGATTTGGGAGCGAAAACTGCTTATGGGCCTGAGAGCAAAATTATAGGACTGGAGAAATCTATCTTAGTAATTTCATTACTTGGCTTCATGCAAAAAATGACAAGTGAGGTAATTAAAGTTGCTAATGGCAAAGTTGGATGATATTTTCAGTGGAGAGGAAATCCTACAGGACAAATTGTATGATTGTTATGCCCTAATAACAGACATGTAACAGCATACAGTGCAGAGACATGCACTGAGAGACTGATAACATTTCTGCTGTAAATTTTAATTTATCCATTCTGAACAACAGAAAAGGAAGAGCATGTGTGGGATGTAGTTATTAAAAATATAAATGCAGTCTTACATGTAGCAAGCCATGTATTTGCAGAAACAGAAAGTAAATATATACAAAACACTGGCTAAAATTCAGCTGAAATATTGGGTATCATTGGGGTTATCAGTGTTCTGCAAGCCTGAACTCATCCTGGAACAGGTACAGAGAAGTGACATCCAGATAATCAGAGGAATGGATAGAGAGCATGTCTTGCTGAGCTTGGCAAAACGATTGGTGAGATGGGATCTGATTCCTCTCTGTAAATACATTTGGGGTTTAGGCAGGCAGACAGGGAGAATGAGCACCAGGGGAGAAGAATCACTCACATTTATAGGCAGTGCTTGTGCTAAGAGCAGATGGGCATAAGTTGGATATGAGACAGGGAGAAGGGCTCTCACTGTGAGAGGAGTAATGATCTCAAACATATTCTCAGTAGGAGAAGAGGGGGCAAAAAACCTAACCAGTTTTAAGGTGGATAGTGAGTCAGACTTCTCAGTCATGTTTTTCTGGGCGTTCAGAGAGTGCATTGCCACCACAGAAAGAGCCACACCTGGCATAGAAAAAACTCCCCTTGGCTGCACTGACAATGAGGTTTTTCCATTTGCAGAGGAAAACTGTTCAGCTGTGTAATCTCTGGCTGCTGTGTGTGCATGACCCATTAGGCGCAGAAGATCAGGTGAGCTTGGGTGGGGGTGGCCTTGAGAGAGTTGTCTTTAGGCTCCCTGTTATGCAGACTGAGTTTTTATGTCTGTTACATACCAATGACTCACGCTTCAGAGATAGACCCCTGGGCTTATGTGAAAAACAAACATGGAGCCTTCATGGGAAAGAGCGGATCCTCCTCAGTGCCTGATAAAACAACCATCGTCAGCATCCGCCAGTGTGTGCTATATGGCTCCAGGGCTCTGGAATCTGACAAAGGACCCATTTCTCAGGGCCATTCTGTGTCCCCACAAAACACCGCCACAGAGACAGCCTTGACATCTGAACCTGACAAGTAAAATTGCCTGCAGACCACCTGAAATGTCCTTTGGGAGTAAATGCTTCTCCATGGAGAGGTGGCTGCACAAATCCAGAGGAGAGTTCAGCAGCAGCACAAGTTACCTACTTCCACAGCCAATTCACGTCACAGATGGATAAGCTAATGTGTGCACTCACAGTCCCAGGCTGTGTCCTCTACTCTTCACAAGTGCTGCCGTATCCATCTGCCTGCTTGTCCCCTGCCACTTTCTCTGCACCCACCAAATGGTCAGTGCAATTGGATTGTGGAGGGCACATAAATCCATCAGTCCAGAGGCCGCTGAACTGATTCAGTTCCCCTTTGTAATTAAAAGCTTCCACATTAATTTAGATGAAACTGTTACAGTTTGTAATACTTATTTACTGTACAGAACAGGGACATTTTCTCTGCCATGCATTAGTTGCAGAAGCCAGTGCTCTGGTAAGCGTGTCCCCTCCATGGGGCCTGGGGTCTCACCAGCACAGAACAACAAGCAGCGAAGTCTCAGGGGTTGAACGGGGCAAGAAGGATGATGGCCCCTCCTCACCTCTGCTTTAGGTCTTCTTCACAAAGGGGAAGGTGAGTTAAAGGGAGAAGAGAGTGAAGGGACACAGAGGAAGAAGTATATCATGTTGAACAAGCAGGAGACTGGAGGAAATGTACCTGGAACCAGAGAAAGGCCCTTGTGCCTTGGCCGTGTTCAAACTGTGCTTGTTGGTAATGTCTCTTCTCGCAGTCCCCATGAGGATTCACACATGCCTGGGGTCCCAGCTACACCTTCCTTTTCAACAGCCTGTCCCAGTCATTTTCTCAAAATACTGTTTTGCAGGATTTTGACCTATTTTTTTCTTTAAGTCCCCAAACACCATCATCAGGATGCACCAGATAGCCAAGCCACTGAAGCTGACAGCAGGCGAGATGAGCATATGTGTACCTCCAGAAACACCCACAGGCTTCTCCAACGCTGGCAGTCAGCTTCCCTCGATGAATCACAGGGTCAGGCGTCCGTGTCCCACTGAGCCAAGCTCTGGTGTGAGGGCAGCAGATGTGGTCACTGCTGAGCCTACAGCCCCCTGGTGAGGAAGGGAGTCTGGGCACAGCAGGATGGGGGGAAGCAGGAGTGCAAGAGCAGGGAAGGTGGCAAATGTACTCTTTGGCTCAAAAATGAGAGAGAAGGACATTTTGAAGAGGAGACAGGATGTACTAAAGGGCTGAGAGGTAAAATGTGCTCATTTGTAGGGTGTTACGCGTGATTAAACCGTGTAGGGGAAATGGACCAACATTCCTGTTTGTCCTTTCTCACAGATAACTTATATTTGATGTCCCACGTTAAGAACTGCGATCTAGTTGATGATATGTCAGCTCAATCTGGCTCTGCAAGTGCACTCAGCCCTTCCCTCGTGGGCTCCTCACGTGTCAGAAGGATTTAAACCATTACGTATCTGTGGGGCAGGACAGGTGGGACCCTCATATGTCTCTCAGTGCCCCGAATGGCCCAACTCGCTTCACACGTTACCCACCCTGCCGAAACCCTCGGGGCTGCCGGTGGGCGGGAAGGGCACACCCCACGAGAAGTGCCGGGCTCTCTGCACTCCCCACGCAGATCCTCATCCCCGTAAATTTCGGAGAAAGCATCGTTCTCCCCGTTCCCCCTTCCAGGGCAGTGAATCCCCCCGCTCCCAGCCGACGATCGCAGGGCAGTGTGTCGGCGCAAGGACGGGCGCGGGCAGAGCATCCGCCGTGGCCGCGGGCGGAGCCGGGGAGGACGCGGCGCTGCCGCCGGGACCGCCGCCCGCTCCCGCCCGTCCCTCCCGCACCGCCAGGGGCCGGGCCGGCCGGCAGGGGCGGTGCTGGCGGGCGGGACGGACCGACCCCGCCGAGCCGAGCCCCGCCAGGCGGGACGCAGACCGCACCATGTCGCCGCTCCGCGTCTGCATCGTCGGCTCGGGGAACTGGTGAGTTCCGCAGCGCGGGGGAGCGGCCTCTCCGTTTGCCCTCCTCTTCTTTTTGTTCCCCCCATTTATTTCCTTTTTCTCCTCTTTCTTTCCTCGTTTTCTCCTCCCTCGGCCCGCCGCGGCCGGGGGCTTCGCAACAGGTGCGTGCGGGGAGCGGCGGGGCCGGGGGAGCGGAGCGTCTCCATGGTCCTGAAACCGCGACCCCGGCCCCGTCCTGCCGCACCCTGTGGGCTCCTGGGGCAGCGACCGCCGTCCCCCCCACCAGCCCGTGAGAGCTGGGAAGACTGATGCTCCTGCATCACTCAGGTGTGCGAGCCGCTTAAATCCTGTCGACAGATTCCAGAGAGGCCCGGAGCTGCAGCTCTGTCGCTGTGTGTGCCTGCGGCAGGGCCCAGGCAGTTCAGGTTGTAGCATTCAGCAGTGAGGAGAGCGGTGATGCTGTTTGTGTTCCTCTGAAGGAACCGGGGCACAGGATTAGTTTAAAGCCACGATGTATTTTTGGTACCTTTCACTTCCATCCTACTCAGCGTGTCCTTTTGCATCTTGGTCCAGATACAGCCTTGTGTTCAGGTCTCCCATTCATCCCCATTTTATGAACGTGTTTGCTACTGCTCAGTCTTTTCTAGCCTGGACAAAAGCACAGCTCTCCAGAGCTCCTCCAGTCTGAAAGACCCCACTGAAGTCAGTAAACCCACCTCACAGGACTTTGCATTTACTTCTCTTACATTTTCTGTAAGCTGAGCACAAACAAACAGACCAACATGTATGTGCATGCATTTGGGATTAGTGAACCCAGCCTGGAGGTAGTTCTGGGGATTGTTTTTGTACAAGGAGAGAAAGCTCCTAAGATTTTAAAAATATTTGACAGCTAAGTGGAAGCAAATGCCAAAAAAATCAATAGATCAGGGAGCGGTTGCTTGTGAGCTGCTGAGAACACAGCAGAGGTAAACCACAGCGCTTTGCCTTCCTGCCTTGCAAAGGCAATCCACTGGTTTCTGAGCCCTCAGTGCATGCTCTTGTTGGATCACAGGCTCTTTGGGAATGACATCTCTCAGACAGAGCCTTTCGCATGGAATTGCACAGCTAAGTCTTCTACTGGAAGACTCATGGTCATACATCTGGCTTTCTCTGGCCCTGTAATTTGTTTCCACATCATTTCAGGAGAGGCATCTCTCTCCCTGCCACTGTCTTTTCCCTCACCTGCCTGTGCAGGCAGCTCATTGTCCCTTTGAAGCCCCTCAACAACCATGACTGCATGTTTGGGAGTCAGCTTTAGCCTTTGGCCAGCCCACAGTCACCTTCACCATTCTCTTGCCGCACCGTCAAGCAGGGACCTCCTGCCTTTCCTAGGCTGTCCCTTTCCCATAAGACATTCTTTAAAGCCACTTAATTGTATTCCTTCAGATCTGTACTTGAGAAAATTCTCTCATTTTCTGCGTGTATCTACAAACTTGGAAAAAGCTACCACAGTGATACCGAGACCCCAGCTCATTCAATACTATCTACTTATACTGCATGTCTGCCTGGGCCCATCACTTGCTTCCTACTATGTACACAGACTGTTAAATCCTCAGGGAGGAGATAAACATTGTGGTCTGATGTTTGAATCACATCTATTCATAGCCTCAGTGGCAGAACAGGTTGTTTTAGCACAACATAGAAATACAATATTTACCTTTGGCAAACATTTATTTTTTTTATGTTCCTCCTGAATATTTGGGTGGCAGTTCAGATCTGTGCTCTTCAGGCTTTCCGGCAGCTCAGAATTTTGGTTGACACGTGATATAGAATGTTGCAAAAGCTCATGTCAGCTGCAGAAGTTCAGCAGGTCATGGGGACTTGCTAAGTCAACACTGCCAGGAGGCTCATGAGTGATATGGTTGAGAGAAGCAAGTGCTGCTCTGCATTTTGTGGTTGCCAGTCAGGTGCAGGAGGGTTTGTGGTTACATTAATCATGGTTCAGTTATCTGCTTTTAAACACAGAGGTTTAGTTCACTGCCTGGCCCTTCAGAATCCAAAAGCTGTCCCAGGATTAGATTCATTGGGACTGCAGAGTCCTCAAAAAGATCCAGCTTGAACTGGGTTCTTGTCTTCAACATGGACAGATAGCCAGGCTTCTTATGGAGATGCACGGAAGGAAAACGGGAGCCAGTGGTCATAAATTGAACCAGCGGAGTTTCTGACTCAGTAACTAAAGAGAGGAGAAAATAAACAACTATGAGAACAATAAAGCATTGGGGCAGGTTGCCCAGAGTGGAGGTGGTCCTTGGAGAGTTTTCAAGACTCGGTTGAACAAAGCCCTGAGCAACCCATCTGAAGTAAGTGATGTTCCCGTGCTGGAGAGCTCTCACGATCCCCTCAAATCTGAGCAATACTGTAATTTAAAAAATTTCATGTGATTGTCTAAGGAATAGACTGTAAGAAGACATAATCTTCAAGCATCTAAAGGAAAAGAATATGACACCCTTCTAGAACAGAAATGGGCTTAAATTGCAGTAAGAAAGACTTCTGTTAAATTTGAGGAGGAACTTTCTAATGTTAAGGATAGCAAAGTCCTGGGATGGCCTAGTTGGGGAATAGAAGAGACCTGCAGCTGCTGGGGTCTTTAAGACCTATTTGGAAAAACTATTAGGAATGTATTAGGAAAGTATATTTGCCCTGTGCAGAGGGAAGGGACCAGCTGCTTCCTGGGCTCTATTAAGCTCTACTTTTCACTGGATCTGATATATGCTACTGTTGCCTAAAAGTTGTTGGAGAAAAAAAGACTCCAGGCCGAATTAGAGGGGAAGTAAGATAAGGATAAGAAAGGCTTTAATGAGTCCCCAGGCTTCCAGGAATACCACCATCCGCGTGCCCCGAGCACAGGTGTTTGCCATTTTTATAATGATTTTCACCCAATCCCCGTCCAGCCCCCACCCCGGTTCTGCC
>JAWMRA010000164.1:9240423-9289813 GCA_035584735.1 Pseudotriccus pelzelni | reverse complement strand
CGAGTACAGGTGTTTGCCATTTTTATAATGATTTTCACCCAATCCCCGTCCAGCCCCCACCCCGGTTCTGCCCCCTGACACACCCTCTGAAATTGGGTCTGGAGTCGTTGTGGGACCCCCTGTTCCTCATCTTCATCTTCTTCAGGTGACGTGATATTCTTGGAGGTCTTCCAAGCCTTGGGCTTGGAGGTTGTTGTGTTCTAGGGTCATGTCTTCTTCTGCAGATTTTAGGATGTTTTCTGCAATTCTACCTTGAAAATGAGACTAAACAGATTACTGGAATTTAGGGGATTGATATGGGGATGGCTAACAGGGTTTGCTATGTGAAAGCTGTGTCAAAGCATAAAGGATTTCACTATATTAAATCTATATTTACTATATAACTGCTTCTAACAGCTACAAAATTTAAAAATTAAAAAATTAAAACTCCATGGCAACACTACAAACTCTTCCACATTCACAGATGTAAATAATGGGTCTTATTTGAGTTATTCTATATCAAATCTTTCATTATACTTATAGGAAATCTCCAGATAAAAGCTTTCTTTTTCTTAGCAATATGTAAATCACTTTCAACATGAATTAACATAATTGGGGGGGGAAATGTGATTGGCAGTTTTCATCTACTTTTTAAAATTATCCAAGTGGAATTCTCTGCCTTCTATTAATCTTCACTGAATTGAATTTTGGAGAAAATAAAACAAACCATGGCAAAGTCTTTATACATGAGCGTCCCTGGTTTTGTTTGCAGAAGCAGCCCTCTTTTGCCAAGCCTGTGCAGCGCACAGAACACAGCCTTGACAGACAAAGCAATTCTTCCTCCCAAGGCTGATCACTGGTGACTGAATTCTAAATGGACTGAATAAAAGAGAGCATCAGGTTTTGAACTGTTTGATAGTTTTGTGACAAGGTATTTTCCCTGATGACTGCTCAATGCTTTCTAAACATTAAACCTTTTCTTCCCCAAATCTTCATTCATCTAAAGAGAAACCAAAGGAAAATACTGACATGTATGGAGCTACTTTTATGCCAGAGATACCTTCACCGATGGCTTATCAATAGGTTAATAGTTGGGTGGCAACATCCAAGTACAATGGCAATGACAGCTCTGCTAGAAGATCAAATTTATCTACTGAGAGCTGTGTGTCCCATTCAAGATTTCAGCAATTAGAGGTGGAGTCTGCATATTTAAACAGAAAATCTTATGTTCTTGGTACGTAGCTAGGAAAGGTATTTTTATGGGTAGGCTTGAGGTCTAAGTTCATCATCCAGGTTGTGCTGGACAAACTAGACAATGAATTTAGATCTCAAGTTTATAAAAAAATCAAACCTTTTTCTTATTAATACACGTTTCTTGTGCAGAGCCACAGTTTCTCCTCAGCTCCAGTTTTGATTGTGCTCTCTGTTGATAGCAGGGCAAGAGAACCAGAATATAAGTAATTTTATAAATAATATGAATGTATGTCTAGAAATAATATGAATATATGATACAACTGCACGCCTTTCTTTCAAAACAGTAGAATTCTTACAGTAAAGGTTCACCCCTAAAGCATTTCCCTAAGCATTGTGAAGGATGAAAACCAATCATCCCTTTCAAAACGAAACCTGAAAACAAAAAAAGAAAAACCCCAAACCAACCAAAAAACTGCCCTAACTAACTAAGTAATAACTAAAGCATTATGACAACTCTGGATACAATTTACACTGATCTCAGTAGGATTTCTTTATCATTAAAGATTAAGATTAAGCCCTTAGTTTTTTACTACTTATTGAGCAATTCAACCTTGCGTAAACCTGTTCTATCAAAAATATGGTTGAGCCAAGGAGAGACAGTTACAATGGAGTTTGCCTTTGAATCATTGACAGCACAGACCTACCTGGACTTTGTCTTGGATATTCCCAAGAATTTTATGAGTCCAGAAAACATACCACAGCTAAGTCCTGCTCTTTTTACTCCTTGCAGGTATGTTACAAGTGGGTCAGAGGACAAGAGTGTTGCAACTGAAGCTTCTCTTTCAGTTGTGTTAGTAAAATCAGCAATATTTGAAAGATTAAAGTAGCTTTAAAATGGAGAGAAGGAATAGAGGAGTAAAAATAATCACCCCTCTTCCACATATAATTTAAAGAGCATTAAGCAGTTGTTCCAATATTTTCTGCAGGGTCTTTAATTCTCTCTTGCCAAGAAAATAAGAGAGCACTTGCAAGGCTGCAGGTGGTGATGGGGAAATAAAATTATTGTCTGAGCTGAGATTAAAAAATGCTCAGCGTGACTCAAGTAAACTGGATGGTTAAAATATCCTCAGGCTGCAACTATTACAGATCCTGTTACAGTGATAATTAGAACAATAAATAAAGAGAAACCATCAGGTTGAAGGGTTGTTTGTTTTTTTCTGAGGATTTAGTGCTTACGTAAAATCCTTATTGAAACTGCTTGGTTATGGATAGGAAAGTGGGATGCATCTATTTTAGATGAAATGCACAAAGACTGTCACAGTGAGATCACTCAGCACTGCTTTACCACCTGGATTATTTTACATTTGTTGGTCTTCAGGAAAAAAAAAATTCCCTGAGGAGCAGGAGACATTTTAATCCCAGACACTGTATTTTTAGTACTGTTGTTAGTACATCACACTTCTGCTCTGTAGTCTTTGATATGAATTTAGATCTCTTATTACAGTTATGTTTTCCCTGGTTCTACTTTCTGTGTTTTTAAACTTGAGGGGCTTTTGATGAAGGGGAGCAGATAAAGCTTTCTGAAAAATGTCACAAGCACCTGAACAGCTTTATAGCACAGGCCTTTTATGAGTTATGAAGTTTAAAGTAACTTGTGTTTCTAATTCACAATAAAACTACTTTTCACCTTTTAATTATTTCAAAGGGGATCAGCCATAGCCAGAATAATTGGCAAAAATGTCCAGAAGTCCAACAGATTTGATCCTACTGTCAAGATGTGGGTGTTTGAAGAGATCATCAACGGAAGAAAACTCTCAGAAATAATCAACCAGGAACATGAAAACGTTAAATATCTGCCTGGATACAAGATACCCCACAATGTGGTAAGCTGAAAAAAAAATTAGAAATCACTGATTTTTTTATTTTTTTTTTTTAAATAAGGGAGGCATCGTCTGAAAAAATTAGAAGTGGGAAGCAATCCACTGCTTCATTCTGGTTTGTCACCTAACTCATTCCAATATAACTCCCTGGAACATAATTCCCTTCTGTGATTTCTGCTTGTCTCCTATGTCACGCGCAACTTCAAACACCCGTGTCTGTGCTGGTGACGCACCACGCTCCTCCCTGGCAGGCATCAGCACAACTGTAGAAATGGCAGGCAGAGATCTGCCTACACAGAGCCGAGATACTTCAAACCCACAGTATCTTCGGGAAAACAGGGAAAGGAAATCTTCTGGAAAGGAGATCAACAGCACAGCTAGGGGCTGTGGCTTACAAGGAGATGAGTAACGAGCTATTGGCTCGTGGGTGATTTCAGGATAGCTATAATTAATAACACTCTAAATTCCAACAAAAATATAAGGTATTTAATTTTCGTGGGCATTTAATATACCAAGTTATGCATCTCTGCTTAAATTATTCAGCTTACATAATTTACTGCTACTGAATCAAGCGAGGTGAGGGGTTTTGGCTTGTTCAAGATTTTGCCAAATGCCACTGTTTTGTGAGTTAAAGAAAGTAGTGCCACATTTCTGGAACAGTTGCAGTTGTAAAGGGAAGTTAAAACCCTGCATGTGGTGGGTCCCTTTGCTTGGGAGTGGTTATGTTTAGCACTCCATTTAGTGCTGCAATTGCATATTTGCACTCCCGGTGTTTGAACTTGGCACATGGTTCTCCTGATTTACAACTGACTTGCCAGTGTTGTTTTTACAGCCCTCTAGCAGATCAACAGGCTTGTCATCATCACTTGAGGTCAGCCTCACCCTGTTTAGAGCCAAGTCTCAGGCTTCACCAGCTGAAATTAGCTGGTTGCAGTAGAGCCTGGAGGGACCCTCACACTATCTCTGACTGAGAAAAAAAAGATACCCAAACAAACAATGTCACTTTTTCCTTACATTGTTTTCCAGCATTTTGGAAAGACAGGACCCCTTCCTGCACAGCACTGCCAGCCTCTGCTCCGCTTCCACTTCACTGTTTTCCCAGAGAAGCAGCCTGGCTGGTAGCAGTTCTGATTCTCCTGCTAGGAATCTCACTTGCTTAAAGCTGTGTGCTCCAAGGCTGCATCCAAGAGTGATGTTTTCTCCAACTGTAAACTGCTTGTTCTAGCAGGCTCAAATTCACCTGCCCTTGCCTCTGTGGCCTGCCTTGAATTTTTCTGAGTAACACTAGTATTTGGAGGAAAATACAGCTAGTAAGTCATTAAACACATTTACCTATTGATAGAATTACTACATATTGAAAACAAAGTCACATAACCCCCCAAAGATGATGATAATCTCTGCCTTTATATTAGTTTTAATAATATATACTATGATTGTATAGTTTGTTATTGAATGGCTGTTGATGCATGGAAACTAAAGACTGTGAGAAGAGGCTCTGTCTCACCGCCCCAGTTTGCTCCTGTGTTCCCCTGTGCTACCACTTATTCCAGAACTATATGGACTTGCTCAGTATCTTCAGGAATCACCTCAAGGAGCTGAACTAGCAAAGGGGCTTCCCAGGACTCCACAAGTTTAGAAATTACATTACCTTCCCCAAATTACCCACACAGGGCTGGGATAAATTATTAAAAAAACCAAAAATTATAAAAAATCCAAACCTAAGATAGTTTGGCTGCTTTGGATATTTCAGAAGAGATCTGTAGGTACTTGCATGGGGAGCTGGCAGCTATGCCACAGGGCCAGTACGGTTAAAATTAAGGAGATTTGCACTGCATCTGCAATGGCTTTGGCATGTTGGTATCTTTCAAGGACTGAGGATTCCTACCTGGGGCTCATTTTGGTTGTCTCTCTTGTCCCAGGTGGCTGTACCAGACGTGGCTGAAGCAGCAAATGGGGCAGATATTTTAGTGTTTGTTCTGCCACATCAATTCATTGGACGAATCTGTGAGCAGATTGCAGGACAGATAAAACCTGGGACATTCGGGATTTCCCTCATCAAGGTAAGTTGTTGTCTCCACAATATCCAATCTGTACAGAGTAAATAAACAGCTTCAGCTTAAGGGTAGGAGCTCCACCCCAGAACTTCAACCCCTGCAAAAACAGAGCATTTCTTTCTGCAACAGTTAAATCTTACCCAGCTCTGCCAGCACTTCTGCTGCTCTCGTGGCTGTGGAGAGAAAAGGATGTAGCAACACATCTAGGCTAAGAGTATCTGTCTTTGCCAGTCATCTTTGGCCTGGATCAGTTCCCACTTGGACCAGCATGGAGGTGAAAATGGACAGAGGGAGAGCTGCATAAAGCTGGTGCTGCTGCCAAAAAAAGTACTCATCAGACTACAGCCTCAGTTAACTCTTAACTGAGAGTGCTGAGTTGAAGGGCCTCTTCCAAGTACATGCTAAAGCTGTTCTTGGCAGCATTTAAACAGCACAGTAACAGTCATGATTTTGCAAAATTGAAGCAATTTCAGTCTGACATGAACTAAGGAATCTCTTTTTAAGGTTAGAGGTACCAAATTATCGTAATCTTAAAAAGGAATTAATATTTTAGTGAGCATGTCAAACTACAAGCCAGAGGCACAGCATAGGAATATAGTCTTAGCACTTTTTTTGACTCCATTACAGGAAATATCCCATTTAAAGCTGTAATGAAAGAAATGTAATTCAAGTTTTCAGACTGCAACACCAGCTTTCCCACTTTTATATCTCCCCCTTATAGAAATTACATCACAGGCAGCAGTAAGCAGAGGAGAGGAAGATGGGAAAGAAAAGAAATTCCTGCGAGTTTACTACCTTTTCTAGCTTATAAAAACCCTGGTTCAGTTAAAAAAAAAAACAAAAACAAAACCCCAAAACCAGAACAAACCAAACAAACCCCCAAAAAATGCAATAACAAATTAACAAAAAAAACCCAACAAAACAAAACCAAAACAGTTCAGTATACTCCTCAATACCAAAGAAACAATCAGGTTAATACTGAAGAGGCCACTGCTTATAGGCTTATTTTAAAGGTTTGATTCTATACTACAAGAATTTAACAGAAAGGAAAAATATAGAACCAAAGAAAGCAAGCCTTGGGACAGCAGCACTGGATGTGAGGCCTCTTGTGGAGTTACCTTGACTGTCACTCCTTCTCCCTGAACTTGCCTTGATTTTGCAGTTATGAAAGTACAAACCCAGAGTATTTGAATTCATGGCTAACACTAGTGAATATAAGACCCCATTTTTTTCCGATTAAAACCAGAGAGCTGCAGACAATAGAACACCTTCTGCTTTACCAGTGGTTTGCTGCTGTCATTTTCCTATTCTAATACCTTGGCTTTGACTATTGTCTTTCATTCAGGGGATCGATGAGGGTCCTGACGGCCTGAAGCTCATCTCTGACCTCATTCGAGAGCACCTGAAAATAGAAATCAGTGTCCTTATGGGGGCCAACATAGCCAAGGAAGTGGCTGATGAGAAGTTCTGTGAAACCACCATTGGTAACTATGGCGAAGAGTCAATCTGAGCTGGTAGCCAGGGTTTGGTATCGCTTGTGGCTGGGCAACAAGATGACCTCTGGAGGAAGCAGGGGGGGATGTGACAGGTCCCAGGTGGTTCCAGAGTGGAGCAGTGCCTGCTTCAGGGATGCAGGATTATTTCCAGAGAGTTCCGTGCTAGAAGGATCAGATTCAAACTGACAGTGTGTTTTTCAGTGCTGAGAGCTAATTTAATCCATTTGAAAAATCGCAGCTTAGTCTTGTTCCTGTAGGAGCTGGCAAGAGCCACCTTTTGTGTCTCAAGAGCTCAACACTGAGTACACTGGTGGCTGATACACTGTACAGTCTAGATAGAGAAGTGTAATCAGAAGCTCCTATGTGCTCACACTCCCAGAGGTGTATTTCTTCATCTTCACATTTCTTTCTTAGGAAAAAAAATCCCAGTAACATTCTGTTCCTTCCTCCCATTCAGACTGCTTGCCAAGACACAGCCTCAGATCCTCCCAGAACTGGATCTGACCTGATTTGGAAAGTTCATCCAGTAGTTTTTAAAACCCGGTGATTTTTAAAGTCAGTCAAAATTAAAGTTACATCCTTCTATAGCTAGGGAGGCAAAAGAAAAATAAACTGTGTTGCAATAGTGTTCCTTTGCCTTGCAAATGTTACAATAATACTGAAAACTGCACCAGCTGGGTATTTGTTGCTGGCAGAGCAATTAGACCCAAACAGGACTAGGTATGATTAGGAGAGCTGAGCTAAATTAATTTTCCTGGGGTGAATTTAACTTCTGCTGGCCTGGTTTGAAGCCATGTTGCGATGATCACTGTGCAAAGAGCTTTGCTGCTTGCTTTTGTCTACAGGGAAAGCCATACAGCCCAGAAACAGCCACCTCAAGGAGAATTGGTACTGTGAAGAATGAGAAGCAAAGCTAAACTTTCTCATGAGATGGGGCCGAAACCCCCCAGCTAGCACACCAGAGTGTGGTGCCCCAGGCCAGTAAAAATCATTGCTGAGCTCTCCCTGAAGGAAACCAAGCTACCTCCTATAAAACTTAAGAGAAACTCAATTCAGAAGTCTTTGCCCAGCCGGCCATGGGCTCTCTGGACCAAAGCAAACCTCCGCCCCTTTATCACTTAGAGCTCTCCCTGGGCAAGCGCTGTAATGACATGATATGTGGCCTCCATAGAACTGGTAGGAAAAGGCTTCCAGCAGTGCACACTTTATTATCTGTAGATCCTCCTGGAACTGGAAATTAATTGGGCAGTAATCATCTGGGTTCCATAACAGTACTTAGCAGAGACACAAGTTACATTTTCAAAGCAGACATTATACCACAAAGCATTTTGTAAACAACACCTTCTGCAAGGTCTGTGGTTGTACAATGAATGCTGCATTAGGGGCCATCTACTTTTAAGCTCTTTAAAATGTTATTAAGCGATGTTGGTCAATGCTCTGGGGCTTGCCTACACTTAACACCGGCTGCCAGGAAGCGGGAACTGCTGTCACACAAACCTCTCAGTTTAGCAACATCCAGTTACTGGGATCACAAAACCTGAAGTGGTCCCTGAAACCTTATGTCAGGTTAAGCTTAACTGTGTGCACTCTGAAACATGGTGAAAATGCTCTAACTTTCATCTGTCCTCCCCATAGGCTGCAAAAATGAAACTCAAGGGGAAATCTTTAAGGAATTAATGCAGACCCCCAATTTCAGGATTACCGTGGTGCCTGACTCCGATACAGTGGAGCTTTGTGGAGCCTTAAAAGTGAGTGATTTAGAATGTTTCACTAGGGCCAAATCCTACCATCACCCGAGTCTTCTGTTAGCCAGGGGGTCTAATTTGAGTCCTGTCACTATGTGTTTGAATGAGCGTAGACAAGATTCAAAGTTCACATGCCAGTTTTTCAATGTGGAAAACAGAAAATCCGAAATAATACCAAAACTACCAAATTTCCAATGAGGGGGCACTTCAGTGAGATTCTATATGTGCTGAAAGTGACTTCAGACTGTGATCCTTTCTGCTTTTTAATTTGGAAGTGGAAAGTGGGAAGGGAGAGGTGCAGAACAATGCTGAGGAGTTGTTAAAGGTGTTTACGATCCTGAAAAACATGTTTAGAGCTGTAAAAAAGGGCAATTCTACTGATCATTTTTGTAGGCAAGCCCAAAATTTGATCTACTGCAGCATCTGCATAGAACCCATGCCTGCTCAAATCAGAAACCCACAGAGAAAACCTAGAAAGGTGTGGGATAGTTTAAATAGTTAAATAGAAAAAAGGTCAGTGAGTCCTGACTTGGAACTAGCAGAAAAACCAAAACATTAATTGCATACACACTACATGATTCCAGTATCAGTATATAAAACAAGCTGCTTTGATTTTTGCCCACAGGAATAACAGTAGGTACTTCAGAAAAATTTTCTGCAAGTCCAGTGACTTTTGTTCAACACTCACTACCTGGCCCCTTTCTTCATAAGATAAACTTGTGGCTATTGGAAATTGAACCTTGTTCTGATGAATACAGAGTTGTGGGATTTTCTTAGAGCTTAGTGTACACCTTGCCTGACTCTTTCCTTCCCTCCTCTGTTTGTAGAACATCGTGGCAGTGGGAGCTGGGTTCTGTGATGGACTGAGTTTTGGTGATAATACCAAGGCAGCAGTGATACGCTTGGGTCTCATGGAAATGGTGGCCTTTGCCAAGATGTTCTGCAAGGGGCCAGTGTCGATAGCCACTTTTTTGGAAAGCTGTGGGGTTGCTGATCTGATCACTACCTGCTACGGGGGACGCAACAGAAAAGTAGCAGAAGCCTTTGCTCGCACAGGAAAAGTAAGGAGGATTTTTACATATCTTACGCTAACACATGAAGAAATCATTCTGTGTTTTACAAAGGCATCATTAGCTGTTTATCTTCTTGATAACTGCTGGTATCACAGCAGTGTCCCCTCTGACCCAAGTAATCAGTCTTCTCTCTTCTAGTCCATTGAGGAACTGGAAAACGAGATGCTGAATGGACAAAAGCTGCAAGGTCCTCAGACCTCAGCCGAAGTCTACAAGATTCTGAAACAGAAAAATATGCTGGATAAGTAAGTGCTTTGGTTTAAAAAAACCAGCTGAATCAGCAGCAAAGTACGAGTGTTTCATAGCCTCCTTAGCAGTACTTGTGTTTAATTATCTTGTTCATATCTGCAACAACTGCTTTCTACATCTTGGGCCACCATTAGAGCCTGACCAGACTCCTCATTGCCGTGGTCAGTTGAACAGGATGGAGGCTGAACAGCATTAGAAGCAACAAGCCACAGAAATGGATAGGGTTCAGTGGATACGGTTAGTGTCTAAGAAAAGACAAAGAAATGAAGGATCACGTACTGGAAAAGCAAGGAAAACAATCACAGAATATTCTGAGTTGGAAGGGACCTACAAGGATCATCGAGTCCAACACTTAAGAGAATGGCCCATACATAGGAAACAAAAGAAATAATACTGTAAAGGAGCCTCCCAGACATCCCCATCCCCCAAACAAGATTGAAGGCCATACACAGAGTCAGCCTGCAGATATGATGTGTGGGTTCAATCTATGATCAAAGGGTTTCTTCTTCTCAGTGTATCACCATTGCAGTTTCCAGCAGTGCTGCTCTCAGTGCGAACCTTAACTTGCTTATCTCAGTACAAAATTTGGGGGCATACTCCTAATAAAAATTTTTACATGCCTTAAAAGGTAGTATCTGCTGATATCAGTGCTTTAGTACCAAATATACTGCTGAGATAAAAAAAGTACTTCTAATTGTTTGGGATGATGTAAGATTATTTATAACTTGAAACCACTGTCTCAGCTTACACAACAGAAAACCTAAACTTCCCTCCATCCTATTCCCTCCCATCCATTAGCAGTACTGAGAGGTCAAACACAGCTAAATGAATACTTAAAAAAACCCCAAGTCTATTAGAATTATAACAGTTACAGAAGATTCAAGTAGCTTTATCTTTCACAAATGAGAGGGAAAAGGGAAGCTCATTTTGACAGAATGTGAACTTTAAATCACAACTTGATCCAATAATTACCCTATAATTGCACTTAGTTACATACTCAGCTCCAAGTCATTCAGTGGACTCATTTTTTACCACATAATGACTAATTCAGCTTATAAAAGAAAAGAATCCTTTAAGCCAGGAAAAGAAAATCATTAGACATT
This sequence comes from Pseudotriccus pelzelni, assembly GCA_035584735.1. Taxonomy (NCBI): domain Eukaryota; kingdom Metazoa; phylum Chordata; class Aves; order Passeriformes; family Tyrannidae; genus Pseudotriccus; species Pseudotriccus pelzelni. The sequence continues at coordinate 9,279,040 of JAWMRA010000164.1, read as the reverse complement.
TTCATTCTTTTTAGTCCTTTACATACCAGTAATGACTGCAAATAATATATCCATTTTGCACACAGCAGGAAAAAGAGAACATGCAATTCAAGATTGTCTTTAAATAAAAAATAATGGATAGGAATTTTGTCTCCAAGATAGATGTTCTCTGTTATCACTCCCAAGATTTGCCCCTAGCTTCTCTTCATTGCCCTATGTAGTCTTTCAGTAAAGGCACCTCCAAGTTAAAATTATATTGTAAAGAGAGACAAAATTTTTCCACTTTCAATATAACAATTTTTTTTCCATTAAAATGGAATAGAAATGTACACATAAACTTCTACACTTTTTAACTGTCATGTGCTTCTTTTAGGTTTCCATTATTTACAACCATCTACAAGATCTGCTATGAGGGTCGATCAATCCAGGAATTCATCATGTGCCTGCAGAACCACCCAGAGCACATGTAGAGATCCCTTCTCCTCACCTGCCTGCATTCTCACCTTCCCAAGACTTCTGTCCACTCCACAGCAATTAGGAAAACAGGTTGTGTGACAACTCTTGCTGTAAAGGCAGCAAATAATGTATTTCATTATTCTTGTTCTTGGGGTAAAAAAAATCTGTCTTTAATTTCAACATTATACCCAAAGAATAGGAAATGAATGTAAAATGTAACAGTAACTGAGTTAGTAACATGGTCATTTCCCAGAATTACTTTCTTGTTGACTGAAAACAGTTTCCCTTTTAATTTCCATAACAAGACCTCAATATAGCTGATGTGAACCTCAACATTTTGCCTACTAATGCTACTTACAGAACAGCACAAAATACAGACAAATTGAAGAACTCATTCAAACAGACAAATTATAGTAAAAGAAAAAAAAAAAGCTCTGACAGCAATAACATGCAATCACATGGGCAAATGTTGGGTTTTCGAATTCCCCTCAAACACAAATAACATTTTTTTATTTTGTGCCATTAAGGCCCGCCTTGATTTCATTTCCCAGTATAAGCCTCTTTAGAAAAATCAATATTGTTACTGTGCTCAGACACACACAAGTGTTCAGCAGATATGTAAATAAAATGGTTTAAGTGGGGGAGAAAGGAGAAATAAGGGGTTTTGGATGGGGTACTGCTTCAAATTTGGGACCCTAGGAATCATCAGTAGTAGTCTGACCTTCATTATAAACTTACCGCATTCCTTTACGATACAGAAAAAAAAAATTGGAATAACCAAACACACTAGTGTTTGCATCAGATTTTCTCAGCAAGTCCTCGTCATGAATTGGTACCAGCTGAGAGGGGAGAAGTGGAGGTTGGATGCACAGCTCACCCTGCACCTTGTGCACTGCTGTTATTTTGAGAGCGTAATCAGTAACAGTGAAAACCCCTCTGTGATACTTGACTTTTATACATGTATGAAAATGACCGCTATAGACGCACAGAAATCCATTTGAAACTGGGCTGCATTTTAACTCCACTGGTCTGACTCCAGTGCAGCAACCCATGACTTTCTAGACTTCAGAGTAATGCCCTGATCCTGCTTAAGCAATGCATCTTACACTCCACAAGACAGATCTCCACCTACTTCTGAATTTTAAACACAATCTGGTTCATATACCAGGGGGTTTTTTTATCGTGTTACCAATGGCGTAAATTTTGGAACCATTGAAGTTTTTAAACCTTATAGTTGTACTTGGGTAACTTTACGTACCTGATGTTTTTCAGAGTTAAAACCATCTACAAAATGAACAGTGGCGCATTTTATAAGCTTTACTACCTTTCTGAAAGACTCCTCTTTTGAGAGAAGGCAAACAAAAAGAAAGAGTAACCTACTTTTGCTGCTTTATCTAATTTTCCAGAATAGCAAAGAAGAAGGCAAGTGGGGTTTTTTTTAAGCTATGTATTCACTGGCAGATTGCTTAGAGGAAAGGAAAAGAGATAATAATTTCAACTTATTATAGAGGAATATTACCAGAGTAATATATATGTGAATGTATTGTAATTACAAATATATAGTAAAAACCTCAGTCTCGCAGCTAGCAAAGCTAGCTCAAGTACCAAACAATGGCTGCAGCATCCCTGATCCCTGCTGGACAGCTGCAAAGGTAGCTCAGCTTCTCCCGCTCAGACTCCAGTCACAGCCAATGGCTCGAGGCTCAGAGGGCAACACCAACATTCCTTCCACTGAAATGGGAATCATGTGGCCAAATTCTTTTCACAAAGCAGGGAATTCATGATCTTCAATTTCAAGTGGGAAAATAACATGTATTGCACAGTTTTAAAGTATCAAATAGGTCAGGATGGGATAGAGAATTCAGGAACCTCCTTACTTCACCATCAGGCTGAATTTCTGATAAGTCATATAAAAGCTAATAATAGCCTAGAACATTTTACATTCAAAGTGTATCAAATAACAATTTAATAAAGTGATCAATATGCAGACTTGATGTAATTTCATTTTTCAACCTTCTTACAAAATAAATGACTGTTGTAATAGTGGCCCTTTACTGTGCTTACTCTTGCAGTGAAATCATCAGCAGCTCTCAAAGGAAAGGACAAAGAGAATCAATTTTCTACAGACATTTTATTGATGACCAGTTTTATCTTTTTTTTTTTTATAACATACCTTTTTTAACCAGTAAAAGAAGTAATTTTTTTACTCCATAAATAACACAAAGTAGCCCTTATATCTCAATCCAGCCAAAATCTGTGTAAAATAGTTTGGTTTATATTTACATTCTGTACCAAAATAGGAAACACATGTTCAAGGTCTGCCAGTCTCTCAAAACAGTTGTTTTATCTCCAAGGTAAGCTTCACATTTGAAAGGCAACATTTGCACTTTGAAAGTCTGGTAGTGTAAGATCACATTATTCAGTGTACAAATAGCCCCAAATCCTAAAAAGCAATGCACACACATGAGCAGCACCCACACATCCAGACAAGGAAAAACCGGGGCTTCAATCTCACAGGGGAAAAACCTTGAGCTGCTCAGCTGGCTGAAAGCCACTCCTTGGAAATGTGGGGGAGAAAGGACATACGACTCCCTCTCTATTGGAATATAATCAAGCAGCAAGATTTGCAGGACAGCAAGATTTGAAAACAACTGGCCCTCAGGAGAAATCTGGATATGTCTGCTCTTAAGTGACATAAGTCTTCCCAATTTACTCATGCACCCTAGAAAGAATGAGCTGCTTTGGACTGACAGTCAGTTAATGGGGGACATGATTCTCTTTCAGTAATTAATCTACATCAAAGGCCATGACAGTCTCCCAAGAGCTCAACTCATTTCAAGAGGAATGAACTGCTGCTTTTCAGTGTGGTTCTACCTACTGCATTCTGCAGCCAAAAGCTATCCTTACTTCTTATAATTGAAACACTAGAAAAATGTGTTCCTGAAGTATGACTTCACTTGACTTCTAATTGAAATGCTTTGAACTACTGGGGTCAGAAAAGTCCACAAGACTAATTTATTCCCCTAAGCAAACATGCAAATTTTTTTTTTAATTAAAACTGTGGACATTACACACTGAAAACATTTCTGCTACAGGTGAGCTAACTCATGTGTCTCTTAGCACGACTTGCAGGGCTCCTGCTGCCCTGTTTACTCTGCTGAGAACACACAGGCTTAACTGGGCTACATTTCAAAGTTTTCAGGCATAAGAGATGCAATAGGATGGACTGGCCACCTGCAGTCAGGACATCTAACGGAGCTGCCTGCAAACTTCATATTTATTTAAAAGCAATTCTGACTCTTACAGCATAAACTACACTTAAGGCTACACAACTGATTGGTATAAAGCTACATTTTTAGCTGTGTTCTACACTCAAAAATGGCTTATGCTTCCTACTGTATTTACTTTATTCTTAGAAACCTGAGACATGTTTTTACTTAATTCATCCTAAGATTTGGAAGTTCCCAGCAGGCCAGAAGCTGAACGCAAAGACAAACACAACTGAGGTAGTCAGCTTTACTCAAATATTCTTTATGAGGGTTACCAGTTCGTTGTCACTTTCAATTGAACTTGATACGTTCCTCGGCAGTTCTCACAAGGCTACAGCTGCTAACCCACGGATGGGATATAATATGTTGCATTTTTCTGAGTCGACTACTTTCCCCACCCGAGCCCCCCAAAGTCACGTCCAGTTCTGCAGTTCACAACCAGCTGAAGGGCTGCACGCCAAAGAAATTACAACTGAAATCTCAGATTATTAAGGCAGTAGCAGTTTTACTTCACTGGATTCACTGATGCAGCTACTCAGCAGGTACTGGTGAACCTGACCACAAGAGCTCCAACAGGCCCGTAGATTTTTCCCTCTCAGTACAAAGCACTACAGCCCCTTTCTTTGATTAATGCATACAATTCAGAAGTACATAAGCATCAACTTTCTAAGCCATCCTTCAGTTAATTCTCAGGAAGAGAGATTAAAAGAAGAAAACCCCTCAAGATAAACAACTGTGTAGAAGATAAAAATATTCAATTAAATATAACAAATCTCACATTTACACAGACAGGAGACCAGCATATCAAATACTGAGCACAATAAATTAACACCAGTTAAAAAGTTTAACAGGTATAAAGTTAACCAGAAAGTTCAGACAGTGCAAATATTCCACAGTAAGGAAAAAATAGCCAGTAATTTTTTTCAAGTATTAAAAGCGTTGTTGTTGAGTCATACCATTTCAACTGTATTATTGCACAACAGACAAAAAATACAATATTAACCTCTGGGACCTAAGATGTATTCTCAAACCTTTATGTTTTCAAGGACTCAATTTACCTTGACTGTTTTGTGGACATATTAACATGATCCATATTCACTTATCAATCTCAGTTTTAGTAAATTGAACTTGTACCAATTTAAAGCATTAGAGTCCTGACTTGTATTGCTTCTCTGAAACACTGGTTTAAGTCTAGCCTAGGCCTTGTATAATTCAAAGCAAACTTAACCTGCAGTTAAGAAGGGAACCTAACCCATTGCAAGGTACTCTCAACTGTGATGCCTTCAAACACTTTTAGGTTGCACCTTACTTGCCCCAGCAGTGTTGTAAGAGTTCCTTTAAATAAAAAAAACAACAAACAAGTCCTGTAGGCACTAAGAATTTCTTACAATCATGATGGAAGTCCTTTAATAATTTAAAGTTAATTGTAGCTAAATAAATTTTACTCAACTTCCCTACCTTCCATTTTAGAAAGGGATCCAGTCACTGACAATCCTAATATCACAGAACATTTAAGAAGCAGATTAACATCATCTTTGCATTTTTTTAGTGCACTGGGCATGTCCACTCCCTCAAATTTAACGCTCTTCCAAGAGTGAACACTAGCCTAAAACGACAGACAGTGGATTGAACCACATAACAGTTTCTTTTACTCTGAACAGGATTATTTGTTACACGTTATAAAAACATCCTTACAAGGGTCCTATAGAGCAGCTCCCCTTAGCTTGACAGATTTACTCATTTCCTTCCTCTTCTAGATTTTGTCATTATTAGTTTTGTAGCAAGGTGTACCCGCAAGTGATTCAAAATGTCTGATTCTCAACGTATTGCAAATACTCAAATAATCCACAGTATTTACATACATAGCAAAAAAAAGTGGAGGTGGAAAGAGGAAAAAAAGGAAAACAGATTAGATTTTCCTTACACATTCAATATAGTTTTTGGTCTAGAGACATCAGCATGGTCCTGTAAGATTATAGCTGCCATTGCTATAGTTTGCCTTCAACAAAAAGTGAGAACATTTGCAGTTATGTTCATACTATTTAAATAAAAATAATGCCATTATTCATTACTTAAGAAACAAACCAACAAAATAAAAAATGATCACTTATTGTATCCCAATTTTATAGTCTGGATATCAGTACTGAAATGCATTTGCCCAGCAAATTGAGAATATTCAAACATTTGAAGTATTAAATTTCACAGCAGAACTGGCACATGCTAAATGAGAATGGGATTTCTAGACAGTTGTCTTCATTACCAGGCTGAAATTCCATTTTGTGCATGTAGGAAGATGCAAGTGAACCCCAAGAATTAGCTGCTTTACCTAGTATGAATTCTGAGAAGCCTCAAAGCTGCAAAATCAAGTTGTGGTGACAACTGCCAACCACTGGTCTATCCCATTAAATTATTCCTTCACCCATAAATTGTAAGAATTGACAAAACAAACTAGTTCCCAAACTGTTTAGGCCTGGGTTATTAGCAGTGAAAACAACTGAATTTTACATGGCTTTCGACTAAACCACTGAGGTATATTTCCAGTTTGAGGACGCTTTGCTACCAGTCACACGACAGACATAACAAAAAAAAACAACCCTCATTTCTATTACAGAAGAGTTCTTGTTTCAGATCTTAACTGAATTGCCAGGTAGTCTTAACATAGTTGGCATAGCGGACCTTGTTACTGAGTCAAAAAAACCCAAAGGTTGCAATTCAGGAAAATACTGGCACTTATTGAGATGACAAGGTAAATTTTCCTCCTCTCAAAACTCTGGCTGCTTTTGTCAGCACCTCCCTGACCACTGTCTCCACCAATACTTGCCAGGAGAGACGAGGTTCAGCAGAAGACAGCTTCCTGCAGAGACAAAATACTCTCTGCTCTACAGTAAGGAGTGCAACATAATAGTGTGTCATCTCGGAACATCTTCTGGTCCCGAGCTGGACTTTATGTGCAGAGACACAATCCTGTTAGCAGCGGAATTAAGTTGGCCATCAGTAGCCAAAGGGTTACAACCAGGCTGGATGAGCAGGAGCATAAGTCTAAAATAAATTAAAAAAAAAACAAGCAAAAAACATAAAGCTTATAAATTTTACATTAGAAGAGAAGATAAAGTAACAAAGACAACACTAAAAAACAGGAAAGAGCTAAAACAAAGTTCTTAACTAGATATTAACTATTTATTATTTAGTATTTAGTGAATTTAGTGAATTGAGCTTTTTACCTCCCTCAAAAAGAAAACTGACTCCAGTCTCTTGCATTCTGGATTACAACAGTAACATTGTCGATGTGAAGTTATGCAAGTAAGAACTCACCACGAGGTGATAGTTTTAATATTATAATAATGATATGGCCTTCATGACATGACATGAAGGCGTTATGTTTCAGACACATTTTTCCTGTGTTAGCCACCATTCTGCACGACTGCACAGCAAAAAGCAGTGCACCTTTACTATCTTCCTCTACCTCCTACACCTGGGATCTTTGAATAGCCACTGCTTTCCTTTCCTGTTCCCGACAGTCACAGCTGGCACAAATCTTTGAAGTTTTCAGATAGCTAATATTAAAGTTTCACTTCAGAAAATAAGGCAACCTACCAATGGGGGCAACTCTTGTTAGGTTAGAAGCTGGAGGATCCCGCTCTGGGGGACAGGAGTCGCAGAAGTCCGAACAGGCTGGGCAGAGCAGATTCCCGATGTGTATCCAGTCATTCATCTGGATGCTCACAGTTAATACCTGACCTGAGCGGCTGCACAAGTACACAGTGTCCTTGACCCAAACATGCAGCCCTTGTGGAGAACAGGAAACCTTAAAATAAGAGAGTAAGAGTCAAGTCTGTATTACAGTTTATCATAATGGGGGTTTGGAGGCTCTTGCAATAAGTAAATAGGATACCCAGTAAACAACTGGTATTACAGCACAGATGAACTGCAAGTATTGTAATGTGCTCAGAGCAACTATTTGGTTGCAACTATTCAGGAATGCTTTAAAGCACTGACTGTACTCCTTTTGTGCAATGATGCAAATTATCAACTGAGAATGAGTACTTTTTTAGAGTTGTGCAGCTGTTGAATGTGACACCTTTAGTGAGACAGTCCTGAAGAAAATGAGGATAATGAAAACTAAGTGACATGCGCACAGTGCTTTCCACCTCTGAAAAATCAGAGTGACTAATTAGCTTTAAGCTTCAACAACAGAACATTTCATGTAATTATTCCTTCTTACCCCAGTAACGCTTTCTCCTCTGATAAGACAGATGATGTCCCTAGCAAGACTGGAAGTAACACACAAGCCATCCCCGAGGTCACACACTTATCTAACTTACAGGCTTATGGTTGGAAGACAAAGCATGTCAAATGATCTAGAGATTTGAGGCAGAGAAGATTGTGTTCAGTGTGTAGATGCAAAGTTTAAGTCATAGCCTACATTTTATGCCTGACTTTTCCCCGACTGTTACTTGGGGAAACAAAAAAGATAAAAACCCAACACATACTTACTTGGTAACATCCACTACCCCAGTCAGGGTAACTGAGTTTCCTCCTGCACTGTTCCATAACAAAAGCAGATTTCTGAATAACACATACAGAGTTTGGTCCATATTTCTCTGCACCATAGTTTTTGGTAGGATCTAAGGTAGAAGGAATATACTGAATTGCAACTTACTAGAGAAACAAAGTCCACATGAACTTAAAAGCCTATAGATGGTCAATATCTCCACACGCAATTTCAAGTTTACTTTTGGAATATTTCAAACCATTAGTCATTATCAATTTGGGAATTATACCATCTTGAAAATAAAGTGGGAAGAAACAGAAGATTTTAAAACCAAACAAACCAGTCAACTAACCACAAAAAAACCCCAACCAGCAAGCATTTTCCATCAGAACTATGTGGTTATGTTTCCCCCCAGGGAGTGACAGTGATTTCTGGCTTCAGGGCAGAGGGTGTGTTTGTTTGGTTTTGATACAACTGCACAGGCAAGTAATATCCTCCAGCATTCTGGAGTTCTGCGATACTGAACATCCACACAGTACCCATGTTCTAGTAATTTGCAAAGCTCCTTGCCCTGAACAAAAAACCCACAAAGGTGGAAAGTGGAATTATGTTTCAGACACTCAAAAAACAACCAACCCACCCACCCTAACCCTTTGTGTTATATTTGGATCATTTGGGGTTATTATCTGTTGTGCTCTTAGGCAATTCTTGCACTAGATGTGGGAGTTTGCCTCCTAGGTGTACAAGGTAGTTGTGCTATGCTTCTCACCCCAGCACAGTGTTTACACTGCTAGGGTAAAACTTGACTAGTGCAAAAATTCACATCCAATTAGTTTGAATATACAGCAAGTCCATTTCAAATTAAGGAATGCAGTCTCTGTAATATCATACTGAAAACCTGAGTACTGACCTGGTTGGTTTTCGATTATTCTGCAGTCTGAACCACGTTGAAATTCACCACTTAAATGCCAGCTGAATTCCTGACTGAAGGGACAATAGTCAGCAATTTCTACTGAGCCACCATAATAAGGCAATTCCTCTGCTGCTACTCCATTAAGATTGTCGAAGTACTGCAAAACAAAATACAGTAGTGAAGCAGTTTGTGCAAAGACAAGTGTACAACTGTTTTTAAATGGACCCAATCACCACACCTGTATCAGCTGTTACACTCAGGAATGCTGTAAACAGCAACTTACTCATGAACCAGATAAACCAGAAGTATTTAAGAATATGTAAATATGCAGAGATTCACATTTGTATGTATCAAATCCAGACTCCTGCCCCAGCCTCCCCTCTTTGTAATCAGTGCGTTCCTTGGGATGTAACTAGAACACATTTCTTAGTGTGCAGTGACACAGGGCAGCAGACTGGGGGAAGAAATACCACAAACAAAACATTCAGAGGGATTTCTGTTACACAGCAACTTTTCCATCTGGTATTTGGTTAGATGGCCAAGAAATCTCCTTATTCTTTTATCGATATCACAAGGGGTTTTTTTCGGACTCCTTGTAATAAACTAGGCAGACATTTTTCACATTATCTACTCTTGTCTAGTAGTTCAGAAGAAAAAACCCCAAAAATATAATCATCTGGCTGCAAAGCTCAACAATGAAAGCACTTCAGTTATTTGTTAAAGTATGGCCCATTATACCTGATATTCCTGAGGTAACTGCTTTGGAAACTTCTGCAAGTTGCACACTGCTACTGCTCTTTGGTCCTGTCTGCAGGTTAACTGCAAAGGATTACTCCTCAAAGTGTCACAGTATGGACTGATTAATTGTCTCCTCAAAAAGAAAGAAAGAAAAAAAAAAGAATAAAAATCCCATTAGATCACTTTAACTGCTTTACATAAACAGTCTGTCTAGAGTCTTTGTTCCCATTCTCCCCACACTCACTCCATGACATAAAGAAGCATCAACTTCTTCTTTGGAGGCTAATTATTGCTATTTGTCTGGTTAGGATCTTTCAGAATATCAAGCCAGTGATCAAAATTACAATGCACTCACCTATTTGGTTTTACTGACAGTGTTCTGTAAACTCTAAAAAAATATACAAGCAAAACAGGCCCACTATGCAGCTGTGTCCTGGAAATGCATGAGTATTGTAAGGAAAAAACAAGGCAGGCTTTGTTTTGAAGATGCCTATCATCTCTCTTTGTTGCTTTAAGTAAAGTCCAGTAATGCAAAATGACACAGGGTGCATTTCCAATTAAAAGGGACAAAATAAGAAGGCATACACTTCTAGATTAAGTCCTACCCATCCTCTCTGAAGCACAGCCTTCTCATAGTGTAAATGCATTCTTCACCCTACAATGTTTGGCTCTGTATTTTTTGTATTGAGTAGGATGCAGGGCAGCATTCCTTGATCATCTGTATCCGCCCCTCCTTCTTTTTATCACGTTACATTTGAAGGACAAATTTAAACAAGCATCAGGGTTTTCCCCTCATTTTTTTTTTAAAGACTATATCCTTACTTTTGCCTCTTTTGGTCAATCCAGAATTTGCAGCTCTTCATTACAAAGTCACATCCTTTATTGCGTCCCCAGTCTAATTTCTCTGCCATGCTGTAATTTGCTTTATACCACCTGTAAAGGTATTTTGAAATAAGAATATAGTTACTTCAAAAATTAGCATTCTGGTTAATAAAACCGCAGTTCAAAGAACTTCACGCTATGCCTTAAGGTCTTCAAATGAAGAAAAAGGGAAACTGCATCCCCTTCTGCCTGTAACGAAATATACTACAATTACACTGTTTTTCAAGTCCCAATGAACTAGAAGAAAAATTCATGATCTGCAAAGGAACAATGCATACAGAAAGATGACATTTTAGGCAATTTCTGCTTTCTATCTGCAAGAAGAGCTGAAAAAATAATCAATATGTATTGCATGCAACTAGAGAAGACTTACATCAGGAAAAAAGTAAGCAGACTCTACAAATAGTACTATGCATTGCAATGCCTGGTTTTTTAAGGCTAAATTAAGAATGGGTTTTGAAATACATGAATAAAAAGTAACATACAGGGTCTAACTCCTTGTTTAGTGTAATGCCAATTATGATGATTATCTACTGTGCTACAAATGGGTAAGTACAAATGCATCAATTCCAAATAAAATCAAGTACAATGAAAACCAAACACAAAAGAACAAAACCCAACCCCCATTCTTAATTCCTACCCTGTGTCTTCCATTAATGCCAAGGTGATCCTGGAAAAGACTCGATTCTGAGTATGGGATCCAGTCATTGCTTCATTCTGAAAGTTATCAGTTACTATTAGTAAGCCACTGAAAATCATTATTTTAAGAAAATCCTTCCTTCGAAAAGGCATTTTATTACCAGTCTCTTTTTACTACTGACAATTGAATTCCATCCTCCTTTATAAAAGGTCTGTCCTGAAGCATTTCCCTTCTTGTTTACCTCACTGCATACACCAATGACTAGGAAGTGTACCTCTGCCAAAAATCTAACACAAATCTAGCACAAAGTTATAAACAAAAATTACTTTAAATGTCAGGAGGGAAGTAAGTGTTTTCTTGATCAGACAGGGTTCTGGAAGACAGATGGCAAAAGCCAACGCCAGGGCACATGAACAGAGATGAAGTCAAGGTAATGAAGAATGATGACATATTTGATATATGAAGCAGAGGGCAACAAAGCTGAATTGATTCAAAGGACTATCCCTCTCGCACTAAAAAGGGAGCAAACCTCCTCAAAAGAGTAAATGGCAGACAGAAGAGACATATAGTTTTTCAGTAATCATCTTATCTCAAACTCATACTCTGAAACTTAGCAAAAAAGTTAAGAGATAGATGCCCCATTTCTGGATAAATCTAAATATTTAATCATTAAGTACTGTTTGTGATGTATTTCAGTGAGGTTTGATATTCTCAAATTTTCAGGGCTCCAGCAGGTACCACACTAAACCTAAAAGTCAAGGTGGAGGGAACAGACATTCCCACATCCCCTTTCATTCTTAATGTCATCACTAACCTCCAACAATCTCTTCTCCCAGTGATTGAGCTCAGTACCCATGCCACCTTGATTTTCAAGCTCCATTCCCTCTAGAATTGGACAATTAAAATGTTTTCGAGCTTCTTCCTAGAAAGAAAACATTTACAACTCTCAAAATACTGAGATGGAGACCCACATGCAGTCCTACTGCTCTAGGATTATCTTTTAAAAGTATTTCAGCATTTCATTTTCTTCTCAATGTAAAACACTTCTACTCAAAGGCTGACTAAGCCACCCAGCACCCCAACAGAAAACCTAACACTCTGCCTACTCATCTCCTGGGAATAAATGAGCAAAACTAAGGGTAATTAATCCAAGTTTGCTCTATGTACTGTGTTATATTTAAAACAAACAAAAATATTATCTGGGGCCAAATATGACTAACACTACAACTTATTTACAATACCAATTTGTTACATTTGAGTATATGTTCTTTTGGTGGCACAGAGGGAGAGTCAGAGGCATGGGAAGCAAGAAAGATTTCCAAGAAAACTCAAGGAATTTCTTTTTAAAACATGGCAAAACGTTAACTCTATATGCTATCTGTTAAAGGGACAGGAATACTGAATAGGTGTCTAAGTCTGTAGGAAAACATCTATAGAGTAGGATTAAGCAATCTCTTCAACACCAGTTTTTTACTTCCCAGTGCCTTCCTCGTCTCTTAATATTAAGTCCATTTATTTATTTCATACTGTCTGCCACCCATTTTCCACTTCAGATCCACCTTCTCAACTAATTACACAGTTTTAATGGAGTAGGCTTTGGGCCGGCCATGCTTCCAGGGAAAGGGTATTCAGTGTCAAGTTATTACTTCGTAAGGAGTAGGGAATATTTATGAACCAAGAACATGATGGGGGCCTCGGCACAAGAAGTTTAAAAGTTACTCCACACTTACGACTACACGAGGCGTAACCAGAAGGTGAACAGCATGGCGCAGCATTTTGCCACCACGTACATCCCATAACCTCACTGCTCTGTGGACGACGTTATTGCTCCACTGGTACAAACCTAGGCTGCAAGGAGAATGCTTTGGTTACGAATCTTTCCCACAAAGACTTCCCACTGTGAAAAGATTTTTCTCTGTAAGAAACAGAATCACGGATAATCTCTGTGCTCCCTCAGGCTTCCTACATTTAAAATGTTATTACGCAACATTTCTCCTTTTTAAGATATGTGTTCATCACACACACAACTCTGATATAACAAGGCAAAGATGATTAAAAATATGTCTATAAACTCAAGACATATTTTCTACTGTTACCAAGAGGGTAAGAAATGAAATTCAAATCCTCAGAATTGCTATTATAAAAAGGTGAACAAAGAAAGCTCTCTACCCTTCCACCTCCAAAAAAATCCCTAAAAGAACATCTCTACCACATCAACTAAACAAAGAAAAAAAAAAGCAAATTGCTCATTCTATAACAAGTATAACAAGTCAGAAAACTCACACAGCAGACTACACACATTGTCAGTTCTGCATAACTATAAACCTTGAATGATACATATCTTAAAAATAAACTGCACTGACATTAGGCAGCTACAGAAAACACAATCCTCAATTTAGAGAGGTGTTCATCAGCATCAGATTTAGGCACAGGTAATTGTAATGCTCAAGTTCAAGCCTCCTGACAAATGAAATCCTGTCTTAATTTGTAATACATGTGGATAATACAAGGGCTTAATGGCAGTGTAAAGGACGACTATAAAACCACCACACACCGATGTTTGAACATAATAAAGACAAATTGCTTTAATAATGGAATGAAGTTGGATTTTCAACAGGCAAGAATACATCCTAAAAAGGCAACAGGGAAACATCCTTCAATGGGAGTACCAAGATGTCCAAAAAATAAGTAATACCTTTCATTAAAAGGAGGGAGTCCATCTGCATATCTTGGTGTCAAAGGTTTTCCATCATCATCACGATAAAATGCAAACAATCCAGCAGAGAAACCCTTCAAATTAAAAAACAAGCACATGGAAATCTTTGGTAAGACATTCACATCCAAAGTCAAATGCCATGAAAGAGTTCCCACCCTTGGCACACTGGAAGTACTGTGCTCCAAGGCAATTAACACACAAATTGAAGGAGGTAAAGCAAGAGCTTTCCTCCATCAAACATCCTTCTCTCGCAACAAGCTGGAGGCATGTGAGGAAGCAGGCACCATTTCAGGGAAACACATTTTAAAATATCAACCCTCACCAGTGCATGGATGATCTCATGTTTCACTGTAGACAACATGCCAATGAATTCCTGAGCTTGTGTTGAAATCATGTTTGGACACAAGTTGGCATATCCTGCTATTGGCCTGGAAGACAGTTTTAAAGTTAAATGGGTTTCAGTAAAATACTAGCAAATTCAAATCATATTCACTTGAAGCAGCAGAAGATTAAAGAAAATAGAGACTAATGTAAAAATAAGTCCTTCCAAACCACTTCCCTAACCATTTATAAATGTTGTATCTGTTAACAATTCAGTGACTAGTTTACTGTTGGGATGGGCAGGGGTGGGATCAATCAATCTCTACACTCAGTGTTCTGCACAGCTGCCAGTGACAACAGCCTGAAAGATCTGAATTTAGGTAAGACCCTACAGAGGTACAAAGCGTGTGACAGTGTCTACAACTGAGCTGGAAACAAGAGCCACGTAAGTAGGGCCACTTGCATTCTCCTTTAAGTCCGTGAACACATGGCATTCAGTCCCCCAGAAAGAGGATCTTGAGATAAAGTTTAGGCATTAACAGTGGAGGATTAGCTTTAATTCATGTGACCCAACTTTGCAAGTTAAGCACTATTTGATGGCTTTGTGGTTTTACATAAATACTGTGCTTATCTATTTCAGTAATGACTCCTACCTTGTTATACAACACAGGCAATTAAATTCCACATCTGAACAAAAAAAAACATGAAAGCTTAATTAAAAAAAGAGTTTGCAACAGAGGGAATACTTGCCTGTCCATTTCAGCTTCCAGCTGGCAGTAGGCTGCATATGCAATGATATTTTCATGGCCGCACCTTTCAGTCGTCAGAGCACTAACGTAGAGCACAAAGTCAGCATCTCGAACCCCTTCTTGGTCAGGTGAGCCAGTGGGCCTGCGGTGCCAGTCACTCTCATTGTACACCCTGCATTGCTTTAAAATGTTCAAATGGAACAATCAAAACACTTCAGCTACGATCAGAACTTCTTATGACAATTTAATTAGCTTGAAGCTGAGAATAAATCCCATTGTAAAACAGTGGAAGGTAAGAAAATGCCCTATAAAGACAGTAAACAAAACCAGAGCCAAGGAATAACTTTCAAATGACTAGCTCTTTTGATTTATCAGACACCATGAAGATGGCAGCTTTAAAAAAAAAAAAAAAAAAAAAAAGCCTGCCAAGCTTCCCAAAACTAGCACCCTGTATTTCCTACAAATCAAAAAAAAATTCTTGGCTCACAGAACCAGTATACACAAGTAGCAAGTGCATTTCTCATATAATCGTGTATGTTTCTACTGCTGCAATTGAAATGTAAAGTTAAAAGAAGATGAGAAAGAAATTTACTGATCACATACTGCAGCCAAATCAAAAATTCATGCAAGAGAACATGTCAGAAGCATTTCCTGGACCATGCTCTCAGGTCAGTGGATAACCTCTTCGAACAAGGACTTAAAAAAAAAAAAAAATCAACACTTGCTATTAGCTCTGTGAAAATACAACTTGTTGATCAAGGTGAATAACAAACTGACTAGAAGCACTTTAATAAGCTTCAAATCTCATCCTCTCTGTGCATGTCATTATAATGCAGGCTTAGAAAACAGTAACCAGTCCAGTTTTATTTGACTTTTGGCTCAACAACATAAACTCTCCTTAAGTTGTTCTGTTCTGCCCCTTGGACTTAGTCATCTCCCACAAAGAGGTCACTTACGCACAGTTAGCAGTATTTACTTTTTCATTCATTTCCACAAACAGTAATCTTTCAAAGATTAGGAACCACTTGGACAGCTGAGCTTACCTGGAGGTGTTCCTCAGGAACTATAACTGGCCCACATCTGGTACGGTCTGCGCAGGCTTTTTGGCAGTATCTGTGAGGGTCAGCTTTCCTCCTTAAATACTGGTTTGTCACACATTGCCTTCAATGAAACATGAAAGACAGTCAGCACTCTTTTATTATGAAAACAAAAGTCTAGAATAGTCCAAAAGCATTATATTGGTATTTTAATAAAGCTTTCACAGTGAAAATTGTTAGTTACCCTGCTAGGGAAGAAAAAATGCTTCCATAGCTGTTAATGGTGCACCCACAGGTTCAAAGAGAGATGAGGAACAAGTTCATAAATGGGGTACGTATAAAAGGGAACTGACAGCACGTATAGCCTTCAACATTTCTGACACAACAAATGCAAATGTCAGTAGTGGAAGGCTGGCAGATTTGTGTGCACTCCCTAAAAGAGCATCTGCTATCTCCACTGGGTCAGGTGGGTCACTAGCCTGATTCAGGAGGGCATTTCTTAGACTCTTATTCTATTCTACTTCTAAAAGCTATACAATACAATGTTAAATATCAAATATAGCCAGTGATTTTCAACAAACTTTCACATACCTGCTTAGTAATACAGTACTTGTGGATTTGCGCACTTGAAATGTCTTCTCCAAATAAGATATAGCTTGGGGGAAGAGTTTGTTCTGAACAGGACAAAAAAACATCAAAGTCACCCAGCAGCAGTGCATATACAATTCACCAGAAAGATACTAATTAGCAAGTTACATGAAATTTGCTAGATGTTGCGGTACAGCAAAATAGGGATAACCCAGATTCTCCAAGAAGTTCAGTGACTATCAACATATTTAGGAAATACTTTGTTTCAATATTCTTATATTTTGTTATTAGAATGACAAAATGGGAAGGGAGCCAGTATAAATTTCAATGTACAGCTCCAAAGAGGCTTTTAAAAACTATATACGTATTTCCTACTGATACCTTTGCACCCTAGGATACAGCAGACACCTGCCGAACTACATTCAGCAGACTCTGGAATTATTTGGAATAGAGGCATAGCCTATACACAAAGCCTTGGCTTCCTCCACTAAAGCATATTAAATTGCTGGTACGCAAAGCTTCTAATTAAATTTGCCTTAATTTTATGCATATAATAAAATATGTACTCACAAAAAGGGGAAGCAAATATAACATACCTTTATAAGATGTCTTTTCTCAGTCAGCAAGCTACATTTAAAAAACAAAACAATGAAGCTTTAGTTAATAAGGTTTCCATTCTCAGCCACGGAGACAAAAAAACCCAAAAACCCAAAAGAAAAAAGCTGTCACAACATTATACTCACTTCTCAACACTATGGTCATATACAGTCTTAATTCTTAGCTGTTGATCCACGTTTCGCTTCGAGACATGATTTTCCTTGAGAGGAACTTGATACACAACCTGGCAAGGAGAGGAACGGGCCGCTGGAAGAGGCGGCTCAGCGGGACAGACACAGCCCCCTGGGCCCTGTGCCCCTTCTCAGCGCGGCAGCACCGCTCCATCAGTCCCTTCCCGACCCTTCCCTCACCGGGGACGAACCGCCCCCCGACCGCCCGCCGCCGTCACCGACCCCACCCGGGGCCGCGGGGCCACACCCGGCACAGCCCGCCCCGGGGAAGCCGAGAACGGACGGACCCAACAGCGCGACCGGGGAGCGGGGGACCCTCTGCTGCCCAACACCCCTACACCGCCGCCTGAGCAGCCCCGCGGCGGCCGCACCTGGTCACGGCTGGGCACGCGGTGGTCACAAGAGGAAGAAGCGGAGGGAGAAGGTAGCAGGAGCAGGAGCAGCAGCAGCAGCAGCAGGAGCCCGGCGGTGAAGGAAGCGAACCCCGGGCGGGAGCGGCGGGCGGCAACGACGCGCCCGCCGCCTGGCTCGGCGGCCATCTTGGAGTGCCCGTGCGCCGCGTCGCCATGGAGGCAGCGCCGGGGGAGCGGGGCCCGCCAATGGGCGAGCGGCGGGGGCGGGGCGGCGGCAGCGGGCGCTGCTGATTGGGCGCGGAGCCCCGAGGGGCGGAGCGGCTGGTGAGGGGGAGGTGGCGGGCGGGGCGCGGGAGGCCGATCCGGAGGCTCAGGGGCACTGGGGTTGGGATGGGCTTCCAACACCGCCGAGCTCGGGAGCCCAGTCAGCACCGTCGTTCTCGCCACTAAAGTATGAGCTCAAGCGCCGCATCTACACGTGTTTTCAGTGCTTCTAGGGGCGGTGATTCCACCGCTTCCCCGAGCAGGCCTTCCCAATGCTCGGCCACCCTTTCTGTGAAGTAATTTCGCCTCATATCCAATCTAAATCGTTTGAGGTTTAAACCAATGAGGCCATTTCCGCTTGTCCTGGAGCTTGTAACCTGGGAGAAGAGGCCGACCCCACCTGGCGACAGCCTCCTGTCTGGTATTTGTAGAGTGATAAGGTCGCCCCTGAGCCTCCTTTTGTCCAGGCTGAGTCCTCCCACCTCCCTCAGCTGCTCCTCGCAACACTTGTGCTCCAGACCCTTCCCCAGCTCTGTTGCCCTTCTCTGGACTTGCTCCAGCACCTCAACGCCTTTATTGTCCTAATGAGCCCAAAACTGAACACAGGATTTGAGGTGTCTCACCAGTGCCGAGCACAGGGGGACAGTCACTGCCTTGGTCCTGCTGGCCACACTATTCCTGGCATTCTTGGCCACCTGGGCACATGCTGGCTCATACCCAACCATCTGTTACCAGCACACACCCCCCACCCCCCCCCATCCTTTTCTGCCTGGGATTTCATTTTTCATACACAGCAGTCTTTTTCCAGCTTCTCAGTCCGCAAACACTGTACAACACAGTATCCCTAACGGAAATGACTTAAAGAAACTTCTACCACCAGCACCAGGGATAAAAATGATCTGGGTTTCTGTAGTGCTTGATCTTGTAGCTCCTTTCCAAGGTGTTCAGGTATAATGAGGGCCCCACAAATAGAAAGTGGTGGCTTGCTGACGGAGTGGGAGAAGCCAGTGGATGCCTGGTGCTTTCAGCTAAACTGAGTTGCTCTGGCAGCATGCTGCAGTGTTTCCACAGTACAGAAAAGCACCAGAAAAAGCAGAGAAGGGAGAGAAAAATCCTCACTTTTTCACAGGGAGCAAAATCTTTTAAACCAGGAGTGGGTTAAACTTCGTTTGGCTTTAAATGGGAATTTATGCAGGACATTGATCTGAAGTGCTGCATGGGGATGTGCTGTGAAGAGCAGAAATTTTTTATATTACCACCTACAGATACTGTAAGCCCTTTCCCCTTTCCAGGCAATAAGAACATCACAGTGGTGTTTTAAAGACATCCTAGCAGCTCTTTGCAGCATAGGTCTTTTTTAGACTAAGGCAGAGTAATTTCACCTGGAGTTTTTATACACAAACCTGTCACTCGGACAATACAGGAGAACAATTTTGTCTTCTAAGCCTTTATAGCATCACTATAACATATTCAAATGTAAAGCAACGGTCTAAATGAGGTGCGTTCTTTGGGTAAACAACTCAGTCGCACCATGTAGCTGTTTGAAATTACTTTTATTAAAACTCGTGCATACAGTTTTTGATTGGCAGTTGTAAGAGTATCATGTTATTAACTCCACAGCATGCAAAGATGTACAAATGTCATTAGTTGTTTTAGAGAACTTTAAAAAATTTCAAGTTGTTTAAGCATGATGAGTTATGCCCCTGTAATTGACTCACTGCAAATTGGGGAATAGATCTACAGAAGGGTTAATGTTTCAGCACTGATAAGATGAAATTAAAAGTCCCTGTTTACAGTCTTAAAAATTGCAGAAGCAGTGATTTTGTATGTGGAAGCTCGAGGTAGGTAATGCAGGATACCGTGGAGAATTCCCCTAAGAAACAGGTACAAATACCTGTTGAATATGGTATGAATATCAACGTCCAGTAATTTATACCTAGGGAATAATGAAGTATGCCATAACAGGGTAAGGGGGTAGGGGGGAAACAATGAGTGCAAACTGAATGTTAAATATTTGAAATCTTTTTTCTTCCAGACTTTCAGCACCAACAAGGGTGAGATGATTCCTGAGAATGACTGACAACTCTGCTGGTGAGTGAGGTTATTAAAATCACAGAATCATAGCACTGACTAGGTCGCAAAAGACCTTTAAGAATGTCTCACCATGTCGCATTTTGAACTAATCTTCACAGGGAGCCAAGCACTTGGTGCTTTATGGTGAATACTGGAACATGGTAGGTACACTGATCTACCCTACGCCACTTACTTCTGACCGTAGGTAAGGCAGAGCAGTATTGAAATAGCATGTCCTAAAATAATGGCTATGTTGATCCTCGTGTTGAAGACATTTAAGCACATGGATAGATCAATAACTACCTAAAGAAACCTAAATATAAGAATAAAGGATTGCCCTGTTAATTCTCACATGTAAAAAGGCACAAAAATTTTCCAGACTGTTAAGGTTGTTCTATTGTTTGAAAGTAATAAGGTATTCCGGATATGCCTGAATGTCATTAAAAATGACAAATACTGCTGGATTAGACACGTTATCAACCACGCTGTCATACAGGTCAGTAGGATCTGCTGGGTTCTTTGGTGGTGGAGTGATTAGTCCAGCATCCCCAGCACAGAACTGCCCAGTGAGGACCCGAGCCAAGTACATGTGTTTTTTGCCATTCGCATCCGGAACGGAATACAGATCCTGAGCAGAATAACTTGCATTAGCAGCAAAGTAGGTTCCTTTTCCAATGGCTGCAGCTGTTTGAAAAGACAACATTTTCAAATAGCGTTCTTATTTTCATAGGAATCTCTAAAACTCTCCCCCCTTTTTTTTTAACTCTGCAGATGTTATACATTTGGTGAGGGTTTAGACAGAAAATGCCATAATAATCCTTTGTATCAAAATCAAATATGAACCCACATCGATATCAGGTAATATCAGCGCTCCAGTTTTGACTGCCCCTTCCTAAAGGGAAAAGGGTTCCTCTATTTATTTATCCTTGTTTAGCCTGTAATCCATGAAATTTCAGTTCTTCAGAGACTTTTCTACTTAAAATGACAATGTAACTGTCATTACAGTTTTCTAGTCACACTTCCCAGCAAGGTAGAGGAATCACATGTCTTTGTCCAAGACAAATTTGTTTCTCCTGACAATGGTAGAAAGCTGTTCAAGCCAGACAGGTCCTTTCTATCAGGCTGCTCTGATGTTTGGATACATTAGCTTGGCTACCCAGCCTGATAGAAGGGAAACTGCCTTTCCAGTCGTAAATCATGTCTGAGATGAAAAAGTGGATGTCAGTACTCAGAAGCAGAGATAGGACATGGGGATCTAGCACTTTTACTTCCCGAGTAAATCCAACCTCCTGACAGAAAAGTGAAACTCCATCTCCACTGGTCACGTTTTAAAAAGAAGTTGTGGCTGCCATTCCTACCTGTGCACAACCTGATATACATTTTGTGTACGCTGGGCTTCATTTACTCAAGAAACTATCACTGTAAGGCCCTCCAGAGTATCCAGGCAGAGAAATGCCTGCTTTTGGATCCAGGCCACACCAAAGTGCCAACTAGATCTGAGTTAAGCTGCCCAGCTTGCTCAAGATCAAGTCAGCCCTAGGCATGTACAAAGAAGTCTTCAGGGAGAAGACATTAAGAACAGAAATTAAGGACTTTTGAAGTAAGGTGACAGGGCCTCTAAGAGCAACTAACACCTCAATTCAGTCCAAGTTCCACTTCTTTGGATCCTGTCCTTCAACTTTGAATGCTAGTAAATAACAAAGACAACATGACTGCACTAGAGCAACTGGACAAAATAATCTCTGAACTCAAGCAGAAAGTCTTTATGCTAAATATTTAATAATTATCTTTAAAATAATTCCTCTATCATATAGATTATACTCTGCAGTTGTTTATTATTTTGTTCTCCAATTTCATTCAGTTTTCATGTTGTGCTGACAGCACTATAATGTTGACATTCTATAGCACCCATACATGTCCAGCAATGAACTGATTTGGATAATGACTCACCATTCTTTCCAGCAAACCCACGATTAAATCCACAGTGGTTGATCGTGCTCAGTGAGGATGCAGTTGTCCCATGAAATAGAAACTTCTCATTATTTTCCCTTTTGTTCTTTTTACAGATAGACTTTTTTTTTAATTGGTATGTCTGCCAGAGGAAGGGATTTTGTACTCTTTCAATCTGCAAAATTACAAAATTAACTATATTTAACCTGGTAGGGACAAATATTTTTCATGGCAGGAAAGGATTAAAATGAAATCAAACTGGAAGAATGACAGTCATTTTCACTATGCCCTGTTAGTATATGATTTGGGTAGGGGAACTGAATATGCAAACCTCCTGAAAAATCAGAAACCAAAGAATATTCCAAGAGATTTTCAAGCTTCGTAATTTTGAGCATACATTTGTCTTGCCTCTCCAGTATACCAGGTACACAGCAATCATGGTAGCTGTGCACTGTCATTTCTAGAAACAGGCTGCTGTACCACTGCTAGAGGCAATGTTGTAAGATGCCTTCTGTACATCTCAATCATCTTTACTGATTATTTCCTCACTAAAGTATAGGCTGTAGTGACAGCATTACACTGATGTTGCTGGCTCCCCATGCCAACAGTGTGAACATAGCTCTAGGGGAAGCAGTGTTTCTGCATCAAAGTATAATCTGAAAGGCATTGCTGTAACAGCTTTCCATTTTTAATGGAAAAAGACATCATGTCGTTACATAACTATAATACACTGATATTTTGTTCTATTTGTATTTTCCTGACCATGCTTATTGAAGCTCTTGATGGAAGAAAATTTTTCAAACACATTATTCTCACTCACATTATTTCACTATATTTTCTCCTATTTATTTCCTCTCCTGATATAGAATGATTCCATCTTCTCCCTGGCAATTAAATTCCCGTGCATTCTGTTTCAGACTTCTTAATAAGCGGGATCAAATCTCGACACTTTGCTTAAAACCAACAGCTTAGCCTGAAAGGCTCTAGGAATGACATGGAAGGAGTTGTAAAACAGTCTGAAAAGCTTTATGGTCAGTCTGCAAGGACTTTATATTTTTCCTTGTATTCTGAACGCGTTTCCTCAAGCTTCCATTTCAATACAGAATTTCCTAACTGGAAATATCCCATTAACTAGTGAGTACCACATTAGTTGAACACAGAGTCAGCCAGAAGATTGATGGCCACTGTTTTTGCACTATTAGAAGGCAGAAATGCCAGAACGACTCTTAAGAAATTTGCTTTGCTTTTTATCCACCCTGTAGAGTGCCAGGGAGACTGACAAATGAAAGGTGTATTGGGTTGTAGACACCTTGCAAACAAATATTTACAAAGTATATTACTGTTTCTAGCCCAAGCATGGCCTTTTTCCCCCCCTCCCCCCCCCCGGATTTCACCGTCTCTATGGTAAAGTTGGCACAGGTTGTCCTAAACCTCTTCTCAACTGCTCTATAATGCGGATGCGATGGCTTGAGATCCACCACTCGGACCTGTTCATCTTGCATGTCTTCCCACTCCTCAGGGAGCTCTGTTGATTGCATATATGTAAAGCAGAGATTACATTATTATGATCGACAACTAGCTCAGCTTCACAGGCACATCTTAAAACCAACTGCATGGAGGGGGCTAAGAGGACAGTACTCTTCACAATACTTTATTCTACAAGGACTCTCGCTCCTCCAAACATCACTGGCTCTGTAATGAATGCAAAGTTAAGAGTTTACATTTTCTCTAGTCCAGTTATCCCCATAGCAATATCTAACTGAAACAAACTGGAAAACGCCTCTTCATACACCACTTCCTTTGTCAGACTAAAGCATGAAGTCTCTGCTCACTAGTCACGTATGTCCGCATAGTACTTAATTTTAACACGGATGCCCTGGTCTCAGTCATACCTGCCACTAGTTATGAAAGTCAAAACTGCTGGCTATGGCGTGTTCAAAAAAAAAAAAACAACAACCATTGGACCTTATGTTTTCTAGGATACCTGAGATGCCATTTATCAGAAACATCATTCATTAATCACTATGAAACCTTTTTGTTATTTAACAAAAGTGTAATTCACCTTCACCCCTTGACACACGCTGAATGGTTATAGTTTGTCCTTGGTTATCGTAAGCCTGTAGGGTATTCAGATCCACCTTGTAATTCTTCTTGTTAATTTCGACATTAAGATACGGTTTTTTAGCTAGTTTGGCATGCTCCAGCTGCATATTTGTCTGTTTATCGAAAGCAACAAAGGTACCATTGCTTCCTAGATACCTCCATTCTACCAGGTTAGAAAGAAGTTGTGCCTTGGTTTGTTCTTCTTGAGCATCCTTCATTTTGTGGATCATTGTTTGAATTTCAACCAAAACAAACCAGACATCCCTGCTAATACCAGAAATAGTAATTTCCTGGGGAGAAAGTTTATTGTCAAACTGAATGGTGACATGCTTTCTTCTCTGGAGATCCGCCAAAGCAGCAATTTGCCTCTCATCAAAACTTTCAATTAGCTCATTTCTAATAGTAGTTTCACTCTGTTCCTTTAAAATTAAATTCTTTATCCAGGACTCAGCTGCATCCACATTTTTTTGGCTTTCTCCACAAATTTGGAACGTGACTAAATTGACTTTCTTCTCCAAAATCATGGGCTCTTCCTTCTCAGTAGATTGCTTTTTGCCCCAAAGGAAGGCTGTAAATAAATATATGTCAATTATTAGTTGTAAACAGAAGAACTCCAATTTGCCCATGCACATGGAAAACCCACCTACTTACATTTAAGCACAGAAAGCCATGAATCCGCTGTGGATGAATCCAAATCTTCTCTTTTCTTCATGCTTTCATAAAAGTCCTTCAGCATATTTGTCTGGAAGATGACGATTTTAATTGTCTGCAAATGCTGTACTGATTTTTTGCTTGCAAACTCCACTACGGCATCCAACATTTCATCAGCCACCTTTGCTGGACTCTGTCCTGCTTGACCTAAACAAAAATAAAAGGCACGTAGCAGTGAACAGTTTCTTGTACAAGTCTACTGTTACCCATATTAAGTTTGCCCCACTTTCTGAGCTATCCCCATCCCAGCCCTCGTTGCTTCCCCAAGAAAACACAAACCTGTTCCAATAGCTGGGAAGGCAACAGATTTGTACATCCTTTGCTCACACTCGTTAAGCACTTTGGAGACCTGACTCTTCACATCAATATTGGACAGCAAGTGAATGATTTTACTGCACAACAGATTTCCACCCTGTGTAGTAATAAAGCCACTTTGATGCTGCCCAGCTGGAAGAGAGAAGATAAAGAAGGAGATATTTCCAAAAAATGCCTATGTCTTCTGGTAAGACAGCTGGTTATACTGATCCTAGAAGAGACCATGAAAAAGTGGAAAGAGATCTACTGTGAGCTACATTATCCCGGGCTTAACTGATTCTCTGGTTTTCTCTGTAAATACAGAATACAGAGATTCTTTGAGGAATCTCTTCAAGTAAATGAGTGAGATCTCAATTTCAGGAGATCTCTGCTACAAAACAGTTTCCTATTAAGTACACTTTAAGAATTTAGGATGACTTTAAATACAGCTCACTTTCTTTAAAAGTATGCCAAATTCATTTATATGAGAAATCCTTTCTTATGCCACTTCTTTTTTTATGGTCTTTCTCTGCTCATAGAGGCCAACCCCAAGGAGCTGGAATTTTATGGTTCTACTGTTCTGACAGAATGCAGAGAAGAGAGGAATTATGATCAGGGTTGTCCTGGTTTCAGCTGGGAAAGAGTTAATTTTCCTCTTAGTAGCTGGTACAGGGCCGTGTTTTGGATCCAGGATGACAATAATGTGCATAACACACTGATGTCTAAGTTGTTGCTTAAAGTACTGGGAAAAGAAAAATTCTCCAAGTCGCTGTCAAAACAGGAACGGGACTTTTCAAAATTCCTAAAAGTGAAAGCTGTCTTTTTCAGGGAAAACAGTTATGCCATCAGAGTAGAGAATTATAAAACATCTTTAGTGTTCAGAGAGAACAATAACAAATTAATCAAACCAGACAGTATGCATCAACATACCATATCGAGCACATTCGCCTACCACCTGGCAACCAGCAGCATCCATAATGGCTTTGAAGACCCCTTAAATCATACAACAAAAGCATACACATTCGTTAAGTCACCTGTCTCTGCTCAAAACTCTGCCCAACTTCTGTACTCTACAAATGCCCTAAAGTCTTGTATGGCAAGATCCCACAAAGTGCAAAACCTTGACCGTTCCCCTAAGTACCCTCCATGACACACTGCCCTGGCTGCAGACTGAACACTGCCTTCACTGCTGATTACAAATTGTTAAGAACAACTCCTATTTCATCGTTTTACCACCTAAACCCATATGGCCTTCACCAAACTCTCCCATGGCTTTGAATTTGATCATCTGGTATCTTTCATTCATCTAATTCCCAATGTCAGAACCCTCTGCTTCTTACAGGTCAATTTACTTAACCAGAGCTTTGGCTTATAAGGAAACATTTTAGGACAAAAGCAGTTTCTCAGAATTCTACTTGATGTAAAAATTCCCTTTTATTTAAACATTTTTGGTTTCAAGCAAGAAAAATCTGGTCAGATGCCTTCTATTTGGAAATTAAATCAAATATTCAGGACACGTAAAAAAGCTATTTAAGATCAATTTCAGGATTAATCACAAATCCCTCTCTCTCATCTGAAAAATAGTTCATAAAAGTTTCCCTCATGGACAATTCTTTCCCCTACCCCCCTCTAAAAACTAGCCCAAATTTATCCCTAAAGAACTACATCTTCAATACAATACCTGTTGTGGCCTCAAAAAACGGATTTGCTATGTTTACAATAACCTCTGTATCTTCCTTGGTAATATCTCCACTAAGTACTTGTAGTGTGATGGAACCAATCTTCATTTCATAAACTCCCAATACTTCAGTAGAAACAGGGCTAATGAAACCTGCAAGGGAAAGAAATATCTTCCGTCACCTCTCCTCTAGCTTGGGATATTATTCTCTTCCACTGATGGAAACTTCTATTTATCCTTTTAAGGAACATGCTCTAGATCAGTTTGATGGATGTACACTGTTTCTGCTTTTCTCTTGATTCCAGTTCTGAAAGCTGGAAGGCACAGGATGCTTCCTGCTCAAAGGCTGTCAAAGTGAAACCATTTTCTATTCCTGTAAATTCTTGCACCATCAATTCAGAAAATGGCCTCAGGGTTTGTCTGATCTGACCAGCTCTAGAACACAGTTTCCCGGATTAACTCTTACAAGAATGGAGTATTCAGCTTAAGCATTGCCAGTAACAGAGATCCCATCAAATCAGTTTTCCAAGTTTTTCATCTTTACCTTCACAGCTACAAAACTGTTCCTTACTTCTACTCTAAACTTCTCTAAGTCTTATTTTATCTGCACACTCTTAACTTCATCTCCCTGGGACTCAGCAACTGTGAAGACGAGCTGTATATCCTTACAAATAAGCCTCTGCCCTGGGTGTAGTTCACTCAGATGCTTTTGCTATTGGGTCACATCCATTCTGTGGATATCAATCTCTAACCAGGAGATCAAAGGTACAGAAATACATGTTATTCGTGGCTTGTTTGGCAAAGTTCTCCCACTTGGGTTTCCTATTGGGACACTCTCTTCCATAGGATAAGATTGGCCTCACCAAGAGGTGAGCACGCTCTCAGCAAAAGAAATTCCTACAGTTTTTACAAGTGGCATTTAAGAAGGAAAGTCCATTAGGAGGAAGAAAATTGCCCTGTGCCCTGAGGATATTTCTCTTGGTTCCTGATACATATAAAACCACTCAACAGTATTTACATTCTCCCCTGTGCCCCACCTCCTGCCCCTACACAACTTACTTGACTGTGGTGCTGCAGCGCTGCAACTTGCAGCTACCCTGTGTTCTAGCTCAGTGGTAAAAGCCTAAGGAGAGAAAAAAGGTACCAAAGACAGTATTTCACAGTTTATACATGGAATGTTTCTATAATTAAGATTAACAGCCAGGTAACCCTTGCTGAGCCACCTAACGAAATTTACAGCCACATTCAGGTGTCACCAATAACAGCAGAAGACCCAGTTGGACAGTGTGATAGATAATGTCTCTGAATTGTCAGAACTCCTCTGTCAAAAGAGGAGGGAGCATCTACAGGCATTTACAGCCAGCAGTGAGGCCAATTTTGTCTGCAGCTTGTGCTTGCTGAGAGTTTATACTTCAGAGACACTGGAGAGACATCCCACTGTCAGTGGCCCACAGCAGTAAGAAAGTGCGAAATTTTTCCCTTAAGAGAGCAGTACAACTAAAATATATTAGTAAGACATAACCAGAACAGTATGTAACATAGACAGCTTTGTCCTGAGTGAGAAAAGCTACCTGAATGTTATCAATGTCTTTTGGATGCAAGAGAAAATGAACTTCCTGGAGATTCTTCACAGCGTGACTTCGACTGAACTCAAACACCACATCAAACATTAACTTAGAAGCAATGCTTTTAGGAAATCCAAATCCACCAGTCCCAATAGCTGGGAAAGAGATTGATTTCAGTCCAAGCTCCTCAGCTTTCTTCAAGCAGAAATTCATTACATCTTCCAGGACCTGGAAAACAGAGAAAAGATACTTATTTTTAAGGCATTATTTATTATTAGTTCCAAAGAGAGTAACCAATAGGAGAAGGAGCTCTCAGTGCATCAAGGCACCTTCAAGGTCACGCCAACGGAAGGAAATGGAGTCAAGCCATCTAAATTAACTAAGCTAAAACCTGAAACTTCAGGACGGATCTCAAACACATCTTTTTCAAATTTATTTATTTTAATTTAATATTTAAAAGGTACCTTCACTGTCTGTCCTCCATTCCACCCGGGTAGTATGGCATGAAACACAGACTTGCAGGCCAGAGCGTGTCCGCTGGTGCAGACCACACTCCCTGGACCAGAAGCCTGCCTTTGTTTTTCTTTGTCAAACTCTACTTGGAGTGCTGGTCCAGCTGTTTCCAGCAAGGCTTTGCAAAGAGGCCCCACGCCAAACTGCAGATCGGGGCCAACGCTGTTGACAACGACATCCGTCTGCAACAAGATTACAGCAAAAATACCTGTAACCAGACATGGAGTCAAAAGATGCATCAAGACAAACAGCACTACCAAAGCCACACACAGCATAAGAAACAAGACGGCCCTGGAGCAATAACCTGGTTTTCAGCACAGCTTCTGAACACTGAGTCTTCCTGGACTTGCAGGAAATCTGTGGTAGGCAGCATCAGACCCACCGTGAATACCAGCTGTAGTATTGCTCCTCCTTCTCCAGCATCATCACAGGATGCAAAACATAGGTATTGTATAAGGTACACCCAATGTAGAAAGTTTAATGTCCCTTTCCTCCTTTTCACAGATGTGGGATTGTCTACAGCTTATCAGAAAAGCAGCACCACATGCACCAAAACGAGGCGAAGGGAGGTAGTTCTGCTGTCATGAAGTAAAACAGGTGAAATCCTGAAGTTGGTGATTGCTTTGCTTTTTTCCACTGGAGATGTTTTAACTCCAAAGTATTTTGACATGTTTGTCATACTGAGGTTTTTTCATATTTGGTATTGCTATCTTTGAATCAGCTTTTACAAGCACCAACATGGCCACTGAAACAGCAGGATAATAATAGTAATAATAATTATACTCCAAAGTATGAAAACCAGTAGTTGTCGAAAAAGCTTTGACCCAAATGCAGTCTACATCACTGAAGAAAACATAAGCAGAAACCTACATCAGAAGTGTAAAATGAGTCTTGATGATCTAAATGAGAAGCAGTTAAATCTTTTGCTAGCAAAACCAATAAAAAAAGAATAATGGGAGAAATCTGGTCTAGACGTTGGTAAAACAACCTAAGCATGGACTCTTATGTGGAGTTGCTTTTCTAGAACTTAGTAGATTCTTCACAGTCTGTTGCTTTCACCCATCGAAAGAAAAGGGAACTATAAAAAAAGCTCCATCCTCCCTGTTAGCCTTCCCAAAACAGCAGCTCTGGCAGGTACTGAATTACCACAATATCCAACCAAGATAGCTGCAGATCATACAAATAATTTTAAAAACTATTACGGTATTTTTCCTTTGGTAAAAAGACAAACTGTTTTACATGTTGGCCCTAGATCTGGAAAAAGGAAAACAAAACCTAGCTTAGAATGAAACATCCTGAGATTCACAGATGCCCTCTAGAAACAGCTGCAGATGGACAGATCCCAACCTGCCCTCAGTTTTGCAAGCTTGTGTCCCCGTTTAGCCAGCACACAGCTCTTGTTTCCTTATGTACCAAGCGCCTTGTAAAACAGTATGACCTACTGTTCTTCATTTTTTATTTAAAATTCAAGATCTTACCATAAATTTAGATGGCAAGCAGAAAATCGAAGACGTACCGTGGCTTCCTGAGCGTTTTTCTCCTCTACATGGACGCAAAGTCCTTCATTGGTTGTAACCATCTTCACACCTGCTTTTGTCTTCTCCTTCTGCCTTTTTGTCAGCTTACAGCTTTCCACACGCAGCGGCAGTGGTGTTGGGGAAGATGATTTACCTGAAAACACTTCTTTTACTGTCTCACTCAGGACCCGAATGGTTCCTTCTGCATTATCCACAAGATGGACCTCCTTCAAGCTGCTGTCCCCCATGGATCCTTCCAAGGTCTCCTTGATGGCATGTGCAATTGAATCTGCACATGTCTGCAGTGGAAAGCCAAAAATCCCTCCACCTATAGCAGGCAGAGCTATGGAATAACAATTGTATGTTTCAGCTAGTTCTAGACTTTTCTTCACTGCCTTTTTTAACAACCATATACACTTTTCTGGCTCCTCCTTCCTCCACCTGGGCCCAACAGCATGAATGACATTCTTGCAGGGGAGTTTCCCAGCGCCCGTAAGAACTGCGCTCCCGGGCTGGAAACGCCCGTTCTTCTTCACCAAATTATCGCACTCTTCTTGCAGTGTTGGACCAGCAGCTCTTAGCAGTGCCTCAGCAAGGCCACCAATGTGCTTTAGGTCTTCATTAGATGCATTCACCACAACATCAACACAATGAGTGCGTAAGTCAGCTCTATAAACTGCTATTACAATTTCACCCATGGTCACTTGCATATAGGGCTTGTCTCTGTTACTATGTTCTTCCTGTTCTTCCAGGTGCTCTTCTGAGTGCTCTTCCAGTTGGACTAAACATTTAAACTCTTGTTTTGCATGGGAGGCCAAAACCCGTTCTTGCTCTTTGAAATATGACTTGGCTCCCGGTGCTCCAATTGCCACACGTTTATAGTACAGCTCAGATAGAATTCGCTCAACTAAGCTGACTCCTTCCAGCACTTTTGGCCTCGATCCACTCAAGGATATAACTCTACACTTCTTCTGTGTGCTAAAGTCAACTTTCACGCCTTTTTTCAGTAAGCCACTCCAAACATCAACCTTCTCTTTCTCAAAAAACATTACGACCACCATGGGCTTTCCTCCAATGACTCTTTGTATCTGTGTATTTTCATCTATAAAGCTGGAAAGTTCCTCAAAGGCTTTTGCTACTGCTTGAGAAAAACCAGCAATGATGACCTGACTCCCTGCCTGTGTGACTGTTACAGCTTCATTAGAGCAGTTTTGCTTGGTGAGCATCTGCCATTCCTTATCCTGGAGGACTGACTCATCCTCCAAAGAAATGCTTTTATAGTCCAGTTCCTTCTTTATTTCTGCTTCTGCTTTTAGGAGATCTTCAGGAGTACTCCCATTCAAGATGACAGCTCCTGTGTCAAGCTCATAGAAGGTGCTAATTCGTTTTGACATAAACAGACTCTGTGACAGGGTTTCATTATCAATATGCTCTAAAAACTGGAAAATATAAGGATGGATATTAACTGTTTTCTTTACCATTTTGTGTATAGTATCAAATATTTCCCCTTTTACTTTATAAACTTCCTCAGGCACACCACACAGATTAATTATTTTCTGCAAATAATCATAAGTTATTTGCAGGCCTGGGAACTCCATACGAAATTTTTCTTCCAAGCCAGAGATCTGTAAAATTCCATATTCCCCTGGACTCACTGCCACCACTTGTTCAGTTTTTTGCTTTTCTCTTTCAATTTCTCTGATGGCCTTTTTGATCAGAACCTTCAGTTCTTGTTCAACATTTTTCACAACTTCTTTTTCACCTACTAGGACAAGTAAATCCTTGGAAATACATGGGATCAACAGAACTTCATCACAGGGAAGGCTGTTTCTAATGGTTTCCCACACCTCTGCGCTTACTTGACATCGAATTGCTTCGTACTTTGATATGCTTTGTGAGAAGGCTGCAGAAACTTTTTCCTTCCATGCCTTGACCAACTGAGA
Organism: Pseudotriccus pelzelni; assembly: GCA_035584735.1. Classification (NCBI taxonomy): domain Eukaryota; kingdom Metazoa; phylum Chordata; class Aves; order Passeriformes; family Tyrannidae; genus Pseudotriccus; species Pseudotriccus pelzelni. Next base: position 9,246,508 of record JAWMRA010000164.1, on the reverse strand, counting down.
TACTGATCTCTTCCGCTCAGACAAAACAGCTGAAGGACATAAGGAGACTTTTGGGCTTGCACAGTGGGGTTCAGGCCACGCTGGCACACAATTACACTTTTCCATTTCACAATCTATGGCCTCAATGAGGCTGCTATTTTTTTGCAAATAACTCCAGATATAGGGGTCCAGAGGCAATGTAATTGGATCTGGCTTCTTTATCTGTGGCCCTTCCTTTCCATATAGAGCTGTTCCCAGTGAGGTGTAGTAAGGATAGACAGAGATTGGCATTTTGTTGAGCGAATGCTTCTTTGCTAGGATATTTGTTACATCTAAAACAAACAAACAAAACCCCAGACTATTAATGTCAGCATTTAAGATATTCTGGTTTGATTTTGAGTTCTTTTTGTTGTTTGGCTTTTTTTAAACTATATTTTCTAAATAATAATGTTGTTATTTCTAAGAACAATTTTAGATTAATTTCCCTCCCATTATAAATAGAAATAATACCAAATTATTGAAGAATTATTTATTTTAAGTGCCAGAAACTAAGTTGGAGAGAGAAAGTCAAGCACAACACAGCCACTTCTGGAAGGAGGTATGCACAGTCTCTGCCCCCACTTCTCTTATATGCTGTATTTAAAGTGCCCAGCTCAGCAGTTGTTTGGGTTATACTCAGCAGTATCAAACTACAGCTTCTCCATTTTCCCACGGAAAGAGCATCTCTTTGTTTCAACTTCCCTTCAGCTCTCCCCTTCCCTGCAGTAGCTCCAGGTTCCCTCTTGTCCTTCACCTTCTACTCATCTTTCTGTCACTGACTGGACAAGCCACATCACCTGCTCTCCAGCCAAAAAAGCTGCCCAAGAAATTGTCCCCTCATGCCTCAGACGGCACACATTGCCATGGGACAGCTGATGGTGAAGGTAGCAGGCTGGGCGGGGGGGAAGTCCCCTGCACCCACAGGGCTGTATGTTCCCTACTGAACTCAAACTGCAACCTGAACTCTGTAAGGATCAGGGCCTGGGTGAAATAAGCTGTCCAGAAAAAGGAAACAGTTCTATGCCTCATGCCCAGCTGGCCCAAAACTCACGCTTGCACAGTTAGCATAGACCTGCTGACAAAGCATCAGATCTGCTGTTTTATAAGGGCAAAGGAGGCATTTCTCTAGAAAATCCACACTTTGATTCTTAAATAAGAAGTTCTCAAAGAAATAAGGGCTTTACATTTCTGCATTACCTTTATGGTCACTGAATGTAATGACAGCTGCATCTTCATCAGGCAGCTGTTGAACATTCATCACTTGTGCACCTCCGTTCCTCTTATTTTCAAAGTAGATGGTTATATAGTCACTGGGTGTGTTGGGTGGTATATTTTCAGCCCTAACGCTCTTTGTTAGCTCAAGGCACCGTGCAGTAATGTTTTGTTGCTTTGCTCGGTGGTTTTGATTAAGCTTTTTAGCAAATTCCTCGGCATCTAGAATGAGAAAGGCGAAGAAAATAGAAAAAACAGGTTCCAACTGGGAGCTCACTTTCCTACCCTGATGTTAGCAGACTATTGCTGTGTGCACTGATCAAAGCACTGAATTACAAAATCAACTCAGAGGTGCCCACAAAGCTACTTCTTTTCACATATTCAGTATCTGCCACCCAGTATTCCCCTCATGGTTGACCATAAATGTTGACCACAATGACTGTAGCCAGAATTTGCTGCTAGTTTTCCCACTGACTAGAACTGGGTCTCTTTAATCACAGAAGGAAACAAGATCATCTTAATTTCTGGGCTACGGCTTTGTACACAACTAATCAGACAGAAGTCATGGTTCAAATTCTGTCAGTTTTATGACAAATACATTCTCTTTTTGGCTACTTCCCCCCCCCTCTTACCATCACACTCATAGACAGTCAAATCACTTTTACAGGGAAAAAACAATTAAGTTTCTTACTTCCTAAAGGCTACACCAAAAATTTAGGACTGGACCGCAACATGACAGACAAAAACTTTCTGATTTCTAAGGCAGAAAAATCTACTTCTCAGAAGCTAAGAAATTCTTTGGTTTAGTTATACCACGTACTAATCCCTTCACAACCAAGATTTCTCAGCAACTTCATTTCTACGTATTACCAGTAATACCAGTATTATCTCTAAGTTGATTCAAAGCGGCATGGAAGTTCTTTTCACCACATTCTGTCTTCTAAAGATTTAGAATTTTTCCACACATAAGACTCAATTCTCTCTTCTTTCCTGTCCCACCTTCTCACCCAGAGTCAAGCACATGCTAAGTCACCATGTCCCTAAAAGGACTCCAGCACAGCAGCACTGAAAGAATCCTGAAGCCAGTTCACCACTGTCAGTTTAATTCAGTTCTCTCTCTGAAACAAGAGCCATGACATTGGCTGATAATCTTTCTGGATCCAGTCTTATCATATCACTTACTTTTGCCCAAATCCTGGGAAGGGATTTGATAATAAAATCAGCCATAAGTACGCCACAAAGTCTCCCCAGTCCCTCACTGTGAGAATAAGAGCAGACACCTCTCCACCACCTACAAGATGCCTCTGTGATCAATCATTAATAAGCTAACAACCACATAGTAGCTTAACAACTAGCTGGTACCACAGCATCAGGCAATTCATATGGTATTAGTGCCATGCTTCACATAACTGATGCTGCCACTCTGTAAGGACAGCTGGACTTGTCTCAGCACCCCAAGGTACCAGTATCCCATCCCCAGCAATGGCCACAGCAGACATCTAAAGAAAAGCTGTAAGAAGATGCTGCTTCCTCATCTCTCTCCCAGCTTCCAGTCTATGACAGTAGATTTCTCCAGCCTGACACAGTCTGTTTAATAACCTTTAAAAGCTGTGCTCCACATACTTGTTCAATTTCCGTCTAATCCATACAAACTTACCACACATGTAACATCTTTTGTTGAGGACAGCCTTTGCCATCAAACTGTTCTCAGACCAAGTACATCTTCATTGCCTGTTTTAAGTTATAGTTTGGTTTTAGTTCTACCTGTTCTGTTCACTATTCAAATCAGAGCTAGCTCTGACTTTCACTGGCCTCTACACCTTACAGATAAAAGGTATGGCATTACTTTAGTAGAGTAAGTCCTCCTTTAAAAGGACACAATATCAGATCAAGCCTTAGAAAAATGACAGAAAACACTCACTTCCTGCTTAGTCTCACTCACATACACACGTGCAAACAAGTAGCTGAAAAGAAAGAGCTTCAATTCTGACTCCTCCTTACCAGTATTTCCAGTAAAAGTAAGTACAGCAGCACGTAACTCAGGTATCATTTCCACACTGAAGTCACCATCATCCTCTGACAAGCCGCTTACGTTCTCTACCAGCATAATTAACATGCACTCTTTTACTGTCTCCTTCATATTCTCCAGCACAACTGAGGTGGAAGGCAGGGATCCTTCAGAGTTCTCTGCTTGGCACGGCTTCTGCAGAATCTCCGCTTGCCATGGCTTCACAAACAGATCAATTTTCTTCACCTTGTGATGCTTCCTTTGCAAAACTTCTTGGGCATCTAGGAAAAGAACCAAATATGTGATCTTCTCGTCCCCACAGCAGAGCAGCATATTAAATAATAACAATAATACACCATTTCTGCCTGGAGCAATGTCCACAAAGAGATCCAGCACCAGTAAAAGCCTATTTTTAAAAGTGAGCTTTAGCAGTATAATACCCATAATGCACAAGCATACCTTGCTCATCCTTAAAGGTGATGATCATTCGCTGATCCTCTTTGACAAAGGACTCAATGATCCCTCCACCAGACTTGTTTTTATTTTCAAAGTACATTTCGACAATCTCATCTTCTATTTCTTCCCCACAGGCAGTGGTTACTACTATGACAGACTTCCTAGAGGTTGCTTTTTCTGCTTCCAATTTCTCACATGATTCTGAAAAAAAGATCATGCTCTATTGCCTTAGGCAAAAGTTTAGAAAAATACCAAGCTTATTATTTTCCAAGCTTTCACACCACTTTTTGTTCAGACCACACATAACGCTAGGGAAAAGAACAGGGTGAGAATCCAAAACAAGTTAAACATATCACTAGTGGGAGCTGCCATAACAACAGGTGGGGAGAAAACGCTTCACTTCATCACCAGGCAAGGACAGCAGAAGTACAGGCTACAAAATCTTCTTCACAAACATACAGTGAGGTGAACCAGTGCTCTCCTGCCTGGGCACTTTCTCCATTCACAGTTTCAGCCACTGCTGTGGGTATGTGGGGTCTACGTGTGCTGGCTGCCACAGCAGCTCAGGTGTACCTGGGGTACAAAGCTACTGATGTTCCGGCACAGATTGTCCCAGCAAGGCTGGGAGCATCTGGCAAGATCTGGGAAGGGACAGCCTTAGCCACAACAGAGGCCAGCATCTACTGCTGTTCCCTAAGGAACTGACCTGCCTGAGGCAGCCACTGAAGTAGGGACTTTAAAGGGACTCATACAAAGGAAAAAAAATTTATTTCGTTTAGTCTGAGATCACAATTCCTACACTACATTAGACGAACACCACACGCTACACAGGTGACCAGGGTGCTACCACAGCAGGAAGGTCCATGAAAACCAAAAAAAGCAAGAATACACTGTTCACTGCTAGGTAAGTGCATTCTCCTGCAGAGTAAGGAGAATCTCCTTACTCTGGCAGGTGGGAAGAAACACCTGGGGTTCATTAACTAGAGATAAATGACAGTGATTTCTCAGTTACTGGGTACTTAAAGAAGAAAAAGGTCACATTTTTGTACACCCAGGGGCTAACACAGCTTGAATTAAGTTTCATTTGACACTGCCAGAATCACAGACTTCCACAGATTCCTCTTTTAAAAATTATGTTGAATTGGTTGCAGAAACACTCTGAGCTCAAGAAGGCTCAGGCATAATGTTAAAAATCAAACTAGTACACAGTCATGCTGAGTGAACCACTGTGAGCAGGTCCTCCCACATGCTACACACTGTCCTCACACAAAAACTGCATTAAACATGAGAAGCGACACGGACATCTCCCCTTGGGAGGGAAGCATATCTGGAAACTGGCATCTCTGGAAAAGCCTCTGTTATGATGTGTTCTGACTCTGCACAACAGCTCTACTTCCTAGTTTAGAACAGGTGGAAACGCATCTAGATTAGAAAACAAAAGATAACAGTGATATCACCCAAACTGCTTCTCCACCCTGCGCCCTCAGTCCCCAGCTGTGCACCCGCCCTGCTGTGCACAAATAAGCACTCTGCAGGAAGAGGTCAGGGAGCTGTGTGTATTAACCTTGCGTGTATTGATTAGCTGTGTATTAGCTGTGTGTGTACTAGACCTGTGCGTACTGATCTCTAGCAAGCGCGGTGGGTCTGTGCTGTGCCTCCGGGCTGGCTCGGGGGCTGCGGTTTAGGAACTATGTCGGGTTTGGGATTCGGGAAATGAAGAAGAGCGCAGGGTAGGCGAATCAAAGCGCTAGAGGGCTGTTCGCCCGGCCTGGCCAAGCAGATCCCACCCCAGCTCCGCTTCCCTGCCCATCCCCGCTCCTCCGCCCGGGCTCTCCGGGCCAGTGCCCCGCCAGCCTCGGACGCTTCAGCCCCGCGCAGTGTCCCACGCAGCCCCTACCTGGTGCCTCGGCCCCGCCGGCCCGTCCCTCCTCCTGCAAGGGAACACGAGAATAGCGGTCACCCGCGGCCCCTCGCCCGCCGCCCGCCCGGCCCCGCTCTCGTCTCACCTGCGCGGCGTCGCCGCCCGCGGGCAGCGCGGTGACCTGCAGCGACAGCCGCCCGCCGGGCCCCCACTCGAGCTCGTGGACCCGCCGGTCCAGCACCCGCTGCCTCACTGCCAACACAAGAGGCACCGGTCAGGGAGGATGCGGCGCTCCCCGCCCCTCCGAACCGCGTGCAGCGCCATCAGCGCCCCGACCCGCCCGGCCCGGCCCTGCCGCTCACCCTCGGGCAGAGCGAAGCAGACGAGGAGGTGGCCGGTCCCGGTCTCGGCGTCGGTCCCGGTCCGCAGCTCGCACTCGCCGCCTCCCGAGCGCTTGTGGCTCGGGAAGTAGCAGAGCAGCTTCTTCCTCAGGGCGGGCGGCGGCTCGGCGGAGCCCCAGTCCCCGCGCA
>JAWMRA010000164.1:9118553-9240323 GCA_035584735.1 Pseudotriccus pelzelni | reverse complement strand
GCTTAATAAATACCTTGCTGCTTAAAGACTCAAAACTTTGTCTCTGAGCAGTTTCTATGCCTGTTGGGGCAAAAATTTGGCATCAAAGGCAGTGCACATATGTACACACATACAGATATCATTAATTTTCAAATCAAGCAAATGTCTCTCTTTGTAGAACTATTACATTGATTTTTTTTCTCTTTAATTTCAAACAGCTATTTTTATGTCTTTCTGGTTTCCAAACCACAGGGGACAATGGAATAGGCTTGGCTTGGAAGAGTTGGGTAAATATGCTTGTGCCTGCATTTACATGTAGAGCTACACTTGCTCTTGTTTCCTAAGGAAACTCCACCACAGTGCAGGGCCATATCAACACATGAAATACTCCTTAACTTCAAATGAAACTCTTTGTGCCAGTGAATTTTACCTTTTTTTTTTTTTTTTTTTTGCCATTTTAGTTGGAATGGACTAGGCAAAGAAATTATAATGTTGGCAGTGACTTAAAACCACATTATAACGATCCAAATTACGTATTAACTTCATGTAAAAAATATTCCTAAGAAAATTCTGAGAGTTAGATGAAAAGCAGTCCTTTGGCAGATAAATTTTTAACTAAAAGGAAATAACTTCACTAAACCAGGAGTCTTCTAACACAGAGGTATTTACCAGAGGTTGCACAGCACAAAAACAGGACAGTGATTCAACGCAGGGAATAGTAACAAAATTGTTCTTTAGCTCTATTCTTGCCTAAAATGAAGATATTTCATCCTAAATAGTTTCAGAAAGTTAACTGTGAAAGCTGAAGTCATTGACAGATCCTGCTCTCTCTACCTGTAAGTACAATTAGTGCTGTATTGCAGATAAAGACCTCTGCAAATGGGGAAAAAACACCACTGCGAACAAGCCATGCACAAAGCAGGTATTAAAAGGAATCTTTGATAAAATAAAGAAAAATAAACACCAAAAAGAAACCAAACCCAGGAAAACCACAAGAGATTCTGAAACCCTAGACATGCAGCATTATTGCTAAATCCAGAGCACTCAGGAAAAAGATGACATACGTTGACTTTAGCGACAGCAAGCCAGGCTTTCCCTCATGACCAAATCTGCAGTGATTTGCTTGCAGGTTGTCTGCCTGTGAGCACCTTGGTCAGGCGAAGAAGAGTGTTACCTTTGGGATCAGAGAAAGTAATGATGGCTGAATTTTCCTCAGGGAAGAGCTGGACATCTGACACGGGCCCTCCTCCGTTCCGCACACTCTCAAAGAAAACTGTGATGTAATCTGGGGAAAGGCTGTCCGGTAGGTTTTCGGCCTTGATGGTCCGGGTCAATTCAAGAACCCTGGCAGTCATTTTGAATTCTCTGACTCTCTTGTGTTGTAAACATTTTTTCACAAATTCTTCAGTATCTGTAAAGAGAAGAGCAGTATGAACTGACCGTGTTCTCCTGGGTCATTATCAGCCTCAGCTATCTGTCCTGGAAGAGAATGAGCCCAGTCTACTTGTCCCTGTACTTGGAACAAAAGTGTGTTGGGTGCCAAATAACTCTGTGTTGTAATAAAAAAGGGGACAGGCACACAACCATGTTAATCTCTGTTATTCACTACCACTATGTCTCTGTTCCAACTCAGAAGTACACTGTCTTCTCAAAAGGAGACCTTTTATCCCTCAACAACTTGCAAAAATCCCCACACTCAGTGCACTTCTAATTCCTCTTCATCTAACCCAAAACAACCCGGAAAAAATGAACTACTCTCATTCAATTTCAATGAATGGAGATGCCACCATTTTACTTTTTTCAGTGTAACATTTGGGTCACAGGCACTTTTGCTGAGCTGAATGTAAGACATCTTTCTTGAGAGACTGCAACCCAGGGACTTTTACAAAACAGTCTGGATCTCTAACAGGAGAGTAATCAAGCTCTGAAAGCTGTTACTTGTACATACACATGGCGATGAGTGATGGTGTCCCCCTCTCTTACCAATACTTTTTATAAAGGTAGCTACGGCAACATTTATTTCAGGTATCACTTCCACAGTGAAGTCCTCATCTACAGTCAGGCCGCTGATGTTCTCCAACAGCAAACGTAAGCAGTTTGGACTGCATTTTCCTGTGTTTTCAAACACCACCGAAGGTGAGGTCTCTGCACAGCCAGCTTCTTCCTCGACTTCCCCGCTTGGAACAAAACTCTCTGCAGCACAAAGACAAGTAAGTCACAGAAAGGGTCGGTACACGTTTCCTGGAATAAACAGGTTCTTCTTACCCTTTCCTTTCCCAAGAGAACGGATTGCTAACCAAACAAGTATTGCAGGGTACCCCTGAACATTTTGGGATCCAAAACAGCCCAGATGCAATATTCTGCAAGCTGCAGGCACCTTCTTTGGAGGCACAAAAATAGCCACAAGTAAACAAGTCCAAGGTCACTGGTGTGTCTCGGGGCCAGAGACTAAACTCAACTAAAATCCATTGGGGTCATTGGCCACGACTGCTCAGGTGTCAGTAAGGCTTGGGAGAGACTCAGGACATCCACAAGCGCCACAGCCCACCAGTAGCCCTGTGTGACTCCATGCAAAGCCCCCCTGATGACCACCATGCCCTGCCATCAGTGCAGCATGAAGCTAAAACCAAGCCCATTGTCCAAGTCTGGCACGGTGAACTCCATTTGTGGTGATCAAGTCTGCAGTGTCCCAGGACAAACATCTTTCCCTGTATCACCCGAGTCACACTACCAAACTCAGAAACTTTCAGCAAAACTCCCCACAGAACTGGAGCCACGTGTGGAGTAAAGCAGCAATGTCTTTGTTTTAGGAAGAATCCGAGAGTGATGGATAGCATTTTACCTTTTGTTTGAAGGTTACTCGTGGCATCCAGAGCCTAAAATAAAGTGAAAGCAAAATATCAGTGACAGATTTGATGCTGACACGACTGTTTCAAAGCTCTGGTTGGGATTATAATTTTTGCTCACCTTTGTGGGAGCTAGTTTTAATTCAAGTGTCTCCTCCTCAGTAGCTAGTGTGCTTTCAGGCTCTGTGACAGTCAACTTCACGATTCCTTTTCCTTCCAAATGCAACTCATGACGCTGTTTCTGAAGAACTCGTTGCTTCACTAAATAAAACCAAAACACCTCAGTGAAAATCTGAATAGAAATACACCTTTGGATTATGTAGTACCTTTCCACCACAACGGTAGGACATTGCCGTGGTTTAGGAATGGTATTCCTCAATTTATTGTTTCCCCTGAAACACCCCGCATCACTAGGCGCTCGCTGACCACTCCCCACCCCTGCACCCCTGGCGGCGGGATGGAGAGCAGAACTGGAGGCACAAAAAGTTGAAGATCACAGTGTGAGATAAGGACATTTTACTAGAAATCAGAAAAGCGGGCAGTAACATTCCCAATACTAATAGCAGAGTGTACAAGAGAGGCGAGCACTTCAGACGCCATTGCTCACCCAACCGCTTATTTCGCCAAGCACTGGAAAACCGCCCTCCCTCCCCGCTCCTCCGGCACTTGCTGAGGTGGGATCGAATATCCCCCTGGGTCCTGGCTATGCCCCTCTTGGCTGCTGCAAAAGTTATCCCAGTCCTAGCCAGACCCAGGACAGACACATATGCTGTCCCACGAAATCAAAGAGCCTTCAACTCTAACACTAACACAGTACGCACAAGGCGTTCTGCCTGAAGAGAACAGCAAGAACAGCAGAGGACATTATTTCCCCAAAGAAACACGAGAGATGAAAAGTTCAGCTCTATCACGTGTTTCATGGGGACATCCAGAGTCACAGTACCGCCCCCAACCCTTTCACATCCTCTTCCAGCCAAGAGCAATCTGGAGAATACTACTGTGCATCAAGATTAATATATATGCATATATAGTCTGTAGGATATATTTATTAGCTTATAGCCTTTCTGCAATACACAATCTAGAGGATGGTACTAAACACCAAATCTAAGCATATAAGAAAATATCACAGAATCACAGAATATTCCGAGTTGGAAGGCACCCACAAGGATCACTGAGTCCAAGTTTTGGCCCTGCACACGACATTCACAAGAATCCCACCATGTTTAGAGACTATCTATACGGTGTATTATGGGGTGTATACGGCATCTATGTGCTATGGATACTGTATATCACGTAGTACACAGGAGATATTATTACAACAAGTAAGTTAGTACGTATCTTTTAACTTGCAGGAAGTTCAGCCTTGTGAGCTGCCAGTCGCAACACCCTCACTCCCCCCGCAGGGAGCCCACACCCTGATCCATAGCATCCCGGCCCCTGGACCCGCCGGGTCCCCCGACCCGACCCGCCCGGCCCGGCCCTGCCGCTCACCCTCGGGGCGGGCGAAGCAGACGAGGAGGTGGCCGGTCCCGGTCTCGACGTCGGTCCCGGTCCGCAGCTCGCACTCGCCGCCTCCCGAGCGCTTGTGGCTCTGGAAGTAGCAGAGCAGCTTCTTCCTCAGGGCGGGCGGCGGCTCGGCGGAGCCCCAGTCCCCGCGCACCAGCAGCGGGAAGGCGCCCGGCCGCTGCCCCGCCATCGCCGCACCGACGGCTCCGATCCCCGCCGCTTTCGCTTTCATTTCTTCGAGGAAACTCGACGCGCCGGACTCCGCCCAGTGCCGGGAACGGGCGGCTCCCCCGGGCCCGGGGTTGACCGGGGGCTGCGGCTCCCGCCGCGCCTCCTCATGGGGCAGGACGGGCACTGACGGTCCGCGAAGCGCTCCCGGGCTGCACAACCCGTGGTGCCTCCACAGGTGTCACAAGTAGTGTTTTCAGCGCCAGACCTTATAATGGTCACGCACTGATTAACACTCTCTCCCCTTGCCTTAAACTTTCAAATCAAGTCGTAAACCAAAGTAAAAGTACACGTTTTTATGACTGTCTGCCAGAGAAGCTTCTACAACTGTGCAAGATTGCAACGAAAGAGTATTTTCCTCAGACCAACGTGACAGCTAGTGAAGACATTTTCAACTGAGTGCTCAAAACTTCTCCTTTCGAAGGTTTCAGTTCTCAGCTATTTCATAGTGCGTATTTTACTAATATACCACAAAAATAGCAGATAAATTATTCCCCCCGCCAACTTCACTAAAAGTTCATAGAGAAAATAGATAAATAACCAAATATCATTAAATATAATAAGTATGGGTGGATGCCAGTTAAGCAAAGGTATCATCAGACACTGCTGAGCTACCCATGGGAATGCCTTTGTTTCTTGATGGGCAACTGATTAATCTGTTGTTTCCTAATGCACTGTTCTCTCCATAGCAAGCCCCATCATATGCTCTTCTCCCTTGCTGTAACCCAGGCAAAATTCCTGACTGTAATTGCAAATCAAATACATTTACTCCTAAACTGTACAGCTATGCTTAGGAAGTAAAGGTCTGTACAGGTGGTTATAGGATAAAGGCTTGGGACCTTTCCATTACAGTCAACAGGACTCTGCTGCTCAACTCAGCCTGAAAACTTTGCCACAGACTAAATGGGAGCCAGTGAGTTACTGGGTAGGGGTGTGACACTGTGAAATGGGTTAATGAGACAGAAAGTGAAATGAGAGACCAAAAGATGCTAGGGAGATTTGATCTGCACAGCTGCCCTGGTCTGGGAGAGTTAATTTTCTTCTTAGTAGCTGGTACAGGGCTGTGTTGTGGATTTAGTGTGAGAACAATGCTGATAACACACTGATGTTTTAATTGTTGCTGAGCAGTGTTTACCCCAAGTCATGGACTTTTCAGATTCCTGTGCTCTGCCAGAGAGCATATGCACAAGAAGCCAGGAAGAAGCATGGTCAGGACAGGTGACACAAAGTGGCCAAATATTCCACACCACAGAACATCATGCTCAGTACAGAAATCGGGAGGGATACAGCTGGTGGGGGGGTGACTGCTATTCGGTGATGGGCTGGTCAGCAGGTGGTAAGCAACTGTAATGTGCATCACTTGTTTCTCCTGGGTTTTATTTCCCCACACATACCCTTTCCATTACAATTATTTGTATTAGCATATTTTATTTTGTTTCAGTTATTAAACTGCTCTTATCTCAGTGCACAAGATTCACCTTTCCTTTCTGATTCTCTGCCCCACCAGAGTGTCTGCATGGTACATAGTTGCCAGCTAGAGTTAAAGCACAACAGCTTGTTTCAGTGTGCAGAAAAGCTAAGGCACTTAGAAACAACTGGAATGTTGGTATCCTATTGCACAGAAAAGGGGGTGAACACAAAATAGTGTAAAATGTCACAACAAATACAGGAGCACAAAACCAGAGTTGTAAAGACATCCCAACCCACATGAAAACCAAACAGGGCCCAATACTACTAAATATGAAAGTCGAGATGGTAAAGTAGTACTGCCTATTCACCATGTGGGAATCTTAAAAGAAAAAAAAAAAGGGAGCTGGCATGGAGTCCAAATCACCCCAAATCACAGTGTCACAGGGAAGCTCTTACATTTTAAAAAAATATAGATCACAAGAAGGAGAAAAAGTATGTACAGAAGAATACAGAAACACATAGATGCTATTTTTATATTTTCTTTATTAGTTGTATTCAGTGACCTTACAAAAATGGTTCAACTCACTGAAATGACGTCTGTCTGTGACACACCATCATAAAGGTAATTAGTAGGTTGTTTAGACACTGCAGAGTAACTCTACAATGCAATCTAAACTTAGATTGGAATCAATGGGAAAAATACAGTTGTATAGTCACAAAGTTGATTTAAAAGTTGAGTTTAAGCTTAAGCACAATGGCAGACCCAGGAGCTCATTATCATTTGCTGCAAGGTGGCTCTGAGCATTCATCACTTCTGCAGAGCTAAAAATACAGCAGCATCCATGTACCCACTTATATATGAGCCACACTAATTCCACGTGCAAAATCCAAGCCACTAATGACACTTCTACCATGAAAAAGAAAATAAGCAAACTCTATAGCCTGATCACAGCTGACACTGTAGCAGCTGCATGACAATTTTCTATTAGGTGGGTTACATGATGCTATTCACCGTGACAGACAAAATAACACAAAGCTAATGTTAAGTGTTTCTACTCAAGTTAAGTATATCTAATAAAAGCCAGCACTGGATCTAATAGTTTTAGAGACTAAAGATGTGTGGGAAAAAGTGGAGATCAGAGTCACCAGTAAAGCAATACAAACAATGTGATATATTTAATATTCAACAGGTGCAACAAGTACTGATCCTACATTCACAAAACCCAAATTCTGTAAAATTATTTGTGAAAAGAACATATATTGCTTGATGATGAAAGATTACTTTTCTTAGTTGAGTGTGAAATACAAGCGATTTAGGTACAGCAGTTGAACAAAATAATTTCTCTCCTCTTAGCGCTTGAATAGTAAATTGACTGCTGTATGTTCTGTAATTACACACAAGAGTTGACAGTTGATACATTTCTTTATTCAATTCCTTTTGCTTTCAATTCAGATCGAACCCGCTGCAGATAATCAGGATCAGGGTAGCCAAAACTAGGAGAAGAAAAGAATTGTTTAAGCTACTTCTGCAATGAAGCACTTGAAAATTCTACAGAATCTTCCCATCAAAATATTTTTATAAATCTCTTTAAAAGCTTTATGCACTTCTTGCCCTATAGAGAAAACAGACCCCATATTGCTGGTCAGAGAAGTGGTACTGACAGGGTAAAGCTACAAAATTAAGGACCTGCTGAATTTTGAACTGACAATAAGAACTTGATTTTCAAAGCTGCCTGCTGTGTCTCTTCAAAATGATAGTGTGTTTGGGTGTACATCTTTCTAAAAAGAAAAATGAGATCTGAATCATATCCAAGTGAGCATTCAAATCAGAAACATAATGGCACCTCTGGATTTTTAAGTAGGGCATCACCAGAAGTGTGTAGGAAGAAAGTGATAACCAGGGAGAGAATTTATGCAGAGTGGAAGATAAAGGTCTTTTATGATCTAAAGCTCTTTTACGATCATAGCCCAGTCAGGAGGATCTAGACACAAATCTTTAGTGCTTGCAAAACAACACCTGTCCCTCAGAGGCTGCAACAAACCCTGGAAGGACATGAAGGGCTGATCCAAGCCTCCCTCATGTCTCTGCTGCGGGCAGCTCCCACTCTGCCACTGATTGTTCCATCTGCCTGTCCTTGCCTTTATCTACAAGTGCAACGAGTCCTCAAGAAATGCTGAATAGAGTTGTCATCTACTCAGAAAAGCCTGTGATAGCTTGAAAGACCAAAATGTAGATGGGGCCAGCAGAGTGTCCTGTGTTTGGAGCAGACACCCACTACATGCTGCACAACTCGTGGTTCCTACCACCTAAAAGGACACGATCATATCTATACTACCACCTCTTTCTTCTTGCTGCTAGCTCCGCTAAGTAGAATTTCAAATCATATTTTACCAAGTCTGAGTGCCATCTTTACTGGGATCAAAATGGACCAGCCCCTCCTGGTGCCAAATAGCAGGTAACAGGAAAGGCTGAGATCAGGAGTCCAACCTTAGATGCTATCAAGAGCTTGCTGTCGAGTCCTGTAGTAGAAGTAGTTTCTAATCAGAGCCTTACACAACTCACTGGGGATTAAGTGGCCTGAGGGGCAACAGAAGACTAAGTTCATCCTTGTTCCATCTGTCCAAATAGGTGAAGGTGGTTCATGTCTGGATCCACAGAGGATTCCACAATCACTTTGTTAGTGACAACATTTGAAAGCTCTAATATGGAAAATATTCAGGGCAGCCTTCCTGACTCATCTGATTAGCCACAATATTACACAGAGAGAAGACTACTTACTTGGTAGGCCCTCCGGTGATGGAAGTTTTGTGGTGAATATCATTCCATGTGATAACATTTTGTGCACCAGTAGTACGTGACTGGCCCACTGTGAAAATCAGTTTTTGTTCAAAGGCCCTTTTGAGGAGCATCAGAATTTCTTGCCCTTCCACATTGTCAGGTAAGTATGCTGTCCGTAGAGTTGAGTGATAAGGTTGCCCTGGGTTTGGATGGTTGATCTGTTTCGTAGAAAAACAAAACAAAAAGACATTGTATTTTATAAATGCTTTGAAAGTATGAAAATTATACATCCCAACTTTCAGAATACTTTTTATCTTGCCTTTGATTCAGAAGGACGTAGCATGACTGATGACTGATCTTGGGGAGGTTTTTTTTCATCAGATACTTTCTTTCACATAAGTTTCATTCACATTTTCTTGTCATCAGTCATGCATCCATTGTCATGTTTAGATTTGTTTTTTTCCCTCTTTCTTTTCTCCAGTACATGTCACTGTACCCCTGACTTTTTCATTTACTCCATCCTCAGTCCACGTCAGGAATTCAAGCACATAACAAATGCTGATTTCTCACCTGGAAAGCTTACAAGCCAGCCTGCTATTCATTTTTGTCCATTGGTATTTACAGAGAAGACAATGCCCCAGAGAATCATTATACTCACAAAACCTTGTTTACATGGTATCACTTCATAGATATCATCAGTTCAGTTATTCCCAGTATACAAATTAAAGACAGGTAGCTCTGTCCTGGTTCATATAAAATGGAGGGCTACCATCTGACCATTTAATTCCTTCTGTATTACTTAATTGCATCTAAAACCACTGAATTAACTACTTGCAGAGTTATACAGATCAAAGAAGGATCTTTCCTGGACTTGAATTAAAACAATAGGAAAATAGTGAATTTTATATTCAATATTGGTTTTGTTGTGGGAAAAATATCTTTTAGGAATCTTTAAATATACTTACAGTTTGAACACCGCCTCTCATATCATACTTAATTTCGATAGTGTCACAATTCTCATAACCAGGCAGAGAGAACCTTATTCGTCTAGTTGACATTGTTCCCTCTGGTTGGTCTCCTTTCATGACTCCGTAGATAGTATTACAAACAGGACAAACTTGCTTAATAGCCATGGCTTGGTCGATGCAGCTTTTGCAAAATGTATGTTTGCACTTTCTCAGTGTTTCTTTATCCTTAATTCTGTCCATGCAAATTGGACACTCATCGTCTTTTTCTTCTGTCTTTCCCTTAGCCTGTCCTTCAAAAGGAAGATTATTCTTTTTCCTGACACTGAGTTTGTTCTTAAGTGCTCCTGTAGCTTCTTGAGAGCTGAGATCAGAGGACAGTGGTGACTTATTTTTAGTTTGTGTTGAGTCTTCGATTTTAAGACGGTTCATAATGTGCTTTTCAGCAGCATAAAGATGGTCTAGTAAACCGCTTAAGATTAACTTGTTTTCTGTCTTCTTATGTTTTACATGAAGATCTTCCAACTGTTTTTCCTTGAGTAGCACATTTAAAGTTTTATTCTGATCTTCTGAAAGCTTCAGGGTGATGACTTTTTCTCTTAACATTGCAGAGGCACTTTGAAATGCATTGATGAAACTTTCAGTAGCATGTGATGATAGATCAGAAGTTTGGATCTTAGGCCTAAATAGTATAAGCATCTTCTGGTCATATGACTTGTCTATTATTTCTATTCTTGTATCAAATTTGTCTTCAATGTTTTTAAATTCTTTCTTTAATATAGTTTCCAACAATTTAAACACAGAAGCATCAACTGCAATTTCATTCCTGTATTTGTACAGTACAGATGATACTTTCATATTCTTCTCAGCTTGGCTGTTCTTACTTTCCTTTGCTAGAAATCTTTTGGCAGCTGAAATCTCATTCTCTGGACCACGGAGTAGGAACTGATTCCCTTCCACTTTAGCAAGAAGATTACTAAACCTTTCATTCAATTTCCTTATTGTCTCCCCTGATGAGTAACTGTTTGTTATGGGAATTTTTTCCTGTTTCAAATCTCCTACACTTTTCTGAAAAGTACTGATAAAAAAATTACTAGCTGTTTGCAGTGATGCAGGACTTTGATCAGAAGTTAAGTTTATTGATGTGGTTCCATCGTGACTGTCTTTACTTCTTATATGCACTCCAAAACGTTCTTGTAGTTCTTTGATTTCTTTTTTTCGGGTATGACTAAAATACTCATAGAGAGCTGTCATAACTTTAAGATCATCCATTTTTTCAGTATTCAGATCATTTTCATCTTTCAAACCATTCTCACTTTCAGAATGAGAAAAATCATGGTTTGTGTCATTGCCTGCAAGGAGATCCTCAAAGTAGTGATAAGCTTTTGCAATATCTGTAAAATCTCCTCTCAAAGTCTCAAAGCCATCAATGTCAGGGTTTCTTTCTCTCTTTAAGTTTGGACATATGATGGTAATTTTCTTCATTTGCTCTTTAGAGAACATACTGGCATTCAAAGTAGCAGATACTGTAAGAAATATCTAAAGAAAAGACAAGAATATATCAACATTAGTTTTTTTCTAAGGTTGTCTGCTTGCTGCTTCTATATTTTGAGCAAGGAGAAGCCCTGTTCATCTCAGTAGGGGCAGATTACAATAAGTATACTTGCACACAGTGTTTCTTTTATGTCATGAATAAGGACATTACACACAGGCAAGTAACACAATCTGCTTCTAAGTCATCAGCAAAAATGAAATTTGTTAATATCACCAGCATTGAAGGAGCAGAAACAGCAATTTTGCTACTTAATTTGAAACTGTGACCAGAACTCTCTGCTCCCAACCTCTGGCTACAGGGTTAGCATAACTAATGGCCATTTTACAAGGCAAGCAGCCATCCTCTGCGACTGAGCTCATTGTGTATTAGTCCTTTTCCCCCTCATTATCAAGCCCTAAAAGTCTTGCACACCAAGTAGACAAAGCAAACAGCTTTCTTCTTCCCCTCCCTATCATTCTGAAGGTTTCTGGGCACCAGGCTGAGCAGCTCCCTCCTTAATGGCCTTGAAGGTCCCAGGCACCCTGCCAACCATTATTCTTTATTTATTAGACTTCCTAGATTTCACTTACTAACTTTCTTTAAAAATTTCCCCAAAGCCATGCTTTAGTAACTCAGAGTTAGGGCAAAAAATGGGATTCTGAAAAATAGTAATATGTTCACATGTCTACTTTCCACAGACAGAAGGATAGGGAAATTTGCAGTATACTGGTACAGATGCCAGATAAGCACTACGGTAGCACGTGCTATACCTCAAAAGATACATCTGTTCTGCCAAGCAAAACAGGGTAAACCCTCTGAGCCAGATATCAGTGTCAGCCACATCATGTAGCCTGGCCCTATCCCATATCCCTAACACACAGCTGATCTTTTCTTTTATATAGAGCTTCTAGTTCAAAGTGTCTGAAATCATATTTGCTGTGCTCCATCGCATCAGAGCAGATTTTCTCAATGCTGAGGTAAGGGATGGGAGTAAGTAGGGCTGCTTGAAGGTGCAAACCATGCTGAAACAGAGATCTGCATATCTGGAAGGGATCCAAATCTCCTACAATTCTTCCACCTTTTGGGAGCAACCCTTGGTGCATATTTATTGTCCCCCGAAACCTACCAGGGCAATGCTTTGGGGAGTAGTGGTTGACATGCTGCCTGTAAACACGTGTGGATTGACCTCTGGTCCAGTACTCAGAAAGTCATTCCCAGTTCCCATTTTATTTACTGAGATTATGTTTGCTCGACATTTGCTCATCAGGAAACACTGAAGTACAATATAAAGGAAAGGACTACATGGAACTACAAGCCGGGCAGGTTGTGACAGTGCTTGTCCCGATGTACCTTTTTGGTAAGGACTTCCCTTGCTGTATCCCCACGGCCATTGGCTGACCACTGCTCCTGCTGGGGCAGGACAGGGCTGGCAGGGGCGTCGTAGCTGGCGGAGGCCTGCGCTGTAACCTGGCTGTTGCTCCGGTCCCCTTCTCCTGGCTGAATGACTATCTTCAGGCATTTTGTACCCATTTCCAAGATGTGATTCGTGCGGGATTCCACGCTCTTCTTATCTGCAGTAATTTTGGGGGACAGGCAGATAAGGCTGATAAAGTTACCTGAAAACATGCTGGCTACCAGCTTTGTTACCTGGTGTGCAAGCAAGACAGTAACTACACACTCCAGAGAGACATCGCTTATTTATTTCAGAGTTGTGCAAGCCTGGGTGCTCAGTGGTATTCCACAAACCAAGCATGCCCCAACTGACCGTTATTTATACACAGAAACTCAGAGTTAGTAACTTTCCAAGCACAGCCCTTCTATTACGATTGGTTAGTTATTTCCACACAAGTCACATAACCCCAGCTAACTTTTATGCATGCTCAGGGAAAGGGTCTTCATCTTGGCAGGGGTCTTTTTGACCTGTAGGTGTTTTTAGCATTATAATGAATATACTTTGGCTATAGGGTACATGGACCTTGAGTCCTTTGCCATGTTAGCAAAAACATAGACATACGTCAACAGCTGGATTTACTAAATCCTTAAAGGTTGTTAGTTCCCAGATGACCCTAATGAAGGGATGCTGGCTGCTGCCTGTTCCACTGATTAGTTCTCCTTTCTTGGTGATTAGGCTTGAAAGTAGACAAAGATCTTACATCAGAGAACATCCAGACTTACAACAGACTTGCTTCTTCTTGACACAACCCACATTCTGCACCACCAGCCGCCCCTGCCCTGCCCTGCCCTGTCCATGCCCCATCCCTGCACTGCCCAGATGCTCAGGATGCTGCCTCGGCGGCCATTTCCAGCCCATCACACGGCTCGGCCGCTCCCCCACCCCCGTCCCGTCGAGCTGCGCCCTCCGCCCTTTACCTCGCTCCTCATGGAAGTCCACCCAGTAGGTGCCAGGCTGGGGGCCCGCCCGCACGTCGCACTCGCCGCCCCCCGACCGCTTTCCCGACTGGAAGTACGCCTGGAGCTTGAGAATCACCTTATCGCCGGGGTCGGGCGCGGGGCTGAGCCGCACGAGCAGCGGCGGCACCGCCATGGTCGCTCCCGCCGCCCGCTTTCGCTTTCGCTTCCCGCTCGCTGCCCTCTGCTCCCCGCCCCGGGCCCTGCTCCAGCTCCGGGCGCTGACGGGCAGACCGCAGTGCCGCACCGAGCCGGTTCATGGGGGCCATCCAGGTACCGGAGCGGGGCTGCGGGTGCGGAGGGACCTCCCGGCGGGGCTTGGGGAAACAACAGTCCCGTCCTCTGGCGGGTACTCGGGAATAAGTGACTTTTCGCGGCTTCTTGCCCCCGCGGGTCAGACAGGGACAGAGGATGCTGTGGGCGACTTCGCCTACAGAGCTCCGGTAGCTCCGCGTAGCGTTCTAAATATCAAACAACTTCGTACAGATGTTTGATACGCCGGTGCTGCCGGCTTGGTTTGCAATAGAACCGCTCCCATGGGAAGGCAGCCCATCTACTTTGTAACTTGTAACATGTACTTTCCTTTTTTTCTCTCTCTCCGTTTTTGCTTGTTTGTTTGTTTTGTTTTTACAATAGAGTTACTTTCTAAGGACTTCGGAAGAGAAAATCGATTTAGGTAAGCCTCTCATTTAGCCATCTGCGAAGTGTGTGCCTGTATGTAAGTTGAAAATTGCCAGCCACAGCCATCAAACTAGAAAACTTCAACGTGGAATAGCCAAAAGCAACCTGAAATTCATAACTAATATGAATTAATATTAATTAGACACGATTATGAATCAACATTACTACTGATTACTTCACCGGGATCTGCTTTCGTTTCTCCTTAAAAAAGCAAGAGCTCAGAAGTGTTTGGATGAATCGGTGTGTGTGCTTTAAAACTGCAAAACGTTAGACTCTTAAGTACAAGGAGGCAGCATACCCTGGAGGGAAGTTTGATTAAACTCACAGAAATTGATTTAAACTAATTACCATAATGGCCGCATATAGTAGTGCTGACATCTGCCAGGAGAGGGCTGTACAGCCACAGCAATAATGTAAAAACTGCCCCACGTGATCTTTGTTCCCTAAAAAAAAGTAGTTTCAAAAGCCTTTCTGAACAGAGTTTCATAAAAAAAAACAACTTGCTCGAGGGCTTTAACTGTAGACCAAACAAGACTCACAGAATTAAAGCTGAGCATAAGATCTCTGTGGCACAATTAAATGAACCTGTCGGCAATTGTTCGTCTGCTGGTGTGGCTGAAAGTCACTGCAAACGCCTGGGGTGCTTATCCTCGGCCCTTCCTGGAAAGCAGTAACAAAACCCTAATGCCCTGGAGAGGGCGGAGCCAATCTTCAGCCTGCTCAGCGAAACAATCTGGGAGGGGAAGAAGTGGTTTTTTTATGCCTTTGCAAGCATTTTAAAGCCCTGATTATGGCGTGGCTTTATTTTGCTTTCTCAGCTGAAGTTTTAGTTCAAATGCAGCCCAGCATGACGGTGACACTGCAGACAGGCACTGTTATAGGGCTTTGTAACCTGGCTGCAGTGTCACCGTCATGCTGGGCTCATTTATCTTCCTTCTCACCATTTATTCTCAGCCCATTCAGTTGTGCTGCTGTATCAGTCTTTGAGGCTGGGGCTCTAATTAAAATTAAGTTTTCTAGCATGCTTAATTTTTTTTTAGATTCAGATTATATCACTGATTCATTGAATGCTATGTCCCTGACAATGGCTGTGTCAGCCTAATGGTGGGGAGAATAAACAGTAGGAAGGAGAGAGAGGGAACACAAGTGCCAGGAGGCACTTAACAAAACTTCCTTCTCACATAAAACATAAGGCAAACCCAAACCCTCAAGTCACCACAGGCTAAGTGATGCTGTTCTTGTCATCTTTTAATGACTCTCTTTGATTGGTCTGGCTCTCTATGCCTCTGAAAAGGGGAGAGAGAAGATCATACCGTGTAAAACATATTGCTTAGTAATGACAGTAGGATAAAATTGAGAGCTATAAACTGCACTTCTTTATAAAAAGCAATGTTTTAACAGCAGTATCTTCTATTTCACTTTATATTCTCTATCCTAGGGTCAAGCATGGTAATGGATGAGGTCAGCTTGATGATGCCCATCAATAAAGATGCTTATGAAGCTCTTAAGAGAAGAGACAACTGTCTAAGTAATCTTATTTCCCAAAAGTTTGCTTGTAGGTTGGCCTTCGAAAGCACAAAAAGCACTGTTGAAGTATACAGGAAAAAACTAAAGGGAATTGACATTTGTGTTTGTAAGGGTGATCTCACAGGACAAAAGGTTGATGCTTTGGTGATTGCAGCCAATGAATACCTACGGCATTCAGGAAGTCTCGGTCTCGCCCTTGTGGCAGCTGGAGGATCAGAAATACAAGAGGAAAGCTACATTTATGTTGAGAAGAATGGCAGACTCCAAGCTGGTGACATAGCAGTAACAAGTGGAGGGAAGCTTCCTTGTAAGATGATAATTCATGCAGTTGGTCCAAGCTGGGATGCTTCTGAAAAGGAAAAATATTGTTGCCTACTTGAGAAGGCTATTACGAATGTTCTGGTTTATGTTAGTGTTACACAAACTACCGTGAAGTCTGTGGCTATCCCAGCAGTGAGCTCAGATATCTTTGGCTTCCCACTCCAGTTGTGTGCTCAGGTGATTGTAATGGCTATAAGGCAATTTGTAGAGGCATATCCACCAAGCTTTCTCAGGGAAATTCGCCTGGTGAACACTGATGAGGCTGCAGTTGCAGAAATGAAGAAGGCCTGTGAAAAGTTTCTGGATGATACCAGTTCACTTCAGGAAACTGTGTCATCTTCACCAAGCCAGCCTTTAACTTACATCAAATATGAAGGCATTCGCTTGCGCATCACAAGAGGACACCTTGATGAGCAGAAGGTAAGTCTGTACTGAAATTTATTGAACATGGTATTGCCTCCAAGTCTTTACAGGGTTTGGAGCCCAGGAGTTCAGAACACATTTTGCATCAGTCCACTAAGTAGTTTTTTTCTCAACCTGAAGAGAATTTTTTACATGGTAAATAAATTATACTGGCAAGGAATTGTGGTTTGTTTTTTTCTAAATAGGTATTAAACTTCAGAAAGTTTTTATTTCTTTTTTGTATACATGCTGTTATGATATAATATGAAGAAGCTAGAGATAGGATGATTAATAATACATCTCTTTGTTAAGATTTATCTTCTTCTTATAACATCGTGGGAATTCACATTTTATCATGCATTCCCTAGAATTCTACTCTTATTTTCTGCTTTGCTTTTTTTCCTATAATTTATGTTCTCATAGATGCCATTACTGCAGATATTTAAAAAACCACTGAAACAGCTGAAAATAGCTTATACAGATGATGTTCACCTTGCCTTTAAACAGGGCACAGCCATAGTTCTCTCCTGCTTGATGATTGGCAGCAGGATTGGATTGGATGAGGCACATGTGGGTCACTTCGATAGTGGCAGTAGAACTGAGTTGAATACACTCTGATGACTGGAACAGCTCTTGTTCACTGCTTGTTTCTGAAAATATCTGCATTTACTGCCACTGCAAGGTGCATACTTTAATGTATTCCAGTGCTGCCTGTAGTAGTGAGTAGTAGGAAAACTTTTCAAGCAGCTGATCTGCTGCAGTCAGGCCATTTTAGAGGAATTGTGGCTAGAAAAAATGCTCTCTATAATATCAAAGCTTGCAAGTAGTAAACTTGAAGTACACTGAAACTTGCATTCCTGCCTTGCAGACTACAGCTGTTGTTAACTGCGTGTTTAAGAGTGGGAAGCCTCCCTCCCCATTTTCAAGACTGCTGCAAAAAGCGGGTCCAGGTCTTCAGGAGGAACTGAGGAATCATTTCCATTTTTCGACACGTTATAAGGATCTCATAGTAACAGAAGGGTATCATCTGCCTTTTGTGTTTGTACTGCACGTGGTATTGAGAGAATACGAACACCCGGTGTTACAGTATGAGGTGATGATCAGTTACATTGGATTTTAATGGATTTTCATGTTGGGTGATAAGAGGACTGAAATACTTGTTTTTCCTGCAGGAATTAAAGCATGCAATGAAAAGATGCCTGAGTCAGGACGAGCAATGTCCCTCAGTTTCTTTTCCAGTAAAATGGTCATTAATGCTGCCTGTTGATATAGTGGCAGAGACCATGATTGAAGAGGTTTTAAATTTTGCCAGGGCACACCCTGAGAAGAAGAGAGATGTGCAGTTTGTCATTTGCCCAGATGACCTTAACACCTATCAGGTAACAAATTTGTTGTTAACTACCCATAAGGAAAACACAGAACTGTAAAAATATTCCCATAGATGACTAAAAATGAAGGTAGTCTGTATTCTGTATTACTTAACAGCATTTGTGAGCAGCAGGTCCCTTTATGAAACTATTTGTTTCATTAATAGGTATTATTAATCTTTGCAAATCTTTATTTTCTCTTCACTAAACTGGAAGTCTTCACCCTGTGGTCTGATAAAAGGGGAGAGAGCTTTGAAATTCTCATGGCTGTCCATGAATTTCTGAGAGTCCACTCTTCACTCAGTAGGGAAAAAACTTCCTTCTCAGGAAATTTCTTTAACAATTTTTTTTTTGTATGAAGTTCCTAGGGCAAAACACTATCAACAGATTATATGACTTAATAGAAGAGTTTCAGGCAGACAGTGTGCCATTTCCCCCCTTTTGAATATTTGTCTGATGTCAGATAGCCATCTAATATAAGAGTACAGAGTTTGCTTTTTTTCCCATTTAACTTCAACCATCCATTCTTTCAACATGTGCAGGAACTCGGAGGGGAGCTGGAACTAGATGATTTTTTAAGTCCCTTCCATCCCAAACCATTCTGTGATTCTAAGGGAAGATCCATGTTCTGTAACAGTCTCATAAACTCTGACAGAAGCTGTCTGGCAGCCATGGGCTCATCACTTATTTCCTTGATAATCAGGCACAGCAAAAACTCTTTTTGGTGAATGAAAAAGGAAATGGAGTTTGCTAATCCATTGCCTAGCAGCTTCTTAGAGGTTTTCCATGTGGGATTGCAAAGACGAATTTGGGTTAAAGGCAAGGGGAATAGTCTGGATTTTGAAACTGAGTAAGGATTCACCAGCATTAAACTGCAAGTAATAAACATCTTTTCTTATGTGGTTGAATAAGTTCCAGATATGCTACAACCACAAGGAGTTGGTAAAGGTGCCATTCAGTGTGTAAGGTGTCTTAACCTTAGGAGATGTTGAGGAACAAGAATGCATTTGATATTGTCAGGAATAGGATTTTGGGAAAAGCTGACAAATGTCAGCCATTAACAATTGCAGAATTTGGGGGCTGCGAGTATGTGCAGGGGGTAACTACAGCTGTAAACTGCTTATCTGACAGAGTTTTGAAGAGATGAATTGCGTTTTTGACAACAGAGATTGCAAACTGCTCCTAAACTTTTATCTTTCAAGGTTTTCCAGAGAAAATTCTATTCAGCAAATCACAAACTGGAAAACGGAAGTGATCCGTTAAGTAAGTAATGAACAGAAGGGGTATTTCAAGTAAACGAACACACCAGATTTGAGAATCCAAAACCATCTTCCTTTAAAAAGAACTTAATATTTGCGTATGTGTCTTGGAGAAAGGGGGAGGTAAAAGTGTGTGAGCGTTGTGTATTTTTACATTAATAGGAATGGAACTGGGCAGTCCCTTTTAAGATCTTAAACCAAAAATCATTGTCAGTGCCTAAGCTGTTGGAAGTCATTTAGTCAAAGGCAAATAAATTCTGCATATGTGTGTGTGGTTCCTGAAAAGCTTACCTCCTGGTGTCTAATCTCTGTTTTGAGCATACCAGAAAAGTAGTGTTTCTTGCACACTGCTTTCTTCCTGTTTGGATCACAAGTAGGAATTTGTGTCAGCACTTAAAAGGTCTACACTCTTCCAATGCCCTTGCCTTTCTTCCAGGTACAGAGTCAGGCAGTCAAAGCCTAAAAGAGACAGCAAATGAAGATCAAGTGATTGCACTTACAGGGAGAACACACACAGCCGTGGAAGCAGCAGAATCGTGGCTGCGGAGTGTGGTGCAAATTCAGGAAGGTCACCGTGCTGTTATTAAAAACAACTACATTTTTTGCCTTGGTAGAAAGGAGTTTGCGGAACTCTTTCAAGATATGCCTTCTAGTGTATGTGTGTCAGAAGAAGTGAGAGGCGGAAAAGCAACACTGGAATTTCACGGCCCTCCTGATGCTGTGATTAATGCAGTGCTCACAACTGAGAATTTACTGCTTCGTATGCAACAGAAGACTATGGCTGAACAAAAGAAACTGCTCCACTCAATGTGTATGTACACAGGGACTAATTAAGTAAATAAGTGCCTAAATAAGGTCAAGTATGAAGCTATATATACATATATATATGTATCTAAGCGATAGCCTCTGACATTACTTCAGAGAATACTTAACATTCTTTGTTCTTAACTAAACTACCAAGTAAGGTACTGGATCTCTCCCCCTTCCCTTTGCTTCAGACATTATGATATATAAAAATTTTACTCCCTTATTCATATCCAGGCCAACCAGAAGCAGGTCAACTTTCAGAAGAAGACCTTCACAAGACAAATACTGCTAACTACATCCAGATTTTACCAGTAGAGTTACACCTCCAGGAGTTTAAAGACAGACAGAAACAGTTTGAAAAAGCTGGACTTCGTGTTCTCAAGGTAAAGGAAGCAAAACTGATTCTCAGCTCATGTTTTTGAACTAACATGTTTAATGTATGCCTAAAAGACTGATGAACTATTTCAATATATTACTTTTAAAAATTAAGATCAAGTCAGCCTAAGCCTTAAAATAGATGCAGTCTTTACTCCTAATAAAAAGTACTTTAAATATAATGCAAATAGTCACTCAAAAAGTGATGAAATTCTGAGTAGTCTTTTTAATTGTAGTGTATATTCTTCCTGATATTTCATGCTTCAAATCCTCCTCTATAGGACTAGATAAATATGAGATTGGATGGATGGTAGATGGAGTTCAATATTTCAGGAAACTAATGCTCTGGAGAAGAGCCTTGCAGACCCCTGGCACTGCCCTTTGCCATGGGGCTGTGGCTGCCCACTGGTGGATCCAGTTTGCCCGAGGTTCTATGTGATTATTTACACTGCACACAGCCGGGCACTGAGGACACAAGGGACAGACCCTCTTCTCTGTGCCCCCTTTTTCCCTGACAGCTGGAAAATTTTGATCAATGGGAGCTGAGGTTTTCCACGCCTTGCTGGACACTTGCAGTTCTTCACAAGACTAGTCTGTAACACCCACACAGCTTATTCTCATATATGAGATAATCAATCTATTCAGCACAACTCAAGTACTGAAAATCAGTACAAGAGGAAATATTCCTACTGGTTTCAATGAGAGGCATGGGATACTGGTATGGTTTTTTTTCCTTGGATCAGTTACACACTTCAGATGGTTGATCTGCTATGCAGTCGATGTATATAAATTAAATCAAAGGTTCTTGCATTGAAGAACATAGCATGGATATTGGTCTCTGTTTGCCTATACTACACTGTTATTTATTTATGTTACAGATTGAAAAGATACATAATCCTCTTCTATCTGCTGCATTCCAACAAATGAAAAAAAGAATAGAAGAAAAACAAGGTACCTCCAAAATAACCCACAGGTTGTACCAGCATGTTCCTGCTGA
This sequence comes from Pseudotriccus pelzelni, assembly GCA_035584735.1. Lineage (NCBI taxonomy): Eukaryota > Metazoa > Chordata > Aves > Passeriformes > Tyrannidae > Pseudotriccus > Pseudotriccus pelzelni. The sequence continues at coordinate 9,218,931 of JAWMRA010000164.1, read as the reverse complement.
GTTCTGTAGTTCAGTTTGCCAGATTGGATTTCACAGGATGTATTCTCCACCAACAGGTAAGAACTTGCTTTGGCATCTTTAATCAAAATGAACAGTGACTGACTACTAAATTCGGGTTAAAATCAGAAAAAAATGTCATTTCTAAACAATAACTGTTCCTCAGGTGCATTTAGATTGCTTTGAGCTTACTTTATTATCTAGAGTAAGGTTTCCCTCCCTGATACTGTAAAGCCAGTAAGGCTCTGGCACAAGAAGCCTGGATTCAATCAAGCCTAGCCCAAACACTACTGACAGAATTGTTACTATACACATAATTCCGTCTCCAAGTTGTTTTGGTTTTTATCACTCTTTAAAGAAAGTCAAGGTCCTTATTTACCTGCTGCAAACATGCACTCAGCAGCTTGGTGCTTAAAACATGTTCAAAGGCATCACAGAATATTGAGGCTGAAGGCACTTGGGAAGGCTGTCTAGCCCAGCCCCCTGCTCAGATCAGGTGTGGTCACAGACAGCACATAATCTGACTGCTCAGCTGCCATTCGGATGGGAAGAAATTGTGGGCTCTACAAAATATTGTAGCAGACAGGTGTTTTCAGAAAGGGAAAAATAAGCTTTTAGTTCTTAATCCTGCAATAGGTGAAGGGTGTTACATTTTGCTTGTCTATTGCAGAATTGGGATTTCAGGCAATAAACTTCAAAAGTGGAGATTTGACTTTCTGTGTCTGTGCAATGTACATGGCACGTTTCCACCCTTTAAGAGCAGTAAATAGGATGATGGTCTAATATCCTTGCACTTTTCCACATGAAACTGTAACAGCACTTTTATGTGACACTCTTGTTATAAATATCCAAGTTTTTTTTGGTCGGTTGCATTATTAAAATGTGTAATCCTGAATCAAGCAACAGCCTCGTGGAACTACCATCCCAGAAGGACCAATTGTTGAATACTTTGTCTTCTTCTTTTGAAAATTTTTCTTTCTTTTTCCAGAACAAAATTATGGACCTGGCATTTACTTTAAAAGGAACCCAAGAAACCTAATCGAAGATAAAGCTATGGGGGAAATGGGCTCTAAAATGTACGTGTTTGAGGCTGATGTATTAACAGGTTTATACACTAAAGGCCAGTCCGATATTATTATGCCACTGGCTGTGGAGGGCGATGCCTTTATGGTATATGACAGTTTGGTAAATAATATGGACAATCCTGACACCTTTGTCATTTACAACAGTGTTGGGGCCCTTCCACAATATTTGCTGACTTGTTCCCTGGTGACTGAGCAGCATCCTGAGTGAGAATTAATCAGAACTGTAGCTGTTGTGAAGATCCTCTCAGAACAAAATCTAGTGCTTAGATTTAAGAGGATGCTCTACTTAGTAATGTGCTGTGGTCAAAGTGCCTCGTGCAAAATACTCTGAAATATCCATGAACAAAAGAGTAAGGCAATACCCTAAGGAGATTAGGACAAAATTATCTGTGACTGGAAACAGAAGGGAGAGCATCCCAAAATACAGTTTAACATTTACATGGTCATTTAATTTTTACCTACAGTGTTCTGAGCGGGGGACTATACACTTGATGTTTGCATAGGCTGTGATTTTTCTATTGCATGTCAGTGAAACAAAAAGTCTTGGTTGCGCCTTTGATTCCTAAATTTTCTTTTGACTTAAATGGGTGAATGTAGCAGATAAAAGCTGTTTCCCACTTAGAGACAAGCTATTAAATATATGTAGTTATGACAAACATGAGGCAATACTGCATGATTTCTAACAGTAGTTGCTGTTACAGGTTTTATTTGTTATTTCAAGCATTGTAGATACATGTATTCAAAATTAAAAGTATGAATGTCATTATCAGTTAACTTGTATTTTTTTGTATAGTCTTAAGAATGATTTGGACTGTATTTGAGCTTCAGATTTCTCAGCAATGTTTAATCTCTTTGAAAGGGTACAAAATAGTAAAGAACTGGTTCAAACTACAGCTTGAAACTGATCTTCAGTTAATCTATCTTTACCAATATCTTTTAAAGATTACATTGTCAGCCTTGTAGCCAGGTATGCCCACATTGATTCTGCAGTGACCTGAAGCCAGCACACGGAAAAGCCAAAGAGCCATTATAGGAATTCCACCATCAAAGGGAATTCAGTCCAGCGCTCAGGTACTTGGAAACTTTCTGTACTGAAGCCTAAAACTATGCCTGATGTTAACAGTGTTTAAAACAGATGTGTTGCCCCAAACAAAAAGCTACTACCAGATTTGTCCAAACTGTCCCACCAGTTCTTGGACTAAAACACCTAAACACCTTAAAGCAGTGCTGTAATACAGAAATAAAGGCTCCTCTTCAGTACCTCACCTGTCAGTATCAGGTCAGCCTCTCACCTGAAGTTACCTGTAGTCAAAACTGTCATTACCTGGGGAGGAGAAGGGCTCACATAAAACCATTAAAAAACAACAGTGTTGTCATATGAAAAGCATTTCACCCGCAGGTAAAGCACTGTGCTTTTGGAGAGCATCTGATCTCTAAAACACAGATGAAAGTAGCATTTGATAAAACTTCTCAAAATAATTTGTTAATGAATTCCCAGGGTACTTGTACTGCACCTGCAACTCCTAAGGTACTAGTCATAGTGCTAGCAGCCACTCACAAGTCCAGAAGAGATTAAGTTATAAAAGTCTAATTCTGAACTTTAAGTGAGGTTGCAGGTGGAAATTTTTTTAAACCATTACAAAAGAAACTTTTAAATTAATATATTCATATTTTCTTTGGTTGGGTTTTTTTTATTCTTATTTTAAAGAGTAGTTATACCTATTTTTGTAGAAGGTAGTTTTGTAGTGTGTGAGCCTCTAACACACATGAGTTTTGTTCTCAAGAAATCCCAATGTTTCTCTTAGGAGTCTGTTCCTATTTTAGCTATTCCATTTAAGCAACAAATTCTTTTCTACTTCTGTTCCCTTTTTCTCCTCATGTTTGTCAATTCACACATTACTGCCATGAAAACACAGAGCTGTAGATTTAAGGTTAGACAGCGCTGAACAAGGATAAGCTCTTATTTAAGTTTGTTTCAAGAGATTTCATTTTTAAAAGCAATTTCATGGCAGGAATTCTTTTATTTTCTTTTATGAAAAAACTCAGTACAGTGTTTCTGAACTACTGCAACAATTTCTAACGATTTCTAAGCATCGGTTTTCAGAAAACCTAAAGGATTTTTTGGCACAATTGAACATCTTTTTCCTACTCGGCATAAAAAAAAAATCAGTTTTCGTAATTAGGTGTTAGTTTAATAGTGTCACACAAGTATTGGTAACAATGTGTTTCATTAATAACCTTTTTATTTACTTTGTAACTCTTAACTATACCTGAAAAGGTTTGCAGTCAGCTTAATAGAAAAAAATAATTATTGAGAAAGCTTTAACAGCTTATTCCAATGCCCAGCACATGCTTTCTCCTCCCTCCACATACACCTGCAGTTTATAAGGATTCATTGTAACTGAATATTTATCTCCCATGTTATTATAGCCAGATTTTTTCCTGGTGTATAATTTCTACTGAAGTTCACCCATGTTCTCCACACTTAGTGATACAATATACATTCTCTATATATGGTTTTTTAAAAACTGCTAATGTAAGAGGTTGCATATAGTTATTTTCATCTGGTCCTCAAAAATAATAATTTCATATACAGAAACTAGAAAATAAACCCAGCACAAACTAGATGTACCAAGTAGTACATATTAAAATAATTACCACAGTAATTGAAAATTCCTGATCTTAGTCCTACAATAATCAGTTAACTAGAGACTACTCCACAGCCTCTGGAATTTCTCTGTTGTTGACAATAAGGGTATGAATAATTCCCTCCTTTCGTTTCCCACTACTGACAGCCTTAATGCAACAGCTGTGATCAGCAACAGTGAAGTGAGTTTCAGTCCCATCTTCGACAAATTCACCCTGGGAGGGAGGAAACAAAAACAAAAACAGACATGTGATATTTTAGCAAATGAAAAAGCTTGAGTGCATCAGTGTCAAGATCACTCGTAGTTCCCGCATTACAGCAGGGGGGTTATAACGAGATGATCTTTAAGGTTCCCTCCAACCCAGGCTGTTCCATGATTTGGTGAATCTTCTTCCTGCTCTCAGGTACAGCACAACTGTTGATTTTACAATTTGTACTCATCCAGGGGCTTTCTTGTGGCAGTAGAAACTACTTTGACACATCCTTCAAGGAGGGAGAAGCTTACCTCATATGCATATTGACAGTCATCATAATACAAAAAAACACCAAACAGATTAAGCCTTCTACCTGCCAGCCTGCTCTAAAAACTAATGCAGATGTGACAGGAAGACAGAAGCTTATTTTGCTAAGCTTTGGTTATGTAGGCTGGGAAGAGCCTTTGGAAGGGATCACATACCGCCGTTTCCATTTTTTCACCATTGCACCACACATCCATAGTGTCCTTTTCTGTGAAGGAAAAGGAAAACAGAAAGTAGAAAGAACAAGGTATTTTTCCCCCCTATAGACAAGGATGTAGGAATTTTTTAAATCTACTGTTGAATTTTACTTTCAGTTCCCAAAAGAAGTTCCTAATTAGCCAAAGTCCCTGAGCTACAGGGTTTGCTCTCAACAATGAGAGCTCTGAACGTATATTTTTGCTTTGAACGTATATTTTTACCTCTCCCTAGCCCTGGCTATTGACTCTGGGTTGTTCAGAATATTGCCAGAAATATTCTGACAGTCTTAAACTGAAAACCTTGATGACAGAAAAATGAAGTAATTTCTGCTAATTATTTGAATGCCATTTATGCAGTGAAGCTCTAAATTTTTTTCAGGTTGGTTTAATTCAAAAGCAGCATTATTTTACATCCATCAAACTGTTTGTATTCTTCAAAATCTCTTCAAAGCCCAAGTACCACTTTAAATATCAATCTCAGATTTTTTTTCCATTTGAAACAGAATATTCTTTTACTTCTTCCAGCACATCCTTCTTAAATTTTTTTGCTCTAGAATTCACATTACTGACACTGTCATCCACAGGTCATCAGCAGAGAGCTGATCCCTGCTTGCCTTTCCAGTAAGCATAGGGAGATTAAAATCCTGTGAGGAGACTTATTTGTTTCTGACATAAAAATTGTTTTTCTTCACTGCCTCCCTTCATCTTAGAGCAGTTCATTCTGTCCTGAGGCTTTATAAAAATCATAGCCCAAGATCTCTTGTTTCCAGATCTAACCATACAGCAAAACCTAAGTGGAAGTTTTCCCACTAGATGCCATGGACAAATTCCTCAGGGGGTCCCTGCCTCCTAGCTGCTTGTTATATATCTAAGAAGGGGGGGCAGAAGAGATGTATTGCCTGCTTATTAAAATAGTGAAAGAATATAATATGAACTTTTTAGATTAAATTTGTAGTTAAGAAGTGATGCAGAAAAAAGGATGCTCATTAGTCTTATCAAAAATGTAGAAACTGTTACACTTCCTCAGATAGAGACTCTGGCTGATGATTATTGAAGGGAAAGCCTGGGTACCTGCTGAACAAACATCAGGTTTGATCACAACACAGATAACATTTCTATAACAAGCTTCACCTGCAGAACTGTCTTGCCAGAGCAGCTCTATGGATGCAGCAGCCATAATGCCTCCCAACCTCTTTTTTCTTTTTTTTTCTTTGCTGTTAAATCTAGACCACACTGCTGTAGGTTCACATGTGTGTAACAAGACCGTTGTCTTTGGCATCTCATTCCAAACTTCCAAACCACCCAAGATTTTATACTGCACCAGTGCTACCCACTGAACTGCACTTTCTCTTAATTACCTGTTATTAAATGCACACAAGTTTTTTCAAAGGCAGCAACATGGAGTCATTCAATGTTTGCTTACCTAGAACAATTCTATAGTCCGTACCATCCAAGTTCAGTATCCAAGTATTGGTTGTTTTTAACCTGTTTTCCATATATTTCTTCAGACTCTTTCCATTGATCTCCAAAGTATATTCATATGCAAAGCCACTGACTGCATCTATGTTAATAGCAGCTTTTGTTTTAGTAGCTCCAACAGTGAATGTTTCTTTACCCACTAATTTAAACATCCATTCTTTTCTTATTTCTTCCTGTAGAATAAAACAAAGACAGTGGGTATTAACTGAGAAATCTGAGTGCATGTTTTAATGTTAAAAATACTGAACTGGAACTCAGAAGACAGCTCCATACTGAACTGTTATTTGGGAATGAATGCATACACAGTGGTTTGTATGCACAGAGTGCCTCTGCCCAAAGACAGCAAAGCACTTCATGAATACTCACACCTTAACTGGAACTGAAAAAAAGAATGATGCAGTTCAGTAAATCAGGTAAAGTTAATCAACTGAATGTACCTCACTTGCATTTATTAGTCTTTTGTTTGCTCTGATGCGTGTTGCATGGAAGTGCACTTATATAGTCTGTATCACAGTGAATTTTGAGCACATAGCAATTTCACCTTTCCATCAACATAGACAACACGTTTTCCTGAAGTGGTCCCATGTTCAAATTCAATCTTATGAACACCATCACTTAAAGCTACTTCCCAAACAGCCACCAAATCTGTCATCTTCTCTAAGTGGCTGTACCGAGACCTAAGGAAAAACCAACAAAGTAAATTAATTGTTGTTGAAAGTTCAATTCCTGATGTCTGCAGTTCAAAGCTTTACTGGTTCAGGGCAAGTTGTTTTTTGCAAATGAAAAATGAGACTTGAAAGAATAACCTTACAGAACGGCTTATACTTTCATGTTTTTTCAAATACTCAGATATGACAAAATATCACAAAATATAAACCGACAGTTAAACACTCACTTTGACAAACACGGTACAAAGACACAGATACCCATCTAACCTCTAAAAACTTTTAAAACTCCAATTTCAGGTGACAGTAGGTTACAAAATACGCTTAGTATTCAGACGGTCCTGGACAGTTTTGCTATTTTCTGGTAGGCAGTTTAGCTGTTTTAACAGATTTGTCTGTAATCTCATAAACACTACCTACATCATGCAGAAATGCACACACAAACACTCACAGGGGAAGAGATCTGGCAAGATATCCTTTTCTTTAAGCAATTTTTAAAGTTTAGATACAATCATAACTGACCACTGGAACTGTGGATATCTTTCCAAATCTGCTCATACCACGGTCCTGATTTTTTACCTTACTTCATCTTCACAGACAGTAATCTCCTCCCCGGATGCCATAGTAACCCAAACAGCTTTTAATCCAATTAGCAGCAAGAAAAAATAGAAAAGCAGAATAGCAGCAGAGAAGTGCTGAGGTCTAAGTTTTCCTGGTTATCTCTTTTAAGATAAAGGACATTTTTTAAAGCGTTATTAACTAGCATGCAGTGCTAGCTGTAGTATATATGATGAAACAAAAGCATTTAAAATAAAAACATCTTTCCTCTTATACAGAAAGGAAAAAAATTGGAATTGTATTGTATTCTGCAAAAATATAATATTTTGCAAAATTAGTAAGTGCAGTTTATTGTAACTTTATTAGCTCATTATAACTTTGTTGGTTATTTGGTGGAAAAATGGGCTGCCCAACTTGTGACTGAAGACTTAGAAACTAAAAGCAGGAACCCAATCAGAGCTGCCCATCTCAGTCCCAGACCGTAATGACCTCGAGACCGTGAAATAGCACAGCCACCAATTTCACCTACTCGCTTTCCTAAACCACTGTCGCAGTTTTCAGCAAGCACATTAGCAAATCTGACCTGGCAATTCAGTCACAAAATCTATGTGAACCGCAAATAACTCATTTCTTACTGAAGAGCAGTAGAAGACTTGTAGCAAGCGTGGGTAGAGCCCTTCCCAAATCTTCGTTCGCGAAGCCTAGCCATGAGATGAGATGAGACCATGACGGTGTTTTACAACCACTGACTGATTTTTAATGTATTATTGTCATTAATTAATTTGCTAAGGGCTGCCTGCCTTGCCTGTGCGTATGAATAAGCATAGCTTAGATGTAAACAAATAGTAACACGTGCTAATAACTTCCGAGGAGACTCTTTTGGCTGTTCCTGAAGTTACTGGCGGCTATGAAGGCTGGCATCCCCCGGCACACGGTGGGAGTCAGGCGGGGTATGTTTCCCTCTCCTCGAGGGAGAGGTGGCGGGGACTCGGGATAGACCCGCGCCTGGCCCTGGCATGGGATGAGCACAAGGAGCGGCCTCGGGCACAGAGGAGATGCCAGGAGAGGTGGCAGCTGGAGGGTGTCCCCAGGCCACCCTTCACCATCCCCGCCCGGCAAGACGCAATCCTCCCGCGTGGATCTTGAAGATTATTTAGGATCAGTGCTAAAAGGGTTATGAAGCATCCCAGAACACACAAATTCCATTTTCTTTTCTTTTTTTTTTTCTTTTTTCTTTTTAGCAAATCATGGTAATGAGGTAATAGACTTCTGTTTTAAAGCGAAGCTGAATCCAGACTCTAGGGGGGCTGTGTGTTTCCTGAAAGGCAGCCGGTACCACCCGAGTCCCAAGGGAAAGCCTTGGAGGGACCGGGCGCTGCCGACTTCCAACAGCCACCCGCTGGCTCCAATCCATGGAAACGCATCTGTCCTGCACCGACCGCCTCGTTTCACTGCGTTTTCTGCTAACCAAGGCAGCGGCCCAAAACGAAATTTACTCCCTTACACGAGGGCTTGCTCTGAAAACTAGGCTGGGATTACCGCTCCCCATCCACCTAATCCCGGCAGCGCTCATCGTGGCGCGGCGTACCGGGAAGCGCATGAGCTCCAGGGCGGCAAATCTCCCGCCACCCACCGTTACCGCCGGCAGCGAGCTTTTTCTGTGTGTGTGTGTGTACGCGTGTGAAAAAAACGCCACGTCCCCGCAGTGCCGCTCCCGCCGCCCCCCAGGCTGCTCACCCCGCGGCCCTGAGGGCGGCGGCCCCGCTCCTACCTCGGCCGGGTCTCCTCCCCTCGCCTCCCGCGCCGCAAGATGGCGGCGCCCGCCCGGCACCGCCCCGCGCCCGCGCGCCCGCCCGCTGCCTCAGCCCCCCTGCCGCCCGAGGCGCTCCGCGGCCACGGAACCGGCCCCTCTCCCGCCCGGCGGCCCTCGCCATGACAGAGGTACCGTGGCGGCCCCGGGCGTCGCTGCTGGGTGGTTGGAGCAGGGCAAAGAGCGATCCAACAGCCCGCAAGCCCCGGAGCCGCCACCGCGTTTCTGAGCTCTCCGCTCGCGGCGGGGCCGCTGCGCCCCGGGGGCGTTGGAGGGAGCCGAGAGCCGGTGGTCTGGGCTTCTTAGAAGGGCGAATTCCGCTCACTGCACATATTTTTCCTTCTGATAGAGATCGGGAAAACTGAGCATGCTGTATGTTGTTGAGTACGCTTTTCCCCAGTGTATTTTGCGGATCCTCTTGGAGCGCCTCCCAAGCCCTCCTGTAGTGGCTGGGTGTTCTTGGGGACTTGGGGTTGGTTTGGTTTAATTTTGGGGGCATTTGGTACTCCCCACCGCTTGCACAAGCTGATCTGCAGAACTCAGGTTTCTGCCTCTTCTTCCCCTTCTCTCAGCTGCAGCAGGAGAAGGCAGAGTGGGAAAACTTAAACAAGCTATTAATGCGTCATGGGTTGAAACCGGTGAGTCTTGCTGCCCCCCAATGCTGCAGAAATACGACAGGTAAGGAAGTGCTAATTTAACTACTTTTTGTATTTGGAGGTAGTAAACCTAAGTTCGAAAGGTGTCTCTAAAACTGTCACTTTCAAATGGCAGCAGACATGCAATCTTCTCCAGCTGTTAAAAGCCTTTCCTTGTGACTTTGTTTATGTTTTGTATTTCCAGATATGATTGTCCTAGACAGTCAGTCTTCTCTAGAAATCAGAATTGCATTAAAAACGCTGGTGGAAGACATTGAGCGACAGCAGAAGTTGATGCAGGGACTTATGGAGACGAATCGATGTCTTAGGTAAGACGAAGTGGAAGGAACTTACCTGCTAATGCAAAGTGAAAGTATTTTGAGTGTGCATCTCCTGCCCAGTGGAGATCTTGTCTCACCAGAGGCCTAAGATCCTTTTCCTGATATTATTGCCCAATGTGCAACAGTGTTGGCCTAGATCCTTTTGAGCTCTTCCGTTATTTCATCTGCTGCATATTTCCCATACCTGCTGCCGCAGAATATTATCAAATGTCATCACGTGATGTTAGGTGTGTGCTTCCTGCATTGTGTTTAATGAAATGAGTTTAATTTAAATGAAGGATTTTTTTTTTTTTTTCAGAGATGTGGTACGACAGGAACAAGGTCGGGCATCTCGACAAGAGCAACGGGCTAATGATTTGGAAAATGTGGTGAAAAACATTAAGGCTAAAATTCGTCAGCTGGAAGATGAAACGATAGCTAAAGCTTGCCAGCAACAGAACCAAGTCAGAGAACTTCAAAAAGACCAGCAGGCTTCCCAGGTAGTTTGGATACTGCTACCTGAGGATTCAAACTTTTTTTTTTTTTGGAAGATCTAAAAATATTTACATTGATAAAAGTAAACATGAGTCTTGGGTCATAGAGTTGGGTCACACTGTCTAGAGCGAAGATTTTTTGAGCCATGCACAATTTTATAGCAATAACTTAGAAAAATATTTGTGTCCTTCTTCCACTGCCTCTTTATGGCTAAAAACCAAGGACTAATCCTCCTTGGGACCAAGTGTGTACCTGGGTATGTACAGAACCGTCAACTGGGGGGTCAGAAGAGTTTAATAATGCTCTCGTTACCTGTTCACAGGTAAAATACCAACAACAGCAGGAAAAGCTGCAAGAACAGGAAGAGATTATTGCCCGTTTGCAGAAGGAGCTGAGCAAGGTTGGGATGGAGGAGCAGCATCGCCTTGCCACTCAAAACAAAATGTTTCGTCAGTTTTGCAAAAGAGCTCCCAAGTCTCTTCTAGATCAGAAGTAAGTGACCGTCTTATGCTGGTGAACAACCTGTAATGCGGAATGAAGAAACAGATTTTAAAGCAATGGTTCTTGATATTTATATGGGGTTAAAAAAAGGCTGGAGACCTTACGAGTGCAACCTGAAATATGAATTCTTTTAAAGGTACAGCAGTGCAGTGATATTTTTCTTTCGTAAAATCGTGAGACAGAGAAATCCATGGCAGAAATTAAAAAATTACCAGCCACTACCTACACTAGGTGTCAGCAAAGGGAAGGGAATGATTCACTGTTCTCTGGAACTGCAGTGTCTGCTAGGATGATCTCATCCTGGGATTCTAACATTTAAAAATGTAAATTAAAAAAAATTACCAAAAAAACCCCAAGAGACATGATCCCTACCCCCCCACCCAAAAAGAGCCCTTCCAGTTTTGATAAGGGATCTTTGCAACTGCTGACTGCAGGCTTACTGTGAAGCTTCAAAGTACTTTAGAGTAAGTTCTGAAGGTATCCCAAGCCCGGATCTCTTGCTGGTAGGATTTCCATAGCTCTGCTATACTCAGAGATTTGCCAGTTCTTAGGCCTCAGGTAGCCATTGCTTTACTGTGCTGATGTCACCTGCTTTCTAGACCTGGCCACAAATATTTATCTGGGAAGCTTCTAAAATGAATTGTGTGTGCACAGCCTTTTCCTCATGCCCTTGCTGTATGAGAGGAGGAATCACTGAATCTGGTTCCGTGTGCCTCTCTGTTAAGGTTGCTGGGTAAGTCATAAGATGAGGAAGCTGTTAGGCAGATTTAGGTTTTTCCCTCCTCTTGAATGATTTTGCCAGTTCTAGACTAGTACAGAGTTAATATCTCTGCCTGTCTGTTTTGGCAAACTGTGACCATGTTTGTTTGGTATGAAAGAAAACCCCACTGTTTGGAGCAGCCGCTTCTGAAGTGCAGTTCAGCTGTGTGAGCTGGCTTCTTCCTCTGGGTTGGTCACAGTATCTCTCAGGCATGAGTTTTTTGAGATTACCTGAAATTCAAAATGCCATTTTTCCTTTCTTCAGGTACCTTTGTCTAATTGATTATTATGAATCTCAAATTAGTCAGATTAAAAAGGAGCTGAGGTAGGTCTTGTCTAATGCCTTATGGTACTACTGTTCAAAATTTATTTACCCCTTACTGTTCTTAAACCACATAGTGGTAAATATTCTGTGCTCCAGATCTCTCTAGAACATATCTTAACAGCAAAAGGTTGTAATGGTCATAGAAGCTTGGATTTATCCAAGGAACAAGTGTCAATCCAGGCTAAGCAGCTCCTCAGTCAGGAGGCCAGGACAGCTGGGAGGTTTGGGATATTCACACACTTGAGCTTTAAGTCTTTTTTTTTCTTTCTTTCTTTTTTCCCTTCCTCTTTTGCCAGAATTACTGCATTAGCTGTGCTCAGTCAAATGATCTACTAAACTAAAGGATTACTGTGTTTTCAGCTCTATCACTGTGCAAAGCAACAAGCAGATACCTGACACATCCCTGTAGTTTGAGATTATTATCTTGAAAATTGAAATGGGATTTGCTTGTACGGGAGTTTCTCTTGAGGATAAGTGCACTTAATTAGCATGTGAAGCAGCTTTCCCAGAAATCAGAGCAGTGGATCTTAGGGCAGAATTTCTATTCTATTTACTTTGCAATTTATGGAAATATTATTATCATACATAACTGCTAACTAAACCGACTTAGATTTTTGAGTTAATTGAGTTGCAGTAAGCTCAGACATTTTTTTTTCCCCAACAGGCAGTATAAAAAAGATGAAGACCAGGTACAGAGAGAAGGAAAAGGCAAGGAAGAATTCTTAAATCTGGATGCTACTCCTAATTACAGAGCACTGCTCACGGTATGGAACTGCCAAATCTAAATCAGTGCAGACCTGTAAATGGTAACCCTTCAAGAACCACCTAGAAACATAAGCACGTTTGATTTCTGTCCCTTGTTCTTGTCATGTGTTCAGAACTTGTAACCTCTCTGTGCGGGGTTCCCTGTCCTTATGCAAAGGTTCAGCACTGTGTTGTGAGTCTTTGCTGGAGACTGCATAGTCACAGTTCTCCATCTGTGGTCTAATGCAGCTCTTGGTCTTAGTAATTTATTCCTCATCCGTGCTGTTTTGCTGTACAGGCAATTGTGAACCCTTCTTAACATGTACATACTTTAAATTGTTCAGGTTGTTGATTAAGAAATTAGTGAAATAAAAGAAATAACCCAGTCTATGTTGCAGTCTTTCCAGAAGCAACTTATTGAAACAAAAGCCAGGAATGAAGAGCTTTTGCTTGAAAATACAAATCTCAAAAAAGATTTGGAAATAAGGTAAGAAAGGAAGTATCATCCATTGCAAGGCCATTTCAGTAGACTTTGCATTACAAAGAAAGAAACCAAAAGCACCAGTAGTTGTACAAGTGTAGTATGAAATCTGCGATCAAAGAAATAAGATATGGCAGCAACTGCCAAAGTCCCCTCCCTACACTGTTAATAATAACTGCTAGTTGTTAGTTTGCTATTTATTGCTGTTATCACATAGAAACGTAGCAGAATTTAATTTTCAGAATAATGTTTTGGCACTGGCAAAGCTTTGTTATTTTTTTGCTTGGCTAAATTTTATAGATATCTCCCAATACAAGACATATAATACAGTGCTTTTTCTTTCTAACAGGCCTACTGCACAGGAATTAAGATTTCACAAGCACCAAGTGAAAAAACTAGAGAAAACTTTAAAGAAAACTATCCAGTAAGTATATTCCTTTAATAACTTCCATGAATCCTCTGGACTTCTGAAAGCAAAGTTACTCTGCAACTTGTAATGTAGATAGTGGCTTATACAGCATGTACCTTATCAAGCATTCCTCAGAGCCTGATTATGGGCAGCAAATGCTGCTGGATCTCCAAAGCCCTGCGTATCTCTGAAATGATGGCAGGGTGTCCAAATGGGGGCACAGCACAGTGCATCTTTTTTATTTCACTTCGTCTTTCTGGATTTGATTTGAGGGTTATCGCAGGCTATAGGGACAGGGCCATCTATAGTGTTTACTGCTTCATGAGCTATAAAGCAAGCTACTGGTAGCATTACGGATTATGAATGTGAAGGTATGAGTTGGCAAAAGGTTGCAGATACTGAAGTTATGTCCATATTATTCTTAGAAATTGACTTGGTGGTTTTCTGAAATGTTGCTAAGAAAATATACATTGAAGGTATTAAAGATCCAGTACAGATGAAGTATTTTTATCTGTAATTTCACTTTGTCATTTTTGTATGTGTATATGGAATGATAAATATTTTATAGCCTGAAAAAGACATCACTTTAAAATAAATATGCACTTTGTGTATATTTAAATAGTCTTTTCTCTTGTGCAGTGAGTATTAATTATGTGATCGTTTTAGAGAAAGTCATCTTAGATTTGACAAGAGGGATGTCGAGCTGTGTATAGTTAGCCAGGAAAGGTGTTCCAGCAGAAGCAGATAAAGACAGCTTGGAATTTGACCCTTTTGAGTAAAACTCTGGATTTTAAGTCTTCAGCCACAGTAGAACCTCTGGTAACAGAACAGCTGTGTATCTGGTGGTGTCCATTCTAAATCAGGATACAGTCTGGAATAACCTGGAGGTTTGAGATAAATCAGTGATATTTACATTAGGTATTGTGTTGTCAGTCTGCGCTAGTTCAGTCTGATGGAATTCTATCGGCCAACAGCATAACATGGAGATTTTACTTTGTAGGTGCTACATACCTGGTTCTTTCCTCAGGCTGAAAGTAGTATCTGCTGCTAAGGCTGTTTGTATAACCCACTGTGTGTATTTTTATGCAGATCTTTGGGGAGTAGGACCAGAGAAAGAGAAGAAAAGAAAGAATCTGGGAGCACTGCGGAAGTGGATCAGCTGCAGGCAGCTTGCCGGCAGTACTTACAGGTAGGCAGATTTCATCTGTGCTGTGTGTATCTAGCACTGTTACAATGAAATACTATACATGTTTTGTTTAACTACCTAAACTGATGGGTGCTGGTTTGAGTCTAAGGGTTCCTATCAAGTCCTCTCTGCAAGATGAGTGATGTCCTGGATTTGGCAGTTAATGTAGGCTGGTTCTTAATTGTTCTATCTCTGTAAACTACCTGAAAATATAGCAAGGAAGCAGACACTGACTGGCAAATATCAAATCCGTGATTTAGCTGAAGTCTTTTCAGGACAGGGGATTTGTTCAAGGTCTTGGGCAAAACAGATCCTCAGGTTACAGTTTTAAACACGATAGTGGCTTTTGTTTTTCTTCAAATTAAAAAGCCCAAATATAATAAAACTTACCAAAATGCAAACGGCGGAAGTAACAATGCCTCAAGCAGATAAATGTTAAGTGTCCCTCAAAGGGAATTATACTTGCATTACTTTTACATATCTTCTACCTAGTATGTGTTTAAATCTTTCAATCTATTACTTATTGAATGCTTGTGTAAAATTCATCGATAGTAATACTGGATTGATAGTAATATTGGAGCTATTTGTGATTTAATGTTTAGACAATCAAGGCTGTGAAAGACAGGAATTTTATTATAAAACATCATACATATTTGAGCAATAAAACTTGTTCTTTGTTTTTGAAGGTTTTGTCCCATATTGATTCTATTTTGCGAAGTCCAAGAGCTCCCCCATTAATATACCGGCGTGGCAAAGGGGCAGCGCAGAATTATACTAAAGAAAACCGATGGGAATGTGGATTTGAGCACCTTCCCCTCACTATAGAAATGTGGGCAGATCAGCTGATGGCCCTAAAGGTAACCACAAGTTATTGTACTTGGCTTTATAGTCTTCCTTTCGTGGGCTGACCCCTCCTTGATCTCTCCCTGTACGTAGTTGTGTGGGTTTTTTGTGTGTAGATTTTGTTATTGCCTGACTGGGTGTTAAATTTTAAGATTTAATTCTGCTGTCCATATGAAACACATACCAGAGATACTCCTCTGTGTATATCATTTAAGTGTTTTTGTTCACTGACTGAGTCCATGAGAACACAATTAAGCTTTAGAGTCTGGACTTCACACATTAATGATGTTGCATTCTCTTTCTTCCTTTTGTCTGGCCAGAACAGTAACTTTTTGATCCAAATACAAGTGAAATAGTTCTGTTTAAAACCAAACTCTCTGTGACCAAAGCTTCTTAATTGACTGAAACTGTAAAACAGTAAATATAGTGGGTTTAGACTGTAACTGTTGTTTTTAAATCAAAGAATGTCAGCAAGATACTGTGCCTAAATTCCATGAAAGCTAAAACCTTACTATCTCCAACACTGGAATGTTTTTGCATATGAGAAACAGCAAGTCTGCCTGTTTCTATAATAAAAGCGAATTTAAGGAGTCTCTAAAATAAGTTGTGTCCCCTCCCTTCTTTTACAAGGATTTGCATAGGTCCTTGAGAAAACTGTCTTTGGAACTGATGCCCTGGCATACTGCAGATCCCCAGGATAACAGAGAATCCATACGAGTTGAAGATCTCCAGTTCATAGTAGATGCAATTTTGGAAGAAATAGAAAATAAGGAAAAGGTATTTCTCACCAGGGGTTCATAATCACAAGTTACATTCTTAAATGCATTCTTCACATGGTGATTGGATTGGTGCATTTGAAAGCCTTGTGGGGTTTAAAAAATACCTGTTTGAAGACATGCAATAGTCAAAGACTGTTTTAACATAATGGATAAATTCACCTTGGGGGAGACCGCTTTGATCAAAGGCACTTGACCAGCGATGAATTTGCATTGCCCTGTAGTCTCAGGAATGATCCTGTTCTGTTTCTCAGTCAGTGCTGAGAATACATAAATGTACTTCTCAGCAACAGAGAAGAAAGCTTTTGAAAGACTATTTTGGGTTTAGTACGTATTTGTGCCTGAAAAATATTGAAAATACATCGTCAGATTTAAAAATACTTGAAAGGCTGAGATTTAATAAGGGAAGTTGCACTTATGTTTCTTCAGACTGTTTTTAAGAGTGTTTCACAGTTTGAAAGTGTCCTTGCCTTGTTAAGCATAACATTGATGAATTCTTCCTGCTTGCTGCAGAACAGCCAGACACAGTCCTTGCAGAGTCTGTCTGCGATAGTCTCCCACTTCCAGAAGTTGTTTGATGTGAATTCTCTGAATGGTGTTTATCCACGAATGAATGAGGTTTACACAAAGCTTGGGGAAATGACCAACGCTATGAGGAATCTCCATGAGCTCCTAGAACTAGGTAAAGACTGACCACCATTCCAAAGGAAAAAGAAAACAACTGGAAAAGGTGATCTCTTCATAGAAAATAACATTGAGCTGTTGAGAAATGAGTAAACCAAGTGTTTTCTTCAATGGGAAGATAAAAATAGGCTCCTGACAATTTGCAGTTTAAATAATTCCCATTATTTTAAGCCTTTAGCAGTTGCTGAGGAATAACAGCGAGGCAGAAGGGAATAACAGAGGAAATAGAATTTTTATTTTGTCCGTGAAGCTTTGTTTTCTGTGAGCTGACTTCATAATTGTCTTTCATTCTCTACTTGAAAGATAACAAGTTTAAGGAAAAAAATAACCTCTGCCGTAGAATTCTACTCACTAATTAATTCAAATATAATTGTGCCCAATCCTCAGAAACTTCCATCTTATGCTGCTAAACTTAAAAACCAAAAGTAGTTGCTGAATGTCAAAACTTGTCAGAACTCAGAGGTGTACTTAGTTACTTTTCTTCTAGTTTGTACTTTTGAAGAACTTGCAGTTGCTGCTCCTCCAAGATTTGGCTGGGCTGTAGGATATCCAGACCCAGAGCAAGGCTCCTGAGCTGCTGAGCCTTACTCAAGGAGGGAAGGAGTCTTCTTGCTGCAATCAGCATGGGAGATGAGGAAGCGTCATGTCCCCCTAATAACTGCAGCTTAGAGGATGCCTTCTCCAAGCCTAGTTCTTTTGAAATTGAGGGAGAAAAGGACAAGGAGCCTGTTACCCTCAGGCACAGTAGTCAAAACAGATAAAATCCAATACCAAAACAAGTTCTGGGTGTTAACAAAATATTTATTAAGCAGGTTCCTTGTTGGCATAGGCCCTATAATGTGTCTGTTGTGTCACAGGAACCCTCTCTCTAGATATGTAATTTTAGTTGGCTAGTTTCCACTGACATCATAGTGTGCACTTTAGTACCACCTCTGCTGTGAACATTCACAGCTCTGCCAATTTGTTTTTTTAGCCACTAGAGGATTAGTGAGAGATTCCCCATTCCTAGTTAACATTTGTTTATTTCTGACTATGGGCACTTTGTTTTCTGTGAATGATGGAATGTGTATCCCTAGATCTATGAAAACAAAATCTGGACACCTGCAAGAATTCAACCATGTCTAAAATACTTCCCTGTTATTACTGTTACAAGACACATAAAGTGTTTGTTTTTCCACAGACAGTTCAGCCCCACCCACTGTGGTAGTGGATACCGTTGGGAAACTATGTGACATCATTAATAAGAACGTGACTGAGCAGGTACAGCAGCTTCTGGGCACTCAGGACATCCACAGGTATGTGGGGCTGTTCCATTGGTGACCATTCCTCAAACATAAAATGCAGTAATTGAGGGAACTGGCTAAACTGATGCTGGAATAAACCAATCATACGTTACAAAGCCAGCGAACTGCTACAGCAGAGGTGTTACTATTATCCTACTTGAAACAACTCTCTAATCCTTTCAAAATGGTAGAGCTGGCAAAGAGAAGAATTGAGGCCAGAAGATTCCAAAACACCCTGTGGTTTGCATGGATAAGGTGATCAAAGAAGCCTTACTGGGATGTGTGTTTCATCAGGAGACAAATCCTGCATGTGGGTGGGAGGAGAAAGTGTTGCAAGTTTCAGCTGTAATACTGAAGTGTACGAGTTGCTAAGGCAGTGTATGCCTCAAGCGGCCTACCTGTTCCGTCTTCAGCAGATGACAGCCACCACATCTAGGTGGTAGCAGACTGTGAGTGCTTGCATTCAGCCTATGCTCTACTAAACAGACTAAAAATGGGAGCAGGCAACAAGCCTGACACATGCAGAGTTAACAGTACTCAGCCTTTCTGTGCTCACTGCTCACAGTTTTAACTAAAGTACAGCTGCTTATAAAGCATTTCTAGCTCTACCTCCATGGCAGTTATATCAGCCACCCCCAGGCAGCATATTTAGCATATAGAGACTAATGATCCAGTCCACAGACAACCTGGTGCCATGGGAGGAGGAAAGGAAGGATAGATGTAGGACATAAATAGTGAAATCAGAGATCCTCATGACAGCTAACTCTTGGTGGCTGCAGGTGGTTTTATATACTAAGTAGAAGTGTTTCCATAAAGTCATGACACAGAATGACAGAACAACCAAGGAGATGAGCTTGCATGGTCCTTGCAGCCCTTGTCTGACATTCCCACTTGCACATTTCAGTATCATCAACAAACTAGAGGAACACGAGCGCTTCTTTCCACCATTTCAAGCTCTCATCCAAGATTTGCTCTGTCTTCTAGGTGAGTAATATTTGCAACAGTTCTAATTATCTTCATGCAAATGTTTCCTCATAGTGTTTTGTTTACTCCTGGCGTGCTAAAACACAATAAACATGTGAGGGATAGTGCTACCTTTTGTCTCCCTTTCCTCTTCTTTTCATTTTTCCTCTTCACATGACCGAAATACTTAGTTTTCATTGAACATGCCTATACTCAATCACATTACTCATAAGCCAAACTGATTTTTTTCCAAAAGCATTAAAAAGTGTGGTGTATATTTTATTCATTGTCTATTTTTCTAACATTCAAGTTAGAATTCTGGCTGAGCTTCAAGGTCTTCTGGGTACACAGGCCTTACCATTTTGCTTTCCATTCTGTTGCAGAGATCAGTAACTTGGATGATATTTTACCTGTGGTGCGAAACCTGAAATTGAGAGCTGGTTAAGAGCGACTCTGCTCTTTCTGAGCAAGATTTGTCTTACCTGTGAACACACCTGTTGATGTATATGAAGTACAGCTACCTCTAACCACTGTTACCATAAGCAACAATTCCAGATTTTTTTATAAATAAAAGTTGCTGCAATTTTTAAAATTTTTCTTACTTCTTGGTCAATTTAAGAAAAACTTTCACTGTAACTGCTATTAACTGGTCTTCTCAATCCCAGAGAGAGATACACTCTGTATCAGTCTAGGAAACAGAACCCAGCACACGACCAGGCAAACTATAACCACAAGCATTTTCAATGTTGCTGACACAGTCAGTATGAGATAAAGGTGCTCTAACTGCTTCAGCCATCACACTTTCAGCATTTGCCTATCTTGGTTTTATGAAGATGTTGTTTGCATTTTCATATCAGTTTGGGATGCGACCACACTGTTAGTCAGTAAGTATTCTCTCATGTTATGGACTGAAGCAAACTGGATTAATGCAACCTCAGCCAAAAATACTGAAAACTTGCTTCAGATGATGGTTGGAAATTACCATGGTCATATTCCAAAAGTCAGTTTTAGAAAGAATAGATCAAGTTTCTTATGCAAGACAGAAGTTTATTGTACAGAAACAAGTACACCAAGCTTCCAAAAATATTTTGCCTCAATATTAATAAAGCTTAGTTTACAAAACTCTGCTGTTCCTCAGGCATAATCTGGGTTTACAAGATTTTGAAATGTACTGTAACAAAGGACAAAACCTATTAAGGTGTCACAAACTAAAACCTTAATGACATCTTGGTAAACTAAGCTCCCTGCTTTTGGAAGCTCATTATTTACATACTTGCAGCCACAGTCTGCAAAGGTACTTCTAAACAGTGGAATACCAATTTCTTAGTTTCTCAAAAAATAATTGCTATTAGTCTTAAAGTTTAATGGGTTTTGTAGCCCTACAGCTGAAGAATGCTGCTTCAGAAAAGTACAACACTTTCATGTTAAAACAACATGAACAAGGTTCTGGGGACATGAGACTGCCAAGCAAAGTAATGACACTTGGCTGACAGTCTAAAATATCCTCAGGTACAACACTTCCTTAGGAGAGGATTCAGACTTACAGGTCCTTTGGGGGGGTGATTTGCCAGAAATGGCAAAAATAAAGGACTTACTATCTAAGGACAAATTATTCCGGGGCGGGGGGGGTGGGAGGAAATATGTTTATTTTTTTAACTTCAGTGAGAACTAATCTCCAAGTGCTATCATTAAATTTACGTCTCCTGAGCTGGAGACTGCTTCAAATTTGCAATGACTGTGCAAAACACAATAATTACAAGATATATGTACATTCATATAAAGTTGAAAAATTAGTAACGTATGTACGAGAAGAAATCAAATTCTCCTGCGTCTGCTCCTTGTCAGCTCATACCTGCAAGACAGACACAATAAGTAATTACAGCAGTTTAAGACTTCCTTTACAGTTTTAACTGCTACAATGGAGAGGACTTGGGCTGCTTTATTGCTTGGCCCTCACAGGGAGCCTGGCAGAGGAGGCTCCAGAGATGGCCTCAGACTTCAGCTCTTCACCAGGAACTTTGGGTGCATCGTTTTTCCCTCCTCCCATAATTGCCCTGAGACACACGCACGCTGGACCAGGGGAACACGGTTCTCCTATCTGGAATATTGGCTCACTGCCTGTGTGGATGGCAAGTTCCCAGACTACCCACGCTGCATTCCTTGGGCTCCATTGAAGGAGAAAGAAGGAAGAGCTACTGCCATTAATTACAGATGTAGAAGTGGAAAAAACACCCAAGCCAGGTTCTCAGTCTCTTCCTCAGACCAATGAACACACAAACCTCAGAACCATGGGGAACATACAGGCAGAACTGTAAGTGGCTTATTATAATACTTTCTATAAATGCTTTGTAATTAAAGTTTTATCATATATATATATTGCTGATCAGAGTATTTAGTTAAGATCTTTATCCAAGTTAAAATTTGTTGCAAGGTTGCTTTAATAAACATAATTCTTTTACTTATGAGTCCCCATGGCTTTTATGGTAACTTAAAATATGCTGAAGACTATAATTGACACACAGGCATCTCATTAAAGTTGTCTCACAGGGCAGGCACTGCACAGCCCATAGATTAACACACAACTTAGATAAAACTACCAGATTACTTCAAGTTAGTCCTGCGTTTGCAGGTCAGATATTCTTCTTGCTCACCCAAACACAGCCCAGTTACAAGCACTCCAGCAACAGTCATGCAAACTCCCAGCAAAACAATGGGCAGGGTTTGGAAGTATGGAGATGGTACTTACCATTGTGCAAAACCTTTTATTAAGTCCTCCTGGGACAGGTCGATCCGCACCTTTAAAAAGCAAATTTTGTTTGTTTGTATGTTATTCAGCATACAAATTGATTAGCTAAGCTAGAACTCCTCCCACTCTCTAGTTCTAGGGCTGCATCTCAGGCCCAAGTGAAAAGGAGCCTCCACATGGATACAGCCTGATTTCAGATGAAAATCTGTCAGAAGATGTTGTTTCCAGATTGCCAGTGAGCCTCATTTCAGGATTACAGGAACAGCCCAGACTGTTCAGCTCTGTTACATCTGTAGTGTAGATTCTTTAAACTTACTTTCCCCAGATCCTTCCTTTCCTGTGAAATGAATGGCCTGCTGTTTTTCACTGCGATGTCCAGTGTTCTTTTCTTGATGTTTTCCAAAGATTCAAAAAATTCGAACCTAAAAGTAAAGTTTAGAAAGGAGAGACTTAAGTCAAAACTTCAAATCCTGTAAGTGTCAGTGGCCAGATTATGGTAACAGTACAACATCAGTGGCCAAGACTTTAACAGGGAAGGAAGACACAGGAAAGGCAAATCTATAGTTAGATTTCATTCAAATTGCAAGAAACCTCTTCCAGGCCTCATGAAAGACTACTACACTGTGTTCAAACTGTTCACTGTGCCAGGGAGAAGGAGGAAAACACACAGTCATAATGAAATGCCATTTACCATCTTTTTTCCCCTCCATGGAAGACCAGCATGTTTTCCATGCAGCATTCATTAGTCAGAGGAAGTAGCTGAGCCAAACCCCCAAGTTCACAGAGCAGCCTTGCACCAAAGAGCAAAGGCTGAAACCTGTGGCAATTAAATTCTTAATGGCTCTGACTCAAGCCTCTGGCACACATCACTAATGTCAAGTGAGTTTTGTCCGTGCTAAATCACTTCAGTTCTGCCCACCTGAATAGCTTTTCCTCAGGTCAGAGCTGTAAAACAGGTAATGTGTTTTGGAGCTAAGCATTGCCAAACCTATTATCCTTAATTGAGGATGTATAGGATACATCAACACTGAGAATGAGGAAAATGAGATGATGTTCCCAACAGCTGGGCTGGTATTGAATCAGTGGAGCTACTTGGGAATACACAGAAAAATCCACAGCTCCAGTGTTTTGAGTGTTAAGATGAAATATTTTTAAATCTTTTCTCCATTTCTGACTTATAGAAAGGACACAACACAGGAGAAATCCAAACCACCCAGGATCACCCATTTTTCACATGTCTACCTTCCTCTAATTATGGGATTAAAACCACCTCTCAGAAGAGTTCTTCTAAGCATTACTGTGTTTGGGTTTATACAAAACACATTCCATTTCAGTGACAGAGCTGTGCATGTGTCACTGTCGGCAGAGAGGTGGAAGCATTTGACTGTGTACCACCAGGTCTTGATGACAACATCCACCTGTCTGCCCAAAGAATGGTCCAGTCTCAAAAGGCTCTGTACTTCTGCCTTGGACTTTTGGAAAGGTGTCCAAACAAGCATCAGGCAAAGCAGTACGAACAGAGAAGTAGGCCCTGTCAGGTACCCGAATGAAAAGATTGCCTCTGCCACGACAGGGAGTTGAACATGCCTGTTTACAAGGAAGCAAGTGCAGCCTGCACCTGCTGGGATCAGGGCAGGGAAGGAGGTGTGCCCTGCTACAGAGGGACAACACTACAGGCAGAGTAAGGCCAACCCCAAGTACTTGGAAATCACAGTTGAAGTGCCATTTGTTTCAGAGGACCTGCAAATGATCACAAGACAGTCCTCGGGACCAACAGCAGCACACCTTAGGAAGCCCTTTCATTACACAGACACCATGACTATTTCAGCCAAAATCTTATTTAACATTTTCTTACTTCTCATCATATTGAGGGTTCAGTGTTTTCTTCTTAACAGAAGTCTTCTTCCTGCTTGTCCACCTTCTATCTGGAAGCAGGTATATACGAACATATGGATCTACTCCGCGATTGGAAGAGGGTACTAAGTTTCTGTTAAGAGAAATACAGACAAGCAAAGCAGGTTCTCCTACTGTGTGTTTTAATAACTTGATTCTCTTGGAATCAGATCAAACCTTCATGGGCCAGAAACATTCATCCTGGGAGTTGGAACTAAAACTTCAAGGACACTTATTTAAACAGAATTTTCACTGCTGAGTTGAGTGTGTGGCCGCTTATCGGGGTTCCTAAATTAACAATTACAAATTCAGCCATAGGTATCAGTCCTTGCCATGATGCCTATCGTGGCACTCCAAGACACACATCAGTTGTCAGTACTGTTCAGAGGAAGTTCTGGATGGATAAGAGTTGAAGTATCTCTACTGCAATGGGCACCACTCGCCGGCCCCACTCCCTGACCTGCTGCTGGCACTGACCAGAGCTGGACCTAGTGAGGCTGCACAGATTGAGGCCAGCCAGTGCTAAGGCATCCCCTGCTGCACTGGTTCTGCTCCAGCTTTGCTGAATGACTGACACAAGCCCAGAGAGCTCTGCCCCTCTCTTTCAGCGATTGTCAGTGTTACCTGCAGCCGTTCACCAGCACAACGAGGCTCTGCCGTATGGAAGCGTAACGGACTGTCAGCTGGATCTCCCCCAGAGGCATTTCTGTACCACTGCAAGACATTGCCACAGTCAAAGCCTTTCAGCATAGCTACTGAACACCACATGCAGTCTAAAACCAACTTTGAGGGCACTATTCTTCTTCCTGGCATCCTAAGGTTTGCTTTCTAGGAAGCAGCTGGACCACAGAGGTTCCACAGAATCAATACTCCTGCTAGCACCATCCCTGCCTTCTCTGCACAAAACCTGATTTCAGTTCCACAGAACAAAATTGCCAAAAAAGTCCCTCCGTGGAGCAGCAAAGTACAGGTTAGTGTGTTACACAGCTCTCTCAAGAATGTCTGTATATGCAAAATGGGACCTTCTTTATATTTCATTCTGAATGTTATTTAAGTGGCTTCAAATCCAAAACATAGTTTTAAATGGTTTAAAAATAGTTTATAAATGAAGCCCTGTTCAGAGCTAGAGCTAGAGCTTGTACAGCCCAGCAGTACAAGACTGAAGAGCGGGATCCGGGTTTCACATTCAGGTTTACAATTACTCTGATGCTTTTTTAAGTGAAGTGGACGTTCTTTGACACTTCAGTTCATTAACAATTTTACAAGATCCATTCTGCTCCCTCAAGAGGGACGTTAACAGAACAGACTACTGAGCACTGTGGGAAGGACACAGACACAAGCGCACCTATGCACAAAAACTTTGTTCACAGCATCATCAGTCTTAAAATTCACTGGATAAAACACAGCATTCAGATCTTTAAGCAGCCAGAGAAACTTATCAAGAGTTTATGTTATTACAGAAGTGGGATGATCAGACTTCCAGTATCCTGTTGCTAAATGAGTGTTATGGCAGCCAGGAGTGTAGAGAGGCTCTCCAACAATAGAAAGCCAACACATGCAGCACCTCTTAGGAAAGCCAGAGACGAAAATGCTTTCACTTTACACCTGACCTGATAGTGCCCTGTAATTTACTTTGCTGCTGACTGGAATACTTAGGTCAATTCTTCGTAAGGTGACTTGAGAACCAAGACACCAAATGACTTAGCAGCCCTTGAATTCACCTTTAAGCAACGGTGATCTACAACACCTAAACTTTCCCAAGAGATGAAAAATTCAGCTGGAAGAACACCTACTTATGAATGTCCAGATTGCTGCTACTTAATTCGAAGCAAGAAGAAGGCAGAGAACCCAGAGACGTGACACTGGGTGCAAGCCTCAGCTCCTGCACGACCGGCAGCGTGGGCACTGCGGCCACTCCGCTATGCAGCGCTGGCGGCGGGCGATGCTCCGGATTCTGCTTGTGCTCTGCCCCATCAGGGCCTGCAACAGTTTCACTTGGTACAGGGGCTGCTGAACTGTCTTTATTGCCCAGGTCTTCTCCGCTGTCCCTTTTTGGCAGGGATTCAAGTGCTGCAGAGTCTTTGCTGACAGGAGGAACTTTTGAGACTTCTGGTGGGGAGACAAACTTCTGCTGGTTTCCACCCTTTTCCAGGACATGTACAGGACCGTGCTTTGAGGCATTGACAGCAGCCTTGACTCTTTGTGGATCAGGTTCTTCAACATTCAGTGCCTAAAAAGTCACAAGGGAGAGCAGTGAGTGCTGCTCCCAAAGCACTGGGGCGAATGCCAGCATAACCACCCAGGAGAAAATTTCACCACAAAACTGTAACAGCAGGAATCTGCCGTTAGAGATGAAAGGAGCCTGTGGGATTAACTGTGTGTTCTCTCATCCCACTGTATATAGATTTAAAACTGTCTAAGCACTGATGCAGAGCACAGCGAGAAAATGACTCCTAAGCATCAGTGTCTCTTATTGTGGAGGAGCTTTGATTTTCCCAGCTTAGATTTTCTCAGAATAACTCTTTATTGTTGGGAGAAGATTTTCAGCCTTGCCTCTACAATAAGTTTTCGGAAGCTTCAGGATTACCTCTCAGCTCCACCATACACTCTTAATTGCACTTAAAGACCTTATCACTCTTCTACTTTCTACTCATCTGAGAAGCAAAGCTGCCTTTCTCAAGAGTCATCTTTCATCTCTTTTGCCTGGTTAGAATTGGATGCTTCCACTAGGAAAGCTGAATGAGTATGGGAAAGAACAACATACCCGCAACACAAGTTTCATCTGAATAAAGCTGTCTGAACTGGAATGGTCCAGCTGGAATCTCTGATCCAGAGTCATGTTTGGGTCCTTAAGTAAGTGGGACAGACATACCACTGACGTTCCCAGGGCACTATCCCGCTCCTTGTCTTTTATCTAGAGGGGGGAAAAAAGGAAACAAAAGTTTTTACTAATGGCAAACTGGGAAGCAAAGCAAGTAGGTATTTCAGACAGAAACCAAAATTAGCTTATTTATTTCTGGACGTAAGTGTGGTTACTTCCAAATGGGTGATGCCAGTATTTCAGGGGTGTAACAAATTAATATGTTTGGAGTAAAAATCCTATCTCTAACTACACAGAGAAGGAACTGCCTTTGCAGAAAAACCAGGCCCCGGGATTTACTGGACTTTTCCCTGTTTGCTTCAGGAAGAATGTCCCATGCAGCTGGGATGGCAAGTGGTCTAAGCCTTTACAAGTTATTTAGGTAATTGTTTAGCCTATTTAACCTCAATACACTTTCTAAGTTCAATTCTACAATATCTGAGTGATCAGCCCTAGAACTGGCTGTCACTGAGATGTTGCTGGTGAGAGACAGAACTGCTTAACTAGCCAGAACACTGAGGTGAAGAGGTAGGGCTCTGGTTGGGAATTAGGAAGGCTGCAATTTCTGACAGCGAAATATTGATGTCTTTACTACACACTGATCTGTATAAAAATTCCTTTACACTTTGCAGCCAGAAATATCCCACATTTTAACTGTTATTACACTACATGATCCTAGAACAAAGGCAGATAGCAGTATCACATAACAGAGAATCACCTGTGCAAAAACAGGTGCTTCTTCTACCTTTTAAGTAGGAGGAACCCACTACAAGACAATCCCACTCAGAAAAAAACAGCACTGAGCTCCATAAAAGAGGTTTCTTTCTACACATGTGCAGTTAGCCTTCCAAGCAAAAGCTTTTCTCTCACCTCAACATGGAGTGACTGGGAATGAGCACTGTGGACAAAGAAGGTGAAAGCCTGGCCCCATGTGGGATCTTTGCTGAAATTGCAGGTCTGCAACAACAAGATCATGTCACACACATTAGCTTGTTCTGTAAGCAGCACAGAATCCATGACACTGATCACCAGAGAGGGGCACAGTGACCCTCTTTGTTTTATCTAGTGATGCTACACCCCAGCTGTATGGAGAGAGTGGAAACTCAAGGTCAGAAGCGTGCAGAAGCAAAGTCTCTGGCAAAACCAGAACAAGTTCTGCGGGATGTGGAAATGCCAGAGAACAAGTCTGGTGAGCTGCACTTGGCCCCAGCCAGCGCTGCCTGGACCAGCAGCAAGGCACCCCTCCCTCCCTCCCACCTCTCCACCCAGGGAGAGCCAGAGTGCTGCTTCCAGCCTGCAGGCACCCAGAGCCAGCTCCCAAAGCCGCAGTGAGCTGACAGGAGGGTAGGAAAGCTACAGGGGCAGTTTCAGGGGTGTAGAGCTTGTGGGAAGAGTAGGATGGCACAGCTTCAGTACCATCCACTTCATGGATGAAAGAGATGGAAAGCACCCTTGGGGGCTGTGGCCGCTCCATAAACCAGCTGTCTCTGCCAGGCCACAACTGCTGGCAGCAAGGAGAAAAGAACAGGGAAAGGCTGGAAGTCTTACCTAGCTTAGGAGAGGCAAGCGATGTGGTAGGGAGAGGGAAAGCCAAAAAAGGTAAAAATGAAGTGCAAGCAGAACCCAATTTCTGGGTGGAGCAGGTGGAAGAAACAAAGGAAAACAGGTGTCAGCCCTATACGCCCATGTGTAGCCAAGAGGATCCATTCCTATTGTTGGGTGTCCAAAAGAAGATAGGGCTGCCCTCATCTGCATCCAGCTGCAGGACAGTGAACACAGCAGCCACTGGGAGGGCAGAGCTCAGCTGTGGCTTGTACTAAACGGGCAAAAGTAATTTCTAAATAATGAAAAGGAATGGAAAGTGAAGTGGAGGAGATCCAGATACATCTAGTAAAGGTAAAAAAATAAAAAATATTTTAAAAAAATCAGTAAAACTGTGATACACAGGAGCCAGGAAAGACTCTGATGAGGAAACAAAGGCCAGGTTGATGCAAACGACAGCCTGCTCTGAGAAAGCATGAGCCAGATTTGAGACCTATCATTTTTTCCTCTTCAACCCTTACAGAACTGGAGTGTCTTGACCAATATGACCTCGTGGCAATAAGCACAAAGGCACACATCTGTACAGCAGCTGATCAGACACCCACTAACCACCACAACCCAGTGATGCAGTGGTTCCATGTGCTGACTGTCCCCCACCTCCCAGGCTCTGCAGCTATCACCATAACTACAGCTCTTCGCATCAGCGTCACAAGAAGTCCTTCCCTTCCTCGAAGCTACCTGGAAATAGTCACCCATAAAATAGAGAGGATTTAAAGAAAACAAAAGTTAAAACAGCGTCACCTTGCTCTTCTGAGTCTTGTTTCCAACTGTGAGCAGGACAAACGAGGAGGGTTCTCGTTCCGTCTTCTGTCATTTAACGTAAGGAAAAAAGAAATCAGAAAAAAAACTGAGAAATTTATAGTTTACAGAGAGCAATATCACACCACTACTGTTACTTGACAATATTTTTCAGATGTAGGACACCTGAAAAGTGTAATACACAGGAAAGCCTCCAGCTATAACACAGCACAGTCTTTACCATCAAGAGTACACATTTAAGCCAAAGTTTTATGTACTTAGGTTTCAATACAGGAGTAGTTAAAAAATTGTCAGAAGCTGGGAGGAAACAGAAAAGAGAGTTGAAGATTCAGTGGGAAGTCTTCATCATTCCTGAATGATACAGGAGTTTCAGAATTGGTTTCCAAGGCTCAGGACTTGTAGATAGAAGCAAGTCTTTGGCATCAAGTAACAATTCCTTTCCAGAAGCAATGATACTGAACCTCTTGTACTGTGCTTCTCTACACTAATGCTACAGAAGTCAAGGCTGAGGAACTGGTCTTGGCACAACACTGCATACAAAGCACTCACAACAAGGTTCAGCATTAAGTGCTAGTAACTCAACCCAGTTGTAAAGATGCTACTTAGGAGAGGAGCTACTTGGGCAGAATGGGAAGCTTTATCCATAGCTCAGAGCTGTGATTGTGTATAACTTGTT
Source organism: Pseudotriccus pelzelni (assembly GCA_035584735.1). Lineage (NCBI taxonomy): Eukaryota > Metazoa > Chordata > Aves > Passeriformes > Tyrannidae > Pseudotriccus > Pseudotriccus pelzelni. The sequence continues at coordinate 9,189,035 of JAWMRA010000164.1, read as the reverse complement.
CAAGAAAAAAGGGAGAAAGACATTCTTCCCCATAACCACGATTTACATCACAGTAGCAAAATATAGTCTTTGTGGGAAAAGTAAACAGAAGCTATGAGTGAGGAGGCAAGGAATGACAGTGGCTTCTGAATCCCTCCAAAACCAGGAGAGGAGGAATTTGGTGGTCAGGTCTCCAGCGAACAGGAAGGTTACCACAGACAAGCATATTTCTCCCACCCCAGTGTCAAGCTGGAACAGCTCAGCATGGGAAGAATCTCTGCAGCAGCAGAAAGGTTATCATGACCTCATCTGATGTCTGCAGATTCTGTCCAAAGCATAAGAGTATAGACAACCACACACACAATCAAAAATTTCTGTGTTGCATTCTCACTTGAATCTCCTAGACTTTCACTAGGGTAGGGGTGGGCTTTCAAAGACTATTTTGAACCCCTGGTCACTTAAGATTCTGGCAGTGGAGAGGCTGTTTCACTTTAACCACAGACAGTTTCAGTTGCTACAATGCCCCATAATCCAGAACACTGTTTTGCAAGCATGGGTGAAAAGCATAAATTTTACCTTGAGGTACTTGTTATTTTTGATCTTCTTTGCTCCACATTCACCATTCGAATACTCAAAGTGGTTTTTCTGAATTAGTAAGAGAGTATTTAAAATAATTAGTTTGTGGTCTTAAAGGAGAAGGTTAGGAGTGAAGGCTGCTGCACGTGGCTTGTACTTACTGGAAGATTGAAGGCGCTGTCCAAGTAGACTATCAGAATTGCTGTAGACAGACCCTTCTTATCCTGCACAGGCCGGGAAAACAAAAAACAAAACCAAAACAAAACACAAGGCAGGCATGATCACCCACCAAGGACAATGTAAAAGATAACAAAATTCGAAGGACAGTTTCTGAAGGCTAAGCAGGTCTCTGCCTTTCTCCTAAAACTTGCAATTCAGGGGAGCAGAAGCCAACACAGCGGGACAGTTCTAAGTAGACCAGTAAGACGTGTAAGTCTCTTCAATTCACTGGCCTTAATGCTCATCAGTCCCTCAGTGCAGAACTGCTTGGGTTCCCCAGTGCAGCAAGGACACCTGGAAACATGCTCAACCACATACATCAGCATCAATCCAGTATCAGCAGAACAAAGCTTGGAAACGATTTTATTCACTTCAGTGGAACTCCAATGGTTTTGGTTGGTTTTGAACAAAGAGCAACCCTGCAAGATGGGCTTTATCCAAGCAGTACTGCTGGACAAGCAACAATTTGGAAATACGGCCCTACCAAGCACCAGTTCTGGGTATTTGTCTATGACTAGTACAGGTTATTTCAGGGGCCTGGAGTCCTACACAGATCCTAGAAGAAGAGCAAGGAGAAAAACTCTCAAAGAAAGGACCTGTGAAAAGCTATTTTGCAGTGAGTCAAACAAAGGTTTGCCAATTCAAGCAAAAAGAGCTGCCAGATTGGAGTTACTCCTGAATTATCAAGGGACCTGGGGCAAGCAAATGCCCTTCCCCTGTAGGAGTGGCAGGGAGGGAATCACATCAAAACTTTGCCAGACAAAAATAAACTCCCATACGTTTGCCTGGGGTTCCTAATTTTACACACTCCTTTGTTGATCACTGGAAAGGGATCAGAGTACCTGAATCCTTTACACAAATATACTCACTCACCTCATGTAGCTTTTCTTGGTCATTTACTAGTGAAAGCCACTCCAGTTTTAAATGCAAGTGTCCGCTTGTTGTCTTACTTAAGGGAAACCACTAAACAGAGACAACAAAGGGTAACTTCAGAACTGTGAGGCAGAATAACTTTTATATGCGTCTGGCAGTCTCTGAATGTACATTAGACGACATGAGTTGTACTCTGAGTGCTTTAGCCTGCACTTTTGACACTTCACATTGTAGCACATCCATCTACTTACAAACACAAGCCAGAAAAATTAAAACAAGAAACCCATACACAGGCAAAGCACACGGATATTTCCAACCAGCAGCAGCACGAGACAGGTACCCTGACACTGTTTGCAGAGTGCTGGGTTGCAGGATGAACCACCACAAGATCAGATCATTTCTCCCCTCAGCAATCAGACTGCTTCACCAAACCTTATCTACAGCCTCGTACAAAACATTTGGTACATACGGGACAAAAAATATAAACACAAGATAGATACCCCACTGCTGGCTCAGGGTAACTTCAGGGCTGTCTGGGGTTAACCACCTTGGTTGTAAAAATTATTATAATGGCTACTTTGTAAGTTTTCTGAGCGAAAGTATTTTCTTTTTGTAAAAAAAACCACTGTACAAGTGTGCAAGGTAGCTTTAAGCACACAGAAATATTCAGTAGCAGAGGGGGAACACAAATGAGCACATGTAAGCATATACCACCAACACATTTAGAAATAAGCTGTGATCTTTACCTCATCAACAGTTCTGTCATTCATTACATCCACTAGGCCTATAAGCAAGCTGAAAGGCAAAAAGCAAACATTTCACTGTATATTGAGGCATACAGCATATTGCTGTTGGGGAGAAAAGAAACCACCACCAAAAAAGCCCACACTCAAGTCTGCTCCAAACAACTTCTCCACATTGCCTGTGTGGAGGAATGCACCCGAATGCACTTACACTTCTGAAATCTCCCCCTTGAAATACTTAAATCTCAAATCACGTAGTAACTACCATTTCTAATGGCTTCGCAGGGTTCCCTGCAGGAGTGTGGGCCACTCTCTACCTTGCTCAAAGTTAGTTGCACTGCAAACTAATAACTTGGTATCAATATCTGGGCAAAAGGAACAGCTTCCAACAATATTAAATTGCCAATATCAGTAATCCAGGTGTCCTCTAGCAGAGGCAACTGGACCCCGAGCAAAGATCATGCTAATTTACCTGCCCATAAAATCATCCTTATCTGGATCTTCATCGTACAAGTCCACTTCTAAGTCCTGACCAGGCACTTCATGAACAACAAACTGGAGGAGAAAGAGGTATTGATTAAAACCAAAAAGCTGTGGACAAGAACATGACACTTCACAGCTGCATAACACACAAAGGACATTTTCTGCTCTTTCGTGGCTAATTGTGTAACAAATAGAATTGATTATAGGTAAAAATATTTCAAATTCAGTTTGCTTGTTTCTGATCTACAAGTTAAACTCCTCAAACTGGTATCCCTAACAAGTGGAGAGGAACCAATACTAGAGCAGCCTACAGTTGCACTGATTGATATTTAAAGCAGGGCTTTGCACCTCCTCCAAAAACCCACACATGTAAATCAGATCAACCTGAATGACATTTCAAGTTTACAATGTAAATCTGAACTTGCTTAAGGGACGGAAATGCCTCAACAAAGTAACAGGGAAGTCCACCTGCTCCAGTGGGGTCGGAAAAGAGAAGGTCCTCCAAGCACAGGGATGTAAATACCTGTCCATCCAACAGATGGAGAGATCAAAAGATTCAGTACCTCGAATGTCTCGTTCCAAATGGGATTAAGATCTCGGGAAACCGTCCTGCTTCGGTACTGCACCGTGCCAACACGAATGAGAGCGTACGGATCAGACTTCCCCCTGATTGCACCAAGGAAACTGTCTTTCTGGACAAGGTTTTCAGCTTCTAGCAGATGAACCCTTATTACCCCCTGAATAAAATAAGATACAGAATTGGTCATGAAAATGCAATCTTTGGATAATTATAATATGCTGCCTCCTAAAACTAGTTATTTCAGGCAGCAAGGGCAGTCAAATGTGACAGTTCTGCAAAGACACATAGTTTGATGCAGTACATTTCCAGTGACAGCTGTATTAAAACACTTTCCTCACCATCTACCTAGAGGGGAAAAAACCCTTAATCAGATGCACAAGGCAATCTAGCTAACTGTGTAGGAAATAATATTCAATTTATTTTTAAAACAGAAGCATACATATGCATACAGCATTATAGCCCGAGTCAAATCAAGTATAAGGATCAGTTCCCAGTGACTGAAGAAGGAACTAAGCACCCATTGCCAGGGACTTATTTTATTGCACAGTGGCCATTTAACTTCAATTTGGTGATGCAAGTCTGCAATAGGGAGCATCCTTTTGTCACTCATTTATATTTATCCTCATTGCTCGAAGGCGTAAAGACCTTCCCCGGATCTTCGTTCGCAAAGACTGGCCATTATTATTATATATTTATCCTCATTAATAAGATTATCAGGTATTGGATGGATGAAGGAGATGAAGACCTGGATATGTCAAGAATTTAGGAGATTTGTTCTTGGGGTTTTTTCCCTTCTTTTCCTCTATAACAAACAGATGTCACCCTCCAAGTTCCCCATTTACACCTTTTCACAGCATTAGTAAAACTATTAAATAGCTTGATATTCATTGCTCTTGTATTTATCCTCTCATTTGAGTATACCACAGATCTTCAGTCAGAGACTAAAGGTTTAACTGGTAAATGAGTCTAAACAGACTCCTTATGCCATATAGAGAGGGTAGGAACCCCAGTGCCCGTGTTTCCCCCTCCCAAATTATGAACTATCCAACATCTATGGTTATATTTCTGAAATATCATCTACAGAAAGCCTGTAATTCAGGTCAAAAGAGCTGATGCAGGATCCTAAGTCATTAAGCTTGCAAGCACCCACGTGGTGGCAAATGCACCCTCAGGAAGATAAACACTCTCACTGAAAAAAACAACTCACCTGGGGGATAGGGAACCTCAAGTGGGCAATGTTCATGTTCTTTTTCAGGGGCACTGTGATCCTGTTCGGCAGAACCAGCCGCGCAGCAATGAAGTCCTGAATTAACGAGTCTGACATGACACTGCAGGTGGGGGAAAAAGGCAACTTAAGTTTCTACAATCAATAACAACTCGGTTAGAATGAAAGAATGAGGCACAGCAGCAGAAACTGGGCACTGCAAAGTGAGCAATACTGCCCACAATCCCCCAGCAGGTGCCAAGCATTAGAACAGGCCATCCAGGGAAACGCTTGAGTCACCATCCCTGGAAGTATTTAAAAGACCTGTAAGAGCAATTCTTAGGCACATGGTTTAGTGGTGGGCTTGGCAGTGTTAGGTTAATGGTCGGACCTGATGGTCTTTAAAAATCTTTTCCAACCTAAATGATTCTACAAAAGAGTTGCAGAGCGGCCATAGTGATGCAAGTTTGCATTAAAGAGCATCCCTATTGCTGGATGTGAACTTGGCTGTAGCAGGTTGTAAATGATGAATGGGAGCTTAGGCTGTGTGACATCACGCACACACACAAACAAGGCAAACTCGTGTGCCTTCTGGGATGGGCAAGGTGAGGAGGCAATCAGGAGTTTTCACCATTTTCACAGGGGGCTCAAGGCCTCGAGGTAGTTTGTTTTTAAGGACCTGGAACATGCCTGAGCACACACTGCTGCCTGCTCTTTGTCACATGCCAACACATTACTGTAAAACTGAAATAGAAGCCAGCCGTGTAAAAAAAAAAAATTCAAAACATAAAACACAAACAAAAATCCCCACCAATCCCCAAATAAACAAAAGTTTCAAGGTAATTTAGTTTAATAGAAAGTCAAGCAAAAAATAAAATTCTGTGTCTTAGAATATTTTGCGCTAAAAAGGAAAATCTTGGTTTAAGTAATTGGAGACCACATTGGCTGAATTGAAGGTACTGTCTTGGAGTTCAGGGAACCTTTCAGCCTAATTACAACTTACACATTTTTAGCTTCTTGTTTTAAGTCTTTTCTTTACAATTGCTCTCTTTGCATGGCAGGGAAAAAATTAATTTGAACTATTTTTCCTGAGCAAGAAATACATGGCTAATCACAGGTGTCCAGTACTGTCCACATGATTAATGAGAGGATTTCAACATAACACTACAAGTTGTCATGAGCAAAAGACACCATTAAAAGGAAAGCTCAAGAGCACCAAGTGTGTGAAAGACTTCCATCTTCTTCATAAATTTAGTGCTTTTAAGGCAGCTTTTCAAGGTAACTGTGTAACCAATGTGCCACAACCCACAGAGGAGGCTGGATTCACACGTAAGGAAAGTAGTTTCCTACTCCAAATGTTAAACCAGGAGCCTTGGTCAGGCTGTTGGCTTTCCTGTAAAAAACGCTCACATGAATGTCACAGAATTGTCTCTTCTCTCGAGACTTCAAGGGTGCGCCCAACTAAACGCAGCCTGTACATGAGGACAGACAACTGCATCCAGTTTCTCTGCTCCCTTAAGTAAGCCCAATCCATTTGAAAGGGAGGGCTCTTGTTAAACCTGTACTTCAGCCCCTTCACGGTCAGGTAAGTTTTGCTCCCAGCTCTCATTGCAGTGCTCATGAACAAGCAAAGATTACTGTGTTCAAACCCCTGTGAGAGAACTAGGGAGTAAAAATTTAGGACACCAAATTTGCACTTAATTATATGAGAGGCTGTAGGTTGGAACACCTACATAATTTCTCCCTGCAAGGATTAGGGAAACTTAGTTAGAAAAGAACAGATTAATTCCTCTGATAAAATCTGAAGCCCTCAGGCCAAACTTCAGGGCAAAAGGCCACTCTGGCCTCACATTAAGAGGAAAAGAAAGCTTCCTGTCACTCAACATCACAAGTCTTCAGAGGCTCTTTAATGCATAAACTGGCACCTAAAGTAGCCAGACACTTCCTGTGAGTCTGCAAACCATGAGCTGCAGGAGAATAGTGGGGAACAGAAATGTCTGCATTTGCATTGGAAGGGAGAAAGGCAAAGGCTGAGTAATCAAATATATTTTCATCTTATATAACAGAATTTTCTCCTTACACTATGGAATAAAGACAAAGTTAATCCACAGTCTGGTGAAACACTTTGAAACTTACAGTGTTGAAAACCACTAAGATTTTCATCCTTGCTGTGCCAGTTTTATGTGCAACATCAACACAGGAGGCATTGGGGAAGAGCTACATTTTCTGAATAACCTAAAGGGTGAGCCGATTACATGAAAACAGAACATTTCTCTTATAAATCTGGTGCAGTTTTCTTTATCATGGGTTGTGTTTCAGTTTGTCAGGGGCACTGCAACTATTTCTCAACATTAAATCACTGTCATCTGAGGAATTTACTATTTCCATCCTAAATGCAATGAAGCGATTGAAGCAATTTTGACAGAATGTAAAAACCACCCTGCTCAGGTTTTGCAAACTCCACAGCCACATGCCATGGGATGAGTGCCCAGCACAACATACCCAACACACATTCTTGAGAACAGCTTTGATGATTACCGAAGACCCAGTTTCTGAAGGCTCTTCTAATACGAATAAAGCAAAGCAAAGTAGATACTCACTTAATCCCTGGGACATCCAGGAGGTTGCTCATGCCTGCCCAGTTGATTTCCAAATGCTACAACAAGGTCAGGGAGAAAAAAATATACAGCACTATTAAAATTTATTTCAAAACAAATGTAGAATTTAAAGGGGAAATTATTCTAAACCAAAGCCAGCTGTTTAAAGAAAGGAAAACCTGCACCAGTAATTGACTGCATCTGTACATTAAAACCAACAGCTGGTATCAATTCCCTTATCTGTTTTATCTGCCATCCTGAAATGAGGGCATCACTGGGAGTTAACCTGCAAGCACAACAAAAGACAGCATTCAGCCCTTAGAAAGGGCCACTGGCAGATGCCCGGGGGTCATGCAGGGAATTCACCAACTCTATCTAGACTTTGAAGTTGTTTCCTCATCCTTTCACTTAGAGGTTGGCCTATGCCCCAGGGCAGGGGGTTCTCTGTATCCCTACTCTTACAAATAAACAAAAAGTGTGTTTTTTTCATGTGCTAAAATAGTGCTGTGAAATCTAAACACAAGAACACCTTATCCAAGATCAAAAATGTATGACTGCCATGAACTCAAGCGGAGTATAACCCACAAGCAAAGCTGTGAGCCATAACTAACTGGTCCTTACAAGACTAGAAGGTTTCTCCTATTTTATTAAACTATAATTCACTGCAAGGCACATGACCTTAAACAGGCAAGCTTTCAAAAGGCAACCATGGTTGAACTGTCTCCAAGATAACTGCATTTAGAATCTATGAATGGGAATATCCACCAGCCAGGAACCTTGCAGCAAAGGCCTAGGAAACTGTGCTGTCACCATTCTGAGAGTGAAACAAGTAACTTTTTAACCACTACTACAAAAGTATAGGGCAAATTAATTCATGTCCTTCTGGAGTTCAAGAGGAGCACTGCACAGTGAGGCATTTATTCTTCAAGCACCTGCACCACGAGGCATCCAGAGTTATGCAGTTTGGGTTACCACTGATGGACAGCTCATGTTACTCACTGCAGACCTGAACAAGCACTGAGAGACAGAACTAGAAGCAAGAAGGCTGCAGAGAGCAGTTCACTACTGACTCACCGGTTTCTGCATAAAAAACAAGGTCACTGCTCCAACAAAAGGTGCATCAGTTAAAAGAGGTTCCAGGATCAGCCGCAATGTCCCATACAACTGCAAACAGGAGAGACCAAGGAGAGCTGAATGTTAAGGTACTCTCAGGATGCAGTTTCAAAATTGTGAGCTTTTCAATGATGGAGGTAATTTTAAAAATCCTGCTTGAAGCCAATTTTATTTAGAATTTAATAAAAACAATAACCTTCTCCCCGCCAAACCATTGTCACTGGTACCAGGCAATGTTTGCTATGTTTATGGAATCTCTCTGCAATCCTGCCATACAATGGAGTGCTCAGTATACTAGCTTTCAACACTGTAAGAACAGGTTGTTGGTTTAATCTACACCAGCTTATGAACATCCTGGTTCTTCTGAAGTTCTCCACCAACACGCAGCTCCTCTGAACTCCAGTGGCAGAAGCTGCCCCACACAAACTCAGTGCTCTAGCACTGACCCTGTTTAAGACACTACAAAGCTTGAAAGTGGTATCTGGGTGCTTTCCATGGAAGGCACCATTTCCCCAGCCAAAACACAAGGAGATAAAGCCAATAGTTCCAAGCTGAATAGCTGGTGATTTCCCAGTTAAGTGCCATGACCTCCCCACCGGGATGTGCTGCCTCCTGCCCCACACAGCCCCGAACAGAACACGTCAGCACGGCACGCACCTGGACACCTTTCACGCCAAGATTAAATTTCGATATGTCCATGTGAATCTCACAGTCTCCTATGTAACTGAAAGAAAATTCTCACATTATTCCACAGTTTGCAACAGTTCCATGAGAAATCTGGGGCTGTACGGAGTATAAATGAAATCAGTTTAAGGACTGACACCATAACCCTCCCCACCCCAGGCAGAGGTGGATTTTCAAGTGACTGAAAAGGGAAAGCTGAACAAGGGTCAGATTTGCACAAGAGAATCCCTGCAGTCAGCTGGGATATTGATCTACCTGTAAAACGTCAGAACAACATCCCTATTTCAGGGTTACTTTTCTATTCTTAAGACTGGTGGTTGGCTGAGGTGAGTTCGCTGCAAGGAGGGGATCAACAAGCTCATTCAAAATACAGGTCAAAGCAATTGCCCTCTTGCTCCCATCTCTGCCAAAGACCTGATCCCACCACACAACCTGGTGAGCCAGCTCCCAGGTGCAGAGCTGTCCTGCTATTACTTATGGGGTTCCCGCCTTGCCCACACCCAAAAAGCCCATAGATCACCCTCACCCACAATCCAAAAATCCACTCAAAGGACAAATTTATCACTAAAAATAACCTGGTTTCCTTGAGGCTGAATTCAAAGACAACAACTTAGATCAGATTTTGGTCAGTTGCCATGGAGAACATCAGGCTTGAAATAAAGCAAATGTTGAATGCGGTATTTTGGCAATTGGGAAAACACCAGAGACTTTAATAAAAGTACAAACATCACCTTATGCAGAAACTGATAGCCACTCCCCAGGGAGAAGAACATAGCAGAGCTGTTGATGCCTCTGGCAGAAAACAACTGAAGGGAGCTACCAAATTCTCTTTCAGCCCTCTGAGAAATAGCTCTGACTGCAGACACACAAACACTCTCAGGTGAAGTAAGGTGTAAAGGTACAGCAGCACAGTGAATGTGCTGTGCATACCTCCTGCATGCATAATTTTACCCCATAATCAAAGGAAAAGGACAATATTTCTGCTCTGACCACAACTATACAGGCAAATAGTACTGCAGTTGCCACAAATTCACGCTGTAATTTGCACATAGGCAGATTCCCTCCCACTCTAAAAAAACCTGCCAAAAATGTGCAACCCTGTGAATTTGTCCTCATTTTTGCAAGCAAAGTTCTTTGTATATTTGTTTACAGATAGTCACTTAACAGAATTTTAAGAGCACATAACACAGAGATTAAAGCCTTTAATGTTAGAGCATTCTCATTTCTTAAATAACCAACCTCACAAGCCATGCCAAGATTAACACAGTCTTTCTTAAAAGCTAGTCACATAATGAAACTTATTCTACATTTGTTAACTTCTATAATTTTGACATTATCTTTCAGCTCATTACACCGGGTGCTAATAGAGCATTGTTACAATAAAATTCTAAATGAGAAGCCAAAATGAGTCCCTCAATTTGCAGTAATTAATCCAAGAGGATTTAATTCAGCTGTTTCCAGTGTCCAACACAACAACTAAGAGCTGTGGTGTTTCAATTTACAGCCCTTATGTCTTTCTACACAGTCAAAAACTCTTTCTACCCAATCCTAGATGTCTCTTTTCTCCAGTAACTCTTCAATAGCTGCCACCATGTTTTAGACTCTGGGTGTTAGAGAAGTCTTAACACAGCCTGAGTCTTTAATTATCTTTAAATCTGCCTCATGCAGGCATCACCCCTACACCAAGGTGCTTAGTAGGAAGGATGCATCCTTTTAATTAGTTTTACTCCTCATTTTCAGTCCTAGCTGTTCATGCTTCCATCTGCTCCTCTGCTCAGTGTACCCTTGCTGAGCTCTCTGCTGTCCTGCCCCCAAGAGAGCACACCTGAGCCAAACTCAAGTCTTGACACTTCTTTCTCCAGGCAGACTGTCCGTCCAGCTTTAAAAACTTGCCAGTTAGGAAGTCCAGAGAGAGTAAATTGCAATTAATACATTTTTACACATATTAATTATTACACTATTCTTCTATGACTTCTCATGTGCTGTAAATGCCACAGAAAATGAGGGAAAAGAAAATTCAGCACATTTTCAAGGCAAAATGATTATGAGCAAAACCATATTAATAGAATAGGAAGAAACTGTATCTCAAGATATTTCAAGATAGTACTGCTGTCAAATACTTTGAAACTCCATTATTATATCCAATGATTATATGGCTATGCAGCAGCTCAGGCAACTGCAGAAAGTGGGAAGAAAAGCAGCTGTAAGAAGTCAAGTGGTTGCACTTACAAAATTCTCATTTTGGAAAACACAGTTTTGAGAACGTTTCTGTAATGCTCTGACATCAGTTTATTTGGAGAATGCAACTTTCAGCTCCCTTCGCTCAGGGGACACCAGATTTATGACTTAGATCTAGGGCAAATTGTTTGGAGATCCCAGAGTACTGCCAACTTATTTCCAGCTGGGATCTCATATTTCAGATTTGGGGATTTCAAATCCCAGTCTGGCAGGGATCTCAGATTTCATTTAGTCACTGCAAGAACTCTGACACTTTCTTATGTGTTACATGAAAGCTGTAGATCATGTATATTTGCACTGGAAAACAGGTACATGTACAGAATACAGAGACCAGAACCTTCGCACAGGTAAATAACCAACTTTTGTACAAAGGCCTCTGGGTAAGCAGTGGTTACCACAACATTTCTGCTCAGTCCTATAAGCTGTAACAAAATTTATATAACTTCATTTACACCAATCGAGTGTATCGTCTCAGGGACTGAGAAAGAGGTTTTGAAAGAAGACTTGTAGCTTCCTTTCTTGCCTTTGCCAAGAGATCTGTGTGCCTCACCTCTGTGTAACCACCTCTGAGCCTTGGTTTTCCTGCCAGAAACTCAAGTATAGTCCTTTCGTGTGGAACAGCCAAGACTGTAATAAGATGGTCCTCTACATAACCATTCCTGATGTACAACCATGTAAGCTGCTGTTAACAGATTTAATTAAAGCAGCTTCTCAAGCTCTTTTGGTAACTCCGTGCAATACCAGACCTACTGCATCCCTGGCTCTGCTGACAGCTACTGCCCATACAAGTGAGGGACCTTTAAGTGCTATTTTTCACACTTCCCAAGCAAAGGCTTCAATTTGTGATACCACACTGCAAAGTTAAAACAGAGGAAAGCAAGCTCCCCTTCTCATGGCACAGAACTGAGCCCCAGCATTCCGCACTGGATCATGTTGTAGAGGTCAGAAGCACAGGTCAAGCAAAGCCCTTGATGAACCACATGTACAAGTGGCTATTAAAACTACACAAATTGTTCCATACAAACCAAAAAGGCAGGCTAAGAAGGAAAGGTTTTTTCTAGTCCTGCCCTTTTCCTGTGTAACACCCACGTGGGTTCACCAATGAGGGAACTCCCACAAATTACAGCTAGCAAGCACCAAGGCAATGGAGTCACGTTCATAACATGCAGACACATTAATCCTTTAATGTCCACTGCAACACAGCTACACTTCCCTGAAACCTAACCCAAGACACGAAGGTCATTGTGGTGCCAGCACTGCACAGTGTGACACAGGGCACCCACAGCACATCACTCTCCTCCAGAGCTGTGATGCCAGAATGCAGCTCTGTAGACAGACAGTCATTTAAACAGTGAAGGGCAGCAGCCTCACTCTGGGGCAGCTCAACTCCATCTCCCCTCAGTAGCAGAAAAAAACCTGTTCCTTTGGTAATCTAAGAGAAGGCAGGTAAACAACACTACTGCTCATTGATTTTCTTCATGTTTCTGGAAGTAACACACTACTTCCTGTGGACACTGTACAACACACAACTCAGCTTAGCTGCAGAAACTGAGGTTAATGTGTTAACACAAGTGAAGATGGGGTCTTAACACAGCCCTGGAGAAGAGACCCCCATCAGAGAGACAAAGCAGACTATACACTCCTGTGTGAACACAGAAAACTTTTGGGTTATCAGAAGGCAGTTCAGGTCAGGTTATCAACAGTATGAGGAACAGAAGGCCAGCTTGGAGACGCTGATGGGTCTGCCAGAGGGACAGGAAATGTGAGGGTGGGGGAATCCCTCTGCAGAGGATTGTTAAAAAAAACCAGTGAAAATTAGTATGTCAGAGAAGCAGTTTAGCAGAGAACAGCAACGTTCTGCAGAGCTTAAGAGGCATCAGATCTCACTCTCAACATGGAAAGCATGAATGATTTGCCAAAGGCCCTAACAGTGACCTGGCTATTACAAAAAGTACTTTGCTCCCAGCACTGAAGCACACCACCTGGCTGAAAATCAGTCAGGTTCTACAGGGAGCGATTGCGCTCTGCCAGGGCTGGGGATGCTGCCGTGCCACTGCCACATTAAGCAGCAGGTCCAGTTCGGAGGACTTCTGTGCTGCTGCCAAGACACTCCATAATTTCACACTGTTTTTTCCTGGCACTACCATGAAAAGCCATTTAAAATTAGGCACCTCAATCACCCACTAAACTTAGAGAGCTACTCCAGCATTCACCTGATAATTCCTGCTCTAACTCCATTCTCCAGGCTAAAGCAGGAGAGAGTTTAGCTCTGCAATGGCTCTGATGTTAACAGAACACACAAACTCATTCAGAACAGCCTGGGAGGTATTAAATGTTTTATCTAATTTTGTTGTTGTTGCTGTGGATAGAGCTAGAGGCAGTTTTCTGCTCAGAGAACAGCTGTAATCAAAAAAACAAATGTGTTGGGTGGCACACAGAACAAATGGTGAGTAAAACCAGAAGGTTAAACCAGAGGAAGGAATTAAAAAATAAACAGTGCAAGTAGTTCTAGAAGAACTGGAGAGGCTGGACTAATGAGAACCCGTAGTGGGCAAGACAGACTGAGCACCTCTATACCTGAGAGCTTTCAGAACAGGCAATAGAGTTCCAAAACTTGGGTTCTTACTGCCATCAGTTGCAAAGCCAAGGGGCACATTCTCATACCCATGGCAGCAGTGATGGGCCAGAATAGGTAACAGCTAGACCTGTGCAGGTGCCTTTTGACGGAGAGGTTGATGCACAGCCTTTCACTTCTGTAAGTATCGAGGATATCCAGCTGGGGGCAGATTATCTCATATCACTCTAGGCTAAGGTAAGGACCTCTTCACGCTGATCTTAGTGGATCACATGTCCAGTCCAGCATGACACACAGGTGTGAAATGGGCAGTGAGTCAAGAACCATCTACATAATCAGTGATGCAATGTTACCATATCTGCAGGTCTAGGGTAACTTGTCTTCTGCCGATTTCTTTGGTGTAGGCTTTTATTCCATTGATTCTAGGGCACTGAAATAAAAACAAACAAGATACAACATAGTTAATGTCTATCAAGCCCAAGTGAAAAAGTCCTATTCACTTTCATCAATCTGAGTACAGAAGCATTCATTAAAGACTTTGCAAAATGGCACATAAAGCATGAGTAAACCATACTAGGTTTTTTCCCTTAAAGAGGGAACAGCCCTTGCAGTCCTCAAATACAGGGCTGGTTGCACGTAACCCATGTTGCAAGCCTTAGGAAGCACTGAAAACTCCTGTCGCAAGGGTCTGACAGAAAGAAACATGGAGATGGCCCTTTTCTTTCTATCTCCAGTCCCAGGCTACTGATACCAAGTGGGAATAGATGTGTGTCTCTCCTGTATGATCTTTCCTTCATAGTGAAGATGCTCAAGTCAACACAAGGTGGGGAACGAAGCTATTAAAGAGCTGAACATCAGATCCCTGTGCACCTGAACCTTTCAGAAAAGAGCGAACCATAAGCATTACAAAGGACTCACACTACCTTCTCACCGAAGTGGATCTTGGTAAATGTGCATGTTTTCAGATGTACATTCTTTGCTCTGATTTTTGGCTCGAGAACTTCTTTAAATGTTTTTTCCATGATTGTTCCAAAGTATGGCCAAGCCTGGACAAGGATCTAGAGAACAGCAAAAGCAGAAACACACTAAAGATTCACTACATAAGGTACCTTTTGTTGAGAAACAGACACACCCATTACAGAACATCTGGCTATTTATATCAGTCCATTTAAAATACCAGGTCACACTTGTGCACTTACGTCATCCTCACGGAAGGATCCATTCCAGTTCCTTAGAACAGGAATTGGCTTCAGGAACTGAATGGTAAGTTATCAGCATCATACAGTCTATTGACTGCTTCTAACCACAGGAGCCAACAAGGCCCAGAGACAAGTCTGAGCACAACAGTCCCTCTGAGCACAACAGTACCTAACTACTCTCAAGTTTCACAAAGTTCCCTGGAGTTAGGTTTATTGAAAGAGGAGTGAGATGACCTTTTCCATAAAATAAAGTTTGCTAAAAAAAAAAAAGGGTGGTCACTGTCTTCTCATTTTCAAGTTCAGCTGTTTTGCTTTGAATTCACCAAGTTTTCAGTTCCAGTGAGAGGTTAACTACACCTGCTGATGGGAACATATGCCTTAGAGCACTCTTCTGGTAAGAGGACATACCACTACTTTTGCTAAAATAATAGTACATACACACACGTATATGCACACCTATACACACACACATACACATGTTCACACACTTGCTTTCTTTTTTTAATCTCAGAGTGAAGTGCTGTTGTTGAATTCATCAAACCTGTATCAGCCAGGCTCACAATGGCTCTGACTAAAACCTCAGTGGAAACTCTACAGTTAAGTGGCTCCATACTTCAGTACAGACACCGATGGGATTGAGCTGTATTGTAGTGACTTGACAACTTTCTCAGACTTGTCCCACAGAGTTTGCACTGGGATACAGCTCAGAGCAGGTGGCCTCAAACTGGAGTTCAGAGCTCCTCACCTTGTTCAGCCACTCCACTCGTTCAACATCAGGGAAGTGAACCTGGATGCAAAGAAGAATAAAGTGAGTGCCACGTGCCATCTGTTTGGGCACACTGCAATATGTGCAAAGGATACCATGGAGCATGAACAAGCTTTAGAGTAAGCTGAGATCCCTCTGCCTTCATTCTTTATAATTTACTACCTCCTTGAAAAATCATAAAAGACAAACAGTTAAGAACAGTAAAAGGCAAAAGGACCCACATGCACTGATGTACCAGTATGCCTCTGGGCACTCTTATGTGATTAAAGCAAGTGTCACATCCTGTTCATGATGTAAAGCAGCATTAGATTTCTCATCCTTCTCTTCGTCATGCCTTGGGAAGCCACAAGAACCTGCTTCCTTTCAAGATCATGAGCTGTGTCAGACCTGTTTCCTGTACTCACTCACCTCAACTGGGACACTGCACTTTGGAAAACAAGAACCTGCTTAGGAAACTCAGTTTATTGGTTATGACAGCATTTCTCCACTAACACTAACACAGTGCCAATGGCTTCAGGGAAAAGAAGCACTGTAGGAGTTCTAGCCTGTTAGCACACACTATCATTTGTAATAGTCTGATGTTTTCACCTCTCAGAGCTTTTTGAGATACTAAGGACAAATGACAATGAAGTAGTCGCTTATGCATCAAGTTTCCAAGTTAGACACATCAAATGCCAACAAGAAGTGTATATGTCCATTACAAAAATCCCTCCAGCTCCCTGAAGTAACGACTTGCTTCATCACGATCAGGACAATCGGATATCAGGCCTCTCTCAAGTAAGTAGCTGATCCAATTAAAAAATCCAAAGTAATATTACCATATTCTTTAAAAGGATTTTCATTTTATGCTCTAACTAGCAACTTTTCCATTAAATAAGACAATGCAAGTTCACTGAAACGTCAGCCTACCCAGCTCCATTTGTATGATAAAGAGAGAACACAGCACCAGAAGGGACAGTCAACACTGATAAACTGCTGCTGACATTTTACAGTGAGGCAGATCATGTGCATCAGGGGACCTTCACTTCACCTGCCAGCCTTTCACCTTTCACCAAAAGATCTTCCACTGGGGCACATAAATTCTGGGTAGGCTGAAGGCAGCTGATCCCCAGTTCCAATTCAATGGCCAAGTGCCAAGGTCCTCCAGCATTTGTGCCACAGCTCTGGATCAGCCACAGGCAGGACAGAACAGGGATGGAAATAGCATGGTGAGCTTATTCTTCCAAACACCATATAGTGAGGAGAAGGGTGCGACCCAAAATGAAGGACAGACCAGGGCTCAGGACAACAGTTAGGCTGCCACATCCCAGTGAGAAAGTCACAGCCAGTGGAGAAATGTAGCACATTTTAAACCACTGAAGTTGTCCGGGACTATTTGCTAGAGCCAAAGCTCCCAGAGATACAACTGCCAGAGGTGACCAAAAAGAAAGCTGGTGGCTAATGAGAGCTGGAACAGCACAAAGGAGCATCAGGGAAAAGGCAAAAAACCGTGAGAAGGAGACAACAGGCAGATCCACCACAAGAAAAAGCAAAATTGAATTCACAATTTGAGCCACAGATGGCCAAAACAGACAGCCCACAGCAAACTTCAAAAGCAA
Source organism: Pseudotriccus pelzelni (assembly GCA_035584735.1). Lineage (NCBI taxonomy): Eukaryota > Metazoa > Chordata > Aves > Passeriformes > Tyrannidae > Pseudotriccus > Pseudotriccus pelzelni. The sequence continues at coordinate 9,171,608 of JAWMRA010000164.1, read as the reverse complement.
CCGCAATGAATCCCACAGCCCTGTGTCACACCTCAGATTGCTGTGACAGCATTAGCAGCCATTTGTGGACCATTTCCATCCCACTTGATGTGTCTGCAGCCCAGCTCCTACCCAGACACTCTGTGCCTCAGTTTCCTCTGACAAATGGAAGGAATAGCATCGCTGTAGCTCAAAGCTTGGTACCAAAGTCCACCAGGAGCCCCTGGGGCTCACACAACAGGGCTTGCAGAGGTGAACGCTACAGAAACGAGCTGACTACATGTCTCTGGAGAAAACCAGCTTTCTGCCCATTATGAAAGGCCACTAATTTCAGAGGGTTTCCAATACTCAAATTCAGGTCCACTCCACGAGAAGAACTAAATGAGCAGTTCTGCAGAGGAAGCAGAGCTTGGTATCCAGGTGTTGCATCTTGATTATCCACTGAGTAGTAAGACACAAGCTCTGAACAAATCATTTCCTACCCACAGGGTCCCCCCATAATGTGTACCTCCTGCTAGCCAACATGTCATGTGTCTAGTTCAGCCCAGTGACATCACCAAGCTCTCTTCTTGACCCATCCACTCATTCCAAGAACTTACTCTGTCCTAATATGTCCTAATAAAACCATGCTCAGATCCATCCTTTCGAACCACATGCTCTGGATTTCAGACTGTCTTCTGCCCCTTTTTAGTGGTGAGAGCCCCGCCCCTTGAGTTTGTCATCAGTACAGCACAGGTAAGAGAAGGCCAGAACACTTCCTCCTAAGCCCGGAACCAGACACCAGGAGTTGCCAAAGTAAATACTAACACAGAATGAGATTTAATCCTGTAGCCTTGGGCAAGTCCCACAATCAAAATCAGTTTTACCCACCTGCAAAAGCAGGCGTACTTCTTGCCAAAGTTTAAGGAATGCTGCAAAAATTACTTACCATTTGAAATGAGCTTTGAAGATCAAAAACTCAAGGTAAGGGGCAATTACTAGCAAGTAAAGAAAATGTGGAAATTTCTGCATGGCTCCACCTTGCCCTGGAGCAAGACACACCAAGGATCACAACAGTAACAAAAGCCATGTCTGACAACAGTGCCATTCTGGTAAAATACAATACAAAAATCTACCCATCAGGGTTTGGGTTTGTTTTTTGCTTCTTTGTTTTGGTTTGGGTTTTGTTGGGGTTTTTTTTTGCACTTTATTTTTTTAAGGGACGGGGCGAAAACTAAAAAAAAAGTCTAAACAAGCCTTTTACATGAACAAGGAATTAAAAGGCAATGTTTTAAAAGGACAGTTCTGTACCTAATACTGTTTCTTCTGGTAAAAGGAACTTAACATCAGGAAGGAACCCAGCATACTTGGGTCCTCTCTTGTGCAAAGTGCGAACAGCTGCAAAAGAAACATGGAGAAATTGCCACCACCCAGGGAGCCAGAAAGAAGGTGGAAGCCTGGCTACCTCTGCTCTGGGCACTGCCTGCTTTTACAGAAGTCATGCTCAAGGCTAAACAAGCTGAAGTCAGAAAGTCTCTCCACACCAAGACACAGATCTCACTCAGCTTGCCATGAGCAGATTTCCAGCCTCGTTTCCTACGGAAGCACTGACTGCCCGCATACACTGTCTAGCACAGGAATGCCTTCTATTCCAAACTCACTGTCTGGTTTCAGCCAAGAAACTGGTGCTGCAAAACAACCCTGAAAATTCCCCTAAACAGATGGTTGAGTACATTAGGGAAACCCTCCCAGCATGCCCCCTGAACGAAAGGCTGCAATGTGAATATCTCCTAACAACTGATACCCGGACTGAGTGGAATTCAAGTCACATTTGAAAAAGCCACTGCACTGCTCTTAAGAAGAACAGTTTTGAGCCAATAACACAATCAGTGTCTTAACTCTTCATTGGATGGATCCCCCTCATTTTACTACAGAGTACACGAAGAGACAAAGATTTACAAACCCCAAGACGCTGCCATTGCTTCACACCTCCAGAACTTCTCCTAGGATTACAACACTGCAAATCCAACCCATGCTCCCCTTACTCCCACCTCTGCATGACAGGAGAGAAGAATGCAAGGGACATTTTTAGAGCTCTCTCAATAAAGGCTCATGAACACTGAAAGGCAAAAACAAAAGATAAAAAGACAGCACCACAGAGAATAAATTGAATAGACATCAGGTGAGAATCAGCCTCCAAGATCAGCAGAGGGGAGAAGTAGATCAGTAAAGGAAGGAGATAGGAGAATTAAACAGAGGAGTTAAAAACGCATTGATTACAAGCGTGGTGTGAAAGCAAACACCAACTGATGAAGTTATCAACATAGAAATGGAAACGAGGAGAAGTGTCAACATGGATAAAAGATAAAACTAAAAGCATGGGGTGCAGCCCCTTTATTCTTTGGTCCTACTGGCAGCCAGCTCCAAGACTTCCTAAGTCAGGAATCAGTCCTCTGAAAAGTCAGTCTATCATCTCTGTGAGCACGTGCTGGGCAGTGGGAGACAGAGGTGAGATACCCTTTAAATCTTTCCTTCTTCTGAAGGAGGCTGAAAAGTCCCAGCTGTGTCCTCCTCTCCTCACACCAGGTGCTGCAGCCTCTGACTATCTTGGTGGGCTGTGCTGGAATTTCACCAAACCTTTTTCCAAGCCTCTCCTGTGCTTGGGGCACACAGTGCTCTCTGTACAGCCTCGCGAAGGCCGCCTGCTCCCGTGCTAATCAAGCCTGACACTTTCAACCACAAAACCTAGCAGAACTTTTTGAGTTTGTATGCACTGGAGGGCGAGTGGTTTTTCAACAGTGACTAAGAGACTCAATTTCTGGTTACCACGATCCAGGGCACTTGAGGATAAAACGCAGCATCAGGACAAGAGCTGACACCACCACCCTCATTAATGCTGCGAGTTGTTTTAAATGCTCTATCAATACAAACAAGCAGAATCCTCGTTCAGAGAGACTTCTGTGCCCAGTGGGAGGGAGGGAACATGTGTAGGGAGCCGCACCAGCTTTGCCAGGAGACCCTGGCTTCCCTCTCCAGAACTGCCAGTTGCCTTCATTTCCCACAGAACTAAGGACAGCCAAGTGCTGTAGGCTACATAAAAGTTTGCTGACTGTAAATCTCTCCATACAACACTCCTTACAAATAGAGCTCTTTGATATTCTCTTTCTTACAAGAAAAACATTTCCCTACCAGTCCCTGACAGGTTTTTAAATGCTAAGCAAATGATGATGAATTAAAAAACCCCAAACACCTCATCATGCTTTCCATTAGCCAACCACGGCTACCCAACAAATAACCAAAGATGCGGGATAAAATGCGCAGGTAGATTTTCTAGTTTCTTCACTTTAAACCTAGAGTGGCTAGAAACAAATGTGAACAACAAACAAGGGTTGGTTTCCCACACCATCCATAAATGGTTCTTTAAAGATAAATATTTGGGTTTTAGCAGGCAAGGAATATTACGTTTATATATTTTTGTTTGTTTTTAAATAGGACTAAAAAGAAGAAAATTTGCTGGATAAGCAAGTCTGAAATAATTATCCTCGACAGCAAAATATCTGCAATGCAACAGCACATATCTGAAAGGAGGTTTCTCCGGCGATACAGCAGTCTGCTTTACAAACCCCCTTACTGCACATCTCCGGGGCTAAAATAACTTCCAGTGTAATCCTCGCTTTACTGAGCAAGACTTCAGAGACGCTACTGCTCGGCCCGTGGCATCACTGCCACTCCCTCGGCTGCTCGCTACGGGACACCCCGCTCGCTGTTCTATCCCCGCCGTCGCCGGGACCCGCAGCATCCCCGCTCGCGGGGGGATGCGGGGCAGCACCCCCCGGTCCCCACTCACCCATGCCGGCAGGTGCCGGGCGGCCAGGCCCCGGCACACCGCCTCCCGCTCGTCCTCCAGCAGCGCGAAGGCGGCGGCCAGGCGGTCGCGCTTCCCCCGGCGGTTGTGTCCCCAGCAGAGCCACAGCGCCAGCGCCAGCAGCACCCAGCTGCCGCTCAGCCCCAGGTACCCCGCCAGGTACACGGGGCCGAGCCACAGCAGCGCCCGCGCCGCGTTGGAGAGCAGCAGGCGCGGCAGCGCGGCGGGCCGGGGGGCGGCCGGGGGGTGCATGGCGAGAGCCGAGCCCCCGACACCGCGGGCTCGCCCCTGCCGAGTGCGCCCGCCCCGCGCCGCCGCCACCGCCGGGGACACCGCCCGGCCCGGCCCCGCCGCCGCCCCGCCCTCCCGGCCAGCCCCGATCCCCGGGAATCACAGCCCCGCCGCGGCCGCTCGCTGCCGATGTGGACGGACACGGGGCAGGCACGACCTGTTGGTTCTTGTCTGCTGGACGCTCGCTGCTTTCCTGCTTCTTTTGCGCTTTCTCCTCGTCCTCTTTTGATTTCGATGGGGGGTGTTGTGGGGGTTCAGGTCTTGCAATACTGATAAATTGTAGAATCGTTGAATCATAGAATCACCAGGTTGGAAGAGACCTTTAAGATCATCAAGTCCAACTGTAACCCTTAAACCCCTAAACCACATCACCCAGCAGCAGGTTCAGATGCCTCCTGAACACCTCCAGGGATGGTGACTTCACCACCTTCCTGGGCAACCTGTTCCAATGCCTGACTACCCTAACAGTGAAAAAATTTTTCTAATATTTAATATTAATCTCCCCTGCCTCGACTTGAGGCGATTTCCTCTGGTCCTTTCACTGCTCGCACGGTAGAAGAGACCAGCCCCCACCTCGCCACAACCTCCTTTCAGGTAGTTGTACAGAGCCATGAGGTCTCCCCTGAGCCTCTTCTCAAGACTAAACAAACCCAGCCCCCTTAGCCATTCCTCATATTATTTGTTTTCTAGGGAATCATAAGACACTTTTTGAGATGCTCTTCCCAGCAGTAATATTAATTCTATATATTTCCATTTGTGCCTTAACAGACAGGCTGTAATTGTACAGTTCTACACTGTGTTTTTCACTGCAATTTTCCCTGGATCAGGCAAATGCCACTCTTTGTTCAGTGGATAAGTCTGGAACTTCAGTGAATGATGCCAGCTTTTATTGTGACCCCTTTTCGATAATGGCAGCACAAGATAACAAATGATGAGCCAGATAAAAACCTCCAAGAAAAGGAAGTTGACCATGTCTGGGAGAGCTAGATTTGGCCTCTGCTTTGCTGTGGAATTAGTACTTAATTACGGGTCAGTCAATAAATCAAACAACACCACAAGTGATCCTCATTTGTATGTTAATCATTGTGCATGACTGATCAGGGATAGAAATCAGTTCAGGCATCTGAAAACTCAGATGCCTCACATTAGACAAACTCATGCATGAGACATCTATTAAGAGGCATATTTGGAAACAACCCTCCTAATCTTTCCCTACTGTCAAATGAGGATGAATATGCTCTTCTTCCTGGGGACGTTGCAAATATCATTGTAAAACACACCTAAGGAAGTGTCTTTACACAGTGGGCAGTAAACATTTGAGGATGCTGCAAGGCGGATGGTATCAGCAGGTAAATTCTCCAAGAGAAGGCCGGTAAATGTACTCACCAACATCATGGGCACAACAGCTGTGGAGGCTGGGGAAGGCTGAGGAGAAAGGAGTGCAGAAAATGTTTGAGCTCATACTCTCTCCAAACAGCAACTCCTATCACCACTGGGAGCAAGTGGAGCAGAGGGCTGACCCCAGAGGGCATTTCTGTTTGTAAAGCTGTGAAGGAAAGTCCAGAAACTGACGGGTCTAGCAGCTGAAGGAGTACTGCCCTCTTGATACCATACATTAAAAACCACACAGAGCTTAGTTTGCACAGTTACATGTATCAGGAGATATATTTACATGTAGAAACACACCTGGTTTTGTTCTAACTGTGACCAAAGGCTGAGACTGTTATTTATTTACATATATGAGACATATATATGTATGTTATTTATCTTATATGAGACTTGGTATTTATTTTTCCCCACTGTCATTTAAAGCTTTGTAAAATATTTTCAGTAAGTCATTTCAGCCACAGGGTGAAACTCTGCATGGATAAACTCAGCCCTAAAATCTGACCTTCTGTTAAAACAGAAGCTTCTGAGCTCTTCAGATAGTTTGAAGACTTAGAAGGTTGCTTTTTCTACCAGGATATAATAAAAGGTAAATACAGTGTTTTCCTCCTTCACATGATTACACTTTCTAAGTTTGAGATATTTAGCTCAAACTCAGAGAGACATGCAGTTTAGAAACATCAACAAGTGGCAAATGCTGAGCTGTTCTCAAATACTCAAATACTGTGCTCATGAGAACAAGATAAATCAATAGCCCTGGAGACCACTGTTAACTCCATTTATGATGGATGGTAGCTGCCCTTTAAAGAATAACTCTTTCCTCCAATTTTCTGAAGCGTCAGAGGAAATACTGAATCACCGACGTAAGGAGACAACGTAAAACTTATCAATTTCCTACTGGGGAAAGTATGATCTTGACTGCAGCAGGCTGCTTCCAAGCACCAGATATCTGAGCCATTTGAAGCCAACCGTATTTTCAATTACAGGGAAATTCCACAACCTGTTTCTCCCAATATACACAGGATGGTCACTAAGGTAGTGGCCCAAGACTATTGTCCCGGCCTGGGAGAATCTTTGCCCCTTATTTAACTTGACTAGACATCACCACTGTGCTTATTAACACTATGACAAAAGCATAGGTTGTAGCTGATTATGACACAGATATTTTACAGAAAGTGCAGAGCTTTGAAAATGTATTAATACTAAATTTGCTGTCTCTCAAGCTGGCCACGGTTACTAAGGCAACCCATTTTAAAGGTGGGGAGTTATGAAAAACTGCCAACGCTTTTCTTTTAACTATGAAGAACATGCAAAGGGATTAATCTGAAATATCAATTGAAGTGCACACCAACAAGCTATCAAAGGGTTTGCTGAAGATGACTTTTTAACTTAAATTGCTTGTGGCTTCAGGGTTCTGAACACTGTGAAATTCCCTCTTAAATATTAGCAGATGTTGGAGGTGCACCATGTCTTTTCTCTGTGCATCCACAGCAAAATATAAAACACTTATGTAAGAATAAAACTTTACTCGTTGTGTTAACAGAACGGCTTCTGTATCAAGACCTGATTAAAGCTGTTGCCCCTTTTGGCCCTCACTTGACAAAGCATTACTGGTTTCCTCTGGGTTCCTGCTCTCCATCCATGCACTGTTCACCCTGTCAAGCAAAGCCAAATCCAAACTCTGCCTATCATAGGGCACAAGACTTGTATCTACCCCTGTTGTCTGTGCTCAAGTAAGTCTGGAGTGCATTTCTCCAGGGAAAGCTGTGGTTCCTTCATTCTGGCTGGTTTTGTCCAAAAATGAAACATGAGCTGGGCAGCTCAGATGAGCCTGGGTTACCTTGTTCATCCAGGGTTATTATTCTGGTTGGAGATTTGTAATTTGGTCATGAAAATAATTATGTATGTTCTGTTTTGGGAATCACTCCACTGGCATAAAAAATACCAATCTAGGACTAACTGGTATTATCTATAAACCTGGTCCGGACTGGGAAAAAGAATAGATTTCTTCTCCTGTGAACAATAATCACATGCAGAAGACTGCAAAACCAGGGCTTTAGCTGGGAATATATGCAAAGCCAGGCTGGCAGTACATGACCCCTTCTTTTAAGGGCTCTGCTCCACTGAGCTCACTCCCCCTACCGTGCCTCGTGTCTGCCTGGCTCACAGCTCCTCACTGCTTTTGTACAACAGGCAGTAGCGAGGCACTGAGGAGCTGGCAATGTAACAAAACCAGTACCAGCAATTTATTTCATCTACTTGTTCTTCTACAGTGGGGTCAGTAATGTGAGGGCAGGGCAGGACGATGCAGGGCATCCACCACAGGAGGTAAAAGTGTGGTGTGGCCCAGTGTCCCTTGCCCAGCCTTGCCCTCCCTGCCAGCAGATCCCGCTCTGCTCTGGCACTGCAGGTCGCAGCTGGGTTAGCAGAGCACTGACAAAAGCTGTGTCTGGTGTACACACAAGTTAGGTAACTGCATGGGTGAGGCACGAGAATGTGAAAGAACACAAAGCACAGTCTATGATGGCAACAGGGAGAGGGGGAAAAATAAACTTCCCTCACAGTGAGGAGCGTGTCTTCCAGTGCCTCCAGAGGTGGCCTGTGAGTTAGAGCTATCACATGCCTGGCTCTGGGTATGACTCAGATTTTCAGACAAGACACACCAGCACACCTTGGTGTCATTCTGGAGCCTGCACTGGCCGTGGGCAGCTGGTGCCACCTGCTGAACATTATAACATTTATGATCTGTGTTGGGGAGAAATAAATTTCCCCCGGAAAAGTGAAATCTTGCTGAAATTAGACCGTGTTTCACATGTAACAGAATCAGCAGAGAGCTGCAATGAGCAAGAGAGACTTCAGTTTATTTTTTAAAGTCTTTGCCAAGTACAGCTTCTATTATTGTACTATACATTTTAAGCTCAGAAGCAAAGCCTGTTAATCTGTTTGTTTTAAATTTTGCCATTGTTATAACACAAATTTATTCCATCTTTCTGTTTGAACAATTGTATCTGCAATAGGATTTGTAAGTGCAAGATTCGATGTCTTCAGTTCAAAAATAGCACAGCACATTTCTTGGAGCATAAAATATTTTATAGATTTTGTTCTGTCATTTAGCGAAACGCAACTGAGAAAACCCTGGAAAAAATTGTTTCCCCATCCTTTTAAATCCTTTTTGATTCTGCTGAAAGAGCTTGCTAGTACGGGCTACTGACACATTAGGCTATAAAAATTGCCTTTCAAGTGCATGATGAATTTCCAGAACAAGTTTATGAATCATTTATGGCTTAGTCTCTAATCTGTGCAACTTACATCTTGGTGTGTTTTATGTGCTTAAAGGACTTGACTGATCTTACAGAAACATCTTCTTAAGGAATTTGAGTTCTCATCCTTCATGAGACACATTAAAATTGTCAAGCAGTGAGAAAGATAATTCACGAAGTACAGAACTGCTGTCCCAGCTGATACTTCCTCATCAGGAAGGAGAAACGTTCTTGTTTATGCTTCTTGGAGGCCTGTATCTTGTTTAGCTGGCACTTTCTGTTTGAATTGTCACAAAACAAAGGGGTTTCTTGATAAACTGGACCTTGTTGCTCCCTACAACTACCTGAAAGGAGGTTTTACCGAAGTGGGTGTTTGTTTTTTGTGACAAGTGACATGATGAGAGGAAACAGCCACAAGTTGTACCAGGGGAGCTTTACAATGGATATTAGGAAAATTTTCTTCACTGAAAGAGTTCTCATGCACCAGAACAGGCTGCCCAGAGAAGTGGATGAGTCACCATGCCTGGTGATGTGGTTTAAAAGATGTGTAGATGTGGCACTTGGGGACACAGCTGGTGATGGACTGGGCAGCGTTAGGTTACTGATGGGACTTGATGATCCTAGAGGTCTTTTCCAATCTAAATGATTCTATGCTTTATCTAATAACACCATTCCCATGCCCCTGGTGTTCTTTACACCCAGGCTTTGAAGATGCAATGGATACGACATCCGCTACTTTCCCCAGAATGAAAGCAGAGAGGTAAAACCTGACACTTTCTGTTCCTTTCTATCCACTGCAGGGTTTAACCATAATACACCTTTAATGAAGTCCATTTAAAGTGCAGATTTGCCAGAGGACTCTCCATATCTGTATTCAGTGCTTGACATGGCATGGGACACAGATCAGATTCAGACCTACAGAGTAACAGCAGGAGCAATGAAGATGAAGCTGTGAGGAATGCTGTTTGTGGTTTTGCCCTTCAGTGTAATGGATCCTGACACAGCAACACCTGTCCGCCTTCTCCCACTTGGAGTGTGGGCTGCCAAAGACGGCACAGTGTGCAGTGGCACAGCCAGGCTGGCACAGGGCTGGGAATTCAGTCAGTCAGAAGCCACGTTCCTCAAGCCAAGTTGTTGCCGAGGAGCAGTGACAGCATCTTGTCTCTCTGCAAGGCTGCCCCTCTCAGTTCCTGCTGAGTTTCTGCTCAGTGTGCTTAGCCTTTTCTTTGAGAAAGGCAAATATACGCAGCCTGACTGAGGAGCTTCCTCTGAGGAGCTCCTGCCACCTGTTTCCACGGTGCGTTTTCAGCAAAGAGCTGATGCACTAAAATGAAGGCCTGAAATTGGGGAAGGGCTGCCTTCAAAGCTCCAGAAAGGTCAGTGGAAAGCCTGTTCACAGCAGAATTGTGCTGAATTCAATGGTGTTTAAAACTTCTTTGAGCAGGCAGAACTTCTCTGTGCCAGTTTTGCACTTGAAGATGTGCACCGTGTGAATTCTCAGATGATTATTCTCAGCTTAACATGAGCATTTGCAGCACACAAACAAATTAAAGACACAAAGGGATTGCACAGTACTGTGAAAGTAGGCTACTAAGCCAAAATTGGCTTCCTTTACCCAGGCTTCTCCCTTCACAGCAATGTGTATGCTAGAACTGAATGAGGTTAGGCACAAAATGATGAATTTCTTTGACTGAGGAAAGATGTGATGATATTTGGTGGGATTTATAAAAACCAAAGGGACTGAGAAAAACTTGAAGAAAGCAGGCAGCTTGGGAGTAAGGTAGCACTGCCACTCACAAACACAAAACCCCCACCTGTAGGAACATGAGATTGCAGTAAACTCAGCAGACACAAAGCCCACCTCAGCCCTTCACCACATCCCTGTGATACAGATAACTGGGCCCAACGGGCTACAGCTGAGCTTTTACTACTGTCCACCCTAAAGGGATGACAGGTGTCAGCTTGACCATTAAACACAAGCAAGCTGACAGTCTGACTTCAGTGTAAGTGTACCAAACTGCAAGGTGTAGCCACAGAGTCCTCCTTAACACTGGGCACAAGGAAAATAATATACTGGATCTCTTTTTATAAAGATTTTTTCCCTCTGCACCTGCTCCAGCTCATTGCCGGCAAGTACCAGCCCACCTAAAGTGCAGAGCAGCAGCAAAAGCAATATTCATCCCAAGATTATTTTTTAAATCTTGAAAAGTTGGAAGTTTCTACTAAACATCCTCATCCACATCCCAGATGCTCTCTCTCCAGCAGTGAGCATGCTGAATTACAAGGCCTCCAGCATCTTGTACAGCTCTTCCTACAATCTCTTAGTGGCCTCTGCTGGCCAGGACTGAGATCCTGACATCTGTTTAAGTGTCAGCAGTCCTGAATCCAGCTAAGATTTGAGTGGACATTTTACTGGTGACAAGAGCAGAGACACCATCACCAGGACCGTATTTATCTGTCAGCATCCTACCTGATGCTGAGAACTTTGCTCAGGTCAGTCACTGACAGCAAGGGCCTTGCGAAATAGCCCAAATTTTCCAACTCTTTCCTACGTCGCTTTTGTGAAGGTGCAGGTATCCTGGCTGGTATGGGAGGCTCTCTAAGCAATGTCCTAGGGAAAACTCTTCCCAAAGACTTTATCTGTCACCCAAATATTTGGCAATAGATAAAACTGCATATGGTGGTATGTAAGGTCATAAGTGGTAAATTTAAGATTGGTAGCCAAGGATAGTTGTTCTCCACTGTGCGTAAAAAGAGAAGTGCATAGAAAGTAAGGAAGTGCTTAGCAGTGAAGATTACCAGAATAAGCATCTAGAAACACATCATGGGCTGTTGCAAACTATTCTGACTCCATTACATTTAGTGGAGCCAAATTAATACAGAGCAGCTGATTGTCTGACCTGCAGTTCGACATACATAACACTAATGCTATTAAAGGCCATTTCCAAGAGTGAAAACCGGGGCAGAGAAGTTAAACAACTAGCTTGGTAATACAGTGAGGAACCTTAGCTGGCCTCTGGTTTCCAAACTGTTTTCAATGTATTTGTGGTCTTGTTCTTGTCCAGAAAGCAGGACAGAGAGTATTTTTGAATCAGGGAAGTTGATGCTACATCTGGGCTTATGCTAACTGGTCTTTTTTTGTTATTCTTGTGATTAGATGTCTAAGGTTTAAAAAAACCCAAAACATGCAACCTCCAAACTGAAACCTTTTTCTTTTTGCTTTAGGAAAAAGGTAGCACTTGATACAATCTTGCCATTTTATGAGTCTCATTTTGGATGTCAAATACTATTCATTCTCACAGTAAATACAATTGTTGCATATTAAATGCCCACAAACAGATGTTTAGGAAGTGGTATTTCTGTGCAAGCACTTGGAGCCTGGACATCAAATTCTTGTGTTTTCACCATGTACTTGCACTAGAAAAATCATTTGTCTAAAAAAATCCTCTAGTGTCTGCCATTCAATTTCTAAAAATTCAGGGTCACTACCTCCACTTATAACCATCCATTACTAGGTCACATTTAATACACAGGAAATTTAAAGAACAGAACATGTTTTTTCTGAGGAAATACTTCTCAATGAGAGATGAAATTCTTCCCCTGAAGAGAGAAGACACAAGTGTCTGTAGTTCCTCACAAGCAGGGAACGAAATTGAAATAGGAAAGACTTTATTGGTAAAGAGAAAGAATGGAAAATCAAGTCTAGTGGTCTGACATTGTACATAAGGAGATGTCATATCATAGACCAGAAAACACAAAGCTGACTGAAAGAGATTCATGTCAGTTCTCGTATCTTTAACAAGTCCACTACTGACAGCAGCAGAAAGTTCAAGTAGAGATCTCTGTTCCTCTATAGCTACTTGTTTTGGACAGGAAATATTTAGGAAAAAAACCTCGATGGGTACAAATTAAAACTACTGAAGTCAAACTTTGCTTGCGATTGCTGCCTTTGGATTTGAAACTGAGTCATCTGTTCAGCTTTATGTGGTGCTGTAGGAATATACAAAAGAAGACACTGACTGGGAGTGTGCATGGCTGGGAGTGATCTACTTTTCCAAGAACATCATTTTTGTGATAAAGGTGTGAACAGAAGTGTTCTCAAAGGGATGGAAAATATCATCATGGTTACTCATCCCTTCAGCTGAGTGTTTGCCAAAAAGATTGCAGAAAGCATATGTCTGCTGTTTTCTGGACAACAGAAAAATAGGGCTGCTTTCCTGGTGCTCTCCCCAGCTGAGTGTAAACTCAGCTATCCAGCCTCTGTCGTACTTCCCTAGGGAGTATAAATTCTCTGCAGCTAGATGAATATTAAGTTATCCTATCATTCCAAACAGGCATTTTCCTATCTTTATAAACAGGCATTTTTCTCTTTGTTTCTCTGTAGGAGTCTGGTGGTCTTTCACTGAAGGATTTATCTTTGCTAGGTTATCATAGCTCCAGGTTCTTTCCCCTACCTTCCAATCAGTTTCCACTCTTTTGTGAGCTTCTGACTCCAATAGTCACCTATGTGACTATTTTCTATTGATGCAGAAAAAAGAAGGATTAATTATTTTGTTGACATTTATAATAATAACAATTTTATTATTATTATTGTTGTTGTTATTATTTTAAAACCTTCCTCTTCTGCTCAAGAGAATTCCTACAAAATTTGGGTTTCATATATTATAAATTTAAAAAAACCCCAGCTTCTTCCACCCCTTATTTCTTTGTCGTAATTCTAATTTAAAGGTTTAAGGTAGATCTTGCTTTTATCCTTTTCCTTACTGTTGTCATGAAGGACTTCTGTTTTGCTACAAACAAACCAATCACTAGAACATCAGCTAACGTTTGACACTACCATTGAATTTATGTGTAAATAGATGCATGCTACCTTGCAGCCCATCAGTAGTCAAAGCTGTATCTGCTGGGGAACATAGACAAAGAGTAGGTGCAAAATCATTGTGGTTTAAAAATAAAGAAGTAGATAACTAAAAAGAAATGAGAGGGAGCGAGAGAGAAGAGCCAGAAAAACTTGAAGGCAGCAACGTTCCTACCACTGTGAATTTTGGGGGAAAACATGAGAGAAGGTTCTTTATGCCATGGTAACAGAACTCTGGAGTTCCTTGCCAAAGGAAAATGGAACAGCAAAAAAATCACGTGGATTCAAGGAGAGAATGGGCAAGTACTCAGAGAAAAGGTTTGTTGAAGTTTAGCACATCAGGCTCAGTGAACTCTGAGATGAGAGCAATTGGAAGCTGTGAGAGTTTTTGGGGGAGTATTGTAAGTTCTTGTCTTTACCCTCCCTTAAGTGGTTGCTTATGGGTACCAGGATAACTCTCGGTGTGAACCTGATGGCCATTCTTACATTCTGATGTCCCACAGCAGTAGGATGGGGTGAAAAGTCCACTTGTCTCCCTACAGGACAGGATCACAGCCTATGCTTTCCACTACACACTGCTGGAGAACTGGAAGGTAGGCAGTACAGCGAGGGCTAAGTCCACCCCACTGAACCATTAACTCTGTTAGGTGACTTCCTTTGCAAAAGGCTGAAACATTCCATTTGCCTCAAATAAAGCGCCACCTGGGGATGTTTCTTCAACAATGGCAGGGTCAGAGTGCCAATGCAGCCTGCAGGCTAAAAGTAGTAATGAAAGCCTGTCCCGCTCCATTTACCAGCAAAATCTGGTGAGAGGGGATGTGCCATTCACAACAGAAGGAGTGTGAAAAACACTAAGATTCTGTGTACTGACAAAATGTTTGTCTTCTGAGCACCATGGTCAGTAAGTCACGACTGATTTCAAACTAGAAACACAATAGAAACCCTGATCCTTCTCTTTGTCCAAGTTTTTTTGCATCTTGTTTTCTTCCTGGAAAACAGCTTATAGCTGAAAAACTTTTTCTTTCCAGTTCCTGCATTTGGTTCTATTGTGATTGTTACCACAAAATCTTGTGTTCAGAGGAGCAGAGCAAAGGTCCACTAGACCTAATTATCTCCTATTCTGGTTTTCCAACAGCACTATGTGATTTGGGTTGGGTTTTTTTCAATTCTTTGGTTTTTTACAGAAAATTTAAGTCAAATCAAAGTGCAGAAAATACATTCACTGAAAGGCATGCCTCAAGGTGGGAGAATGTGCTGAAAAGGTCTAGAAGGAAAGATAATGAAGTTATATGTGCTGAATGAAAGTTGTCATGGGTTGATCAGGACTCAACAGTTAAAAACTAAGAGATGGCCTTTTTTCTGAGTGGTTTCATGGCTACGGATGTGTAGTCTATAAAATGAAGGCTCCAGTAAGGGTTCATGTCTAGTGAAAAGAGTCCTAGATGAAGCCTCTGACCTGGACTACATTAAAATAAACCTATCATGACAATTTTTAGTCAAAGTCAGCAAAACCCAACAGTGGGACCGATCCCAATGGTGCTGCTCAGACAACACCAGCTGCAATCAGTGGTGCTGAATTCCCAGACTGAACTTGGGTTTCCTGTGTCCCCACAGCAGCATTACCTTCCAGCATGGTCATGCAGGACCTGTGATCTGAGCTCGCTGGGGTGAAAGGTGCTGTACAGCAGGTCCTTTCCATGCCTGTGTCTGTGCTCCAGAGGCACACTGGATGTGCATAAGCAGAAGTGGTGTCTGGCTCCACCTCAGGTTCACAGCCAGACCAGATCCTGGGTGTGCTCAGGAAAAAACTGTTCTGGGTGGGCACCTGATGTCCCACTCCCTGGACTTGCAATCTGTGCACTCTTTACTGCCAGGTCCCCTACCACTGTGGAGATGGCTCTGCCTCAGGGTTGATTACATTCAGCTAAAGTAAGTACTTCATATGGCACTTGTTTCTAGCAAGGACTGAGTTTGGCTCAGCAGTTTGAGATGCTAAACCTTTGACAATCCAGACATCATTTTTGACTTTCAGTGTCATCAAAATCATAACAAAAGGAAAGAGTTTATTTTATGTGGCAGCTGGGGATTCTATATTTAATGCTGCCTGACTTTATCAACCCTCAGCTTTCTTTCAGAAAAATTGAAAACTCAGTTTTCTTTTTGCAGATTTCATGGGATCATATTAAATGAACTTCCTCCTTTCATCAGTGACTCACTCCCGAAAAGGCTATTTCACAAATAGTATCTCCACTCCAAAGGAAACAAGCTGTTCCTTCTTACATTTCTCAAGTAGTTGCAGACAAAACTAAAATACATTAAGTCAAAAGATTTCAAAACACATTAGAAAAATAGCTCAGAGACAGTCAGCTTTTTATCAAGTAGTTTTCTGATATAATTACTGCCTTTTAATGAAATCACTCAAGCCAAATTCTAAAACTGACTAGAAATTCTGAAGGCCTGGCTGGAGACAACTTATAATCACATGGAGTCCATTTCATACCCCTCTCATGGTATTTCATGTTGGTCACACAACATATCTAGAGCCTTTAGAATGAGGATCTAAATCAGAATAACTCCGATTTGAGATGGCTAAGTCAGTGAGACATTGTTCAAGTCTACAGCTGTAGATTTTGCATAAATTAGTGTCTGTTTTCTGCAATGTGAACTAAAGTCTCACCTGGAGATGTGAGTAAGTTGATAGTATGGGTACTTTCACTAATAATGATTATGGATGTGTTTAGAGTTGAGCTGTTGGTGATAACATCGTCAAAGAAAACATGCTAAGAATTCCTCAAACAAACACTTAAATCTCCAAATAAATAGTTGGAAATAGGGTATCTTGACTGCATGGGTCTGAGAAACAGTCTGGTCTTGTGTGCTGAAGAAAACCAGAAGTATAATTGTATCTTTAAGCAAAGATAAAAGAGAAAAATACTTTTAAAAGAAACAAAATATCATCCTGGCAGTGTCTAGTATAACATAAGAAAAAGCCAAACTGTCATGCTTCATGTCAGTTACAGGAAGGATGTATTTGGAAACGACTCTTCTGGAGAATATTTGTAAAAGGCAGTACTCCTTAAAACATTCAGTGGTGCAAGTGTTACAAGTGACAGGGAATCTTTCTAGCTGGACAGTCCAAAAAGCTGAGATCTGACCACCATGTTGGAAACCATGGGACCACTAACTCCAGTACTACGTTGAGTGACTAAATTAAAACATTTTTAGGGTCTTCTCTGTGAAACTCCAGGGTTGTCCCGCTGTTGGCAGTGTAAGAATTCCACCTAGGTATATTACCTGAAGTTAGGCCTTGCAAGAGTGCTCCATGCCAAGGAGGTGTAACTCCACTGTTATCAGTGGAAAGCTTTCTGTTATTGGATTTCTGTCGGGCATTTGTGGGCACTGCTTCTGTTACACTTTGCAAGTGCAGCAAATACTCAAAGGGAATAAGATAAGAGGTAGGCAAGTATAGAAATTACAAAGACAAATAAGAATCTGGACATATGCAAGACTTTCCAGTGCTAAGTTGTGTGTTAAATGACTTTAAACTGATCTAAGTTCTGCCTGCATGTTAAACAAATAACACTTCATGTATATAATTATTTTTGTCTCTTATTTGTGTCATTGTGCCTGGATTTCTTTACTTTCAGGGGCCTGAAATCAGAGTGCAAACATCACTTCCTCACATGTGCATACTTTAACAGAGACAAACTAGTATATATTCCCTTGTCTTACAGATAAGAGACTGTCACAGCCTCTTGCATGGTCAATTTCATGTTTAATCTCACCCAGTAACTTTTGCATAAAGCCAAAAAATCCAGTGTTCAAACACAGGCACCTCTTTTCATCATAAATGTCCCTTTTTGGTGTTCTTTATGAACAGTTTATCAGACTTGAATTGTTCTAGTTTGATGAAGAAATCCTTTGGGAAAATATTTTTCAACCAGGTCGCTGTCATGGACTTTATCTCTTGTCAGTTCATCCTTTTTGGGAAGCACTTTCTTCCACTATCCACCCCCCCTACCTTGAATATTTATTTTAATCTAATACATAAACTCCACCTTAGCAGTGACATTCGATTGTACATCAACCTCCAGCTCCTGGAACAGACTCACTTCAATAACAACTATAATCACAGCAATAACTCATTACTTCTGTCTTGAAAGTACAAGAATAGTTTTACTTCTCCTGTGTGACATGTCAGCAGTACAGAGTGGGAAATTTTGACATCCTTCAGGGTACTTAAAAAGTTCTGTCACCATGTTTCATTAAAAAGGAGATTTTCACTGTGGTGTGGTATGTTTGCAGGGTTGGAAGAGCAGACAGGATAGCTGTGCTTTTCCATTGTCTCCTCCCTAATATTTTTCTGCAGCTTTTTCATTATTTTTAGAGTGATTAGTATAAATTAGTAATGTTGCTCTGTCCCTCTGGGAGACTAACACGCTTCAGAGCAATAAGTGCAAACAACCTGTGGGGTCTGAGAGACTGAAAGGAGGACTGTCCACAATCAGCAAGCTGCTGCAATGTTTAAAATTAAAGATTCCTTTGTTTCCATTCTGGCAGAGCTCTTAGGCTCAAATCTTTGAAGATATTTGGATGCTTCACTGCCAGGGGCATCAGAGGGAGATAGGTGCTTGAATTCTTTGCCATCTGCTCCCTCAGTGATTCGCAGCAGCATACGATGCCATCATAAACACATAAGATTTAACAGAGAACATTTAACAGCTTTTAACAGCAGAACAAAGCAAAGGCTTTCCAAGGAAGTCAGGCTATTGTCAGGCCTCTCCTGAATAACCCCAGCCTAGCAGGATGAAGTGTCTCTGGGACATCAAGTTCCAATCTATTTCCTTAAATACAGGATTATGTCAATGGCAAATGTTTGATGTAGTGAGCAACACACAAGCCTGAAACTGTTAGTACTAATAGCATTGGTGTCAGTGACATAATCGCTGTTATTTTCAACTGAGGCAGATCAGAGCTAAAGTTCGAAACTTCTGAAGAAACTTCAATATGTTGCTTTTGCAAAGCTAACTTTCCTTTTATCTGTCTGTTGGTATAAACAGTCTTCTAAATAATACATCAGGATAATAAATCCAATAATGGCCAGAAATAGCCATAATTATCTAGCTGTGATCAGGAACTTCTGACCAACACAGTGTTTGGGTCTCCAAAGGAAACGGCAGAAAAGTTTTAATGGTTTCACATAGTTTTAATGGTTTCACAAAGTTTTAATGGTAATACAGATCTTACTGTTTACAATTTAATTGTTACAGTTATTCTGCTGAAGTTTTCTTGAGGGTTGCTACTACTTTACTGCAACTTCTTTGGTCAATAAAGCACCAAGGATGACAACCAGTATTCTCAAACAACACAGACAGGCAGAAAGAATCATGTCTATCTAAACATGTGGTGATTTTTCAGAGTCTCAATTATTCCCATAAAACCAGGATCTGATTCTAAACCAGTCCTCAGGTGTAGCTGGTTCACCTTTATTGACACTAGATGAGAATTACCAGTTTCAGGCCATCAGCAGTTAACAGTCAGAGTGCCTGGTGCTGTTATAAATAACTGGTTTGCAGATGATTAAAGAAATACATTATTTTAAATTTATATATTAAATATATAGAACATATTAAGTTTTTAATTTAACATATTTGAAATTAAGGTTCTAACTTTCATAATTTCAAAAAAAAGCTTGAAAATGTACTTGGAGCATAACCTGCAGCTCAGAAACCAAAAGCAAAAGAGAAAGAAAAACAGATTGGTTAAAAATAATTCAGACATTCTGGAGATCTGTCTTGAGCATTAAATGTCTGCATTTGGCATTACTGAGCACACTGGCTAAGAACCAGCCAGCAGTTTTGCCCTTTGACACTCATTCCTAGCACTGAAATCATATGAACCTCTTCTTGCCACACTTCCCAAATATGAGCTACAAACAATACAGCAAAAATCTATGTGTTCTCAAGAGAGGGCTGGATCAGTTTGCATCAGCCAAAGCTTCATGTTGATACCCAGGGGTGCTCTTTCAAATTTCTTCTCTTTTCCTTGCTGGTTAATTAAGTCATCAGGATCGCTCATTCCATATGTCATTTTTACTCACTGCTAACTTTTAATTCTGAAGAAGTAGCTTTGCACTCTAAAATGTGGGAGTCTTCCATCCAGCATGTCCCTTCTAAGGTGGGAGGTCTGGACACTGATGTCAGTAATCAATCCGCACTGAAGACTGTCTTTTTCACTACCAGGACTGAAACTGCTCAGTTTAGCTCAAGTTTCTCCTCCCAGTATGTGTGTGAATGCTTCTATCAGTACCATGAATAGAAGCTCAGAGATTCTGTATCGCCTGCTTTTAGCAAGGCACGAATGTGACTACACTGATTTAACTGATAGTGAAATGGTGGGTGATGCACTGGGAACTGCACTGAAATCCCCCTGGTCCTGTAAACCAGTATTTCCAGTGGTGCAAATTAAAAGGCAAAGCTGTGGACAGGGAACCCTCACCAGACCATGATCCCAGCACTGTTTCTCTGGAAGGCAGATTTGAAAGACAACTCATCAGTAGTATCTTCATTGTATTCCAGGAGGTAGGATCCATTGAGGAAGGGTGCATATTGTAGAGCAGCTGGGGAGGTGCTGGTAGAAGGGATAAATAAGTGACCAAGGTGAGTACTCCTGTCGTAACAGACACAGCTGCTTTGCTCCCTGTCAGCTGTTCTACAGTGCTACTAGACCACTACTACAAATTTCCATGGATGGAACTACTCCTCTCACTGTCATGGAGGAGTTATTATCATGAAGAACTGAACTTCCAAAATTTGAGATTCTCTAGTCTGTATCCTACACGAGGAATCAGAAGCTTTTGGCTACCAGCTCTGGATGGTGGATACAGTTCATCAACACTTTGTAACATTCTGAGCTTTCCCGTACCAATATATAAATTGGCTGTGATTGCTGACAGTACCTGCACAGGGACATCTGTGCCTGCTGTGTCACCAGAAGTACCAAGTAGGTGGAAATGTGCTGCTGCCTGCGGGGAAAGGTGCTTCAGAGGCAGGGAAGCAAAAAGAGAATTGTTTCAAAGCAATTCTCTTTTGATACTTGATGTCCATTCTCATGGTAACACGCAGAGAACTAATCATGCAAATCCAAACTCAAGGGAAATAAGCCTTGCTTTCTTCATCTGGTGCTCTGAAACTCAGCCAGCAACACACGCAGCCAATATCCCTCAGGTGACACAGCGCAGTGTTGTTTTGTAGGCAATGCAGATTGGATTACTGCAGACTCCACACTGTGAAATTATTATAAACCAGTAATTACTTGGTGATGGTGATAATTTGGTTCAGAATTCTGAAGCCAGATAAATTGAACTGATTAAAAATAATGCACTATTAACTCAGTCTCTTGTGCAATTAAAAACTTGTAGAAACTGACTGAAGCAGTTAGAAACATGGGGAAAAGATGTAACCATTTAAAAACGTGCTCAGATAACAATAGGATTGCATCCTGGACTGGAAATTTTATTTCTTTAAAGGCAGAAGGACATGCTATTGCTCCTCACCACAGTGAGCCCTCACTCACTTAAACTCAGTTTAACCTTTGAATGGTAAAATATGAATGTGCTAGAACTAAATGGTGCCTGGCACAAGTGTGCAGCTCATCAGAAGATGTTTTCTGATGTACCAGTGCTTTGGAGAAATACTTCCTGCAGGTGTTCTGAAATCACCTGGAGTTTTTCAAGAGGTGCTTGATTTAATTTTCAAGTTCCTGCTGTGGTCATACAGACATAATCTGGGAGGTCCCTCACAACCAATTACCTTCTGCAGGTGTTAAGTGACAGAAGACAGCCCTGTCAGATATGCCTGGCTTCTTTTGGCCAAATCACGTTATTGCTGGATCTTCTTTTTGGGCTTGAAGTATTGCCATGATATTGCATTGCTTTTGGTTTTGATGAATTCAGCTTTCCTGGAGGACACAGAGGGACATAGCCAATGAAAGGATGGCTCAGAACTGCAGTATTTATGGGAGACTTCCAACAAATTCCAGCAGTGTAGAAAGGACACATTACTTGAGAGGTCCATAGAACAGAAGAATCACGAGACACTTTGGATCAAGTCCTTCAGTCTGTGGGAGCAGTACGAATGGGATAGCATTTCTGGGAATAACAGGAGGTCTGTTCTGAGCAACTCAGAGACCCTGCTACTGACAACACCCCAAACCACAGGGCCCAGAGAGGAACTGTAGCATTGTTGCTCCTGATGGCTCTCCAGGCCTTACTCCAAAGCAGCTACCACTGATCATCCCTTGGCAGCAGGCAGAGCTGGAGGAGGCCAGAGGTTGCTCAGGCTGGAAGAGCTGACTCTGTGCTGCAAGACCAAACAGCTGTAGACACTACTCACTGCTTAGAATTCCTCTCTGAAGGCTTGTTACATTTCAGGAAAGAAAAACCAAAAAAACCCAAAGACCCCAAAAAATTTTGAGAAAGTTGTCTTATCAAGCTGCAACTGCTTGAAGAAGAGGACTTATTCCATGCAAACAGTGTTGGTAATCTGTGCAGAGACTGACAGCAGGAGAAGCAGAAAACAGAGGAGGAAAACCCCAAATCTTTAATCAATTCTGCCTTAAAATAACTTCTGTGAAAAACCTAGGTACATCAATGACTGCTGTGGTTTTCAAAGGTCGTAGAAGCCCTCAGCTTTCAAGCCCTCAGTTTTCAAAGGTCATAGAAGCCCTCAGCACATCAGCTGTTTGTGTCTCTATAGGAAAGTACAGATTGCAGAGCAGCACTTCACAATCACATTTACAAAGAAATTTATCCACACAAGCACACAGAGAAGTCCTTATTCTCCAGCTTTCTAAGGAAATTACAACACTTGCATGTATCTCACCCAATAAATTCTAAACCTACTGGCTGTTTCCAAATGACCTGAAAGAGCAGGAGAAGCCTCAGCAAGAGCTAAAATCCTCTGTGGTGAAACACCTGGATAGAAGCCTCCATGGTGTTTCCATAAGGCAAAGGATTCAGTGTGAGCAGAAGAAAGACTAGACAAATGCCCAGACAAAAAAACTTCAACCAGAGGTTGGAATAACTGAACCTTGTGTTTCAAATCCAAGGGTAACAAGATTTCTTTAATTTCGGATTCAAGTAACTATTCTTATGAGCCAAAAATACAATTTCATCCATTTCTTTACATCAGACACGCACTGCTGTTTTTCTCCCAGCCTTCTTATAAAATACAATTAATTTACATTTTAAAGATCCTGATGGATTTTCTCTCACCATGGAACAGTAAGTGAGATTAATAACCCAGTTACTGAGCAGTTAAGCTCATAGATCACTTCCACATTAACATTTTCTTAATTTTTAAAATGGACCTTTTATTTGATTTAGAGGTTAATGCTCAATTATGTAATAGAAGGGAGAAAAGCTAAATGAGTCAGTGTTTATTAACCTTGCTAATAGGACAGGCTTTTTCAGGCAAGATGGATATATCTTAATTGGTAAAACAGTTGCATTGTCATTTAGCCAATTAATCCTTTCCAAACAAGGGAAACAGCAGCAATTTTACTTGCAGTGAATGGAAATACACTTGTCACATTCTGCACATCAATTTATACATTCTTACCTTCCCACTTACATCAGTAAGAATGCAGCCCTTTGATTCCCAAAATAAATAATCCACAAATTAACATTAGAATGTAGAGAAATTTGGCTACATTTATTTATATATTAATTGATCTTCATTTGAAAACTGTATGTGAACTCAATCTGCACATTCAAAAGAAAATGATTTGCAGCTTTAGTAGAGCCATAAGAAAGCCCATTAAAAGACATCTTAATAAACTGTTCCACAGTTTATAAAAACATAGCCTAAGGCTAGACTTTGCACTAATGCTCTTTTAAATAGCACTGGTGTTGAATGTTGACATTTCACACAATTGGTATTGAATCCTGCTAAATGATCCTTTTAGAAGGCCCTGCAAGCAACTGTTAGAAAAAACTGTACACATCTTTCATACATAAAAACGTTCTCTGAAATTAATGTCCTGGTTCAGCACATTATAAATTATGATCCAGATAAAAATAACCATCAGAAATATTCTGGTCTGCTGGGTAATGTTACCAAAGGCACATTTTCCATAACATAATTTCTTTTTATTCCAATTTATTTTCTGTAATACCTCAGTCCTTTTCATCAAACACTGAACACAGAACTGTGAAAAAAATACCAGTTGGAGGTTGTAATTCTTATGGTTTATGTCCCATTTCTGAAAGTGTTCAGTAGTCAACCAGGGGTTGACTTGAGAGGTCTCATGAAAACCTAAGACTTCAAATTATTTAGCCAAATCTCATGTTCTTGGATGCAGCTGGATTGCCTCTGAGAGCTTATTACCTCTGGAATAGCCAGCCTTTTATTATGAGATATCCTGGAGGGATAAAGTACACAGAGGTCTGTGCATTACCAACAGCACCTTTGAATTTTAGGAACATTTTAGTGCAAGGTAATACTTTTTCTTCTCTTCTCTACCCACTGAAACCTGTCCCATAAAAGCCTTAAGGCAGAGAAAGGAGGATCACTTCAATAGAAAGGAGGTTCATTTCTTTGAAGGCTCATGTCTTCCACCGGAGAATGGAGGAACATGAATATTTTCTACTGGGATGTCCAGGAAACTGTTCTGGAAAAGAGAGGAAAGACAGTACTGCTGTACCAAAGGGAGATTAACTTTGGTTGATCACAACTGTTTCTGAACATTTATTCCATCTTTACTAGACTAAATTAGACATTTAGCTGATAGATACCAGTTCCTTAGATTTATGTAGGCTTGATTTACTTAAACTATGGATTGTGAACTGTGAATGTTTTCACTGTAAACTGTGAGAATGTTTTTGTCATGGTCATGTTAAGAAACACGCACAACTCTTAGCTCATCTCTTAAAAGATCAAGTCTTAGGACTTGCAGAAGAAAACAGCCATGTGTACAAGTTCAAGCAAGTGTTTGTAGTCAGAGAAATCTGCAGATTTCCAGACCTGTGTTCTGAACAATCCCTTGTCAATTAGACAGTTAGCAGAAACTTTCCAGCTTTTCATTTCCTCAGAGGGAGCAGAGATATCATGTAGGCTATAATAATACATATATACAGGCTATCCTGCAGCTTTTCTACCCTACTTTCCTATTTTCTGTCTTCCTGGGCTTTTTACAGCTTGTCTACACTGATCACTCTCTTTTCCTAAAGGTTTTAAGTATGCCTGGAAAGGAGTATGCCTTCTAGGAACATAGTGTGTATTGCTGCAATTTCCATGCCTATTAGTAGAGAAGAATGTGCTTCTCAGCACAAACAGCCTGGACCATTCTTCAAAATGAGCAATCAATTCACTATGGATAAACCCAACTTTTTCTGATGCCCAACTTTCCCACAAAAAAGTAAGGAAACAGCTGCAAAGTGATATGCTGAGAAATCTCCTTTCCTAGGGAATATATCCTGAGCATTACAGGTTTCTCACAAGGCTATGCAATTCATTCATAACCCTTTTGCCAAGAGCTGTGCATTGAATTAAACCCCTGAACAGCTAATGAGACTTGCTTGGACATTGTCTTGGTGGACACTAATGGCGTTCAAGTTTTCCCTTTCATTAAAAATCTTGAGTGTATGGTTTACAGTCAAGCCTGAGAGGTGGTAACTTACCTGCAAAAATTCAAGGACAGGTCATAACTAAGAAAAAACAAATTCAGAGGAATTTGGTCATGAGGTCTATTCACATTTTATTTGAAAACAGTGGGCTGTAAATTAATTACCAAAATTACATTGTAGTCCTGAGGTTTTCTGGTCCTTCACACCAGAAAAAAATGAACAGGTATGACGCTGAGGTTTCTCACTGGGGTAATTATTGTGTTTGGTGTAATGGGCACAGTGAGAGTCCTTGACAGAGGTGGCATTATGGGTAGCTGTCCTCTCTTTGCAAAGTTGCTGACCTCACTGAACAAAAGTAAATGTAGCTGGGATTTAGAAAGCCTTGTACATTAACAGGATAAGCAGTGCCAAGCCATGGACTTTGGAAAATTACTCCTATCCCAGAATAAGGGTTTTATTAAGTGCTTTCAGCTTCATTGTCTCCACATGTTTTTGAATCCTTTCTCCGAGCTCATTGTTTTGGGGTTGAAAGTGTCCATCTGGATAGCTGTGCAGGTCTCTGCAAGAAATTTAAAACACCATTTGTATTTATAATATCCAGGGAAAATACTTAGGAATGCTGAAAAATCCAAAGAAGGAGACATACAATTTCTTTTTTTTTTTTTTTAATATAATGAACACAGAGGCAATTCCATTACTTATGCAGAACTGGAAAAGCAGTGAAACTGTGGAAAGAACACTCACTCCTGGCTTGGCCAGTTAGGAAAGCTAACCATCTGAGAGGTAAACACAAACTGAGTTTTACATTTTATCCATGAAGAAACACATGCTGTAATTGCCAGAACAAAAGCAGCCACATGAGAACCTGATTTGCCTTGAGGACAAAATTTTGAAACTGTGGTAGAGGAGCAATATGTCCTCTGTAATCTTTTGAAATACCACCCCATCAATAACAACAAAGAACCTGCCAGTGAAAACATAAAGGATTGAGACTTCATTGTTTGCTAAGAAATTCTTGTTTCCCTCTTTCCAGAGCCAAAATAACAGGGAAGATTTCAACAAGTAAATATCGACACCCAAAGTTGTTTAATATAGAAAAGTATTTTCAATTTTGATGAGAACATCTAAAACTTCAAAGAGAAAGAAGCTTATGGTTATAAAACTACTTACCCAGGAGAAGCATCAACCAGCACTGTATTACTGTGGAAGAAAAAGGTCACTCTGTAGTTACACAGGCTGTCCCAAATGCCCGTGTTCTGACAAGCAGAGTGTCATAAAATGTAAAGAACAACACTGAGTATGACACTCCTCCATTTTTACTGCAAATTATCTTCAATCAATGCTGTAGCAATCACAATACAGCAGTGTTTTGTCAGACACCTCACAACACACGGCACCAGATTTAAGTTTAATGGCTGCCAATTACACAGTATTTCAATGTCAATCAAATTATTTCACTCTAAAATTAAAGGAGATATTCTTGATGGCTCTGAAAGTTTCAGGTTATTATGCTCGTGCTGACATCTAAGCCACATCATGACCACTTTAAAGACGGGACAAGGGGATAACTGTTGGACAGAAAGATTAATTCATTTGGTCCAAGTGTCACAAGGTATCTGTGAAAACACAGGGTTAAAACTCAGCACATTCTCCTGTGTTGCTCTGCAATCTCTTATCATACTTATACTACCTGCTGCAATGTGTATTGGTGGGGGGTGAAGCTCTGACAGCACAGCAAATGTGACCTACTCCTAGGAAAAAACTGAGAAAAAAGCACCATGCTAGGGGGAAACTCCAAGGGCTCTTTCCTCTGCCAGCATTAATAAATATCTAACTAAAAGGGTCACTGAAAAGCTAAAATCACTGGTCCAAGAATGTTGAATATCTCTGACAAGGCAAGAAATCTGCCTCAAGTGTTAGATCACATTGATGTTACCAAAATCAGAGACATGCAAGTCAATCTGTCACATTCACAGCTGATTACTGAAGTAAAATCCAGAGACTGCATTTGCAGTGCAAATTTGTTCAAAGTACCAGATCTACACCCCACTTGGGCTGGAGCCCCTAGAGCATCTCAGTATGACTTTCTATGCAATTCTGAAGGGGATGCTTCACTTCAGATTCCTTCCTATTCCTCTCTCCTAATTTAAAATTATACCTACCTTTCCTCTTTTGCTGATTCCTCTTCATCTTCTTCTGTGGGTGCCTCACCAATCTGTGGAAATTCAGCTCTCACCATCTCTGGAGTAAGAATCATTTCAAACTCAGCCTCATCTGTTTCACTAAAAATTAGTAAAGATGACAAACAATTGACCTTTATCCTTTTTAAAGTACTTATTAGCCAATAAAAACAAAGGTATGTCTTACACAAGAGGAACTTTGTGCTTTTGCCTTTGAAGCTCCCTTGAGACAGGTTTACACACAACAATACAAGTGATTAACACACAGTCAGTCACACCATGTACAGAATAGAGGAGAAACTTACTCATCAGTCACATTCTCCTTGTCTCTCTCAGGTAAGTCAGACAGCACTGGTGGTACATCTCTTGGAAGCATATCCAAACTGTAAGGATCCCTGTGATGGAAATGGTTTAAGTTACTGATGCTAATGGTATTAGTGCAGTTACTCTACAGTAAACTTCTTATATTTTTCTTAACCCAGGAGTTCAGTAGGACTTTTCCTGGTTGGTTTTGGATTTCTGACCAGCAATTAATTATACCTATAGGCCCATTTTCATCGGTGGGACTAGTTACTGGTCACTATACTTACAGACAACAGAAACTAGTGCAGGGTAGAGGCACTGTATATTCAAATTCTTTCTTACCTAGGTGCTGCATTTGTCAGTGTGGGAATGTTAGAAAAAGTGGAATATACCAATGGTGAGAATTTCCTCCATTCCATTACTCCAGAAATCACTTCCTGAAATGACAAGTGCTACAGCAATCAGACCTCTAATACATAATGCAGTGGGGAGAGAGGTTTGCAAGACAGAGCATCTCACTTCTTGGCTGAGAATTGAATCTGGGGAGCTAAATATTTCAAAGATCCTTCCATCATTGTAAGGTTGTGAAAATACAATAGACAGCAAAAAGACAGAAAGTGCAAAGAAACACTTTGGGATAAATAAGAGACATGGGTAAAGCCTAACAAGAATTATTAGAACTAGTTATTCTGACCCATGCCATATTCATGACCATATCTGGGTGCATGCATAATTTATATTTGAAAATGTCTTCTATTTAGGATGACTTCATCTTCCTTTTTGATTCCTTAGAGCAAGTTCTGAGCAAGAACATACCCAAGCCGGGTACTCATACAATAAACCCAAAAGGCCATACCTTGTGATGCAGAAATTTCTTTTGTGTGATTGGAATACTGGATCCTTTGGGACATTCCTTGGTAATGGTGTATTTTGGATGAGGACAAAGATGATATTCAATATTTGATTCACAGTAGGGCAATGGAAGTAAAAATGGAACTAATCCTGGAGCAGGGTTCTAAAAACAAGGAAGAGATTATTTTAATGAATTGTTCTGAGCACCATAAAGGACTAAATTCACGACAATTCAGTTCTTACAAGTAATGTAGTCTCCCCAGATTCACAGCCTTTTCTCAGTGTGACTGTTCCCTTCTCCTGTCCCTTCCCTTTATCCTATAATCTGTCTGGTTTATTCATGCTCTCTGCTGTCTAAAATACAGCAATTTAGCTGTTGTCTCCAAGTTTGGAAGAAAAAGCTATTGCCTAATTATTCTAAAATTCATTGCTGTTTCTCTGAACGGTTCAGAATCCAAGAAGGGAAACTGGACTCACTGTGGTGGAAGGTAGTGAGCATTTTGCCATCAATTTCCCTGCACAAGTATCTGTTTCTGGATAAAGCCTTATGCTGGGTAGTGTGGAATCAGGCCGTGCCTGGCTCTTATGACATGACAGAGGGATGAAAGAGGTGCACAGAGGATCTCATCAGAAAGTCCACTGGAGTCCTGGCAGCAGGCAGTGAGGATAAGTCTATACCATATATGTTAAGCCAAGATCACCAGACCAGCACAGGGGGCTCCAGGCCATTGCAGCTAAAGAAATGCTCAGAGACAGAGCCACCCAAGCCAGGCACAGTGCCACGCTGGCTGGGAGATCTGCCTGCATCCACACACAGCACTGCACTGAGCTCCACAGCTGCCTCGGCCTGCTCAGAGACACCTCGGGCACCTCCAGGCTGTGCTGCACTGTGTGGGAAACCCCTTCTGCAGCTGGTGCCAAGTTGCACAATCTATACAACTAATAAGTAACAGAAAGTCCTCCCACACAGAGCATGTGGTGGGGATTTTTTGGATCTCTGTGCCTAATAATTTGGAAATGTGGTTTGGGATGCTCTGAGAACTATTAGAAACTGTAAGGCATCAGGATGCAATGTGAGCAAAGTTTGACTTCACTTTTCTCATTTTACCCAAGGATCAAGCAGAACTGTAGTCCCCCAGCTTAACAGCAGGAAAAGACTGTCTTCCTACCTGGGCAAGAGCAAGAGGTTATAGGACTGAGATACCAAGACCATGGCTTTTCCTTTGGCATCCAAGTGGGGAAACAAATGGAGAAGAAGGGAGGGCTCCATGGTGTTCCAGGGAATTCTGTGATCACTCACCATTTGTGGAGTGTCAGACTGGAAGGATCTCCAGTTCGCTGCTTTCACTGGCAATTTTGCCTTATCATCCCTCCCCTAAACTGATCAAAACCAAAGTGAAAAGTTACCTCTCTCAGCGGGATGAGCTCTGTGACTCCTATCTGCCAGAGCTTGCACCATGAAGGGTTACTCTCGCTCTGGATACTTTTATATACCAATCTGAGTAAGAAAATTACCCATCAAATCCACATGAGGGTGTTGATGAAATGAACACTCTGCCCTTCCTCTCTTAGGTTCTTCGTGGAAGTCAACATCTACTTACAAAAATGCGAAGTGGGTTACTCTCTGCAGGGTAGACTAAAGCTCGGGGAGGAAACAGTTTTAAGAGGCCGATATCTCTTTCTGCTGCTTTTTCTGGGGATGGTTTGTAAAAATCCTCTTCTGCGTATGGTTTGTAAAAATCCTCTCCTGGGGATGGTTTGTGAAAGTCTGTCCTCTGGAAGACCAGGTCAAGCTGCTCCTCAGCAGAAGGAGCTACTTGAATCAATTCATCCTTGAAAAACACAGACATCAAAGGTATAAAATGCTGAGACAAAATTAATCAAATTATTGTTGAACTGTAGGGTTGGAGTGACTTCAGCAAAGCGTGTATTTGAGTTGATTTGTTACCTGGGCTCCCTGCCTCAGTGGCCGGGAAAGGTCTCGAGGTTTGTAACTTGTGGCTGCATAGTGTGTACAGAAAGGTTGATACTTCATGATGTTGGAATGCTGAGGAACCTAAGTGCAAAGAAAAAAGATGTGCTTCAGGAGATTACGAGATTAATTCACTTGCTCCAAGCCCAGGAGCTGACAGGAGACAACAATAATTGCTCCAGGAGATGACAATAATCACTATTGGTTAACTCACCGAAGGAATGGAACATTTGGCTTTATCACGGACACATTACATCTCTGTGGTAAAGGATACTTGGATCACCACTTTGGAACATGCTATATGACCAAAACTTTGAGAAGGCACAGTTCATCAGGACAAGATTAATGAGGGCATAAAAGAATATTTTCATTCTTGCTTTTCTGTGAAAGATCATGGATTTAACAGTTTCTTGATCAAACACTCTGAACTTAATGGGGTGTGAAAGGCTGTGTGAGTAATGTGTGTAACACTGACAGATGAAGCAATGTGTAGTAAGGGGAAGAGACACTACAAGAAAGTTTCCAGACTTGTCACATCACCTGAATAAAGAGAAAGCGTACTTTGAGCCAAAATCTGCATGCATTTGAACATGAGGAATTATTTGTACTTTGATGGGGTGTAGAGTTTGATCTCTTGCTATTCAAAAATTGGAGAGAAATGGGTTTAGAATTCAGGAGAAAAAGGTTTTGATACTCATAAAATTGGAAAAAAATTTAAATATATCAAGAAGGAGATGTTTGCATTTCCTATGAAGGAACTGAGCATGCAGAACTGGATGCCAGATAAACAGGAGACTTCCATTATTTTCTAAAAGGAAGGACATTTTTATTATGTCACTTTTACAAAACTCTAGAACTAAAGAAAAAACTGTGGTATGCAGGGCTCACAGTATCCTCATTCACAGACAGACTTTGATGTTTGAGATGTAATAATTTCAGCTGAGGTGATTCATCTCTCTGCTGGAGAGAGGGGACTATTGTTGACTACTTACAGAAACAGGTGAGATGTTTTTGATACAAGCATCCTAATCATACAGCCATATGAAGGCAGCATTTTTGCTGGGCTGCACAGAGGCCACTGAATCAGGCAGAAAACCTCTAACTGGACGGGTGGAGGAGAGAAACATGATGCAGCTGAGGGAGCTGTGCTAACTCACCTTCAAGTCATAATAGGGAAGAATATGTCTGACTGTCACATCTGCAGATCCAACAGGAACTAGGCCAAGAGCATCAGGTGCCTGAAAAAACCCAGTATTTAAAAACCAGGAATATGGTGGGCATTTTGGTTTGCACTGGCAGCAATCCATCAGCACAGCTAATTGAAAACATATGGAGATAATGATGCAAACATTTATTTTACACAGTTTGATATTTCTGCTGTTCTTTCTTGGACTTCAGTATTTCAGTTATTTTTTTCTTTCTTTTCTTCCGAAAAATCATGGATGTTAACTAACTCTGAACATTAATGTATTGCTCAGAATTTCAGAATGCAGTTGGGAAGATGCAAAGGTTTTGTTTTACTGTTTTCAGCAGTACCCTTAATAAATACAAAGTCCTGAATCAATTTGCCAGAACCAGTCATGTTGTGAAATTTTAATGAAGGTATCACCAGGCCAATATTTTCAACAAAATTCTATCTTGAATGTTGACCAACATTTTAGTTACTATACCTACCAAATCATCATTTTGTTCACGGGAACTGCAAAAGGGGAATTCAAAAGGCAGTATAAGATCTTCAGATATGCTAGAAGAAAGACCCTTACTTTCTTCACTCTTCTTTGATTTGCTGAAACTCCTGGTTTCTGTCATGAATGGAAAACAAATAGTAAAGTTTCATAATGTATCTTAATACACTGTTTCGAAAACAGAATCAAGCCACAAAAAGTATTTAACATCTTCCTAAAACAGGATGTGTCAAGCAATTTTAATATAAAAAGTAAAGTAATACTTCCTGAAGGCTTTAAATGTCACATCTACAAGATATGAAGCATGATACCTTGACTAGCAGACAGATCTAATTTACCCTTTCCTGAGAGAACATTACAGCCTGCTCATTCCAGCTTCCTTCTCCTCCTGCTCAGCAAGGAAGAGACGAGAGATAAGAGGTCTCTCTTACCCTAAGTGCCATTACACCTTCTATTCGCAGCATCCCTGCAACTCCTACATACTGGGAATTAAAAGTGCCTATTTGCAAAAGCAGGAAAAGGCCTGATATGGAAAGGTGTGTCTCAGCAGTTGGCAAATTGTGTGTGGGAGTGGGAAATAAGAGACATTCTTTTCTGTCCCCCATATACCCACCTGTGACTCCTATCCAAGGCCAGTTTCCTCCTATGACTGTTAAGCAACAAGTGAGTTTTCCAGGCCAGCACTTTCAATTCAGTGTAAAGGAAAGTGATTAAGAGCACTTACATGAGAATGAGATGAGGAAAACAATTGAACCCAGTACTGGCCATGTTTCTCGTGGTTCCTACTGCCTCATTCTGCCTGAGTTCAGACATCCTGCCTTCATCACATTTTGGAGTCTTTCCCCCTTCCATCCCACATGCAGTAAGTTCCTCTTATCCTGTGTCTCTGACTCTTGGACTCTGCCTGATCTGTTCATCTGCCTGTTTCTCATACAGTCCTGTTTGCCCTTCCATTGTTCCTCAGGCTATACACAGAAGGGTTTGGGATAGAAGGGATCTCAAGATCACCTAGTCCAACCGTCCTGCCAGGGGCAGGGACACCTATTACTAGATCAGGTTGTCCAAAGCCCCATCCAACCTGACCGTGAACAGTTCCGTTGATGGAGAATTCACAGCTTCTGACCTGTTATTAAGTAGATAAGGTGCCTAAGAAGAGTTAATCACATTTTCTAAATATAGGAAATAATGTGTATGAAAAAATAGATGTATTTTGACTACAGCTGTTTCTGCCTTTTAGCAGGACCTGTTGTGATAGGACAAGGGATAATGGTTTGGAACCAAACGAAGGTAGTTTCAGACTAGATATATCGAAGAAGTTTTTTTTGCAAGAGTGATAATACACTGGCACAGGTTGCCCAAAGAGGTGGTGGATGCCCCATCCCTGAAAACATTAAAGTTCAGGTGGGATGGGGCTCTGAGCAACCTGATCTGGTTGAAGATGTCCCTGCTCATTGCAGGGGAGTTGCAGTAGATGACCTTTAAAAGTCCCTTCCAACCCAAATCACTCTATGATTCTATGATTCTACCTTGTCACACTTCCCTTTTTTCTCTGGAAGGCTCCTTTTTAAGGACTCTGTCTGTATGTTTATATGCAGCACAACCTGAATTACCATAGCCCCAGCCAAAATATCAACCTGTTCTTCTAATCCTTACCAGACACAGACCCTTCCTCTGGACCTCTGGCCTCGCTGCTCAGTCCACGAAACAGAAGCAATAAACGATTCAGCCGAGCCTGAATCAAAATCTGAGAGAATGATTTTTAATTTTAAGTTGAAGACTCTGAGATTTACTAGCCATAGAAATATAGTGTGTATGTTACAACTGTATTTATTCTACAGAGCTCACTCTGACATCTCTATTTTAGAATATAGTTTTCTGTCCAGGAGGGAGAAAATGGGAAGGACAGATGTAGAATGGACCTCAACTCTACAATGACATTACACAACAAATACAGTTAAAACCTTAATTTAGCCTTACAGGTTAATCAGACTGGTTTTTTGGCTAGGTTCTAATCCTTCAGCTTGTTTATTGGCATACACAGATTTAACAATGAGTGAACAGTCAGTTGATCAGGGCCATATTTGTATTTGTGGCTCTGAGAACAAGGAGTGTAAGTAGCAACCTGCACTCTGTAATTTGCCCCTATTTCACAGGGTAACAATGAAGAGTTCTAGGTTTTAATACCAGAAGGGACCATTTACAGCAAATTATCGTACAGCAAAGAGCATTTCATTTCAAGACCTCAATATTCTGAACAGATTGGAGAATATCCATACTGGACACCAGGAGAGCAGGACATTTTCATCTGGCTTGCTACACTGAGATTTACTGGAGAAACAGCAGTGGAGATGCAAGTTAATATTTAAACCCAATGAAATAAGTGATTGAATTGATTAGTCTTTAGCTTCCAGGTCTAAAGCTCCCATATTTGAATTTATGCCCACTGTTTCCCATGATGTCATCATGCACCAGTGCAAGGATGCTTCATCATCAGTAACTTTCTCAGAGGTGTTGCAAGCTGCTGCTCTCTGCCTCTACTTTTCCTCTCCAGATTAAGTATCTCCTTACAGAGTGAGTGCTCCAGACCCCCAGTGTCTCTACACTGAACAGCTCATTGATGTCTTTCTTGTACCAGGTGGCCAAAACTGGGCACAGTGTTCTATATGCATTTTGAAATCTTCTCTTTTTTGTTCAACAGTATTTTTTACTTTAAAAAAACCCTAAATTCATCTGCATTTATTTAGTCTCAATTGCAATATGAAGCCCCAACCGAATACAAAACTTACTCTGAATCCTTATTTTCTGTTGCGGTAGGGCCGTATTTATCAAACTATCACATCCCTGGCTAGCTGTGAACACTCCTTATGTGCCTGTTTGCATGTGCTTTTGTGCTGTTTCCTGGGCATCAGGCCACCACACTGCTTTCTGTTTGTTCACTTTACCTTGTATGCCGCTTGTTGGAATTTCCTGAACATCCTCTTTCTGTTGTCCCAAGGGTCATTACGGAGCAAGTCAAATGTAGGTTGGACACTTGGATGCTGCATGTTGGTTTTTTTTTTTAAAGGAAACAGAAAAGAAAAAGGACAACACCTTTTACAACTAGATAAGGCAGAAATTTCCTTCAGCCCAACCCATTCCTTGGCCTGAATCCATATGTCATTCCTGAATACTGAAATTAAGTCAAGTGAAAGCATTTGCAGTATTGGCATTTAACCAGAAGCCTTCACTGAGGGGCTCAGTGGGAAGTAATCACCAAATACTTGCAGAAGTGCTATGGGGAATGCAGAAGTAAACTTGCATGGTCTGCATCCACACAAATGACAGACACATGCTATGATTTAAGTGCATGGCATGGGCAGTTGGACAGCAAAGAGAATGGACAGGGTCTCCATCAAATATAGTACCAGAAAGGTTCCTGTCAATCTGACCTGCAGGTAAAGGTTGCAAATCTTATGATTTAAGCTTAACCTTACAATCAGGCACAAGAAAGCTTCTCCTGAGAGAAACAAGCAATATAAATCTCAGGTTAGGCCAGCAGATTTCCACCTGACTCTCATATTAGATCAGAACATCAGAACATGACCTGTGCATGTAGCATGATGCTTGCCCTACCTAAAAGTAAAATGGGAAATAAGGTGCTGAAACAGAAATAGGAACATCAGGAGGAAAAGTATTCAATGTCAAACATCTGTGGCTGTTCGGTAGCTTAGTAGGTGATAATAACATACAGCAGGATACAATAATGTAAGTACAAACCTGGCCAACATGCTGGGTAATGCGTTTGAAAGAAGCTTGAACTTCATTCCTTTGAAACTCCTGTTCTATGATAGGGTCTCCTCTTTGGATCTAATTTGTCACAGGAAGAACAATGACATTAGCACAAAGCATCCAGTGAATTCTTTTCTCCCTTAGAATTAGTGAAACTTACAATGTAATATTCTGGAGGCGCATTAACACAACACAGACTTCAGTCCCTTTTAGGGAGTGATTACTGCAACGCTCAAGAAAATCTCATGAGGTAAAATAATGTCTTTTCAGGTCTGAGTTTCAGTCAGATCTCTGTCCTAATGAAACACAGTTTGCATTGCATAGCCACAATCCACAGGTAGGGAAATAAATGCTCCTAAACAAAGTTAATATACATCAATTCAGTGATACAACAATCTCACAATTTAGATTTTTTTTTCCCTTATTTCCTCCTTTTTACTATTAAATGTAATGTTTGAGTTAATTAATTGTGCCTAATTCAGTATATAAATTCAGCCTTTATCCTATCTATAAATAATTTTACTCCTGCAAGTAGTTCCTTGGAAGTCAGTGGGATGTCAGAAGCTACTTGAATATCCAGGAGGAAGGATAAGAGTGACAAGCCCCACCTGTCCCTGAGGTCTGTGCCACATGGAAAAATATTTCCTGATGTATTGCTTATTGCTGTTGTCACCTCTGTGGAAGGTGACCTGCAATCTGGAGTAATTGGAAGAAACCAAAGAAGAGAGATGGTGAAGGTGCAGAACAACTAGATGAATTATCTCCCCATGGCTCTGCGTGAGAGTACTGACTGCATCTCTCTCTTTGACTGTGAGTCATTCAGGACATCAGCTCTTCAGAGAGGTACAATATAAACAGAAGTCTGGATGCAACTACAGTGCCGACAGGATTGTGCTGGAATGTGGTACTGTGATGTGACTCCTGAATAGCTTACCTTTCTCTCTGTATACCTCCAAGACAAAACCATCTCAGAAACAGTGATATTCAGGCACAATAAAGATATAATTGCAGTAACAAGCGCAGCTAGTACAGCTCTGCATTGACATTTGATGAAAAAATGAAGATGTAGAGATCTTGCTACAATCCACTAGTGCACTGCATAATCTGAAAGTATAGCATCGAAGACTAACCTTGTATTGCTCTTCTTCCCTTTGTCGTCTTTCAATAATCTCTTTTTTAAATTCTTCAGAGATTGGATCTTCTCCCTTATGAACTTGCCTGCATTAATAGTGGAGGCAAGAAAAATGCTTTACTGAACGCACAGTTTGCTTTATTTGAAGGCTAACAGACTTATTCTTCTCTTCCTAAGATGCCTAGGTGTCCATGACATTCAGTGTAAGAGCAAATCCGTGGATTTCAAACAAAACCATGGTGTGCTTACACATCCAACTCTGTTTGCCTTTACACCATTTGATGTACATAGAATTACAGATTCATTAAGGTTGGAAAAGAGCTCTAAGATCACTGACTCGAGCCATTAATCTAACACTACCAGGTCCTCCACTAAACTGTGTCTACATCTATCAGCAAGCACCACGTCTACATGTTTTTTGAACCCTTCCAAGTGTAATTCTGTTCACTCTACTCTTCATTTTAGTCTCAATTTATTGACAACCATGACAAAATCTTCTTTTGCTCTTAAGGGCACAAGATGAGATGGCTGAGAATAAGGTTGGGTGAACAAGGTTTTCAGCAGGTTTCTTTCTGAATGGAATCATAATACAATCAGAGACCTCACTGGGTACTACTACTATGGATTACTACTGAAGCTGCTCTTAGGCAGAAGAGAAAAAAATGAAATGAAACAACAGTAACTCATCTGTAAAACAAGCCTTCTTGGGACAAGAAATGGCAGCATTATGCACTAATGAATATTGCATACATAATTCACAGAGGCCTTAGTTAAGCAAATCCCAGTCTTGTTAATGTGGTTAACTAACACTTACCACTTCAGATGATTTGCTTCCTCTTCCTCAATGTTTCGTTTGACTTTTAGTTGAAATACAGCTTCCTTCATCTGTCTGGTTTTCACCCCTTCTCTGCCTTGGGAAAGGACTGCAGGAATATCAAAAAGCCATATCACATCTCAAAATAGATTGGATCTTTTATTGTGAAATCTATCCATTATGGTAACTCCACCCATTAATACATAAAGCTAAGGTGAGATTTCTCACAGAAACTACAGTCACATCACGTCAGCAATTCTGAAGCAAAGCTCCTCATAAAAAACTACAAATGGTTCCAAGTTTATGCTGCTTAATTACTGTACCTTCTTTTAAGTCCTTAATCTTCAATTTGCCTGGTTCCTGTATCAAAACAGTAGCTACAGCATGCGGATTTGACAAGTCTGTAGGGAATCTGAGGTTCTGGTATTCAATTTCCTATGAGACATAAATTAATAGGAAGAAATAGAAACATGAAAGGTTTTCAGCCCAGAAAAGTACTTGTAATTATCGTCTTTTCACACCTTTACCTTTTGCATAGGCTTTAGTCCTGGTTGGCTCAATTGGTCTCTTCTCCACACCATGAATTTTCCTGCAGACCCAGCTTTTTTTGCTGGATGGCTTTGTTGTTTGTCAGAATGTTCTTTTCTAGATGTCAAAAGGACAGATATTGCTCTCACAGGTACTCTGTAAACAGCATATAGGTCCAGTACATGCATTTACATCCCCTTTAGGGTATACAAAGAAACTGGAAATTTCTCTCCCAAATAACGACCGAAACCAAACTTTTTAATGTTCAGTGCTCACAAAAAAATGAAGTGCAGCCCAAAAGGCCTCACTGTTCACAATCCCCTGCATTTGCAAGGTCTCAACAATAAAAATAATAAAGAGGAGGAACAACAGAAGCTAAGGACGCTCAATACTTCTTTAAGAACATGTAACTTCTTGTTGTATTTGTTTTGGTAATTTCACTTCTGAGTAAATGATGTAGCAGGGTAAGTACATGTATAAACAGTCAAATTACATTAGCGTATTTTAAGCCTCCAAAGATACAAATGCTTAAAACTATTACAGTAAGATGATATGAAATCCCATTACATAGGTATTTTTTGGAACTGGGCAAAGGAGCTCAAGGATCAGTCAGTCACACATACATCAGACCCAGATGTGGTATTGATGTTCCTGTGAATACACACACACAGGGTTTCGAGCGAAACTCTGAAATCCGTAACTGCATTGCCATTTGTGCCATTCCATACTCAAGTGGGGAATATTTCACAGTTACTTTCACTTTTCCATTGCCTGGAATGATTCCTGTGTTTAGAGGAGAAAAACAATCAGAGTCCATACAACATGAGCCCACTTACATATGCTGAAATTGACTCTGGGCTACCTTTTTCTTTAAACAATTTAATCTGTGAGTAGTTGGCAGTAGGCATGGAAAATATTTCAGGTCTCAAAGTGTCTTTCAAGAACTGTGTCCATTGCCAGGTAATAGAAGATATTTTGCAATAGCAGAAAGATTTGACAGGA
Organism: Pseudotriccus pelzelni; assembly: GCA_035584735.1. Taxonomy (NCBI): domain Eukaryota; kingdom Metazoa; phylum Chordata; class Aves; order Passeriformes; family Tyrannidae; genus Pseudotriccus; species Pseudotriccus pelzelni. The sequence continues at coordinate 9,132,128 of JAWMRA010000164.1, read as the reverse complement.
GGGCTGTAATGTTTCATACTGCTGTGAAAATGATTGCCTGTTTACATGTGGACATTCTTTCCTTGTATCTGCTAGTGTTAAGTCTTCATCATTTTCTGCTTTCATGCGCAAAGCCTTATAAACATATTACTCTGTGCTCTTCCAAGTTGGGGGACTCATCTGGATTTGATGCGTTACCTATCTCTACTTGACCCTATTTCTTTAATACCTTTTGCATTATTTTCTCAACCACTTTAACCACTACTCATACCCCTAAACATTCAGCACAATCCCAGGATACAGGGACTCCTCAACATTTCTGCAGCAAGGAGCTTATTCAGCTCATCAGAAATACTAATTTCTCATCTCTGTCAAGTGACCACTGATTGGCTTTCTGCAGTCAGTTAGTTTCACTGGGCTGGGTTTGGGTTTTTCCTGTGTGTGTAAACAATTTGCTGGAATATTTCATCCTGGAAGGTGAGCTCTGTTGGTAGTGTTAGTTTTACCTTAAAGGTCTTTTCCAACCTAAATGAGTCCATGATTCTCTGATTAATGATCTCTGAGCTCAGTGCTTGAGTAGGAGCTGAAACATTTCTGTACCTTTTAGATGGTTTTCAGTACCTCATAGTTTCAGGCTACCAAAATTTCTGACTTAAGTTTTACTGGGTTGATATTTTTTTTCTGGGAAGTCGAAAGCCAGATGGACTATTTGGAACATCCCATATTTTGTGAGAGATCTGTAGCTGGGCATTACCAATAGAAATCTACCAGACACAGATGGCTCTTTGCCATGAAGCTGCATATGAGTGGCTGCATTTACCTGGAAAAACCCTGAGACAGAGTTTTTTTCTGTACAGCACTGAATACATTGTCACAAGTAACTGCACTTAATAAATACAGATTTAACATTTAGAATTTCAAAGAAATTCAGTCTACCAAGTGTTGGCTGGACAGTGAAGGCTCTGTGAGGTTGAATAACATCAATGTGGAATTCAAAATCTATTGGACAGCTGCACTGCAATGGGATAACATACTCCTTACTGAAAAGAGAGAGAAGAAGAATGAGATTAATGAAACTGCAATTACAAGCTGGGCAATTATATTATACACAACACACACTAAATTATCTGTGTTCAGTGGAGTAGATTACTTATTAATGTGAAAATCTTAATTCCTCACTGTTCCAAAATAGCAAAATATTTCAAATCTTTCACTCCCTGAGGAAATGAAAGCTAAATCTTGATGTGAAAACTGAAGATTTTACATCTTGACTTACTTTCTCTTACCCAAACAGAATTTGATTACAGAAAAATTTTTAAAACTTTTACTTTTTGGAATTTGTTTCTGTGTATCCTCGAAATCTTACAAACTCTAATAGCTAGCAAGTACAAACAATCTAGACTGGAGCAACAATGAGCACAGAACCACAAATCAGCCTTTTCCCATGGCCCTCACTATGAAAGATGATGAGAAAAGACTGTGCAGTCTTCAAAAGTGTTGAAAACTCCAATACATGACTGGGCTTTAACCACTGTAGAAATAATGATGCTGTGGCCTGATTTTCATAAAAGCCCTTTATGTCATACAAGTTGTATGAGGAGTATTAGCACACATCTTTTCAAGCTGCCTTGTCTTTGTATGCATGTATTTTCACAGATCAAACTGAAACACAAAAGCATTGGTGTAACACCATCCCTCATTCTGCAAATCAAGATCAATTTACCCAGGCTTACTCCTGCTTTTTATTAACTGCCTGACTGAAATCCTGCCCTGTTGATTAGCAAAGAATACACATCAGACACAATGTTCTTTTGGAAAGCACATTTTGAAATGCCTAAGGAAATAAGCAATGACAGCAAAGTCTTTTTTTTTCTGCCTTAGTATGACCTGTTGATGAAGTTGCAACGGCAGACTGGGCAGGCAATTTGTTCTAGGGTATAGTGGAGCTTGAACAGTAACCAAAGTGTCTTAAAACCAAGACAATTATGTCACCTGTTGCCTGGTGGACCTTCTGTACCTAAGGAGGATAATGGGTGGTAGAATACAGATTTTAACCTACACTTATGGAAGTAATAGGCAGTTTTTCCATCGACCTCACCGGCTATGGAGCTATGGGCTATGACCCCAGCGTCCCTTGGGTTCTGTGCAGTACCAAGAATCTCAGAGAGTTTTCATTTTTAGGGAAGTTTTTAATAGCTTAATGATGACAAATACTGGTAAAAAATTAAGGTTTGAAACCATCAGTTTTCTTTTCAGGAAGTCTTCCAAATTCCCTCAGGAGTATCTCTGAGCATCCCTGCTGTGTTGAAAAAAAATTCCCATTATTTAAAATTATATTTTGTACTCTTTCTAATATCTTCTCTATATACTGGGAATATGTAAATTCTGCATACTTCAGCACTAAAATGGAGCAAATAACCAGAATCACATCATGCCTAGAGGCATCCAAAAAGTCAGGACTTGAGTTCAGTCCTGTGAGAAAGCTGTAACAACAACTTCTGATGGATTCACCAGAGTTTAACAGATTGAAAAAGATTAGAAAAAACAAAAAGACACAAATATTCATTTGCAATGCTGGACTCAGTGGGCAGAATTTTCCTTGTATGTGCCTTGCCAATTCATATTTCTGTGCTTCAGTAAAATTCGTGAGTTACTTTCAGCTCACAGGCTAAGACAAAACTTAGCTGCTAAGACCTGCAGTTCCCATAATTCACTCAAATCTTTGCACTTATATAAATCTTTACACCAATAACCATGAATACAACTAACACAGCCAATATCCTGCAGAACTAAAACCTAATTAACAGGATCTGTCTTCTCCTTCTCCCCTTCCCAGTTCCTATCAACAACTACTACCAATTACTTACTGAGAACAGTCAGCGTAACATCCATGCAACAGGCAAAGTGAGATGAAGGCTATGCCAACCAGAGCTTCACATCAGATCAGATCAGATCACTCTAAGTATTCTTAAACAGAAGCAGCAAACCTAAGGACTGATCAGTCTCTGGACTGAGGTAAGGTATTTGCTAGCACTTACACCTACCACACATTAATTTCCAGAACTCACCTCTGACCAACTGGTACATCAGACAGATTTATGAATGTTGGAAATTCTACAACGTTCATAGCAGGATAAGCATGCATGGGAACAACTAAGTTATCATCTCCCTGCAAACAAACAAACAAGTGTAAATATTTATTTTTTACAATTAATAAATCACAGAATGTTAAGGGTTGGAAGGGACCTTAAAGATCATCTAGTCCCAACCCCGTGCCATGGGAAAGGACATCTCCTACTAGACCAGGTGGCTTAAGGCCTTATCCAACCTGGCCTTGAACATGCTGGGGTTGGGGCATCCACAACCTTCCTGGGCAACCTCTGCCAGGGCCTCACCATCCTCAAAGTAATGAACTTCTCTCTAATATCTAACCTAAATTTCCCCTCTTTCAGTTTGAACCCATTACTCCTTGTCCTGTCACTACAGATTCTGATGAACAGTTCCTCTCCAGCTCCCCTGTAGGCCCCTTTCAGATACTGGAAGGTTGCCATGAGGTTTCCAGACAACCTTCTCTTCTCTTGGCTGAACAGTCCTAAATTTCTCAGCTTGTTATGGAAATAAAAAGTTTCTCTAGCAGTTGGCCAGTAAGTTGGCATAAAACATCCAAGATTATCACTGTGTTGCTCCTCAGTATCCATCTGTTTCCATACTTCATGCAACTCTCCCAAGCTCCTCGGAGCCTGCTCAGCTAGGAGTGGCACAAAAACTGATCTACTGGCAAAGAATAGCAGAATAAGTAATATAATCTTACCCATAGCTCTGGGATGTTTACAGAGGAAAATTTTAGATGCTTAAAATTAAATACTCCAATCAAGACTTACCAGGAATAAATCCATGGGACTCTAGAACTTTGTCATTGTCATCATCTCCTAATAGTTGTTTCATTCCATCACAACTTTATTTTTTGTGATAAACCCTCACCTCGCAGTGAATCCGGATGCAGTCATAGTAGTATCTCCACTCATCAGGACAAAAATCAACCGTCACCACATATGACAAACCAGGGACAAGCCGGTGCTAAGAAAAGGATCAAAACTGGATAAAAGGCATGTAAAAGCTGCTTATATGACACATAACCTGTGCTGCACACAAAGGGCAGTGTGAAAGCTTTCTGACACTTACTGTTTTGTTGTATTTGATCTGAAAATACATTGTCTGGGGTGGTATTATGTGAAGGTTTATTGCATTCGTAGAAATATTTATCAGCTTCTGTAGAACAAAAGAAAACCAAAACCTCAGAACACTTTAAGAGATCAACTGAGAATTGTACCTTTTGTAAAAAACCCCATAGCAAAGAAGCAATTTTTACTTTAATAGAAATAATTCTGAATATGCTCTGAATTTAAAAGAAAACTATGCAACCTTACATCCTGCATTTTTATTCTTTGGAAACAAGTCACAATTCTTAACCAAGGAACAACAGTCTTGCTAAAAGAGATGCTACTGCTGAATTGAATTCTGGTCCTGTTTTGCTTCTGTGCAAGTGGAACAAAAAATGAAGCAATCTACTGACCACTTTTAGAGAGGTCTGAAACAACAGGGATCACGTAATACACCATGTTTTTGTTTTGCATTACAAAGCAACAAATCTTTGGATAGTGACAGTTCAGCCTGTAAAACCTCCTGCATCTTGTTTGCTTTCAATATATCTGGAGAACCTGGTCTACCATAACCACCCAAACTCTGCCTCAACATATTTACCACATAAATAAAGAAGGCAGAAGTGGGAAAGCAGAGAGAAGAAATACCCAAACCTTTCACAAGGAAAGGTAATCAAACCTATGCACCGAGTTTTCTTGCTCAGAATACATTTTTCTTGGCAGAAGGCCAGAGGGACTTTCAAAACTTTCCCACCAGTGAACGTGCTTGCAGACACAGTGACAGGCCAAGGGCATCCTGAAAACAAGTTTCTCAAGGAGCTAAAGCACAGATCCCCTCATTCATGATGTGCAAGCCACATATCACTTACACTGCTTGCAGACACGGGAATCAGAAATGAAAACAGAGTGTAAAGGAGGGTGCTGCCCACAGCGTGGCTGGTACTCGCCTGTTTTGTTACTGCAGGGCCATGGGTTCTAACTGCTGCCTTTTAGAGCACTCCACAGAGCAAAGGCCTCACAGCCACAGGCGGTCAGCTCAGATTCTGCTGTCCCTTTTACGAGACCCAAGAGGCTCCCTGCTCTGACACTTACCAGTGTCTGCTGGTGATGTTTTCCAACTTCATACCCTCCATAGTGGAGCACAGCAGGCTCAGCCTGTACAACCTTGCTCCTCGGAAAGGCTGAATAAATCTCTGTAGGTCATATAACAGGGAGAAAAGGAGGCCAGGTGAAATGCACATGATGATTCTTACTTCCATGGATTAAGTCCATTTATGGTATACTCAACATATTATAGAGAAAAAAGTGAGATAAATTATTTCTCCTGTTAAGTAGGCATGAATTTTTAAAAACCCCAGCAGAGACACACTCTTGATACCAGTTTACCTCTTGGCATCATGGCTTCAACAAGCCATTCCAAAATTTCAGAGTCAGCCAGAATCAGTACAGCCACTGTTTCTTTCCTTACTACCTCTCCTATGGTTTGGGCTCACAAGAAGCTGCAACTTAAGCAACACTATGGGAGTTTTGCTTGTGAGTTGCAAAAAAAAACCAAAACAGCCAAATGCCTCTTGTTAGGATTGCTGCAAGGTTGGAGAACAGTCAGAGAGCAGAAACTTACTTGATTCCAGCAGGTGACTGGGGACAGCACGTCTTTTTTTCGGTTCCTCCACGAGGCTGCCCAGAAGGACACTTGGTATTTTCCTGAAGGTCTTCCTAGCAACAGTGATGTCTGTGGAGGCTGACTGAACTTCGTCCATGTTAGGGCAGAAATGGGATCTCAGTGGCACTAAAAGTCCTCAGTGCCTGGGGTTAAATGAAGACAGCATAATGATCACATCTTCCCTTGCCCTGGTAACATCTGCTGCCTGAAACTGCCTAAAAACATTTAGGAGAGGGAGTTATTTTTTTTTCCCTGCTGAAGAGGATTACTCTGTGTGTGCCAAGTACAAGGAGAGAGGGATTCCAGGAAACCGTGCTCCCACTGCAAGGCCTAGCACTTTGGGCATGTTGATCTGTTCTAAGGCTTACTGGGGACATTTTCCTGTCAAGTCTGTGTAAAACATCTCTCTCTCCCTCCATGTCCCCCAGCACAGAGGAGATGAGGTACTTCTGATAATTACACTATTTGAACTGATTTCTGCCAAGATGTTTTCCAATCTCTCCTGGGTGTTTGGGTTGTTAACTTGCAGATTAAATTTTAGTTTTCAAATATTACTATGAGGGATAAGAAAACTGGCATTTGAATCTTTTGTTTGGATAGCATCATCTGGGTTATTTGTTTAGTGAAGATAACTGTAAACCCAGAAAGCCATGGGCATTACAGATCCTGTGTTAAGTATGTAGTTACCAGAACACAAACTGCTCTAACGACAAGTGCAAACATGCCATAATAAAGACACCAGACACAATCCATCCACCAGAAATTATCTTTGTAAATACAGCACACAGCCCTTGGCTTTTGTATGAACTGGAGAACTGTGTGGAGAAAAAGAGAAGATACTTTTGGAACAAGTACTGAATTCAAAAGCCATGCTGGGTTTTTCAGCCCTCAAGCAGGCAGCACTCAGCAGTTCCAAAGCTGCATCATTAGTTCATCTCCCCCACTACATTTTATGGTCTCATGTCTGGTATTTGTCTGGTTTTCTAGTCTGCTTTAGATCTTTCAGGCACAAGCTGAGAGTTGCTTCAAGCTCATAAAGTGCTGGTTTGATTTATGGGTTTTGCAGTATTAAATAATAAATAAGCAAGAAGCTTAAAATAATGTGCTACTGGCACCCTGGCCTCGATAATATTTTCCACTCAATAGCTCCAAGCACTAATTTTCCACTTGCAACAGAAAATGTGTAAGGGGAGCTGCATGATTGTGGACAGCAGTAAATTTCTTCTGAGGCAGTGAGAGCAACCAAACTTGGACAAAAACGTGCTACAAAAATTCTTTCCATTTTTGTTGTTCAACTTCAGTTTATACACCTGCCACACTCCTTCTTTTGGTCAGTATTCCCCATCGAGAATGCAGCGTTTGAAAAAGGTGTTGGCAGACTTATATTCTCAAAGAATTCCTGGTGCAACCTTACCAGTAATTCACAGAGATGCTACTGTCATGGCGCACCAACTTCAACAACGCACTGAATGTTCCCCAAAGGGTTAACAGAGGACAAAATCTTAAGGACCTGGAATGTCTAACAGACTGATGTTCTTAAATTTTCCAGAATAGCTGCGTCTACCCTTAACGAGACTTCTTTGTGCGTGTGTTTGTGAAGCCACCAACAGAAACGTGAAAACATGGGGGTCCATGGCTTAAACTCACCCCGAACACCCCCAGACCAAGGATATCGCCCTCCGCCTGCCAGTTCTTGAGCTTTCTAATCCCTTTCGTGTCTCGAAGCTGCTCGCACACCTCACCTCACCGAGGAACGCGGTGTAAATCCATTAGAAACGCGAGGCTCGCAAAAGCATCGCTGTACACACGGCACGTCCTGCACACACAGGCGGAGCCCCGGCTCAGCCTGATCGTCCCTCAGAGCCCTCCCGGAGACCGGCTGAGCCCCCTCATCCCTCAGAGCCCTTCTGGAGCCCCGGCTGAAGCCCCCTCCCCTCTCACAGCCCTGCCGCAGCCCCGGCTCAGCTCGGCCCGGCTCTGCCCGCACCGCGGCCCCGCGGCGGTCGCTCGGCAACGGGGCGGCCGCGTTGGGCCATGGCGCTGGCGGCTGCGGGGCGTCCTCTCAGCGGCCGTTCAGCTGCCTCCGCTGGAGAAAGGACAAAAAATGAGAAAAAAGCAACTTTTTCTTTCTTCTTCTTTTTTTTTTTTTTTCTTTCTTTCTTTCAAACCCTCTTTTTCTTCTCCACCTCGCCCTCCTTCCTCCTTCCCGCCTCCCCCCCACTTTTGTGTTCTCACTTTCGGTATTAGAGGGCCATGCTTTGAAAAAATAACCCGGGAAAACCCTTTTTAAGGTGGTATTTTTCATACCACGTATAAATTACTTTTGCCTGCGTGGGCACAGGGGAGAAGGGAAAGAAAAGTTTTCTTTTTTTTTTTCCTTCATACCGGTGGTCTGGTCAGATCGACGAGACTGAAAAATGCTGAATTAATGCTGAATGTTGTCTTGTGTAGACACAACCTATTTATTGCTGAAGATACCTTGGCATCCCTTCTAATTGTCCCGAACCCATATACTGTCCAAACTCCCAACATAATGGAGGAGCCAAAGAGAAAGATTCATACAATCACAGAATGGTTTGGATTGGAAGGGACCTTAAAGATCATTTTGTTCCCGTGCCCCACCATGGGCAGGGACACCTTCCACCAGACCAGGTTGCTCCAAGCCCCAACCAACCTGGCCTTGAGCAGTTATTGGGATGGGGTATCCACAGTGTCTCTGGGCAACCTGTTCCAGTGCCTTACTGGATTCTGCACTGTATTTTTGAATGTGGTATAAAGCACTTTGTCTTCAAAACGAGAGCAATAAATACAAAGAAAAAACAATCTTAAACTGAGCATAAGGTATTTAGCCATTTAGAAGTGGAAACAAAACCAAAGAAAGAAAGATTGTAATTGTAACATCAGCAATGATGAGTTTTTCAAGAATGTATTTTCTCAAAATGGAGACAAATGCAAAGGACTTTGCAGAAGCAATTTAGCTACTTCAAAGGATGGGAAATTATAATGTACAGTTCAGTGCAAGGCTAAGCTTGAAGAAGGAAAGGGAAAACTGTTCTTCTGATGCAGTTCAGGAGTTCATCATTTAACAAGCAAGTACCATTAGCTTGACTAATTATTGATTAAGATTCACATTTTGTCCACCTTGACTGAAAAACAAAGAGACAATAAGGGGGAGAATGTACTCCTTTATAAGTAAAGACATTTTTGAAAGATCTTTGTCCCTTTTTATTAATATTTTCATATCTCAATACATTTATTTAAGATATGAGTGCAGGATTGAGTGCACCTTCACCGGTGTTGCAGATGACACCAAGCTGAGTCATACTGTCGATTCACCTGGGGGAAGGAATATCACCCAGAGGGAACCTGACAGGCTTGAGGAGTGGGAAGAACTCATGAAGTTCAGCAGGGTCAAAAACAAGGTCCCACACGTGGGCTGGGGCAACCCCTGGTACCAGTACAGGGTGGGAGATAAATGAACTGAGAGCAGCCTTGGAGGTAAGGATTTGGGGGTGCTGGTGGTTAAAAGAGTGGACATGAATCAGCAAGGTCCATTTGCAGGTAAGAAGACCAGCCATGTCCTGGTCTGCAGGAAAGGTTGAGGGAGGTGGTTCTGCTTCTCTTCTGTGCTCTTGTGAGACTCCTGCTGTGGCTGCCCCATCCCTGGAAGTGTCCAAGGCCAGGTTGGACAGAGCTTGGAGCAACCTGGGCTAGTGGCATGAGATGACCTTTATGGTCCCTTCCACTCCAAACATGTCTGTGGTTCTATGATAACGAAATAAAATAAAATTAACAGAAATATTAAATTTTAAGAAGGATTTCCAGTAATGAGCCACAAGTCAGGTAAATCAGTTTGCTTTAATTTTTAAAATATTTTGGTTCATTCAAAGCAAAAAGTGCTGCAATAATCAAAAACCAGCATATACAATTTAAAGAACAAGTTTAAAAATGTATAAAAAGACTTTAAATATTGGTATAAAAAGATCAAATTATCATAAATAGAATTGTTTTTATAGTCATTCTTATTGATTTAAAACTGGTTTTTTATGTTTTTTCTTTATGGTCTCTTTAAGTTGTTGAACTAGTTTCAGTTTTTCAACAGCATTAACTAAATATCTTCAGACCTTTGGAAAAGAACAGTGAGATTTTCAAATAAGTTTGTGAGTCAAATGTCTATTTAGCAGCCAAAATGGATGGAAAATACATAAAAACCTTGAAGTATTTTCAATGCAACAACATACATATCTTACCGGGCTTGGAATTGTCTGTGTCATTTAATTCTTCAAGGTGTGAGGGGTGTAAACTTTTACATCTGCAGTTGTGGGAGAAGTCATCTTCCTATTTATGCCTTTTAAATGCCTTACCCAAGTGCCACAGAATTAAGACATTCCTGATATCCCATCCTGATAAAATTCTTATTTCTCTAATGCTACAGATACACCTGTGCTCTATTTTGACATGCTTCAGCAGTTAGGTACCCCAGATATACAAAAATACTATTATTTTTGCTGACATTAGAGTTTGATCTGCTTCTTGTACTTCCTATCTCACTACTTCCTTAAAGAGAGGGAAATACAAATGCCTTTCTGAGCCATGTCATGCACTAGAGCACCAAAAATTACTGATGACAGAGGAGGAAGGCACAGACTACCCTCAATTCAGAGAGTCATAGAATCCCTGGAAGTGTCCAGGGCCAGGCTGGATAAGGCTTGGAGCTATGTAGGATAGGGGAAGATGTCCCTGCCCATGGCAGGAGGTGGAACAAGATGAGCTTTAAAAGTCCCTTCCAACCCCAGAAATTCCATGGTTCATTCTATGACATTTCTTCTGATCACTCTAATGAGGGAAGGCAATGGTCTGGGAATAAAATGTATGCTCTTGTTACTGAAGGACTCTGCAGGGCCAGCCTTTATTCAGATATTCACTTAGTGAACGCAAAATGTAGATTTTGGAATTTTTTATGCTGCATTGATAGTGCACAAGACATAAATGAAAGTCACATAAGTGACTACACATAAGGAAGAAAATCACATTTGAAATAACTTTCCTATATGTGTTCACCATGTCTAAAAATTGATTTGCCTTTTGAAATCTCATACACACAGTCATCAAATTTACATTTTATTTATATTCATTCATATCTGCACCTGCTTTTCCTGCTAAGATTTTAAAGTGAAACGGAAAAGCTGAATAATTACTCACAATCCTTAACTTAGCCGAAATGATAGAGAATCTTTATTCCACAACCACAATATGGAAGTAAAAATAAAATAATTCATGGCACAGAAATCCATACTTTGCAACACCTGAGCTCAGTTCAGTGAAAAATCAGCATCTCCCCAGACTACCTCCTGGTTTTTTTTCATTCCTGGTCTAGTGGAAGGTGTCCCTGTCCAATACAGGGGTTTGGAACAAGATGGTTTTTAAGAATTTCATTTATTCTATAGAAGTTACTTATTGCTGAAAACCCTGAAAAGGACCCAAAAAATGAAATGCTTAGAAATGTGTAGGGAAGCAGCCCTGTTTCCTTAATTTTACAGCTCTTTCTGATGCCCTTTCAGTGCAAAGTGCCGTAGTGACTTTGGAATCAATGCTGGCAGGGGAATGGCCCCACCAAAGTATTCCTTTTGCAGAAGCAGCAGCACAAACGCGGAAAAGATTTAAAAATGAATGTGCTATACAAAAACCTCAGCGTGTCGCTGAGGGGGAATCGGATGTCCAGAGAGTTTCTGAGGAGTTTTGAGGGTGCCCTGAGGGACGCGGACCCTCACGAGGCACGGCGGGTCGAGCCGGGGCCGCGCGGCTTTTCCCGCGCTGCGGCAGAGGGCGTTCCCCGCCGCTCCCCTCAGCTCAGGTGTCCCGCTCCACGCCTCAGGGGCTCTAAAAGGGCTCTGGGAGTCGCCTCCCCCCCGGCTAATTTGGGGTATTATAGAGAAGTGGGGGTGCAGGGCAGCGGTGTCGGAGGGCAGCAAGTTGTTTCGGTAAAGTTATGAGGCAAAAGCTCACAGCTATGTGAGAAAGGGTAGAGAGGAGCACAGAAACAAAGCTGAGGGAAGTTCGGAGGGAGAACCAGGCAATGTTCTGAGGGAAAATCTGAAGTAAAGCAGGGACAGGAAGAAGACCTTGGAGGGAAAAGCCCGAGTAGTGGACATTTTGGGGGTGAAATATGAGGCGCCTTGAAGTGTCGCTGAGGGGCTTTGCAAATCGCTGAGGGAGAAAGGGGCAGCCCGCATGTCGCTGAGGGGGAAAAGACTGCCCTGAGGGGTAAGCAGTTGTCTCGTGCGTTCCGGAGGGGCTGTGAGGGACACCGAGGAAAAAGGCTGCCCTGAACGGTCCCTGCGGGGCTTTGAAGGTGCGCTGAGGGAGACGGGACGAGACGGGGCAGTGGCGGCTTCCTGCGCCTCAGGGCAGGAAGGCGTTTCCCGGCACTCCCCTCAGCCCCGTCAGCCGCGCTGTCCCTGCCGCTCACGCGGTCCGTGAGGCGAAAGGCGCTTTGAAAAGCTCCAACAAAAGGTTTTGGGGTCGCCCTGGGCCAGATTTTAGGCTGTTACAGAGGCAGGGAGTGTTAAACAGCGGCGTCAGAGGGGCAGCAAGGTCTTTGATGGAGTTACTGAGGGAAAAGCTTCTTGAACCTCCTTCAGGCTTGGTGAGGTAACTCAGAAGGGACAGTGTTTCAAGGATGTAAAGCTGAGGGCACTTGAGAAGGACATGCAGAGCAGCTTTTGAGGGGAAATCTGAGGGGACAAAATTAACATCTTGGAGTATGGGGTTGATCTTGTTTGAGGACAAAAGGAAAAGTAGCTTAGGGAAGGCATTGGCAGCATTTTTGTACCAGGGACCTGGACGTTTGCAAGATGAAAGTATCACAAACAAGATATTAGCAGAATGAACAGTTTGGATGGGTGTAGTTGCAGGAACTGGAAGTGCTGGCAGGCTGAAATAGAAGGATTATTGAGAAACTAAATGACCATCATAAGGAATGGCTCCAAAAATGAAAAATATGATTTCAATTATTTAGAATCATGAAGCCAAAGTTTAACAGAAAATCATGGATATAACCTCCTTGTAAGAAAGTAAAAAGGAGGATAAGTAGTTCACGTTGAGCTCAGCAACAGGTTTTACAGCAGTGAATGGCCTAGAAGACTGGAAAAGAGGAAAACAAAGGAAAAGAGAATGAATAAAATAAAAATTAAAATTCATATAGGTTAAAGAGGGAATACCTAACGAAAAGAAGAAATCGTTTCACAGGAGTAGAGGTTGGGAGTCAGAACTCAGGTCTAAATGCGTCCCCATTGTTTGGCAGAAGCCGTCAGAGAAGAGAACAGAAGCATCGAGTGGGATGGCAGGGCTGACTGGCAAGGACACTGAAGTGAGAGAAGCTCAAGTTAGAAGGGTGAGTGGAGATGTGGGTCCTGCAAACGGGCAGGTAAAACCTGGGGCAGCTAGCCTGGGTACAAGCTTCCTTCAGCTGAGGAAGCTGAAGCTCCTCACTGCCAAGTGTGTCATCCTGTCTTAACAGAAGCTATCCAACAAGAGAGCAGAGACACTGCTTAGAACGCCCAGCTTCCTTTGCCCAGAGGGCCCGGCTCCCAGTACTGTATGGGACTCTGCCGTGCGTCACTGTAGTGAGACATAGTGAATTTAGGAGGAGTTTGTGGAGGTAGGGGGGGCCTTGGGTGAGTGGGTGGGGGGCGGTTCGGAGACCTTGCGCTGGGGGTGTAGGGACCGGCTTTCCTTCATAGGGAGGAGCTGGTGTTTCTCAGGCCTGACTGT